>CM053596.1:42609143-42633070 GCA_028646575.1 Pseudocheirus occidentalis
TCTCATCTCCTTTCTGATTTTATATATATATAAATATTTACATAGTTACACTTTTCTCATCTCCTTTCTGATTTTATATATATTTACATATTTCTTTTCTCACCTCCTTTCTCATTATATATATATATATAAATATTTACATATTTCTTTTCTCATCTCCTTTCTGATTTTATATATATTTACATATTTCTTTTCTCATTTTCTTTCTGATTTTATACAAATATTTACATAGTTACACTTTTCTCATCTCCTTTCTGATTTTATATATATTTACATATTTCTTTTCTCATCTCCTTTCTGATTTTATATAAATATTTACATAGTTACACTTTTCTCATCTCCTTTCTGATTTTATATATATATTTACATATTTCTTTTCTCATCTCCTTTCTGATGTTATATATATATATTTACATACTTCTTTTCTTGTTGCCTCCTTTCCGACTTGGAGACCAGCTCTCTACCCATGATGACCTTTTCTGCCTCACACTCATTGGATGAATTTCATGATCAAGGATGAGGGGCTGTTACTGTCTTATTAATGACAGAAGGATGACCATAACAGGGCCCTCCCCTGGGTGGGTTCTGTACATCTGGGAAAAGGTGGGAGAGGTTCTCGTCTTCATCACTCAGGAAGCATCAAATGAGCCCTTTTTAGTTCCTCTCCAATTTATTTATCAGTTGATTCTGTGAGTTAGGGTCATCCACATCAGGGTTTCATTGTTTTTAAGACATAATAATAAATGGTCCTGTCTTCTTGGGGACCCTGCACAAACATGTATGTGACATGTATACACATACACATATGACATATGCATATAATCTCCCTTGACACTCACAATAGCCCTGTGGAGTACTGTTATTATCCTCACTCTACAGATGAAGAAGCTTGGACCTGGAAATGCCAAGGGGTAAGGAGCTACAGCAACATTCAACCTCAGGCCCTTTCTTTCCTCCTTCCCTCCCCTTCCTTTCCCTCCTCAGCTGCCCTTATTGGGGACCACATTGGCTAACTCCAGGGTTGGCCCTCTACCACTGTCTAGTGCCAGGAGATTCTCTAAAAACCTACATCTGGAAGGTCCTAGAATCTCTAGAATCAGCTCTAGAGCTAGAAAGGACTTCAGAGGTGACTTAGTTCAATCCATTCGTTTGACAGACTTGTCCAAAGTCATAGTAAGAAGCAGAGCTGCATTCGAACCCGCGTCTGCTGACTCCAAGTTCAATGCTTTTTTCACTAACTGCGGTCTTTCCACTAAGCATGGTTTCTTATCTCCTTACTAGATAGTAAGCTTCTTGAGGCCCCAGGATGCTTATTTAAAACGGAGGTCACCCCCCTACTCCCAGTACCCAGAACTGTGATTTGCATTGAACTATTAGGAAGAGTCAAACAAAAGCTGTACCAGTCCCTGGAACCATGCAGCACTAAGTGAGATGAAGTGACGGAAGCAGGCTTGCAGGGAGAGCTGGCACCATCCTCTGCTCCTGGCAGGAGCTGCTCAGAGAGGAAGCTGCCAGCTCCACCCCCACCTCGGCCACCTGGGGGTGCTGGGAACCTCACAGCTGGAAGTGACCTAATGAACAGGACACAAACAGCTTGACTTTCTAAGCCTGCAGAAGGAAAACAGTGCCAGATGTCTCTCCCGGCAACAGGGGCCATGGATCTCCCTCCCACCATCCTCTGTCAACAGCTTCCACCTCCACCGCTTGGCATCACCTGCCACCTCCCAGCGTTTATAGATACAGAGTGTGTTCTTGGACGTTTTGGTTCCTAAGGTAAGAGGTGTAAAATGCCCCTGTGATCTCCATGGAGGAGGCTACTCACTCCACAAAGGGGAGGTGGGGAAGTGGGAAAAAGCTGGGATTTAAAGCCAGAGGGCCTGAGTGATCTGTCTGTCCCAGTCTAAATTAAGCATTTAAAGGTTAAAGCTGCAATGAGACTTTTGCGACAGCCTTTAAAAGACACAGTCCCTGCCAGCAAGGGGTCATCCAGGTATGGTGGTAAGCCAAGATGCACAAACATCTGAAGGGTAGTCTAGAAGTAAGTCATTCTTACTCTGCTTGACCCCAGAGAATAGGGATACTGGGTGGATGGAACAAGAAGGCAAGATTTAGAGCAATGTAAGTTCCTAACCATCAGAGTTGCCCCCCAAAGTGTCTCCCTTGGGAGACAAAGAGCTCCCCATCACTGGAAGTCTGGATAGATGGGGTAACCACTTGTCAAGGGAATCGCAGTGCATTCATCCATTCATTCCTTCATTCAACCGGACCCCTGGATCTCAATATGAACTTCAGAGGGGATCTAGTCTAGATCCTAGTGAGATTAGACAGTTGCAAAAAAGCATCATTTGATCTTCACTCAGCTGATGGTGTAGCTGGGGACTCTCTGGAGTCCCATGAAGCTCTGACAATACGTGGGGCTCTGAGCAATGACAGGAGGCATTTCATGCTCAGTGATGGGTGAGTGGGACCAGACATTATTATGCCAGAAGAGCAAAGCAGGGAGGTCATTTCTGGCCAAAGGATGGCAAGCCTGAAGGAGGCTGGATTTGAGCTGGGCCTTGAAGGCTGAGGAGAGCTAGCTGGAAGGAGAGGACAGAGGGAAGAGGGAAGTTTTCTTTCAAAGGGGGAAATTGGTAGAGTAAAGGATGAGGAATTTGGTAGAAGGGTCAGCAAGGAGTGAATAACCAGAATTCCTAACTGGTCTCACAGTAGGCATGCACTCTCCCCTCCCTCCCAACACACACAGACACACACATACACATACCCCACACACCCTATTACACAACAGGGTGAAATTTCAAGTCAGGCACTTGACGTACACTTGTCTGAGTGAGGACACTTATAAGCTGTGTGTCTGGACAAATCATGGCTCCTTCTCTGACTTCCTGTCTCCTCATCTGTAAAATGGGGATAATAAGACTCACACAAGCTACCTGTGAGAAGGCAACTGTGAGGACTGAATGAGAATATCTGCAAAGACCCTTACAAGTCTTCATGCCCCATAGGAATATGACCTAATGAGTTTTCTGAGACTCAGTTTTCCCATCTGTAATATGGGGATAATAATCTTTGTAATAGCTGCCTTCGAGGGTTGCAGTAAGGAACAAATGACAAAAATGACCCTAAAGTGCACTACGGATGAGAAGTACCAATAATCCTCTGGGCCTCAGTTTCTGCACCTATAAAATGGGGGTGATGCTACCTGTACAACCTGTCTAGGACCAGAAAGTTTAGAGCCAGATGGGTCCTCGGTGCTTAGCATGTGGCAGTGCACAGAGCTGGCATCCTGCGAATGCTGTATGATAAGTCTGGCAGTCACAGGACTGGAAGGAGCCTTAGGGAGCCTCTAGGCCAATGGTTCTCAACCTTCCTAATGCTGTGACCCTTTAATACTTGTATGTGGGTGTATCTGCATATGGGCGGAGACGCCTGGAGATGGATAGAGGAGCAGTGTCTCACTTCCTAAGACCATTGGAAATATGTGTTTCTCGATGGTCTTAGGTGACCCTGTTCTACCCCCAAAGGGATCGTGACCCACAGGTTGAGAAATGCTGCTCTAGGCCAAAGGCTTTTCACCTGAGGTTCACAGATCCGGATTTTAGGAGGTCTGCGAACTAGAGTGCTTTTTAAAGTTTGACAACTATGTTTCAATACAAGTGATTTCTCTTACAATCCTACACATTTAACTTTATTCATTTAAATATCTTATTCTGACAAGATGCTGTGCTAGGGAACCAGGACACACAAAAAGTTGTGTCTGATCTGGTCTGATCTCTTCACTTTACCAATAAGGATCACAGCTCCCAGATTCTCACACATAACAAAGATGATGCTAACGACAGCAGCCTGAAGTTACACAGGGTTTTAATATTTCCTCCCCCAAAGTGGGGGGTGATTGTACAAAGATTACTATTCCTATCCCGCAAAGGAGGGCACTGAGGCTCACACAGGGGGAGGGGTAAACCTGTGATCATGCAGTCAGCCAAGCGCTCAAAAAGCTGTTATAAATTTACAGTTGGCAAACTCTTAATGCATGAAATAAGATATTCAAGATTGCTCATGTTGTCCAATTGCCTTCACAAAGACTACCGGGAAACCACTAGGTGGCAATCTTAAGTCACTGTGAAGTTAGCCATGGAATCACAGAACCTTATTAACTAGAACCATAAAATCTTAGAAATGGAATCACAGAATCTTAGAATTGGAATCAGTGAAGTTTAGAACTAGAATCATAGAGTCTCAGAATTAAAATCACAAAATCACTGGAATTACAGAATTTCAGAACGGGAATCACAGAATTTCAGAACTGTAATCACAGAAGCTCAGAACTAAAATCACAGAACTGTAAAACTAAAACCACAAAATTACTGTACAGAATTTCAGAACTGGAATCACAGAAGTACAGAGTTGGAATTATAGAATCTCAGAACCAGAATCACAAAATCTTAGAACTTGAATTATAGAATTTCAGAAATGGAATCACAGAAACTCAGTACTGGAATCACAAAATCTCAGAACTGGAATCACAGCTCAGAACATGGAGTCATTGTTAGCCTAAATCATCTTCTCTCTAACTTGCCCCTGTTGCTCCTAGTTTTGTCCTTGGAGGCTAAGAACAAGACTAATCACTCTTCCACAGAACATCAAACTTTTGAAGTCATTTACTGTGTTCCCTCTGAGTCTTTTTGTCTTTTTTTTTTTTTTTTTTTTGCTTTTTGGAGGAGGGAATGCAGGGCAATTGGGGTTAAGTGACTTGCCCAAGGTCACACGGTATGCCTTTTCTTCTTTAGGCTAAATGTTTCCTGTTTCCTTCAATCAGTCCTCAAATGGCACTTACGCAACAACACATTAGTGACAGTTAAATACTGACAGTTTTTTAAGGAGAGAAAGCTTGGAGAGGAGAAGAAAAAAACCATTTGAGTATGGGCCCCAAAAGAAGCCCAGCAGGGTCTGAGCCAAATACACAGCTGCTGCCCTGTTCCAGGAGAGACAATCTGCTTACCTGTAGTTCTCCAGCAGTCACTTTGTGGTAAATGACTTCCTCATCTCGGCGTTTCTCCTGGGGAATGGTGATGTTGGCCAGTGCTGTCTCAAAGTTCAAGATCTGCTGCATCTGGTAACGAATAGATTCCTCATCTCCCCCTCCTAGGAGCTTGCCCAGCTGCACCATGTAGTTCAGGTAGCCTGTCAGGACCTGGAAGAGCCAAGGTGACATAGTGAAGGAGCAGTGGATGGGGAGCCTTAGGACCTGGGTTCTAGTCCTACCTTGGTTAGTAACTCTATGTGGGAGGTTGGGCAAATAAGTCACTTCCCCTTTCTAGACCCATTTCCTCATCTGTAAAATGAGGGTCTTAGACCAGATGACCTCTGGGGTTCTCTCCAGCTCTAGATCAAGATTCCCATTCTTTTTAAAAAATTAAATGTTCTTTGTCTAATAATTAAAAAATCTCTTTTCTCTCTCTTTCACTTCCCATGCCATTGGAAAAAGAAAAACAAAATTCTTGCAAAAAATATTTATGGTAAAAAAAAAAAAGCAAATTCCTGAATGGGTTATGTCCCAAAATATATGTCTCATTTTGGGGATAGGGAAAGGCAGGGCAATTGGAGTTAAGTGACTTACCCAAGGTCACACAGCTAGTAAATGGTAAGTGTCTGAGGGCGGATTTGAATTTAGGTCCTCCTGACTTCAGGGCTGGTGCTCTATTCACTGCACCACCTAGCTACCCCAATATATGTTTCATTTGATCCCCTGAATACTGCGATCCTTTTCCATATTTTGCCTATGAAGTCTTACCTGGAACCCACAACTGGAAATACTGCTTATTTTTCCAATCACATGTTGTTTTGTACTCTTCTTATGAATTTACCATATTCTAGTCTAATTTATTTTTATGTATTTGTGCACATGGCTCATTTCTCCCACTAGAATGGGTATCTACCTTCACCCCAGGGTCATGAACAGTGAAGTGCACACAGTAGGCACTCAACACATATTTGTTGAACACTGAATGAAAGATGTGGCCTTCCAGGGCTGGGGAAGGGAACCTTGCTTGACCCTGTTCCTTCAAAGAATCCCAGTATATCAGGGCTGGAAAGCCAATGGGAGGATAGCACACCGGACAGGGGATCATTCCCACCTCTGCTTTTGCTTGAAATGAGGGCCGCTGGGAAAGCTTTTCCTGACCTCAAGCTTAAATCTGCCTCTCTGCAATTGGCATACCGGCCCCTGGTTCTACCTTCTGGGGCCAAGTAGAACAAAAACTAAGGGCATAACCCATGACAGTCCAAATAGGAACCTCCCCTTGCCACTTCCACCCCTCCCAGCCTCCTCTTCTCCAGGGCAAACATCTAGTCTAACATCTAATTCTTTTAAACCAGGGGTTCTTAACTTCTTTTGAGTCTTTAGCCTTTTGGGGGACAGCTTGGTGGCACAGTGGATAGAGTGCCAGGTCTGGAATCAGGAAGCCTTGAGTTCAAATCCAGGCTCAGACACTTATTAGCTGTGTTACTGTGGGCAAGTCATTTCATCCTGCTGGAAAATGACTCAAACAGCACCTTAAATGTCTTTTGTGTCATGGACACCTTGGGCAGTCTGGGGAAGCTTAAGCACTCCTGCTTAGTATAATGTTTTTAGATGTAGAACATAAAATGCACAGATTTACAAAGGAAATAAATTATGTTAAAATACAATAATCAAAAGAAATCAGAAGAACCTCTGCTTTCAATGTTCCTTGTACGGCCTGGTCTCTAGGCCCTTCATGATTCTGGATACTGCCCTCCTTTGGATACTCTGACCTATCCAAGTCCTTTTTAAAACATGGGGGGCCTAGAGAGGAGCACAATGCTCCAGACATTGTTGTCTTAGCCTGACCGAGGGGGAGGACAATGAAACATTCACCTCCCAGATCAGCTCTGTCCACAACCTCTCTAAACACAGCCCAAGATGGCTTTTTTGGCAAATACCTCACACTGAGGACCTTGCAAATCCCCTAAAATCCCACAGGCCTTTAAAAAAAGAAAAAGGATGTTTTATTATAAATCTAATCATTTAACATTAAGCCTCAATGAGATAGCTTATACTTGCTTTAAGATTAGTTACATTTATAGAATGAATTTCAATACTCAACATTCATTTACTCAATAATCATTTATTTTTCTTTCCCATACTAGGCAGGCAAGCTTGGTGAAACTCTGCCCAGGGGCAATTCCCATTGAAACAGAGAGGAAGCTTATTTGTCTCCAGCTTTGGACCTCATCTGACTTGTTCAGTGAAGACTCCTTCTTGGCCCAGGGAGTTTACTGCTAATTTCCCATCAGCCAAATGGCACCTTTGGTCTGTGCTAGCTTTCAACACTCTCTGGTGGGGATGGGCTCAGAAAAAAGGCCTTCTGGAGGGGAGGAGAGACAAGAGCAGAGGAGGGAAAGAAAGAGGAGTAGGAGGGGAGGGGAAAGATGAGGTCTTTGCATCTGGGGAAAGTGACCTGGGACCATGAGAAGCTGGGGTCTCTGATCAGAGATACTCACCTTCTCATTTTCTGTCTTATTCAGATAATAATCTCTTGAAGGTAAGCCTAAGCCAGATTGGTCCACCTAGACAAAAACAAAAGAGATGCTGGTGATCATCAAGAAAAGACCCATATGTATCTCATCTCTTAAATATATAGGGAACTAAGCCATATTTATTTAAAACAAGAGTCATTCCCCAATTAAAAAATGGGAAAGGATATGAACAGTTTCCAGAAGAAGAAATCAAAACTCTGAATAATTACATGAAAAAATGATCTAAATCACCATTGATTAGAGAAATGAAAATTAAAATGACTTTTAGGTACTGCCTATCAGATGGGTTAACATGACAGAAAAGGAAAATGACAAATTCTGGTCAGGGTGTGGAAAAAATATAACGTACTGTTGGTAGAATTGTAAACTGGTCCAACCACTTCAGAGAACAATTAGGAACTACATCCAAATGGCAATCAAACTTTGCATACTCTTTGACCCAGCAATATAGTAGTATTGCTAGTCTATATCCCAAGAATATCAAAGACAAGGGAAAAGGACCTTTATGTAGAAAAATATTTATAGCAGCTTTTTGTGGTGGTAAAGAATCAGAAGTTGAGGGGATGCTCATCAACCAAACAAACTGAAGTATATGATTGTGATGGAATGCTATTGGAATGTGCTATAAGAAGTAACAAATGGGATGGTCTCAGAAAAACCTGGGAAGATTCATATGAACTGTTACAAAAGTGAAGTGAGCAGAACCAGGAGAACAGCATACCCAGGAACAGCAATACTCTTAAAGATTTAGCTATTCTAATCAATACAATGATTCAAGACAATTCCAAAGGACTTATAGGGAGAAATCACCTCCGGGGAGAGAAATGATGAACTCTGAGTGCAGACTGAAGCATAATTTTTCACTTCATTTTTCTTGTGTTTTTTTTTGGGGGGGGGTTGTTGTTATTTGCAAGATGGCTAATATGAAAATGTTTTGCATGATTTCACTTGTATAACTGATATCATATTGCTTTCCTTCTTAATGGGTGAAGGAGAGGCTGGAGGGAGGGAGAGAACTGAGGACTCAAAATTTTAAATGCATGTTAAAATAAATAATATAATTTAAAAAACCCATATGCCAAAGTCATTGCCCAACCAAATCATGATGTTGGGGGATGAAACTGGATATGGATTTCAAGTGAGGCCCTTCTCTTTGAATCTCACTTTTCTAATCTGGGAAAAGAAAGACAAGCCCAGGTTGGGAGATGGGGACAGGCACAAATGTCCTGGGCAGGTAACAGGCCAAGTTACAGGCCCAGAGGTTTTCAGCCAGGCAGGACTGCTCAAGGGCTAGATGTTTTTATCCAATTCAGAGGTTGGGGCCCTAAATGGCTCAGGGTGGGGGGTTGGAACTCACCTGAATCACATTGCTGTTGGAGTTCTTTGAGTCAGCACTGACATAGACAGAGAAGAAAGGGGAAGTACGATAGTGAGCAGTGACCACCTGCAGGGTCTCCTGAAAATTGTCCTTGTCCCATGGGCCTGTGATATTCCAGCCACCAAGCTACAGGGAACGAGAGAGAATAAGGGTGAGATTCTTGACCTGGCAAGAGCCCCTGCTTAATCATACTGGGGCAATAGCAATAATGGTCCATATTGCCATAGCCTTCTTCTGCATTAGGGTAAGTTTGAGGATTCTCATTTTATAGACATGGAAACTGAGACCCAGAGAGGGAAAGAAACTTGCTTAGGGCCACAAAGCTAGTGAGTGTCAAAGCCAGAATACAAATTCAAGTGTCTCCTTATTGCAAGACTCAAACCCTGCTCCAGTTAGATGGGAATAAGAGAGACAGTAAGAAGGAGGGGAGTGGGCACTAGGATAAACATGTGTGATGGTCACTTTTATGCAATGGTCATAAGTCATGGTTTAGATAAATAAAAAGCGATGATTATATTTTTCATCTAAGGGATATACACAGAATGTCAGAGCTGGGAGGGCCCTTAGAAAAGAGAATGTCAAGGCTGGGAGGGATCTTGGAACAGAGAATGTTAGGGCTGCAAGGGGCCTTAGAGCATGGAATGTCAGGGCTGGGAGGGCCCCTAGAACATAGAAAGTCAGAGCTGGGAGTGCCCTTAGAACACAAGATGTTAGAGGTGGGAGGGCCCTTAGAATATAGCCTGTCAGGGCTGGGAAAGCCTGTGCTCAGTCATTCATGCTGTGCTTGGCGCCTTGGTTAGCTGCCCACAGGTCCCCAGCTCAGTCTGCTCGCTGTGATGTCACGGTGAAGAAGATGAGAAAGAATGCTGAAAGGCCCCCCCCATTTTCCTGAGGGGGAGGGGAGAAGCCACTGGGGGCTCCCTCTACACAGAGGAGGTATCTCTCTAATCCTGGGCCAAGACAATCTGTCTTTCATACAAGGAAAAGGAAGTAGCAGCGTTGAGAATTTCCTGTCCAAAACATGCTGCCATCCATCGGAGGAGTCAGAAGTGGAGGCAGTGTGGGGACTGCTAGGGTGTGAATCAATACTGAATTCTCCTCCCTGGGCCTCAGTTTCCTCAATTGTCAAAACAAGAAAATGGGCTAAACAACCTCAGGATCCCTTTTGTCAGTTGGTCAATTAGCATTTATTAAGCACCACTGTATATCATTTCGTGTGCTTCTGTGCCTAGAAGTGGAAGTGTGAGCTCCCTGCCTGGGAAGGTGATCCTCCATGAACTCAGGGCTACTCTGTTACTACTTTATTAAGAGGCACATAATGCTCTTTTAAAATTCTTCATACTGTGAAGAGTTTGTGATTGTTGGTAACTGTTCACGAGAGGAATAGTGATGCAGCGGGGAGAGATGGAGGTAGGGAGGACAGGGGCCCTACCTTCTCGATCAGCTGCATCAAGGGCTTGGCCTTCAGCTCCTCAATCTTGGACTCGTTCATGCAGGCCTGGTAATACTGCTGAGCCTTGCGCTCGGCCTCATTGGTGCTGGCGCTGGTATTTTCTGAAAAAACAAGAGGCAGTTGAAGCTGGGATCCTCAGTCAGGGAGACTTTATTCTTCTTGGACCAAACTGCCTCAGAAAACCTTGGGCTTTTAGGGCTTAAAGTCACCTTCAAACTTTGACTGTTTGAGCTAGAAGACAGTTTAGAATGTCAGAGCTAAGAGGGAGCTTTGACAGAATGCTGGGGCCAGGTTGGACCTCAGGACGCAGAATGCTAGGGCCATAGTGGATCTCAGGACAAAGGATGCTCAGGAAATAGAACATTAAGGCATAGTGGACCTTAGAACATAATGTCAGAGCTGGGACAACAACTTAAAACAGAGCTTAAAACAATGAATTTCAGAGCTAGAAATGAGCTTATATTGTAGAAGGTTAGAACAGGACCAGGAGTTGAGATCACATGATTTGGCCTCCTGGCTAAGTCTGGCCCACAACCTGTGTTGGTACAGCCCATGAGCTAAGACTGGTTTTTGCATTTTAAAGTAAAGTCTTAATGTATTTATTAGTGTCTAATCTAACCCCTTGATTTTTAGAGATGAGCAAAGCGCAGCCAAATGGAGGGAAATGACCTCCCAAGATCAGAGGTGATTGGGCAGAGCCAGGATTGCCAGGACTCACCTGTAATTCATCATTTTAGTCCTTGTCCCTGAACATCCATTACTCCTCCTTAGTAACATGGCTACATCACCACCTCATTTTACTGTATTTTGTCAATTAAATTTTCAAAGATGTAGCCTGATCTGAAAAGAGTGGAGCCCCTGATAATCCATAACAGCATCCTTTACCTCTCCCTCAGCTGGAAAAGTTTATTCCCTAGAAGCGAGGCCCCTCTCCACAAACAATGGCTGAATCCAGCCTTTCGTAGGTGTTGCTATAATTTCTTCCGCACTTTGTACTTCCTCTGTCAAAGGAGAGAGATGGCCGAACAGTGCCTAGAATGCGGCCTGGGGTCGGGAAGACCCTGGTTCAAATCTGGCCTCAGATGTCTACTAGCTGGACAAGTAAATCTCTGATTGCCTCAGTTTCCTCAACTGTAAGACAGAGATAATAACCTATCGTGAGAATTGAGATAATACTTATAAAAGCACAGCACACCACAATGCCTGACCCATAGCAGGTGCTCTATAAATGCTGACTCCCTCATCCCCCAAGCTTTAGGCACGGGAGGTCTTTAGCTTTCCATTCTGCACAAACATTCTCCCATTTGGAGGGAGAAGGAACTGGGGAACATGCAGATCTGTTCTGATTTTCAGATCACAGCTCACCTTCCTTTCTACTTAAGGCTGTATGTGGCTCATATAAACTACTCAAAGCCTCATTCATTATGAATTAATTCCCCCTTCAGGTGCACAGACTATTTAAAGACTTGTTTTCCATTTCTCTTTCTCTTCCTTGTAAACTGCATCTCATTTTGTTCCTTGCTCTATGTTTTTAGTTACTCTTAAACATCTGTGTGATTTCTTTATGGGCCACCACCCCATTTTACTGTCTTTTTTAGTTAAATTTTCAGAGACATGGAATGCTCTGATAAGGGCAGACTTCCTGATAGCGTCTGTTGTTGTCCCTGGGCTCAGAGTTGTACAATCAATATTTAAGCTGTAAGGGACCTTAGAATATAGAATGTTAAAGCATCAACTGTTGGGCCTCTAAGAATGCTTGGAACACTGAGTATCCAAGCAGGAAGGGAACTTAAGACCTAGAATTTCAGAACATAGACAGATCTAGAAGGGAGATTAGACCATGGATTGTTGGGGCATGAAATGTCTGGGCTTGGAGGGAATGTAGAACATAGAACTTTAGAACATGGAATGTCAGAATAGGAGAGATCTTAGAACACAATGTTAGAGCTAGCAGGGAACTTAGAACATAGGATGTCAGAGCTTGAAAGGACCTTAGAATATACAATGTTAGAACGTAGATTGTCAATGCTAAAAGGTTCTTTTTTTGAAGTTCTTCCTAGTTCTGACATTCTGTGTTCTAAGGGCCCTCCAAGCTCTGACATCCTGTGTTCTAAGGTCTCAACCATCTAAGATAGTCTATGTTTTAAGGTCCCTGCCAGTTCCAGCATGCTGTAGTGAACACAGCAGCTCAATAATCCATATTTAATTTGTATTAAATAATGCTATGCGGTGTGTCAACTTCTGTTACCTTGATGTTGACTTTACTTAATCATCTGAAATTGCATTTGTAGATAATGAAGCTCACACTGCGGCACTGAGATGTGCTTTTCTACCATAACTGACCATGAAGAATAGTTAAGAATGGAGGCTGCATAGTGTGGTAGAGATAATGGCAATTTACAGTTCTAAATTGATTTAAGGGTTACAGAATGCTTTAAAAGCACTAGTCTGGGGAGGGAAAGCAGGGAGCCTTCTGGGAAAGGCAGTGGCTTTTCTGTGCCATAAGATGAGAAAAAGAGAAAGACAAAATAGAGATGAGAGAGAGAAGAAGGAAAAGGAGTGGAAGAGGAGGGAGAGGGAAAGAGAGAGAAAGAGAGAGAGAGACAGAGAGACAGAGAGAGACAGAGAGAGACAGAGAGAGGAGAGAGAGGAGAGAGGAGAGAGAGGGAAGAGGGAGAGGGAGGAAAAAGAGGGGAAGAGGGGGGAGGGAGAAAGAGAGGGAGAGGGGGAGGAGGAGGAGAAGAAGGACAAGGAGAAGAAGGAGAAGGAGAAGAAGGAGAAGGAGCAGGAGAAGAAGAAGAAGAAGAAGGAAGAAGAGGAAGAAAGATCAGAAGAGAGGAGACAGGGAGAAGAAGAAAAAGAAGAAAGTAAAGAAGATGAAGAGGAGGGTAGGCATAAAGTAAGGGAAAGAGGAGAAGAAGACAGGTTATATAGGTAGGAAAAACAGGGAGAGGATATAGAAGGGGAAAAGGTACAAAATGGAGGAGGGGGATATAGCAGAGGGGAGAAGGAGAATAAGAAGAAAGGGGAAGATGTTAGGGATAGGGAATGAGAAACGAGAGATGGGCAAGGAGAGGGGGAAGGTTGAAAGGGAAGAGGGAGAAAGATGGGGAGGAGAAAGATGGAGGGTTAGGATTAGAAAAGAGAGAGGGAGAGACTCAACTGAGAAGGGGGGGCAAGAACAAGGGAGGGCAAGGGGTAAGGAATGAGCAGAGAAGCTGCAGTGGGATGAAGAAGGGGAGAGGGGTGGGGAGGGCCAGGCACTGGGGGACTTCCCTGGGCTCCACGCCAGAGAGAACGTCTCATTTTAGAGCAGTCTGGCTTTCCAACACAACACTCTTGTTTTCGTGAGAAAGCAGCTGGGAGAAGGGAGGGGGAGGAGAAGAGGTGTCAGAGATGAGTCACACAGAGAAACCTGCGTTTCTATGGGAACCCCTCCTCAGCATCAGCCCAGAATCTGCTCCTCCCTCCCTCCTGCCAAGAGAGGAGGCCTGAAGGACCAACCCTGAGGCTGGGCTCAAATACCAGGGCCCCCAAGAAGCAGTAGCTTCCCCAGCTCAAACATCTGGCCCCAGTTTAGACCCTGAAACGCCAAGGCTGTGATGGGGGGTAAGGGGAGGGGTTGGAGTCTAGGCCAGAAAAGCCCTGAGCCAGGTTGGGCCTGCTCTCGCCCTCCCTCACAATGGCCAGAGGAAGGTCACTAGCGATAAGAGTTCCAAACAAAGGCTATGGAAAGAATGGTGAGCCTGGCTCCCAGGCCGGGCCTCCCAAAGTTCCAGTAAATTACCAGGCTTGGGAGACTGACCCCCCTGCCTCCACAAATCCCTCTCCTTCCCATAACCATCTAGCCTGAAATGTATCCAACCCAACAGAATGCCTAATGCATCAGGAGGCCCCAAGGGAAGAGAGGCAGATCTGGGTCTGATTGCCAAGGGTCACTGCCACTGAGGGGCAGAGGGACCAAGCACTGGGAAATCCTGTCACGTCTCTCAGCCTCAGCCTAGTCATCTGCTGAATGGGGATAAAGGCAGCACTTACTTCCCCAGAGCTGATACAAGGTTCAAACTGAAAAACCAGTAAAAATCGCAGCACTCTGTGCCAACTATTATCCTGAGGAGCCAACCTGGCCTCTGAGTCAGGATGACCTGGGCTCAAAGGTAGTGAGGAGGAAAGAGACGCAGCCATCTCACCTCCTCCTTCCTATTCTAATGAAACCACAGGTCTGGACCCACATTTCCTACAAATATGACTACTGTGGTTAAGTGTTCCTAGGAGGAGACTTAGAACATGCAAGTCAGAAATTGAGGGGCCTTGAAACGCAGAAAGACAGAAAGAGTCGGGGTCTTATTAGAACATACAAGTCAGAAATAGGGGGGGCCTTGGAACACAGAAAGGCAGAAAGAGGAGGGACTTTAGAACATGAAAGTCAGAAAGAGGGGGGATCTTAGAACATAGAAAATCAAAAATAGGGGGACACTGAAACACAGAAAGTCAGAAATAGGGGGATGCTGGAACACAGAAAGTCAGAAAGAGAAGGGCCCTTAAAGATTATCTCATCACAGGATTATAGATTTAGAACAGAAATGAACTTGAGTTTTTCATGTCCATCTCTTATTTCAGAGAAGAGAAAGATGGTCCCCAAAGTAGTTAAATGATTTGCCCAAAGTCATATAGCTACCTGGGGACGGATTCAAACTCAGGGCTTCCTGACTTGAATTCCAAGAGTCTATCCACCACTCCAAGCTTCCTCTCCTCCAACCCCTTCATTTTACAGATGAGGAAACTGAGACCCAGGGAAGGGAAGTTACTTGTCTAGCATCTCACAATCAGGAAATAGTAGAAGCTCCAGTTCCAGAGTCTCATTCCCTTCTCTTACTGGTGATAGCATCAGGGTTTTCCAAGTCAATTTTCATCCACGACATGGGCTGATTTTACTCAGAAGGGAACAATATTAACCAAAGCTAAATGATACTCCAATGGCACTTATTTCCTTATCTGTAAATTGGGGATTATCATTCTCCCATGAACTATCACTGAAGCATCTATCTTACAACAATGGTGACAGTGCATGTTTGAGAGATCATACCCATTTTATGTACGAGAAAGTTGAGGCTCCACATGGGTGGGTGGGGGGCTGTCTTGTTAGTAAGGATCAAGATGGGGAAAACTCAGCTTTTCTGACTCCATTCCATCTGCAGCTGCATTTTTTCTCCCTGAAAATTCCACCTTTCTTACCCGAATACAGAGACCATATGGACAGGCCATTCCGGCCACTCCACTTTGGCCCCAGCTTCAAAGTGGAATAAATCACATTCAAATATATCTGTGGTTTTTTGGCATGAGAGACGCCCATGGGAAGGCCCCTGGGATAGCCTCCCAAAGGATGATAGATTCCAATGGAGGCAAAGGTTAAGAGAAAACCAGCAAACTCCCACTTTTAAAGTGCTTCACAGTTTACAAAAGCATTCAGGAATCAGAGGATCATGGAAGTGACCTTAGAGTTCAATCCCCTCATTTGACAATGGAGGAAACTGAGGCAGAGGTTCAGTGATTTGCCCCAGGTTCACACAGTAACTTAGTAAATGTCTGAGGCAGGATTTGAACTGAGGTCTCCCCAATCCTAAGCCCATTGCTCCATGACCTAGCTGCTAAGGAAAAGAGAAACACCCCCACTCTGGCTTTAAACTGAGATTGTTGCAGCAGCCAATGCACAGTACTAGTTATCATACAAGGAGGCCATGTTATTGTCACTTTTTCCTCACCATGACCCTATAAGCTAGATAGGGTACAGACTTTACTTAATAAATTAATTATTTAATAAAATCTCTTTTTTAACAGATGACTGAGAATCAGACATGGGAAAGTGGTTTTCCTATAGGCACACAGCAATTACAGGAGGCCCAGGATCTGAATGGAGATTCCCTGCTTCCCAAGTCCAGGGCTCTTACACTAAGGCAGAGCCAAAGCTTCCTGGGAGGAAACAACTTCAGGAAGGAGCTTTTGTGCCAACTCTAGGCTGTTGTGTAGCTAACTACCTGGCCAGCAACCCTGGCGTGATTGCTGTGACAAAAAGCAGCTGCCCTCACAGCAGACTGCCGACTGCGAATAACTCTCCAGGCAGCCCAGAAAGCTCCTTAACTATCTATCCCACGTCTGACAGCAAGCAGGAAGCAGAGGGCACAGCTTCAGCCAGAACCCTGTTTTGCTGCTCATGGGGAATTTCCTCAGGGGATTGGTCTACGGCAGGGAGAACCTGCTCCCAAGTTCTCACCCAGGTCCCAGGCTCCTACTGGGGGAGTTCAGACAAGTGCAGATGGTCTCTGTCCAAAGGGACGTGTGTGTGTGTGTGTGTGTGTGTGTGTGTATGTGTGCGCACCTGCATGTTTCTGACCAAACAAGGCTCATGGACTGCATTCCAAAGCCTAACGGAAATGGGAAGGCAGAAAGAATACCAGACTTGTGAGTCAGAAATTCTGGGTATTAGTCCGGACTGTCACCATTGGCTCTGGGACCTTTGCTAGGTCATTTTCTTTTTCTATACTCCAGGTTCCTCAATTAGATGATCCCCCAGGCTCCTCTGAGCTCCAACATTCTCTGTTCAGATATTTCCTGCCCTGATATTCTATGTTCTAGGGTCTTTCCCAGCTCTGACAATCTATGTTCTAAGGGTCTTCTCAGCTCTGACATCCTGTGTTATAAGGGCCTTCCCAGCTCTAACATTCTATGTTCTAAGGGCCCCCCCAGCTCTAACATTCTATGTTCTAAGGGCCCTCCCAGCTCTGACATCCTGTGTTCTAAGGGCTCTCCCAGCTCTGACATCCTGCATTCTAAGGGCCTTCCTAGCTCTGACATTCTATGTTCTATGGGTCCTTCCAGTTCTGATAGTCTGTTTTCTTAGGTTTCCTTCTACCTCTAACATTCCATCTAATATTATATATTTTATGGTCTTGTAAATTCTATGTCCTAATATCCTAAGTTCCAAGGTTCTTTCCATTCTAGCATCTTATATTCTAAGGTTCCTTTCAGCTCTGGTATCCTATGCTCTAGGCTTCTATTTACCTCTGGCATCTTTATGTTCTAGGTTTCTTTTCACCTCTGACATTCTACATTCTAAGGTTCCTTCCTGCTTGGACAGTCTAAGAACTCTCCTAACTTTGATTTTTCATACTGTGACATCCTGTGGTCTAAGACTTTTACCTGATGTGGTTTTTTTTCTGTTCTAGTTTTCTATATCCTAAGGTCCCTGCTGCTCAGACAGTCTGGGTTCTAAAGCCCCTTTCTGCTCTGGTCTTCTGTATTCTAAGACTCTCCCTAACTAAAATTCTATGCATCTTAATGGAATACTTTTCCTTTCCAGTAAGTTTATGGTCCAGGGAGAAATATTTTACTTTTTTTCCCCAATGCAATTTTTAAAAATACAAAATATCTCTCTCACCATCACCTTTTAAAGTAATAAAATTGTCCCTGGAGGGCAGTGAAGTGCCCAGGTCAGGAGCTGCCACTGTAGGCCTGTCCTGAATGGCTCTGTTATTAATTCCACTCAGTGTCAGCCAGTGTGGCTGGGCCCAAGTGCCAACAAGAGCAACACTGGAGCTTTGTTTGTGCCCCACATCTCACACCAGGGCAGTCTGGAATGTTTGTTTTCAATATGATGGACACGGTTCACATACCCAGAGAACTAAGTTCTTCCCAAATGGCCCCAGGTGCTTCTGCCTTACCTGTATTTTCTCCCTTTATTCTCTCCCCAACTATCCCTTAGAGCAAAAGAATATATTTTATTTATAGAAGAGGAAAAAAAATCCAACAAAATCAATGAATATATTGAAAGTAGCTGACTTGATACACAAAGTTTCATAGCCGGTTTAATTTATTTCATGGTTAATAAAGGGCAAGGTGCCCTTGAGAATGGTGCTTGGGGACCCAGACCTTACATCTACAATATTGTTAGCACCCCAAGCAAGGTGGAGTGAAATAAGATTTGGGGTCATAGGGCCTTGCTTTTGAATCCTGGCTTTGTCTTTCTGACTGGTGAGATCTTGGCCAAGTCAATTCCTCATTTAGGCCTCAGTTTCTTCTGTTGCAAAATGAGAGGATCGGAGGAGATAATTTTGAAGGTCCCTTCTAGATCTAAAGCATAGGATTCATCCTTACCAAAACACACAGGAGGAAGGGGTACCAGGCTGTGTGAGCTCACATCCAGGATCCGTTTTAGCAAAGGCCCACATGGTTTCTCTCTTTAGGAGAAGGAAGACTGCCTTTCACCCACCTTGCTCACCCCTGGGTGATCCAAGATCTTCTTACACTGAGGGAACACCCAGATCAGAAGTCCCCAAGGAACTATGGACATGTTATCAAGCATGGTTCAAAGAATGGAGCAGGGACTACAATGGGGAAGAAGAAGGAGTTGTGGTGGCTCCCTTGTGGGGTATGCAGATGTGACTGGTGCAATTGATGGTAACCACAAAACTAATTTGTCCATCCCTTCACAGCTTAGCTTTCTTCCTTCCTCACCACTCAGCCAAACCTAAACTGAAGTATGGCTCAGGGAACAGAGATACAAAGCCATTCTATTGCAATATTTACTCTTCCTTGATCTGCGCATAATGAGCATCCCTCACTGGCCAATGGACGTGAACTTGGACTCAAGCATTAGAGACTTTAGTCCAAGGGGTCTTAACTTTTGTTATGTCCTGGACCCATTTGTGGACAGATGAAGCCTATGGACCCCTTCATGTTTTTAAATTAATTTGCAATTAATTTAAATTAAATTAATTGCAGAGAGGAGAGGCTGGTGAATAGACTGGGCCTGTGCCCAGGAAAGAAAAGTAAGAGATCTGGGGCCCAGAGGGTGATCCTAAGGGATGGGGATGGTTTGAAATTAAATTGCAAAAGAAAACCATTATATTGAAAGCCAATCCCTGCCCTCAAGGAGTTTATAATCTAATGGAGGAAAACGACACAGAAGAGAAAGATAAAATATTTTAAAAGACCAACAAAAACAATATAGGTTTCAGATTAAGAACCCCTCATTTAGAGTTAGAAGAGACCACAGTGTCCATCTGATCCAACTGCTTCCTCTTCAGAAAGGAGGAAATTGAGACCCAGAAGGAGGAAGTGGCTTGTCTGGGTCACACAGTGCTCTATCAACCAACAATCATTCATTAAGTCATCACTATATGCCAGCTGTGCTGAGAAAGGGAACACAGGACTGGGTTTATAGCTTGGTCCTGACTCTAGCTATGAGACTGTAGGGTCAAGGGCCAGTCCCCCAATCTCCCTGAGCTTAAGTTTTCTCTTTCATGGGGACCCGGCTCTGTGAGTGTGGAGGTAGGAGACACAGCCAGCTGCAAAGGCAGGTAAGAGCCTGACTGTGGTGGGCATTAAATGCCAGGCTGAGAAATCTGTATTTTATCCAGAAAAATGGAGCCAAAAAAGTTTTTTGAGCAGCGACCTGGGAATCAGAGCCTATCAAATCATCCCCATCCCTTAGGACCACCCTCTAGGCCCCAGGTCTCTTACTTTTCTTTCCTGGGCACAGGCCCAGTCTATTTGCCAGCCTCTCCTCTCTGCTCCTAGACTCTCACCTAGATGGCAGAGAAGTCAAAGTCCTGAATTTGGAGCTGGAGAATGCCTGGGCCAATTCCCTGATTTTACTGATGAGAAAACTTGTGGCTGAGAAGAAGCTAAATATCTAATAAAAGTCAAACAGGTACTTAAGCTGCAATGGCAGAACTTGAACCCTGACCCTCTGACTTCATCTAGTGGTCTTTCTATAATACCAAACTGCTCAGGCAGAGGCAGCTATGTAACATGATGGAGAGAGTCATGGACTCTGGAGGAAGACCTGAATTCAAATCTTGCCTCAGACCCTGGTCAAGTCACTTAACTTGTGTCTTCCTCAATTTCCTCAACTATAAAATGGGGATAATAATAAAAGTCATAGGGCTGTTGTAAGGATGGAATGAGACAATATTTGTGAGGTGCTGGCACAGTGGCAAGCAGCTTATTTCCTTCCTTCTTCATTCCTCACTATTGATTCTGGATCTAATTCCCTTCCCATGAACTAACATCCCTGGTTTGGGTTTCTTCCATCCCATCTCACTGCTTGGCAATTGTTTGGTTGGCCCTGAGTTGGCCATCAGTGGGTTCATGGCTCAGTGCTTCTACTGCATTTACTCCTCTGGATCCCAGAACACTCAGGTATGCGGAAGCTGGAACCTGCCGTATGTGTTGCTCAAGGGCCCCTTCAGGTGTATGTGAGAGGAGGGACAGAGAAAGGATTTGCTGAAAGAAATGTCAAAGGGGAAAGGACAGGTGAGCCTCAGTCTTGGGTGATAAGGCTGGGGAAAGAGGTAGTATAGGGAAATCAGATTGGGGGGGAATGGGGGGTGATAGTAGGGGAAGCATTAAATTGAGGACCTTGGTCTTTTAATGTAAATTAGAGTATATGCGTATAAGTATTCATGAGAAGGAGTGAGGGGGAGAGAAGGTGAGATCGAGGGGAGACAGCAAGAGAAAGAAAGAAAGAGAATGAGAGAGAGAGAAGAGAGAAGAAAAGGAGAGGTAGAGAAAAAGAAAGAGGAAGAGAGAGGGAAGAGAGAGAGAAAGAAGGAGGAAGAAAAGAAGAGAGAGAAGAAAGGGAGAAAAAAGATGGAGAGAGAAAGAGGAGAGAAGAGGGGGAGAGGGAAGAAGAGAAGAAATAGGAAGAGAAAGAGAGAGAAGAAGAAGGAGAAAGATTAAATAGTACATCATTCTATCAGAGAAAATGCGCCAGTGATGATGATTCCAGACACTGAAGAACAAAGTCAGAAAAGGGAAAAAAAAAAGTTTTGTTGTATAAAAGTAATGCAAGGCACAGTAATTTTGATGTGAACTACCTACCTTGAGTCATTACCACACAGCACAGTAACACATTGGGCAGAACATTCAGTGTGTATCCTGTTAACTTTGTTCTAAGTTCTACTCGGCAATAGTCCATAAACACATATTAAGTACCTACTATTAGGATAATTAACACATATTACCTACCTACCTACTCTTAGCACCAGGCTTTGTGCTAAGAGCTGGGGATACAAATACAAAAAGGGAAAGACAGTCCCTGCCCTCAAGGAGCTTAAAATCTAACGAAAGAAGACAACACACAAGGGGAAGAAGAAAAGCAGGGGGTGAAGGGAAAGGTCAGGCCAAGAAGTACCAAAGTAGTCCAGCCAGGTGAGAAATGATGTCTGGGCTGGGCTTTCTCCTTAAATGGAGGTTTGGATATCAAAGCCCAACCTGCCAGTCAGAGAAGCTGAGATGGAGATTTCAATTTAATACAACACTGAACAATGATCCCCTGTGCCTTTACCTTGTGTAGATCCAACGGTACAGTCATATACTTATAAAAGAATCACTGAATCTTAGTTTGGGAAGGCATTATGCAGTCACACTCCCTTATCTATATGTAACACTGAGGCTCAGAGATACTGATCTGGCCAGGGTTGGTCACACAGCAAGTTAGTGGGAAAGGTGCTCAAACTCAGGTCTGCTGCCTGTTGGACCAGGGGCCTTCCCACTACACTCTACTTCAAGGTAAGGCAGATTCAGGCCTGAAGTCAGGAATAGCTCCCTAACAATTAAAGCGGTTCAAAAGTGGAAGGGGTCATTTTAAGAGGTGGTGGATTCCACCTTGCTAGAGATATTTAAAGGTTAGATGACTGTGTGCAAAACTTTTTTTTTTCTAATTATAAGGGGGGCAGCTAGGTGGTGCAGTGAATAGAGCACCAGCCCTAGAGTCAGGAGGACTTGAGTTCAAATCCAGCCTCACACACGTAACATTTACTAATCGTGTGACCTTGGGCAAGTCACTTAACCCCAATTGCCCAGCCTTCCCCTTCCAAAAAGACCAAAAAAAAATTAGAGGGAACAATTGGTCAAGGCTCCCAAACTCAGAAGTAAAGACAGTTTTCCCAAGACTCCCCATACCCCTTTTTTACTGGGAGTGAAGGCCTGCTTCTCTTATTTTCTATGCAAACTTAAGCCAAAGGGAAGTCCTTTTCGTTGCTTACTAAGTACCAGGCACTTGGCTAAGTGCCTTACAATTATTATCTCATTTTACCCTTACAACAGTCCTGGGAGATAGGTGCTATTATTATTTTCAATTTACAGAACAGAGGCAGACAGAGGTTAAGGAACTTGTCCAGGATCATACAGCTAGTAAGTGTCTGAGGGCAGATTTGAACTCAGGTCCTCCTGACTCGAGGCCCAGCGCTCTATCCACTGTCTCACCTCGCTGCCTCAAATAGGTGCTTTGTAAATATTGGTTGACTTGAGGTCAGTAGTGCCCAGATTCTTATGCCTTTTTATAGTCTGACCCTTCCCCTTTATCCTAACTTTTCCTCCTCCCATGATGCTAGCAGGAACTTACCCAACAGATGCTTCATGATGGCTTGGTTGTGTTCCCAGAGGTTGTTGAAGGTCCCCCATCGGGAGTGGCCATCCGGCACGGGGTTGGCCTTTATCCAGCCCCCACAGGCATAGCTGAAGAAGTCCTGGCAGGGGTCCACTGTCTGGTCCAAGGAGCTCAGGATGGAGCTGGTCACTGAGATGCAAGCTTCACTCAGGCACAGAGCAGGGGGTCCTAGTAGGAAGGGGTAACAAGAGGCAAAGGGGGTACAAGATGGTGGGTAATCCACTGATCAATCAATAAATATTTATTAAGTACCTATTATGGGCTAGGTACTGTCCTATGCACTGGGTATAGTTTCATTTGACAAATGATTATTAATATGGATATCAATCTACTATGTGGATAGAATGTAAGCTCACTGAAGGCAGGGCTTCTTTCACTGTCATATAGTAAACACTTATAAAAATTTATTTACAAATTAATTAATGGATTAGAAATAAAACATGTTCTGGGTGCTGGAGATGTGGTACTTCCCCTTAAAAAATTTTATTTTTCTAGTAGGGTATGATACTACAGCTTCTGGCACCTACTACTGCTGCTGCTGCTACTGTGACTGCTACTACGATTACTTACTACAATTACTGCTCCTGCTGCTACTACAACTTCTTACTATTACTGCTGGTACTGCTACTGTTGCAGCTACTTACTACTATTAATGCTACTGCTACTATTGCTACTTACTACTAATTACTGCTACTGCTGCTTCTGTTACTGTTACTACTGCTGCTGCTGTTACTGTTACTACTGCTGCTGCTGTTACTGTTACTACTGCTGCTGCTGTTACTGTTACTACTGCTGCTGCTGTTACTGCTGCTGTTACTGTTACTACTGCTGCTGCTGTTACTGTTACTACTGCTGCTGCTGTTACTGTTACTACTGCTGCTGCTGTTACTGTTAGTTACTACTGCTGCTGCTGTTACTGTTAGTTACTACTGCTGCTGCTGTTACTGTTACTACTGCTGCTGCTGTTACTGTTACTACTGCTGCTGCTGTTACTGTTAGTTACTACTGCTGCTGCTGTTACTGTTAGTTACTACTGCTGCTGCTGTTACTGTTACTACTGCTGCTGCTGTTACTGTTACTACTGC
>CM053596.1:42633570-42660274 GCA_028646575.1 Pseudocheirus occidentalis
GTTACTACTGCTGCTGCTGTTACTGTTACTACTGCTGCTGCTGTTACTGTTACTACTGCTGCTGCTGTTACTGTTACTACTGCTGCTGCTGTTACTGTTACTACTGCTGCTGCTGTTACTGTTACTACTGCTGCTTCTGTTACTGTTACTACTGCTGCTGCTCCTATTTACTATTGTTACTATTTACTACTGTTGCTATTGCTACTGCTGCTGCTACTACTTACTACTATTACTACCTACTACTGTCACTGCTACTGCTGCTGAATCCAGCACTCAATCTACTAAACTAGGCTGCTTCTCAATATGACACGGTATTTATTACACGGGCAGCTAGGTGACACAGCAGTTGGAACTCTGAACTTAGAGTGAGGAAGACTTGAGTTCAAGTCCTGTCTCTGACATCTACTAGCTGTTACCCTGGGCCCTTTCTCTGCCTCAATTTCATCTATAAAATAAAGATGATAATAGTACATACATCCCAGGGTTACTGTAAGGATCAAATGAGATCGCTTCTGTGAAGCACTCTGCAAATCTTAAAGTACTATTAAATTAGTTATTATGAAAAAATGTGATAGAAAGGCATGAACTTTGAAGGTTGATGAGAATTCTCTTACTGTGGGAATGAATAAAAACTTGGGTTTTGAAGAATGAATAGGAACATACCAGATGAAAAGGAAGAGAAAAGGACTTAGGGTATTTTTAGCATAGGGGATAGAAGTAACAAAGCCATGGAGGCACAAGAATGGATGGTAGGCAGTGAGGTAGCAGAGTAGTTAAAGTGCCGGACTTGGAATAGCAAAGATCTGAGTTCAAATCTTGCCTGTCAGTCAACAAGCATTTATTATACAGCTACTACATTCCAGGCACTCTGCTAAGTGCTAGGGATACAAAGAAAGACAAAAGACAGGCAGTTTCCTCATTTGTAAAATGGAAAAAATAAACCCTTACCTAAAAGTATTGTTGGGAAACAGGAATACTATGGCTAAATAGTAAGAATTAATCAATTCTTATCAAATCAATTCAATATTTAATTAGATTGATCTGTCTATTGGATATTTGCTACATGCCCAGCACTCTTACCCAACAGGGTATACTATGTAAAGCTGAAAGTGTTACTGAGTTCGGTCTGTATACTGGTGTTCCTTTTTTTTTTTTTTTTTTTTTTTTTTTTTTAAATAACCAAACAAGTTACTTTCTCTTTCTGAGTCTCTGTGTTCACCTTTGTAGAAATGAGGGGGACTGGATTAGACAGTGGCTAAGGTCATTGCCAGTTCTAAATCCAATGAAATTTTAGCCCCTCCCCCTTCCCCACCCTCAAAGAGAATTTAATGGATCATTTGGCCTTATCTAGGAAAGTTGATGGGCACAGGCAGTAAACCTTTATCTCCTGCTTATTTAGGCAACTGTTGCTATAATACTTTAGTTCTACTGTATACTGGGCCAAGGTCTTATATGGTCTCATGCATAAATCTAAGTTTATTACTTGGGAGAAGCCGTATAATGTGTGGCAGACAACTTAGCAGAGATAGTCTGGTCAGAGCTGGAAGCTTGGAACCCAATTGGTCTCTCTGTCTTTCTCTCCGCCTTGGCCCTAAGCATGACATACATTATACCATGTACAATGTATCTGACTACCACATTAGCATATTGGTGCCTGAACTAAAATTGGCTGTTTTGAAGCTTGGAATCAGGAGAACCGAGGTTCAAATCCCACCTTTGACACTGGCTATCACTGAACCTCTCTTCCTGAGTTTTCTGAGGCACATATAATAGCTCCCCATTCAGTCCCATCTAACTTGAAATCTATAATCCTTTTTTCCTCTCCTTAGTTTTTCCTTTTAAGAATTCAAACCAGTGAGTCATTGATGCTGACACAACATCAATCTGAGGACCTAATAAAGGAACTGCAGAGAAGACTCATGGGAGAGCTATCAATGACTTCATGGGCTATCATGAATTAGCCTTGCTCGTTTGCCCTGGAGGGCAGATCAGGCAGCAGTAAGTGGGAGCTGGAAAGGCAGATTTAGGTTTGATATCAAGAAAAGGTTCTAACAACTGGAGATATCCAAAAGTAGAGTAGACTGTCTCCACCCTCAACCAACAGTCCTCAAGACTGTTGAGAGGGATTATGGCATAGTGGATAGAGTACCGGGCTTGGGTCAGAAAAGACTGGATTCAAATACCATCTCCACCATGTTGTTAACTGTTCACAGATCTGGTTCCTCCAAGACTATATGCTCCAAGAATGCTAGGACTTTGATGTATTTTTCTTTGGGTATGTGACCAGAGGCAAATCACAAAACTTTTCCAAACCTCAGTTTCTCCACCTGTAAAAAGGGGATCAAGGCACTGTGGTACAACTGAAGAGCTGATTTTTGAGGCTGAAGAATTGAATTCAAATCTTGCTTTTTCTACTTCATGAGCAACCTTAGGCAAGTTACTTAACTCCATTTGAAAAATGAAGAGAGTGGATGATCTAGCCTCTAAAATCACTTTCAGTTCTAAATCGTCAATCCTATAATAATCTTAAATGGTGGAGAGGTTGATTTAAGCTCCATACTGGAATAGCTTCCTAACAATTAGAGGTATGTGTCCTACATTAGAATGGCAAGTTCCTAGATATGTGGTGAGCCCCCCATCACTAGATGCATTCAAACAGAGGATGACCACTTGTCAGGGAGGGCTTGAAGGACACAGACTGAACTCAATGGGATCTCCTGTAACTCTCATATCCCGTCTAACACCATCAGATGCTGGCTGCTTGTGCTTGGAGGTGGCACAGGGTGGAGGCAGCAGCTCTTTGAGTAATAAGGACTATTGACCCTCAAAGAGGCCTTTGAGAGTGAAAAGGAGGGTGTGGATTGGCAGGTGTTGCCTCTTCTCCCTGTGTAAGCACAGTGCCACCCAGGGCTCCAGAAAGTGACCTGTGAGTTTATTAACGCCTGATGACAGACAAACCAGAGGCACTTCCAGGCAGAAGCACAGTAACAGGTGAAAAGACCCACATCTCAGGAATCTAGTCTTGGATAGACCAGGCTTGGCCTGGGTAATAATACTGATGGCAGCCACTACCAGAGTGCCTTTTAGTTTACAGTGTTCTCATCAAAACATCCCTTGGTGGGGGCAGGATAGTGCAGCTTACCCCCTCAGTCCCCCTTGTACGGATGAGAGTCAGAAAGGAAGCGACTTGCCCAAGGCCATACAACTAGGGTGATGCAGTCTTTTCACTGCACTCTACTGTCCATGTGCACATGTGCTCTTTCTCTCTCCTTTCTTCTTTCCCTCCCTCTCTCTCCCCTTTTTTCCTCTCTTCTCTGCCTGCCTGTCTCCTCTCCCCTCCCTCCCTCTCTTCTCTCTCTCTGTCTGCCTCTCCATCTCATTCTCATCTCTCTCTCCTCTATTCTGTCTGCCTGTCTCTCCTCCTTCTCTGTCTCATTCTTATCTCTCTCTCTTCTCTTCTGTCTGCCTGTCTCCTCTTTCTCTCCCCTCCCTCTCCTCTCTTCTGTCTGCCTGTCTCCTTTTTTCTGTCTCATTCTCATCTCTTTGCCGCTCTGTGTCTCTCTCTCTCTCTCTCTGCCTGTCTCATTCTCATCTCTCTCTCCTCTATTCTGTTTGCCTGTCTGTCTCTTCTTTCTCTCCCTCCCTCCCTTTTTCTTTCTCTCT
Source organism: Pseudocheirus occidentalis (assembly GCA_028646575.1). Lineage (NCBI taxonomy): Eukaryota > Metazoa > Chordata > Mammalia > Diprotodontia > Pseudocheiridae > Pseudocheirus > Pseudocheirus occidentalis. The sequence goes on from CM053596.1 coordinate 42,637,234, forward strand.
CTCCCTCCTCTCTCCCTCTTTCCCTCCTTCCCTCCCCCTACTCTTCTCTCTCCTCTCTCTCTTTCTCCCTCCCTTCCTCTCCTCTCTCTCTTCTCTGTCTGCCTGTCTCTCTCCTTTCCTCTCTGTCTCATTCCCATCTCTCTCTCCTCTCTTCTCTGTCTGCCTGCTTGTTTCTTCTTTCTCTCCCTTCCTACCCCCTCCCCTTTCCTTTCTCTCATTCTCTGTCTCTTTGTCTGTTCCCCTTGGCATCCATTCACTCTCTTACCAGAGAAAGCACTTGTTTGCCTGCTGACACACACAGATGGCCTTGGAAAAGGCAGCCAGGAGGCCCCAGACCTTCTCATTCTCAGTCCCCCCCTTTCTTTCCCTCCCTTCCCTAATTCCCTAACCAGTGACCCGGTCAGTCACTTTCTGGAGAGCTTGAGATAATGTTTGGAAACAACCTACTCTTTATTTTGCTGTTCCTGTTTGCAAAGGCACCTGCAGTCCACGCCAGGGAGGATTCCTCTGAAATGTGAACAAATATGGCACCCAGACATAACTCATAGGTGGGGATGGATCTCAAGGCTAATCAGAGGATTTGCTCTGACGGGCTTGATGTTTGCTCAGACATGGCCGGTGCCAGCACTTGCTGGGTAACCAGTTTGGTTGGCCAGGAGAACGAGGCCACCTTTCTCACCCAGTTAGCTGATGAGAAAGCGTGGGCCTGCCTCAGGTTATGCCCGGCCCCTGGATGTGGTGTGTCCAGTGGAGTCTTAATAAATAACAATGAGGGGGAGAAGGTGGTGTGGTGGAGGGAACTGGCCCCGAATCAGGGAGCTCTGCGGTCAAGACTGGCTCTGACTCACTCTGGTTCTGAGGCAAGCTCTGTCAGCCCGTCTCCTGACTCTAGGTATTTTGTCTGGCTGTCTCCCATGCCTGGAATACTCTCCCTCCTTATCTTTGCCTCTCTCAGCTTCCTTCAAGTCCCAACTAAAATCGCACTTTCTTCCTCCCTTTCCCAATCCCTCTTAAGTCTAGTATCTCCCTTCTGCTAATTTAGTTCCCATTTATCCTGCATATAGTGTGTTTGTACATATTTGTTTGCTTGCTGTCTCCCCCATTAGCCTGTGAGCTCCATGAGGGCAGGGACTGTCTTTTGTCTTTTGTTTTGTTTTTTGCATCTCTAAGGCTGGGCACTGTGCCTGGTACATAGCAGGTTCTTAATAAATGCTTACTGACTGACTTACTCTAGCAGAATGACCCTGCATGCGTCACTTAACCCTCTCTGTCCCAGGCAATTCTCAAGATAAATGCAGGGCTAGTTAGTAATGATCTGGATTGGCAGATAGTTTCCTCACCAGGAATTCAGTCTCAGAAGAATTAAGCCATCTGCCCAAGTCACACTGGTAGTAAGTCAGTGGTAGAGCTGGGATTTACATTTAGGAGACATGGGGTGGCTAGGTGGTACAGTGAATAGAGCACCAGCCCTGGAGTCAGGAGGACCCGAGTTCAAATTTGACTTCAGACACTTAACACTTACTAGCTGTGTGACCTTGGGCAAGTCGCTTAATCCCAACTGCCCTACTTTCTCCCCTCCAAAAAAATAAGCTAAAAAAAAAATAAATCTAGGAAGCAGATTTTTTTAAAGACTGTTGGCTCTGGAGTCAGGAAGACCTGAGTTCAAATCCTATCTCTGACCCTTACCATTTGTGTGACCTTGGGCAAATGGGTTTCCTTTTCTCAGTCTCCTCAGTCATAAAATGAGGAGGGTAGACAAGTTAGGTGCCCTTGAGTCCTAAAACTATAATCTCTTATGCCCAATCTAGTGACCCAGCCATTCTGCTAGATCTTTACCAGAGATACCATAGATACCCACCCTTTGCCGTACATCTCTCTGCCCCTTTCAGATGGCAAACCTAGAGCACGGCCTAGATAGTATTAATTAATTTCTGCTTCCCCAGTACCTAGCAAAGTCCCTTGACATTTAAAACCTGCTTGTTGTTGGGTAACTTTTAGCAAATCACTTAAACTTCTTTTTCTTTTTTTTTGGAGGGGATAAGGCAGGGCAATTGGGGTTAAATGACTTGCCCAAGGTAACATAGCTAGTGTTAAGTGTCTGAGGCCGGATTTGAACTCAGGTCCTCCTGACTCCAGGGCTGGTGCTCTATTCACTGTGCCACTTAGCCTCCCCTAAATCACTTACAAATTCAGTACTGTGGGTAACTCTCCCAGAGAAGGCGCCAACCTGCACCTGCAGGGGGATTTCACTCATCTGGAAGTTCCCTACACCGAGAAATCACAAGTCTAGTCCTTGTTCCTAATTGTCACTGAATTACAGGATCATAGAGCTAACATGGACTTTGGGAAACAAGGCCTCCATTTTACAAAAGAGGAAATTGAGTCCTAGACAGCTTAAAGAATTTGCCAAGGTCACACGTATAGTAACCATCAGAAGCAGGATTTGAACCCAGGTTCTCTTTCCTCTGTACCCAAGACCTGTTTCGGCCAAGAGCAGGAAGGAAAGAAGCAAATGCAGTGAGGGGTTTGGCACTTACTAGTTTTATACTGGAAGGCCAAGAATGCCAGGGAGGCCGACAGCCCCAGCACCAAAAGGACAATCACCACCGAGAGGCGCTTCTCCACATGAGTTCTCTCCGCCCAGCAACTTCGGCCATTCCTGGAGCCTCGGAAATTCACCTGCAAGAGGAAGAGGAGAAAGAAGAATTAACCTTGAATTCCTTCCCACCAACAAAAGCAACCCCTCCCAACGGTCCCCATGGAGGACACAGTCTGCCTGGTGGGAACAATGCCAGGTAGACATCTGGGCTGCTCTCCCACCTTCAGGTGGGTCTGGTTCCCAGGGAATTAGCCCTAATCCGGTAAAAAAAAATCCCCACCCTTGATCGGCAGCTCAGATTTACTGCTCAAACATCAGAGATGCCAGTGGCTGAGCCTGAGGAGGGTCTGTGTGTTTTTAAAGTGTCACTTGATATGGGCGGGGGGAGCGTAGGGAGTGGGGAGTGGGGAAAAAGACAACTTTCTCTAAGCCTTCCATCTCCGTGTTCAGGAAAGGGTAGGAAACCAGACCTTTTAAGGTCTCGAGTGAACATCCACACCAACATGGCAGTGGAGTCAAGAACCATTTTCTTGGAGTCTGAGGAGCCACGGTGATGTCCCATCAAGGGCAACATGTTCCCTCTTGACTGTACCAAGTGCTTTCTTCCTATGTTACGTATCTGTCATGTGTTATTTCATAAGAGAAACACCATGGCAGAATGAATCAAAGCCAAGGAGATGTGAGTTCAAGTATGGCCTCAGATATACAAGCTTTGCAATCCTGGGTAAGTCATTTAACAACTCAACATAATTTAATGAGCCCCCAAACTCCTTAAGACTAAGTCACAAACAAGATGTCCAATCAGCATCAGTGGAGGGAGTTTCCACATTAGGGAGTTCCTCTACATTCTGAGATCACAGGTCCAAAACTAACTCACTAAATAAATAAATAAGTTTTGTATTGGAGTAACCTGTGCTTGGAGTGTCCTGTCTATCTGAGATATTCATGAATACAGGGGTCATCATTTAAATAAACTCAGCCCTTCCCCCAGTGTCCAGCGCAGTGCTGGGCAAACAGCAGGCACTTAATGTTTGCTTATTTTAATGCACAGAGACATAGACTCTTAAAGTGGGAAAAGTCCAACTCCAAACTGAATATCTTCCATCTACTCTATATGAATCAACACTCTCAAATTGTGCTCTTGGAGAAAGCATTGGAGAATCCAGAGGTCAAATCAGTCGATCCTTAAAGAAATTAATTTGGGCTGTTCACTGGAATGTCAAATGCTAAAACTGAAGCTTAAACACTTTGGCCACACAATAAGAAGACAGGACTCATTGGAAAAGGCCCTGATGCTGGAAAAGATAGAAGGCCAAAGGAAAAGAGGATGGCAGAGGGAGAGATGGATGGATATTGTCATGGAACAATGAACGTGAGCTGGGACAGACTTTGGGAGACAGTGGGGGACAGAAGGACCTAATGTACTGTGGTCCGTGGGGTCATGAAGAGTTGGCTATAAATGAACATCAACAACAACAAGAAATAGGGATAGAAATAGGATCCTGCGATTTTACTCAAACAGGGAATTCTAGAGAGAGGACACATGCTCTACTGAAGTAGGTCTGTACCTTTTCTGTAAGTGAAAGTCTCAGTGAGCTTCCTGCAGCCAAGAAAGGGTAAGTGACTCGCCCAGAGTCATTGAGGCCAGGACGTGTCAGGGAAAGGACATGAGTTCAGGTCTTTCTGGTTTGAAGACCAGCTCTCACTCTACTAGGTTGCTTCTCATGGGACTTGTATGCATTCTGATTTATGTACATGCTGCCTTCCCCTTCAGAATGTAGCCAGTTCCTTGGGGACTGGACTGGTTTTTCTAATTAATTTTTTTTCCATTAGCAAAGACCTGACATCCCCACTCCCATTCCTAACCTTTACCCCACCTATCCCCCACTGAAAAAGAAAGCAAAACAAAACACCTACTATAAATATGTATAATCACGCAAAACAAGTTTCTGTACCAGCCACATTCTACCTCCCTCCCCCCAAAGTCTGATTCTGTGATCCGATTCTTTTACCTCTCTATAAGGAAGTGGACAGATTGCATATTTCATCCCTAGTCCTGTGGAATCGTGATTGATTATGACACTGATCAGAGTTTTATGAAATTGTCTGTTTTTATAATATCATTATTACTGTATAAATTCTCCTGGTCTGCTCACCTCACCTTGCATCAGTTCATGTAAGTTTTCCCAGGTTTCTCTGGAACCATCCCCTTCATTTGTACAATAGCATTCCAATCCATTCATGTACCATAATTTGTTCAGCTATTCCCCAACTGATGGACAACCTATCAGTTTCCAACTCTTTGCCACTGAAAACAGAGCTATAAATGCTTTCATACATCCTTAGTAAGAGTTTGTTTTGCTTAGGGCTAATCTCTCCCTTAATCTTTTATTGTTGTTCAGTATTGTCCCACTCTTCGTGACCCCATTTAGGGTTCTCTTGGCAGAGATACTGGAATGGTTGGCCATTTCCTTCTTCAGCTCATTTTACAGATGAGGAACTGAGGCAAAGAGGGTTAAGTGACTTACCCAATGTCACACAGCTAGTGAGTGTCTGAGGTCAGATTTGAACTCAAGAAGATGAGTCTTCCTGACTCCAGGCTTGGCACTCCATCTACTATGTCACTTAGCTGCCCCTCCCTAAATCTACCCCTCTCAATTCCCCCTTCTCTCTTCTCTCCTATTTCCCTGTTGAGTGAAATGTACTTCTGAATCCAATTCTGTGTGTGTGTGTGTGTGTGTGTGTGTGTGTGTGTGTATTCTTCAGATAAGAGTTAAGTTCAAGGGCCAAAAACTCTCTTCACCCTTCTTCTTTGTAGAGACTTCTGCTTGCATATGGCAACTGTGATATATTTTCCCCTAACCTTTCTCCCCTTAACCCCACCTCCACTGTATTCTTGTCCCCTCTATAATATTCCCAATAAGCAGGCACTGAAATCATCAGGAAAGTGGAAACCACTAGGTCCCCAGTAGCCCCTTCCACCTTGGAACAGTTGTTACTGGTAAGTCAATTACTGTTATTGGGTACATCGACCTGACCTCCTCTTCTTTTCCACTCTCCTCTCTCTCACCCTAGTCTTGGTCTTTGGAGCAGAATTAGGTCCCTCTAACCCCTCCTTCCCCAAGGCTGCCTTCCAAATACCTGAAGACGGTTCTCCCGTTTCCCTCCGTATCTTCTCTTGTCTAGGCTAACCATCTCCAGTTCCTTTAGATGATCCTGGTTTCACCCATCAGGGAGTCACTGATCAGGATTCTTGGGAGGAACCAGCAAGGGGAGAGGAGGGGAGTGTGTGGGGAACAGCCTATTTTAATCAAATCACCAAGAATTAGCGGCCAAAGTGACTCCGAACTAAACAGGAAGGGCGTCACAATAAAGGGAAGTACAGCTAGCAGCCGGCTGCAAGGCTGTCTCCAGCCCAGGGGGCTCCGTCCCAGAGACACCCAGGCACCATCCAATCTAACCTGGCCTTGAACAGCCATCTGACAGGAGCATGTCTAGGGACCTTGGACAATTAATTCACTTAAGCTCAGGGGGTCTTATTTTTCTCAACTATAAAATGAAGAGGTCTGGTCCAAAAAAAATTTACCAAGTAAATCTAGGGGAGAGCTCTAACAATGGGGTATGTATATGGTGGGGGAGGTAGAAGAATCTGTAAGCCTTGTGTAGAAAGCAGCATTTATAAAGCTGCCATCTATTGTCTACTTGAACATCTTCAATGATGGGAGATCGGCAGTCCAGTTCACTTCAGGGTTGTCTTTTCAGACATCCAGGGGCCAGTCTGAGGATGAAAGGCCAAGGGGCTCTAGCCTCTTCTACGGCTGCAGCTGCTTCCCATAAAGGCCAGGGCCTCTGGAATCAAAGTTTCTCTAAAAGTCATAAGGCCACAGGGCCATATGGGATCATTTGTGTACACAGCACTATGGAGCCTGAGCAAGGCTATAAAAATGACGGACAGCTTAAGAGCCACCAGTTATGACCACAAGCCACATAAAACATTGCTGTTTGTCTTGGCAGCCGAGGCATGCTCCTGATTAGGTGTGATTATGCTGGAGGTCGCCAGAGCACCCTGAAAGGCTACTCTCTTAACAGGTCCAACTGCCTCAACTCTCCCCCTCTTCTGATTCATCTTCCACACGTGCCCAGGCTAATCTTTCTTGTGCACACATTTCAAGAGGGCAACTCCTTGGCTCAACCATCTTCAGAGGCTTCCTAGGACTGCTGAGAAAAGTTCAACTTCCTCTGTGGGGCATTCGAAGCACTCCAAGTCTACTCCCCTGTTTCTCCTTTTCACATACTACATGATTATGCCAAACTGGTCAACTCCCTGTCCCTGAAATATTCCCTGCATTTTCCAGCCCCTTTGCCTTTGCTCATGCTATCCCATATGCCTAGCCTGCCCTCCTCCTCCCTCTTTATCCAGTGAATTAAAGGGATCCCTCATATGGAGCAGTGGAAAGACCACTGAGGCCACAGTTACAGGATACAGATTCTAATCCTGTCTCTGCCCCTGAGTATCAATATGCCTTTGGGTTTTGGTTTCCTCATCTGTGAAATGAGAAGACTGGACTAGATTCAATACATCTGAGGTCTCCTCCAATTTGCAACTTACCATATTTTTCTAGATCCCCCAGTTCAGTAAGACAACTGCTCTTGGACCTCATCTATAAATTTTTCTTGCACTTTTCAAATGTACTTATCCAGAACATATAATATGATTACCTGTCCTTGTGTCTTACCTCCTTTCAAACCCTACTAGAATGGAAATTCCTGAAAAACCAGGTCCACGTCTCATTTAAGCCTAGCAACAGCAATTGTGCCTAGCACAGACTTCTATCCACAAACAATAAACCAATAAATAATATATCAATCAATAAATGTCTGCTGAATTCTCTAATGGGGCTGCCAGCAGGTGTTACCTAGCCAAAAGCTAGAAATAATCGGTGTCCCCGCCACCCCGCTGCCTCACGTCTTTCCCATTGCAGCCCCCTCCATTCAGCTATCAGGCTGATCTCCCTAAAGCACAGCCATGAGTTATGTCCCCCATCCTTCCTGCTCCATTACCTCCAGGATAAAACACAAAATCTTGTCTGGTATTTGACACTCATCAAAACCTGGCCCCTGACTCCCTTTCCCGTCTTTTGTACCACCTTCTGCTATCCTCCAGTAAGATACTACATGTTCCCTGGCCATCCCTGTACTGGGAGTCCTTTCCCTCCTCATGTCTACCTCTTGGCTTCCTTAAAATCCCAACTAAAATCCCACCTTTCCCAATTCTTCCTAATGCTGCTCCCTTCCAATTTTCTCAGCCCTTATGCTGCCTCTCCCACTAGATTGTGAACTCCTTGAGAACAGGGACTGGTGTTTGGTTAGTTTGTTTTTGGCCTTTCTTTGTATCATCAGTGGTTAGCAGTACAGAGTAGGCGCTTAATAAATGCTTATTGGTTTGACTCGACTAGCTTTTCATTACAACACTGGGAAGTTGAATTCATTTGCCCAGGATCACATAGGGGCAGCTAGGTGGCGCCATAGTGCATGGTTAGCTTCCTGGAGTACTCCTCTTTCTAAATTCAAATCCAGTCTCAGACCTGTGTGACCCTGGGCAAGTCCCTTAACCTTGTTTGCCTCCGTTTCCTCATCTGTAAAATGAGCTGGAGAAGGAAATGGTAAATCACTCCAGTATCTTTGCCAAGAAAACCACAAACGGGGTCATGAAGACTGGGAAAGGACTCAAAGGATCACAAGCCAGCATCAGGTGTTAAGAGTTGGAACTTGAACCCAGATCTTCATGTCTCTAAGACCAACCACTCTTATTCATCGCACCACACTGCCTCTCCTCCTCCTCCTGCTTTTTCTTGGTAATGGCCATAAAGAACCTTGCCCAGTGTAGGGAAATGTACTAACTGAAAGTCACACTGAAACTCATCAGTGCATTCTGCAGTCTGGGGTGGGAGGCAGCAAAAGTATTCTGAGCTGGAGGCAGAAATGCCTGGGTTTGAATCCATCTCTTTTGTTTATTATCTGCAGGGCCAGGAGGTTTTCTGAGCCTCAGTTTCCCTTTCTGTAAAAGGGAGGTGCAAACATAGTCCTCATAGGGTTGTTTTGAGGATAAGGTAAAGTCCAGGTAAAGAACTCTGCAAAGTTTAGACTAGTATTTAAATATCAATTATCATTATTATTATTGGGGCAGTTAGGCAGCACCATAGTACATGGAGTCAGGAAAACTCATCTCCCTGAATTCAAATCTGGCCTCAGACACTAATTAGCTGTGTGACCTTGGGCAAGTCACTTAACCCCTGTGTGCCTCAGTTTCCTCATCTGTAACATGAGCTAGAGAAGGAAATGATAAACCACTCCAGTAGAGCTGAGCAGTGCCTCACTCCAGTCCCAACCATCTGCTCTTTGCTTGCTCTCTGATTTTCTCCCTTCCCTTCCACTCCTGTATCAGAAGCATACTGGAAAGCACACTAGACATAGCACATGGGCTAAATACCTCGGAAGAACAACTTCCCTTCTCTGGGCCTCAGATTCAGTGTCTGTAAAGTGGGTCTACAACAATAGCATTCTTAACACCTCACAGGGGAAGATGTCACTTTATAAATCATCAAGTGACACAGAAAAGTAAGCAATTACTGTCTATTCTTCCCTCCAACCATGCCCACTTCTTAGCCTCGATGTCAGCGCCCTCCCTGCAGATATTGCTCAGCCCCTGAAGAGGCCACCGATTGTCAAACAGCTTAGGACCAGGGCTTCTCTCTGCCCTCCAAGATTTTGTGAAGGAGCCAGGGCACTGCTACCAGCGTTGTATGGTACAGTACATCTAATTCTGTTCTTGGAGGCTTGTATTCTTATCCTGCCTCTGACACCATGTGACCCTGAACACAGTTTCCTTTCTGAACATCAGTCTCTTCATCTGTCAAATTCAGAAAATAATGCAGCTACATCCCTTCAAGTTTTGTTGTGAGGAAGGCACTTTGTACACTTTCGGTTGCTACAGAAATTCAATTAAAATTCAATAAACAGGTTTTTTTTAAATAAAAAAATACACTTAGTAAGTGCCTTCTGAGAGCAAGGCTATCTCAGTTTTCTCCAACCTTGAGTGATCAGCGCCAATTACACGGTGTTACCACTAGGAGAGCATGAACCGGGAGCTGAGCTTTTCTGCCTAAAGTGAGCTAGGATAATTTTAAACCTGAACAGATGGAACACCCAGTGAAATTAAATTAGGAAAAGTCAGAATTAAATTAAAAATTCTGAGTTCCAGGAAAAGAGTTGCTTAGGGGATTTGAAAATAGAATTTTTAACCTCTGCAACATCCCTCCAATTCCTGGCACACGCAGCCTGGCTAAGAGACAGCTGGCTTCTGGGCTGGTCCCCTACAGTAAGTGAACACAAGGCTTGATGGAGGTGTAGGCTCTTCCCCTAGGGATGGAGAAAGGAGGCTGCTGAAGCTGGCCATACTTGGTCAACCCAAGGGAAAAACTGGGCCCCACCCCCCTGAGTCACCATTGTCCTAGGAAGGACCAACCTCAATGGCGCAAGTCTTTGTGAGGGGATGGGGAGATACAATGGCAAAGAATGGAATTATGGCAAGATGGCTGGCCTGGGAGTCAGGAGACTCCAGTGGTCATCTTGGCTCTTCCAGTGACTCAATGTGGGACCTGGGGCAGACTGCCTGACATCCATTAGAATGTAACCTCCTTGGAAGTAGGGATTGTTTCATTCTCTGTACTGGTATCCTCCAGTGCCTAGCAGAGTGCCTATCACAGAGCAGGTGCTGAATAAACTCTTGTTGATTGACTGGTCTTTGACGCTGCTCAGCCCTTTGTAAACTGAGAGGGTTGGAGTCCACGGTCTCAGAGGTTCCCATTGTTCTAAGGTCCCTTCCAGGTCTGCCATTTTACGTACTAAGGATCCTCCCAGCTCTGATACTCTGTTCTAAGGTCTCTCAGTTCTGACATTTTGCATTCCGAGGTCCCTTCCAGCTCTTCTGTTCAATATTCCAAGGTCATTTCTAGCTCCCAAATACTGTGAGTCCAGCCTTTTGAGGAGGTTTTAGAAACAAGGGAGCCTTGATCCCAGAACATGTGCTCTGTGGTTGTTCAGGAATCTAGCGGGTAGACCAGTGGCAGGCTGCCCAGATCCACTTTGGGGAAGGGTGAGCTAGCACTCCATGCCAGGGCACAGAGATGGTAAATGAGAACTGCCTCTGACTCTCCCTTAGGCAAGTCTCATTTCTAATGAGGCTCTGGCTCTGAGTGGGAACCTGTCCCCAAACCTTTGGTTTCCCAGGGTTTTCAGAGACCACTGGAACAATGTCCTAATGAGAGGATAAATATTGAATTACAGAAGAGACTGCCTGACTAAGCTGGCCTTGGAGCATAGACATGTTTTGCAGGCAGGGACATGTGGATGGAGCTGAGTAACTAGTAAGACACCCCAAGGGAATAACCACAGCAGGGGTTCCCTTTCCTTTCTAGAGCACGTAGAGCTCAGCACCTTCCTCTCTATGATCCAGGAGGCAGATAAATCAAGAATGATCATCCTTAGAGATGGGGAAAGTGACCTTCAGGAAAGAGAAGCATCAGACAGCTCAGAGGTGAATGCTGGGGTCGGACTCAAGTTCAGATTATTCTACCACACCAAGCTTGAGTTTCAACAGTCAACAGACTGGCAAGAGACCCAGATTTGGAATAAGATGGCTCGGGTCTGAACTAACTGCTCCAGTTGTCACTCAGTTTCTTCATCTGTAGAAGGGGACTATAATTCCTATTTAGCTTTGATTCTAGTTAATTAATTGAAAAAAAAACCCTCACCACTCCATCTATCTTTCATTCTGCTGACAAGGTGGTTTTTTTCTGAAACACAGGTCTGACCTCATCACCTCTGCCCTATGACCTTTGGGATGAACTATAAAATTCTTACTTTAACACTAAACATTCTCCACAACCTAGTGCCTTCCCACTTTTGCAGTCTTCTTTTAATTATGCCTTACACCTCTCCGCATACTCTAATATCCAGCCACACTGGCCTACTTGGAGGGCCTCACATGCACAGACCATCTCTCAATGATATATGTATGTATATTTACGTAAAGTTACATACACATAGATAGTGTGTGTGTGTGTATGTGTGTGTGTGTGTGTGTGTAGGCTATAAAGGGTGTAGAGCCAGATGAATATTGGTTTTTCTGAGATACTGAAAAATGATAATTGAGGGAAGGGAGATTGAAATAGATGTTTAAAAATCATATTAGGGAATCAACCAGCTAGAAACAACCTTGTCAAGAAATGTTCCCCACAGTGACGTGCTCTGTCCTTAGAAGTTAGGTAGGATCTGGCTGGATAAGTTCTTAGATGGAAGGGGCTTTAGAGTACAAAAATACTTGTGCTGGAAGGGATGTAGGAATATGGTAAGTTAGAGTGGGGAGGGGTCAATGAATTTGGAAGGCCCTTAGGACACAGAATGTCAGAACTAGGGGGACCCTTCAAACCCAGGATGTCAGAGCTGAGAGGGCCCTTAGAACACAGGATGTCAGAGCTGGGAGGGCCCTTAGAACACAGGATGTCAGAGCTGGGAGGGCCTTAGAACACAGGATGTCAGAGCTGGGAGGGCCCTTAGAACACAGGATGTCAGAGCTGGGAGGGCCCTTAGAACACAGGATGTCAGAGCTGGGAGGGCCTTAGAACACAGACTGTCAGAGCTGGGAGGGCCCTTAGAACACAGGATGTCAGAGCTGGGAGGGCCTTAGAACATAGATTGTCAGAGCTGGGAGAGTCCTTAGAACATGGAATGTTAGAGCTGGGAGGGCCCTTAGAACACAGGATGTCAGAGCTAGGAGGGCCCTTAGAACACAGGATGTCAGAGCTAGGAGGGTCCTTAGAACACAGACTGTCAGAGCGGGGAGGCCCTTAGAACACAGGATGCCAGGGCTGGGAAGGTCCTTAGAACAGAGAATGTCAGAGCTGGGAGGGCCTTAGAACACACCTTTGCATTCATCTCTGACCATTAGTGAAGGAATGGGAAAGGATTCTTTTTGGACACTACATCTAAAGATTGGTAGAATGAAAAATATGCTCTGCAACTGGTATCCTGAGTTTGATTCTAAACTCTGCTATTAACCATTTACATGACCCTGGGAAGATTAAATCTCTCTGAGCCTTGGTTTTCTCATTATAACAGAGGGAAATAAAGAATATACCTACACTATCAGGCAGCCCCAAATGGAGGTGGGCAAATAAGGCTGGTTCCGTGCCATACACTACATTTTGGAGGAAGCAGCCCCTGACCCCTTACCTCAATGTTTCTCTACCCTCAAAGTGTGAGGAAGCATCTCCTCCCTAAGTTTCCATGATGCACGCAACCACTTGCAGTCAATAGTAGGAACTTATAATTCTGTAGCACTTTCAGGTTTACAATGGACTTTCCCCACGACAACTGTGAGATGAATTGTACAAGCATGAATCCCCCTATTTTCCATATGAGGAAAGGTAAGGCTAAGTGGGAGGGAGTAATGTGACTGGCTCAAGACAATGCAACTAGAAAATGATAGAATCAATATTCAAACCTTAATCTTCAGACTCCAAAATTAATCACAGGAAAAAAAACCATCCATCATGGTAATAATGCACCTCCCTTCTGTGCAGAGGCAGGGGGTGACAGTTGCTGATGACGTCAGACTTGTTGGTAAGTTGGTCAGTCTTTGCTGAATTCATTTTTTTTCTTTTTTTCTCTTTTATCTGCTATAAGGGATGGCTCTCTGGGAGGAGGACAGGAGAGGGATCCATTTGAAAATGGGGGTGATATAAAAACAAGAAATGGCCATATAACATTTTAAAAAGAAAACTCCTGGTAGAAAGAGAGACAGCATTCCACGGTTAAGCATGTACTAGGCTCAGAGTTAAGAAGACCATGCTTCAGATCCTGCCTCTGACACTTAGTGGTAGCTGTGTGACTCTAATTAAATCACACAACCTCTCTGTTCCTCATTTTGTCATTCAACTCCCAGAGACTTATCTGAGACACAGGCTAAAACCTAGGATGATGTGATCACAAATCTCTCCCCATCCTTATGTTCTCTGCCCATCAAAAGTAAAGGTTTTATGACAATAACCTGTTAAATAGGAAAGAAAGTGGGATACTGTGGGGGTCCAGGAGAACAATTCCTGCCTTTGAAGTCAGAGGCTCTGTGTTCAAATCCCACCCCTGGCTCTTACTAGTTGTGTGACTAGGGGTCTCATTTTTCTTGCTTTTTTTTTTTTTGGAGGGAGGAATGTAGGGCAATTGGGGTTAAGTGACTTACCCAAGGTCACACAGCTAGTTTTTGGTGTTAAGTGTCTGAGGTCAGATTTGAACTCAGGTCCTTCTTACTCCAGTGCTGGTGCTCTATTCACTGCGCCACCTAGCACCCCTCATTTTTCTAATCTATAAAACGAGGGCAATGGCTTCAGTGGCCTCTGAGCTCCCTTCCTTCTTTAAATCAGGTGAAGGGCCCTAACAGTTGGAGATGGTAGTTTGGGGTTTAGAGTCCTGGCTCCACCACTTGTTAACAAAAGGGCTGAGAACAAGATGCTTCCATTCTCTGAAACCCAGCTTCCTCATTTTGGAAGTGGGACAATAATGCAACCCCGTATACCTTATGGGGTCTCCGGAGGAAGAAGCCTTTGGAAAACTTTGTGGTAGAGCTCAATCACAGCCCCTCAAATTGGAGGAAATATTGAAGGTCTAGGCTGTGATGTAGCTGAAGAGACCAACCCTTCCCTTCTTCATTTTCCCTGCTTCCCCATGTTCAGCTGCTGCCCTTTGAAAAATTGCCAGCACGGGGAGCTCACTACCTGCAGAAGCAGTCCATTCCACTCCATGTTAGGACAGCTCTTATTATTAAGAAGTACTTCCTGATGCCCTTTGAAGATCACTAGTGCAGGGAGCTTACTACCTTCCCAAGTGTCCACCCCTTTGGACCCCGGTATTTGGACGGATCTTGTTCTTAGGAGGTATTTTCCTTATATGGATCCAAACTCTTTCCTCCCCCCAACTTCCATCCAGTTCTGCCCTCTGGGGTGAAGCAAACCAATTCTAGTCTCTTCTGCAATCATCATATCAACATCAAACAGCGCTGTGAGGCCACTCCTGGCAAATGGCCTACTTTGCGTATTAAGTAAATTCTCCTAGCAGTCTTTTTGCCCTTTCTCTATTTTTTAATAAACATTAGATAAAACAAGAGGCGTCCCAATGAGCCTTTGAAATAACAATTGATGCTGGAAGAGCACTGGATGGGCTGCCTGAGAGACCCAGGATGGACCCAGCCCTAACACAGAACATCACGTAGCCTGCACCACTCCAGACTTCAGCTTTCCCAGGATAAAACGGATCTTGAGGCAGCCTGGAGTAATAAGCTAGCATTTATTGAGTGCTTTCAGGTTTCATCCTCACAACAGCTCTGAGATGTGGGTGCCACGGGTATCTCCATTTTACAGATGAGGAAACTGAGGCAAAGAGAGACTAACTGACTCGTCCAGGGTCACAGAACTAGTAAGTGGCTGAGTCAAATCCAATTCCTGACTCCAATGCTCTACCCACAGCAACATCTAGCAGTCTCAGTGGTGGAGAGAACTAGCGTTGGAGTCAAGAAGCCCCAGGCTCAAGTCCAGCCACAGACCCACACTGGCAAATCACTGAAGCTCGGCATTTATCTAGGCCAATAAGCTACACGAAGAGAAAGAGAAAGTACTGATCAGCTTTGGGAGAGGAAGTTCCTCACCAGGAGTTCCCTATGCTGATGAAAGTATAGGTCTAGTCAAAAAGAGAAATGTACCACAGGTGGAAGGAAGTCCCAGCAACCCTGAATGGTGTCTGATCTCCCCTCCCATTCTTCCATCCTTGTGCTATTTCCTTTAAAGAAAGGTCGTCTAGCCAAGGGCAGAGGTCTGTTTGTCCAGGATGTTGTGGAGGGAACTGTTCAGGCATGGCTTTCATCAGATCACTCCTCTCCTTCCTTCTAAGAGGGGGGATGATAATTTATAACTAGCATTTATATAGCACTTTAGGTCTGCAAAGCGCTTTACAAACATCTCACTGGGTCCTCTCAACAACCCTGCGAGGCAGAAGAGAAAGTAGAGGCTGTGACACTGATTTACCCAGAGTGACAAAGCTAGGTGGGGTAAGATTCAAAGCAAGGGGGAAGTGGGTGGAAACAACTCTCCCACCACCTTTAGCAGCCTATAAGGGTCTATATTACAGTCCTTTCGTATGATCATATGAGGCTGGATTTGAACTCAGGTCTTCCTGACTCAAGGTCCAGTACTTTATTGACTGTGCCACCCGCTCCAATTTGTTCCCACTGAGTTCATTTTGCAAATGAGAAGCCTATGGCAAGCCACAACACTGGGCTATGCATCTTACAAAGCTGGCATGAGCTAAGTGCCCTAGAAAACAAAGCTACTACTGAAATGGAAATCCCTGCTGTTCTTACATGACAACAAGAAAACCTTCCATGTATATCAGGCTTAGGAAGCACGTTTTCGCCTCACTTGCGGACCTCACAAGCCCATGAGGTAGGTGATCAAACTATTTCAAGTCTGGACCTGTGATCACGGTGGTATTGAAAAATCCTAGTGTGAAAATTCCTTCCACCAATACAGACGGGCAACTCCTGGGCAATTTATATTTTTAGAGAGGTTTCTGGTACATTGTTGTCCAGGGACAGTGTCAGAGGCAGGATTCGAATCTAGGACTTTCTGACTGCTGGGTGGGCTTCTCCCCACCTGCCACACTGCTTCTTCTCTTTTATGGACGAGGAAACAGAGCTCCTGTGACTTGATTCAGGTCACATGGCTAACAAATCTCAGAGATAGAGCCTGAACACAGGGCTTCTGGTCCAGCTCCATTTCTCTTTACATGATGCCAACAGGCCTCTGCTCTTCTGAGCTATTACAAACCTGCCCAGCAATGGACAAACCTAGTGGATGTCAAGTAATAAGGGGCTAATAGATCTTAGATGAGGCTGCTAGGGGGCGCCATAGTGCATAGGCCCGGAGTCAGGAAGACCAGAGTTCAAATTCAGCCTCAGACATTTACTAGTTGTGTGACCCTGGGCAAGTCACCTTCCCCTGTTTGCCTCAATTTCCTCATCAGTAAAATGAGGTGAAGAAGGAAATGGCAAACCACTCTGGGTCTCTTTGCCAAGAAAACCCCAAAGAGAGTTGAATGTAGCTGAAATGACTCAATGACAATCCCTGAATCCTTTGCTTTTCTACCCAAACTTTCAAAGTCCTATTTTAAAGCTAAATAGGCAAAATTCCAGCTGGACGGTTCAGGTCTGGAACCCTGATTATATGTCAGGTCCTCTGCCAGAAAGCTAGACTTTCAGACTAGACTTCCTTAATCAACTAACTGCCCCTGATGGACAGAGAGAGACCTTTTTCCTGGCTTGTTATTTCTGATGTTGAGGGTATGTCTCTGGGGGTGGGGAAGGTTCAAAGCAAGGGGGAAGTGGGTGGAAACAACTCTCCCACAACTTTTAGCAGCCTATAAAGGTCTATATTGCAGTGCTTTCATATGACCATATAAATTCCGTCAGAACAGCGTAAGCTCCAGGAGGGCAGGGAAAGCACACTTTGCTCTTTACATCCCCGAGCCTAGCACAGGGGCAGAATATTGTAGGCACTTAATTTAAGTTTACTGGTTGATCGCTTAGGGATTGGTCAGACAGAGAGCACAATTTTCAGAGGATGGAGCTGAGGTCCAAACCAGTTATGTGACTTGTCCAAGGTCACATAGGCACAAAATCCAAAGCCAGGATTGCAACCTAGCTCCTCTGACTCCAAATTCAACACTTCTCCCACTACAATACGTGCATGCTCTTCAAATTCCTTAAGTCTAGAAGGTAACTTTGCTTCCCACTTTACCAGTCCGATGAGTTGTTCAAAACAGCCAACATTTCCTACAGGCCTTTAGGGATCTGTCTGTGTAAGGTGATGGAAAGAACTCTCAAGGTGCAGTCGGGAGATCTTGGTTAAAGCCTGAGTTCTAACACTTTGTCCCACTGTGAGTAAGTTTCTCCCTTTCTCTGGGCCTCACCTTAAAAATGAGGAGGTCAGGAAAACAATACATAGGATGACTATAATTTAAATGAGAAAGGGCAGCAGCAAAAATCCCTGAATACCATGTAATCATAATGACCGTGCTTAGGACTGAAAAAGAGCTGGGGAAACCGAGCCTCCCTCCTCTCATTGCAGAGGTGGGGGCCTATGGGTGTGATATCTCAAATACACCAGTCAACCTGGTGGATGGGATGTGTGGATTAATTTTGCTGGACTGTTTTTCCTCCCTTTTCTTTTCATTCTTTGTTATATTCACGAGTAAGGATATTTTTGGAAATAAAGGTAACGTAAATAAATAAAAGAGATTAATTGAAATATTTCAGAATTAAAGGAAAGGACCAGACATGACATCTGAGGCCCAGCTCAAATTCTAGTTTACAGAATAATTTCCTCACAATTGTCCTGGAGAGAAGCAGTTCAAGTATCCTTACCTTCATTTTGTAGATACAGAAACTGAGGCTCAAAGAGGGGACCTAAGGATATATAATGACCGCCTCAAGGGTCAGGACACATCTCAAATACTGATCCTTTCCTACCTCCACTCACCCTGATTCTGGATCTAGGAAAGCCACTTTAGCTTTCAGACTTTAGTTTCCTACTCTGTAAAATGGGGGCACTGGCCTAGAAGATCCCTGAGATTTCTTTTAGCTCTAAGTCTTGGATTGTAGGATCAGTGGGGTCAGGACTGAGGAAGGCTGAGATAGCCCAGGTCAAGGACAATCCTATCAAAGCACCTGGACCAAAGTAGGAATGAAACTCATCTCTCAGCTATAAGGTCTGGCACTGGTACAGTCTGTAGAGAGAAAGGGTTGTACATCCATAACCAAAGCACTTAGATTTTCTGAGCCTCAGTCTTCCTATCTGTAAGATGGGCGTAACAGCCACTTACAGCATCTATTCTCCAGTGTTGCTGGGAGACTCACACGTTTTGCAAATCTTAAAGCATTATATAAATATGCGCTGTTGACCGCATGACCTGCTTCCCTCAAAAAGCTCCAGAAGCACCCTCTGTTGTCCAAAGCCCTCCATGACCTACCCTTCCCTTCCCACCTTTGTTACCTGTTTCACCTTGGGAAGCCCTTTCCTCATCTGTAAAAAGAAGTAGCTGGACCAGCTCTCACATTCAATGTTCCAATATTCTCGTTTTGCAGATGAGAAAAATGAGGGCCAGAGGCATTAAAAAACCTGCCCACAGGTTCCTAGAGGTCAGAGCATGTTTTTGTGCCCTGTCTCCATCAGGGTATCCCCGACGCTCAGCTCTGTGTCTGGCTTACAGTGAGAACTTAATAGATGTTAATTCAACACAAGTATCCCATGAGCTGGGTCCAAGGCCCTCACTCTGCTTCCCACAGCATCTCAGGCTTTACACAGAAAGGGCTTTCCCCATTCAACATAGGAAATAGAGGCCCCAGGGACCAGCTTTTCAGGATGGAATGAATGAGGGGAAGGGGCCGGGCCTTCTCCACGGCAATGACAAGGTTGAAAGAGCCCTAGATAGGAAGTTGGGAGGCCTGGGCTCTGGCCTTGCTACTTGTTGGCCAGGTCATTTTCAGCAGGTTATGGTCCCTCACTGTGCCTCAGTTTCCCTCCATGTAAAATGAGAGGGTCAGTCCCTAGGGCTCACTCTAACTCTATAACGTCCTGAGACAAAACTGTCCCCCCAAAGTCAGTCCTGTGGGATGTCAGAGATGTTTTATCCAAAGCCAGTTCCAGATATAGCTGGTCAGAAGCAGCAAAAAACAAAAACTACTCTATTTCTAAGGGACATTTTTGCCCTGAGGAAGAACTCTGCCCTAAGAGCCAAGGGACAGAAACTTCCTGCAAGCAGTCCCAGTTGGCACACAGCTTCTTACTCAGAGGGACCCAGGTTGTCAGTGATCAGACTGATGGGGGGAAGGGTAGCTCCAGGCAGGGGTGGCTTTTGTCCCTGTAGACACCAAGGCT
The DNA here is from genome assembly GCA_028646575.1 of Pseudocheirus occidentalis. Classification (NCBI taxonomy): domain Eukaryota; kingdom Metazoa; phylum Chordata; class Mammalia; order Diprotodontia; family Pseudocheiridae; genus Pseudocheirus; species Pseudocheirus occidentalis. The sequence continues at coordinate 42,656,875 of CM053596.1, forward strand.
AGTCCCTGAATCCCTGGGGAAAGAAGGCATAAGTGGGAAAAACAGAAAGCAGGGAGAGACAAGCCACGGTACAAATGCTCAGGAAAAGAAGTGGGGAGGTCAGCTGGCCCACCTTCCCCTAGACACCAAGGCTGCTCCTTGAATTGTCTCTGGAAAGGAGAAAGTAGTAGGGGGGGGGGGAAACGGTGTGGAAATATATAAAAGAAGAAGGAAGGCAGAGAGACGGTGGCACAGGCCTCTAATAAATAACCTGTATTTATTAAGTATGTCCTAAGGCCCATGAACTGTGCTAGGTATGTGAGACAGTGGGATGGCCTCTGGCTCTATTCCACCCTAAATACCAAGGCCAGTCCTGCGCCCACTAGTGGAGCAGACAGAGTAGGGCTAAGTGGGGAGTATGGAAAGTAAGGAGGAAGGGAGATGAGGGAGACCCACAATGGCACAGGACCCCAGGACAGAGGATGAGGAGGCTCTTGTCTCAACCTGATCCCAGATTCCTGAATCCTCTAATGAGATAAAGAAGAGAAGGGGAGAGAAGAGGGTAGCTGGTCCCATCCCACTCACCCGGCACGATCTAGTCCCTGAGACCCTTCTAAAACAGACAGGAGAGAGGTGGGGGAGTTTAAAGGCAAAAGGAAATAGCAGATAGGCTGGGGCCCATCCCAGGAGAGAGAGCAGGAGGTCACTAGTGGTGACCTGGTGTGATCAGGATGACCTGATGTAACTGGTGGTTACACTAGCCTGGTCCTCAGAGTTTTCTTTAGAGAACAGGGAATAGGGAGAAGTGAGGGAGGAAGCAAGTAAAGATACACTCTGTGTGTTGTGAGTTTGGGGGAAGGTGTCTGGGCTCTTTCTCCTCATAGCTACTTGTGGGAATGAGGGAGTCTGCACAAGGGGAGGTGGTGGTGGTTCAGTAGTCAGCTCTGGGGAGGTTGATCAATGCAGGGAATGGAGGGGAACGGGGGCAGTGTTTAATCCTCAGTCTGTGATTTACGTGCCGGTGGCTTCACACTCCATCATGACACTGGAAAAGTCACAACTTCTCTGGGGGTCAGCTTCTTCCACTGTCAAATGAGAGAGCTAGCTGGCCTCCAAGGTTCTTCCAGCTCTAAGCCTATGCCCCTGGGAGCCACTGCTCAGTCCTTGGGGTGGGGGGAGTGCTCTATGGTACCTGTCGGACTGGCGCGGCTGCCTACCTGAATGCCATTCGGGTATACCTCGCCCTCGCCGAGGGAGTCCACCAGGTCCTCCTCATCGAGCGTGGCCCGCTTGTAGGACGACATCTGAAACAACAAATGCACAATCGAATCCCTCAGCACTTCCATGGCTTCCCGGGAAAGGCAGGGTAGGGGCCCAAACCCCAAACTCCCGTGGCCGGTCCAGCCCCAGCCCCAGCCCCCGCTTGGCCCTTCGGTGCCCCGGACGCAGCGCGGGGCTCACTCACCCCTAGCACAGAGAGAGCAGCCGCGAGCGCAGCGACCACAGGGTTGGAAACGGGGCACGGGCTCCGCATGTTGCTCTCGGGGCTCGGGCTGCCCACCCTGCTGGGGCCGGGAAGGGTAGGGCAGGGCAAGACAGCCAGAGAGGGCCCGGGGTGGGGGTAGGGGGGTGGGGCAGGGGCAGGAAGGAGGCGGGGCCGCGCTGCCCACCCCCACCCCCAGCTGAGACCCCGCCCCCAGCCCAGAGAAAGCCCAGCGAGGCCGGCCTGGCACGCCTGGCTCTACCCTGCTCCTCTCCCTTGTCCCTGCCCAGCCAGAGGCCTGGCCAGGGCCCCAGCGTGGCTGGCCTCCGGGACCGGACAGGACCCGGCAGGTCGGAAGGAGGGAAACCTGAGCCAGCCTAAGGGACTCCCGATCTCCCAGGTGCCTCAAATTTACAGCTTTCTCTTTCTACTGCGCAGAGAAGGCCGGGGGTGGGCTCCTGCATTAGCGAGCTGTCCCAGAAAACTCAAGAAGTATGTGCCTCCCTCCCTTTCTCCCTCTTTCTTTCTCTCCGTCCCTCTTCCCCTCACTTTCTCCCTCTCTGTCCCTCCTTCTTTCATTGTTTCACCCTCTCCCCCCTTCTCCCTTCTTTCCATCACTTTCTCCCCTTTTTTCTCCCTTCCTTTCCTCTTCATTCTTCTCTGTCTCTTCCTTCCTCTTTCCCCTCTCTTTTTCCCTTCTTTCCATCACTTCCTCCTTTTCTTCCCTCTCTTTCTCCCTTCTTTTCCCTCATTTCTTCCCCTCTTTTCATCATTCTTTATCCCTTCTCTTCCTCCCTTCCTTTCCCCCTCTTCTTTCTTCCGTTTCTTCTCCCTCTTCTTCTTCCACTTCTCTTTGTCCTTTTCCCTATTTTCTTCCTCCCTCCCTTCTCCTCTCTCCTTCCTTTCTTCTGTTTCTTCCCCCCTCTCCCTTCCTCCTCTCTTCCTCCCTTTCCCTATTTCTTTCTCTTTTCCTTTTCCCTTTCTCTTCCTCCTCTCTACTCCCCGAGGGAGGTGGGGGACTCATCACAGTGCCATTCCAATGACACCCATACACTTCTCTCCTTTTTCCAATCCATCTTCCACAAAGCAGCTCAAAGCATGTTCCTAAAGCACAGGTCTGACCACAGCATCAATCCAGAAGCACTGAAGTACCTACTGTGTGCTAGGTGAGCACTGTGGGACTCAAAGACAAAAGTCATACAATCACTGCCTTCAAAGAGCCCACTTATCACTTTCCCCCCCCTACATCTCCCCCCCCCACATTTTCAATGAGAATCCTAAGGCTTCTAAGGAAGGAAATACAAGCAACCTGGAATTCAAGGCTCTTCATTTTCTTGGACCCCTAATTTTCCAAAGAGCATCTAAAAGGTCCCTCCCAGCTCTAAATCTCTGACCCTATGAGCTTCCATAATTGAGCTCCAGCCTACCTCTTTGCAGCAGTATTTCTCTATATTTCCCTTCAAGAACTTTGTTTCAGGTCAAACTGGACTCCCCCTCTCTGTCCCCACACTCAGTTGGTATCTCCTGCCTCCCCTCATTCTATGCTGAATTCACGTGCTACCAGGAAGCTTCCTGTGATCCTCCCAGTGACAGCTCCCCTCTGCCCTTATCCCTCCCATACTCACCTGTGGAAATCAGGCCCTTCCTGGAGTAGGAAAGCTCCCTGGAGGTAGAGACCACAACCTGTCTAGCTTTGTAGCCCTCCGCAGTCTGGGCCTGTCCAGCTGCAAAGAGGTTCAAGTGAACTGAAACCAGGCTAGGGCTCCTGCCAGAGTCATCAGGGAACAGAAACTATCAAAGTAGAAACCCATGGGGTGGGGTGGGGTGAGGTGAGGAGAGGCAGAGAGAGAGAGGAGAGAGGGGTAAAGAGAAGGGGGGAGAGGAGGAAGGGGGGAAGAGGAAGAGAGAGGGGTAGAGAGAAGGGGGGAGAGGAGGAAG
>CM053596.1:42660774-42768274 GCA_028646575.1 Pseudocheirus occidentalis
TTTCTCTCTTCTCTCCCTCCCTCTCCCTCTCTCTCTTTCTCTCTCTCGCTCTCCCCTTTTCTCTCACTTGCTCTGTCTTCTCTCTTGCCCTTTTTCTCTCTTCTCTCTCTCCCTCTCTCTCCATCTCCCTCTCCCTCACCCCTCCCTTTTCTCTCTTGCTCTCTCTTTCTCTCTTCCCAACACCTCCCATGAATTTAAATGATCATCTTTAAGCAAATAAATCTCAATCTACACATCAAACCAACCTCTCCTGAGCTCCAGTCCCACATCACCCACTGCCTTTTATACAACTCTGACTAGAAGTTTAAGGGGTACCTCAAACTCAGTATGTCCAAAAGAGAAAACAGTATCTTTCCCCTTAAATACCCCCACTCCTGAATTTCCTGATAGCTGTAAAGGCACCACCATCCCACCAGCCAGGTTTAGCAGTCCCAATGTAGTCACTCAGTCCCCACATATCCACTCAGTTGTCAAGTCTTATTTCTGTCTCCAGGACATCTCTTCCATCCGTTCCATTATTGATACTCAAATAGTCACCACCCTAGTTTGGACCCTCACCAACTCTTGCTTGGACAATCAAAATTCGAATAGCCTCTGAGATGGTCTCCCTGACTCATGCCTCTCCCCAGTCCAATATGTCCAGATACCAAAGGAATTTTCCTAAAATGCAGCCTGACCCACATCACTCCTCCACTCAAGAAGGCCCAGTGGCTCCCTAGTAACCCCTAGGATCAAACATAAATTCCTCTGTTTGGTATTTAAAGCCCTTTGTAGCCTGGCCCCACTCTCCTTTTCCAGAATTATTGAACTTTTCTCTGTGCACACTACTGTCTAGTCAAACTGATCTTGTTTGCCATAAATGACTCCTCATATAATATCTTTGCATACCTGGACTGTACTCCCTCCTTACTTCGGTCTCTATACAAAGCCTTTCTTGATTTGCCAGTTATAAACACCTTCCACTAAAAATTATCTTGTAAACTGCAACATAGTATGGCAGAAATTGGGCACAGACAAGTATCTAACACCATATACCAAAATAAAGTTGAAATGGGTGCATGATCTAGCTATGAGAGCTGATACTGTAAGCAATCTGGGAGAGCAAGGGGTAGTTTACCTGTCAGATCTATGGAGCAGGAAAGATTTCATGACAAAACAAGAGTTAGATAGCGTTACACAATGCAAAATGGATAATTTTGATTATATTAAAATGAAAAACTTCCGTACAAAGCCAATGTTACCAAGATTAAAAGGGAAGTGGAAAACTGGGAAAGAATTTTTACAACCACTGTCTCTGATAAAGACAGAGTCCTCATTTCTAAAATATACAAAGACCGGAGCCAAATTTGTAAGAATACAAGTCACTCCCCAATTGATAAATGGTCAAAGGATATGAACAGGCAATTCTCAGAAGATGAAATTAAAGACATCTATAAGCATATGAAAAAATGTTACAAATCACTAATGATTAGAGAAATGCAAATCAAAACAACTCTGAGGTACCACATCTTGCCGGCCAGACTAGCTAAGATGACAAAACAGCAAAATGATAAATGCTGGAGAGGATGTGGAAAAATTGGAACACTGATGCATTGTTGGTGGAGCTGTGAACTGATCCTGTCATTCTGGAGAGCAATCTGGAACTATCAAAGGGCTATAAATAATTGCATACCTTTGATGTAGCAATACCACTTTTAGGGTTATATCCCAAAGAGGTCAGAGAGGTAGGAAGAGCACCCATATGTACAAAAATATTTATAGCAGCTCTTTATGTGGTGGCAAATAATTGGAAAACAAGGGGACACCCATCAATTGGTAAATGGTTGAACAAGTTGTGGTATATGAATGTAATGGAATACTACTGTGCTATAAGAAATGAGGAGCAGACAGACTTCATGATAACTTGGAGAGACTTATACAAATTGATGCTAAGTGAGAAGAGCAGAACCAGGAAAAACTTGTACACAATCACAGACACATGGTATGTGTGACGACCAACCTTGATAAACTGAACTCTTCTCAGCTATGCACAGTTATAAGACAACTCTACAAGTTTCAGGATGGAAGGAGATATCTACATTCAGAGAAAGATCTAGAAAGAACAGAGTTTAAATGGAGACTGAACCATTCTACATGCTATCATTTTTTTTCATGTTTGGTTTTCTTTCTTCTTTCCCATTGTTCATTCCATCCTTTACAACCCTTCTATACAAACAGACTAATGTCCAATGTGAAAGTATTTGTAGATCCTATACTTGATTGCATGCTGCCATGGGGAGGGGGGTTGGGGGGGGAGAAAAATGGAAACTTAAGGGATTCTGGAACTGAATCTTGTAAACTAAAAGTAAACAAACAAATCAATTAATAAAAAGAAAAAAGAAAAAAAAGATTACAGTCTACCTGGGGGGGCAGGTATCACATACAAACAGGTAAGTAAATACAAGTAATAATCAAATACAGTGTGGCTAACTGGTTAGAAGGCTAGCTAGCCTCTGCTACAAACTGGCTGTGTGACCATGGGCTAGTCACTTAACTTCTCTGTGCCCTGGGCAGCATTCTAAGGCGATAAATTACAAAGGAGTTTCCAAATGACCTCTGTGGATGGAGGGAGTCTCCATGGGGATGTAAAACTGAGTCTAGACCTCCACCAAAATTATAATTCAGGGATGGGAGGTGGAGCTGGCATGGTGTACATTCTTGTTTTGATTTTTACAAGAATCTTTTGAGGAAGGCAGGGTAAGGAACAGGGACAAGCATGGAATGGTGGAGAGTACTTGGGATTTGGAGTAGTAGAGCTAAGGTCCCATTTTGAGTCCTTTGACTCTGAGTTCGAAACACTTTCTACTCTACTACCCTGCCTCTTTCATGATATAAATTAATTGAACTGAACAGAAATATTAGTTATTAAGAATCATCCTTAACAGAGGTAACTCCCACATCAAGTTCAGGATTAATGGTGCTGCACATGGGGTTGACTTTTCCAGTTTCCAAGAATTATAACAAAGTCTTGTGGAGAAATTGCAGAGAGGGGTTTAGAGCTAAACAAAGCACTTGTTTCTCTCTCCCTCCTCAGATGCTCCTAGAATGCCTGACCAAACACTCCTTTGCCCCATCTCCTTATTTTGTGGAGCTGTCCAACAGTGGAAGGGACTGACTTGGTAAATTGTGAATTCTTTATCACAGGAGGTCTTCAGGAGGATACTGGATGACCACTGGTCAGGTCTGTTGTGGAAGATATTCCTGTTTAAGTACCAGTTAAGTACCAATGGACAGCCTCTGAGGCAACCAACAACTCAAGACTCTGTCTCCAAACTCACTTCCTCCTGGAAGCCTTCCCAGATTAGCCCCACTTTGATTACTCTCTTACTATGCTTGCCTTCAGGGAGTTTGGCCTTTGTTTTGCATTATGAACTTTGATACTCACATGTCTTCACCAGCCCTAATGACTAATAATATCCCATACCAGTCCCTTTCAGTGGATCAAGACAACAACTGTCTCACTGGCATCCCCAATATCCCCTGGGGGAAGTAGCCGTGGTACAATATAGCAGGCAGGTAGGTGATGCAGTGGATAGATAGAATGCCAGACCTGGAGTCAGGGAAACTCTTCCTGAATTCAAATCTGACCTCACACACTTACTAGCTACATGACCCTGGGCAAGTCACTTAATCCTGTTTGCTTCAGTTTCCTCATCTGTCAAATGAGTTGTAGAAGGAAATGGCAAACCAGTCCAGGATCTTTGCCAAAAAGATCTGAAGAGTCAGACATGACTGAAATGACTTAACAACAATTAAGAAAGTCAGGGAAGTCAGGAGGCAGAGCATTCCAGGCATGGGGGGCAGACAAGAAAGTGATGGAGGGAGTGTCTCACTGGAGGAAGGGCAAGGAGGCCAGTGCTGATGGATAATAGTAGAGAGCAGGGATGAGGTGGGATGAAATGTGTAAGAAAGCTGGAAAGGTGGGCAGGGGAGCTGAGATATGAAGTGACTGGCCCAAGACAACAGAGCTAGAGGCCCTGAGGCCCCTCTAAGTTAAGAGTTCCCATAGGATCCAAAGAGTCCTGAGGACTTGGTTTATAGGAACCCAGCAGCCATATCTTGGCTTTCTCTTTCCATACAGCAGACCAAAAGGGGCAGAGTGACCAGTGGGGAGTTGTTACAAGTGAATAGGGCTAGGAACTGGACCTGATTTCCTCATACTAGACTCATTCTTCCAAAGCATCTCTGCATCTTAAGAGTCTTAGAGAGTAGTCTCAAGCATGGAGAAGTTAAGTTACTTGGCCAAGGTCACGCAGCCAGAGTGTGTCAGAAATGAAACTTGAACCCAGGTCTTTTTCATTCTAAAGATCAGTTATCTATCAAGTGTCCTTGACTAAAAATGAGCAAGCAAGCTAAATGTGGCAGGCTACCCAGGAGATAAACTTAACCAGATGGCCAGAGGCAAGCAACATGGGGCTGGAGGGATGCCATCTGCACATCAAGAATGCTGGTGAGATCATTCCTGTGACTTCACCAAAAACAGCTCCTATGTACGCAAACCATGAGAAACACAGACCATGTGAAGGCATGTACTGTACTTACCCAAAACACATCTTATGGGAGACCAGTGAGGAGGGGAGACCTGCCTGCTTTCTCCTGCCCATTCTTCCTCCTCTTGCCTCTCTCTGGTGCCATCCTTAGCCAAGGGAGCTAGTTACCATCCCTGCCAGGATTCACAGTGCCCCCCTCTAGTTGACTTGGTGGACCTGTGGGTATCAGAACCAAGAAGATGGCTCATGGATCTAACCACTCATTTTGTAGATGAAGAAACGGAGACTCAGAAAAGGGAAGCAACTTGCTGAAAGTCACAAAACCAGCAGAGTCAAGACACTAATAAGAAGAATAACTAGTGTTTATGTGACACTTTAAGGTGTACAATGCACTTTTTTGTTGTTTGTTCTTGAGTCATATTTCAGTTATATCCTATTCTTTGTGACTCCACTTGGGGTTTTCTTGATAAAGCTACTAGAATGGTTTACCATCTCCTTCTCCAGATGAGGAAACTGAGGCAAGCAGGGTGAAGTGACTTGCCCAGGGTCACACAACTAGTAAGTGTCTGACGCCAGATTTGAACTAGGGAAGATGTAGTCTTCCTGATTCCAGGCTCAGCACTCCATCCACAGCTCCACCTAGCGGCCCCACAAAGCTGTTTACTTATATTATTTTATTGGATTCACATTCCGCCGACACAGATGGTGGGCCTTCTGACTTTAAATAGAATGCTCTTTCCATGACAAACTGGTAGATGGTGGAACCGAGAGATATAGCCGAAGAAAAATGCAACCGTATTCTCGTTTCTTTTTTAAACATTTGACTGATTGCTTTTGTTTTCACATCAACGAGGGGAAGATATTTTGGGATGTGTTTCTATTTGAGTTTGATATAGCCTATGCTTTAGTCACTAATATTCTGCCTAACTTTTTTTTTTTAATTTTGAGCAGACAAAAAATGCTGAGCAAGATGCTTTCAGTAAAACCTGGGAAGGCGTATACAAATGCATGCAAGTGAAAATGAACAGAAGCAGAGAACATTGTACATGGTAATAGCAATATTTTAATTATGATCAAATGTGAGAGACTGAGTTACTCTAATCGAAACAATGATCCAAAACAGCTCCAAAGCACCCACGATGAAAAATGCTATTTATCTCCACAGAAAAATGACAGATTCTGAATGCAGATTGAAGCACGCTTATTTTCAATTCTCTTTGTTTTTCTTGGGTTGGGTTTTTTTTGGTTTTGGTTTTTTTTTTTTTTGGTCTGTTTTCTTTTGCAACATGGCTGATATGGAAATGTACTGCATGACTTCACGTGCATAATCAAGATCAAATTGCTTGCCTTTTCAAGGAGGGGGGAGGGGTAAGAGGGAAAGAGATTTGGAACTTGGAATTGCCAAAAATGACTGTTAAAAATATTTTTACATATAACTGGCAAATATTTAATGAAATAAATAAAATATATTTTAAAAAATAAAGTGGACAGATGATCAAATAGGTAGCAAACAATGAAGTCTTGACAAAATTTGATGTCCTAATAAAATGAAAAGTACAACAAAGTTAATCAGACACATAATAGAACAGGAAGAACACTGGTCTTGGGCTTTGAGGATTTGAGTTCAAATTCTGCTTTGGCCATTTGATAGCAGTATAATGGACTCCTTGGAAAATCTGGTAAAGACTATGGATTTTTCTCAGAACAAGTTTTTAAAATGCAATCTGTAGGATTACAACCGGTTATACTGAAATAGTTATTCCTCCCCAGTCTGTACCCTGGATTTTTTGGACTTTTTTTTTTTAACATGCATGCCAAAGAAAATTCTCCACCCTGAAAGCTCACTACATTCTGAGACTTCTCACATTGAAAGTGTCCTCAGGCCTCCTGGCCTCTCCTTCTGATTGGCTGGTTCCTGCCATAAGCTCCAATTTAAGGAGGACATGCAGTCTTCAATCCTCACCAGGCTGTACTTACAACTTTCTCTACCATGTCCCAGTGCTCAGTACCTTCACTATTCCCCCATTCCCTTTCATCTTCCTCTACTAGAATGAAAGCTCCTTGAGGACAGAAACTGTCTTTCTGCTTGTGTTTGTATTTCTACTCTTAGTAAAGTTCCTGGCACACATAGTAGGTGGCACACATAGTAGGTGGCACACACAGTAGGCACTTACTAGAGAAGGGCAAATACTCCAGTTGTTGTTTTTTTTAAAGGGGGAAGCTAGCAAGCTTGACTTTGATTCCTAGAAAACTTGGATAACAGATCATGAAAGAGATGGTTGACACACATCTGTGAAAAGAAGAGGCTGTTTGCAGAGCCAATAGGGACTCATCGAAAATAGGCCATGCCAGATAAAAGACACAGTATTTTCTCACAGTATTACAAGACTAATAGCTGAGCAGCATGCTGTAGCTGTAGTTTACCTACAATTGAGCAAAGCCTAAAGAGTAAAAATGTCTTATATTAATTCTTAAAGTGGAGATGGAAGGATACAATGGTACCATTGGATGATTTTGGATTGCCTAGATAGACAGAGTCATAAAAGAGTTTTGTTAATGAGTCAGTATCAAAGTGGCGTGAAGTCTCTAGTGGAGAATTCCAGAGATCTCTGCTTGGCCTTGGAGCTGTACTGTTCAACATCTTTATCAATGATGGATGAAGGAATAGATGGCAGGCTATCCAAAGCAGAAATGACACAAAGCTGAGAAGAACTACCACGGGATCCAAAGGGATGTGGTCAGTCTAGAGCATCAAGATAAATTTAACAAGATGAAATTCAACAGGGGTCAATGCAAAGTCATACTGGGGTACAAAAAAATCAACCTCATCAGAAAGAATGATGAAGGCTTGGATGGACAGTAATAGTTCTGGAAAAGATCTGGGGTTTTAGTGGGCTATAAGCTCAGCAGTGTGATATGATGGCTGAAAGTGTTTTGGGTTTAGCACCCAGAGACTGGGAAATTATAGTCCCACTGTGCTCTGCCTTCATCAAACCTTCATTTGAAGTATCAGATTCAGTTCTAGGGATGAAGGGTTGAGCGGGATGTTTATAAACTGGAGAGCATCCAGAAGAGGGCAACCAGGATGAGGAAGGGTTTCAAGTCTATGTTATATAAGGATAAATTGAAGGAAGGGTGTATATATCTGAGAGAAAACAGGGTGGGGGACATGTTAGCTGCATTCAGGTACTTGGAAGAGAGATTAGACCCATTCTGCTGGGCAGAATGAAGGTAGCTAAGTGGGGCGGCGGACAGAATACTGCATCTGGAGTAAAGAAGACCTGAGTTCAAATCCTGCCTTAGACACAGACTAGCTGTGTCATGCTGGCAAATCCCTCTGCCTCAGTTTCCAACAGGGCTGTTGTAAGGAGCAAATGAGTTAATATTTATAAAGTGCCTGGCACAGAGTAGGCACTGTATAAGTGCTTATTCCTTCCCCTTTCCCTTGGCACCAGAGAGCAGAACCAGAGGCAAATTTTGGCTTGACACCAGGAAAAACTTCATAACAATGAGTTATGGAAAGCAGAATGAGCTAGATAAACTCTGATCAGATATGTTATAGTGTGGTTTGAGTTGGCCAGATGGCCACTGAAGTCCCTGCTATCTCTCAGATTCCGGGATTCTGTCGTGCCCATGATTGTACAGCTGGTATGCCTGACAGGTGAGGCTTGAACCTAGTTGTTCTCAACTCCAAGGCTGGCCCTGTACCCATTATGCCACACTGCCTCTTGAGCTGTGATTATTATCATGCTTAGTGATAAGCGTAATCACTATTATACTGCATGGTAATTAGCTATAACTACCACAGAGGTCACCCAAATGACTCTAATTAGAATTCCCCTTGTAGAAAACAAACTTACACTGCCAGGGTCAGCTCCAAGAGGGAAGGCAGTTGCTCTGAGGTCCATCTGAAGACCCTGGGAGCTGCCACCCAAAGACTCTCCCTTTTCCAGGAGAGGGCACCTGTACACTGGGCATTCAGAATGTCTCCATTATGGAAAGCCTTCTACAGACATTTCTTTAAGCCTCACAACACCCCCTCTGAGTTAGGTAGTACAAGTAGCACTATACCCATTCTGTGGATGAGGAAACTAGGGACAAGATCACACAAGTAGTTAGTAAGGAGAGCCAGGATTTGAATTCGGGTCTCTTGACTCCAAATCCATTATTTTTCCCTGCATATAGGTGCTGACACCTTTGCAAGGTAAGAAAGATTCCCCTTGGACAAGTCTATCATTGCAGGGTATGGCTGAAGTGAGTAGAAGTCAATGGCATGGGCACCTCCCTTGGACCACTTGGGTGCTCAAAAGAAGAAGGGCTGAGGTGTGTTAAAGCTGGCCAAGACTTGGCAAGGAAAACATACAATGGTGGGAAAGCTCTGGGGTAGGAGGTGGGGAAAGGGTGTCCTGGGAAGAAATCCATGAGGCAGGAGGGCAGAGCTCAACCATGATGTCAGTGCCCACAGTGTTTAGTTCTGGCTTGGAGCAGCAGCAATGCCATCATTGTGGTATATTACCAAAACCCTTGGATTCCAGCCCTGGCTGGGCCACTTATTAGCAGTGTGGCCTAGGAGAAGTTACAAAAGGCCTCTCTAGGCCTCAATTTTCTCTTATGTAAAACGGGGAAGGTGAGGCTAAGGGCATGTGTGAATTGTCCATTCCCACTGAAGCATTCTATGTTCTATGCCCTCCTTAGGGCTAAAAATATTTCATGTTCTAAGGTCCTCTCTAGTTCTGACATTTTATGTATGGTTTAAGCTCCCTTCCAACTCTGATATCCTATGTTCTTTTTAAAAAAATATTTGCTTATTTTTTATTTCCCCCAATTACATATGAAAATAATTTTTACCATTTGTATTTAAAGTTTTGAGTTCCAACTTCTCTCTTTCTTTCCACCACCCCCTTACTGAAAAGGCAATTTGATACAGGTTTATACATATGTAGTCATGATATCCTGTGTTCTAAGGGCCTTCTTGACTCTCACATTCTGTGTTCTAAGCCTCCTTCCAGCTTTGACATTTCATATTCTAAGGTCCCTTCCAGCTCTGACATTCTATATTCTAAGGGTCTTCTCACTTCTGATGTTCTGCGTTCTAAGGTCCCTTTCAGTTCTGATATTTTATGTTCTAAGGGTCCTCCAAGTTCTGACATTCTGTGTTCTAAGGGCTCTCCCAGCTCTGGCATTCTGTGTTCTAAGGGCCCTCCAAGTTCTGACATTCTGTGTTCTAAGGGCCCTCCAAGTTCTGACATTCTGTGTTCTAAGGGCCCTCCAAGTTCTGACATTGTGTTCTAAGGGCTCTCCCAGCTCTGGCATTCTGTGTTCTAAGGGCCCTCCAAGTTCTGACATTCTGTGTTCTAAGGGCCCTCCAAGTTCTGACATTCTGTGTTCTAAGGGCCCTCCCAGCTCTGACATTTCATGTTTAAGACCTTTCAAGCTCTGACATTTTATGTTCTAAGTCAGGGCCCTCCCAGCTCTGATATTCTATGACTATGACTTATCAGCCAAACCATCAGCATCCCTTCCCTGATGTTAAATGTGGTTTACCAGCACTTCTAATGAGTGAAGGATCTGTAAGTAAGGAGACTCACCAAGCATTTCTTGATAAGGATCCTGCCAGGCTCAGCAGTTACTGATGCTACAAACAAAATGATGTGTTTCCAAGCCAAGCCGCTGACAAGGACGATTCAGGCCCTGCGTGTTTTTCAAAGCTCACTTCCTCTCAGAAGCCTCTAATGATCATCTCACCTAACTTTGTTCCTGCCTGTTTTTCCTGGGCCCTCACAGCACGTGGGAACTTGTGCTTTAGTCTATTCTGTTCTGTATTGGACCCAAATACTCCCCCTGCTGTTGACCATCATTTAGATTTTAGAAGCATAGATTTTAATACCAGAGCTACATGGGGCTTTTGGATGTGCCACACAAGGACATAAGAAGCTGTTGTTAGACAAAGACTTTCGAATACAGAATGTCAGAAGTGGAATGAGATTAGAGCAGAGAATGTCAGAGATGAAAAGGAGTTAGAACACAATGTTCTGGAAAGACTGGAAGGGGCATTAGAATAGAGAATGTCTGAGCTGGGATGGAATTAGAACAGAGAACGTCAGAGACAAAAAGGAGTTAGAACACAATATTCTGGAAAGACTGGAAGGGGCATTAGAACAGAAAACATCTGATCTGGGATGGAATTAGAACAGAGAATGTCAGAGATGGAGAGGAATTAGAACACAGACTGTTAGAGCTGGAAGAGAATTAGAGCAGAGAGCACTGGAGTTGGAAGGGATATTAGAACATGGAATGCTGGAACTAGAAAGAACTTTAGAAAACAGTGTGTCAGAGTTAGAGGCAACCTTAGCAAACAGTCAGGCCAATTCCTTCATTTTAGATAAGGACACTGATGACCAGTTAGAGGAATTGATTTGTCTAAAGCCAGAGTCAGCGGCCAATCCAGGGCTTTCAGAATCTAGAACGTTCGCCTCTAAAATCCAATACTTTTTTCCAAACCTGCCTCCCACTGGGATCATTAAGATTGAACCAATGAGGTGGTGGTGTTCTGACCTAGTCCATCCTACATATTGCAAACTCTTTCCCCAAACTCTCCTCCTAGTTTGTTTGGGTCTTTTTTCCCACCCTATCCCCAATCAGCCTCAACAACCCTCCTTTCTCGATACTTAGCATTTTCTCTATTTGAGGAAGAGCAGATTTCTGCCCCCACTTGCCAAGCTCTTGGATCTGTTTTCATTCCATCAATCAGGGTTCTATCTCTCATGAGGTTGTGTTTTCTCCTCTCTATCTTTATGTCACCAAATGAGGTGCCCAGACTTGAAAATCTATTCTTCCAAGAGAGGTCTCAGGAAGGCCATGTTGAGTAGAACTTTCATCATTCCTCTGAGGAATACAACCCCTGGCCTCCTCCCAATTCCCCCACCCCAGTCTCACACATATCTCCTTACCCTTGTGGAGCTTGTTTTGCTTATTAGTCTTATGCTAATATTATATGTTGTCAAAGAACTGTATACAAAGGAATTGCCAGAGGCTCATAGATTTCTGGCATTGAGACATATAAAGTCCATATAGATACACATATTGATATAGGCAAATAGAAATATATATGGATAGAGGCAGGTAGGTGTTGCACTAGACAATGTGCTGATGGTCTGATGTTGGGAAGACCTGTGTCTAAATCTGGCTTTAGATACTTACTAGCTGTGTGACCTCGAGAGAGTCACTTACTATCTACTTGATTCAGTTTCCTCAACTGTATAATGGGGACAATAACTGCACCTAACTCTCAGGATTACTGCAAGGATCAAATGACATAATATTTATAAAGAGCTTAGCAGAAATAGTAGGGGAGATGTTGGTGCTAGTTCCCTTCCTTATGTGTGTGTGTATACACAGACACATACATATATGTACATATATACATTCAATTAAATTCAGTGTGAATTCTATGTGACCTTGGACAAGTCAAAGTTTTTTCATTTGTAAAATTATGGGCTTGATGATTCCAGAAGACCTAGAATGAAAGAAAAATGCTTTTCACCCCCAGACTGAGATGATGAATTTAGGGTACAGACTGAAACATATTTTGGGGTTTTGGCCAATTTGAAAATTGATTTGACTATATATGTCACAAGGATCTTCCCCCCAGCCTTTCACAATGGAGGGAGGTAGGAGGGAAAGAAAATGAATTTTTGTTAATTGATTAAAAAAATTCTAAACAAGATAACACCAAGGAAGAAAAAAAAAAAGAAAATTAAAAAGTTGTTCTAGATGGCCTCTAAGGCCCCTCTCAGCTCCGATATTGTGTGTCCTAATGCCCCTCCCCTCAAGTTCCAATCCTTTGCCACCACACAAAGAGTTCCTATTTTTGTACACAGGTCCTTTCCCTTTTTCTTTGATCTCTTTGGGACCCAAACCTAGCAGTGGTATTGCTAGGTCAAAGGGTATGCACAGTTTTATAGCCCTCTGGGCATAGATCCAAATTGTTCTTCAGGTTGGATCAGTTCACAATTCCACCAACAGTGCATTACTGCCCCGATTTTCCCACATCCCACATCCCTACCAACATTTATCATTTTCCTTTTCTGCCATATTAATCAATCTGGTATTTGTGAGGTGGTACCTCAGAGTTGTTTTAATTTGCATTTTTCTAATCAATAGTGATTTAGAGCATTTTTTTCACATGATGATAGGTAGCTTTAATTTTTTCATCTGAAAACTTCCTATTCCTAACCTTTAAACATTTATCAACTGGACAATGACCAACATTTTTATGAATTTGACTCAGTTCTCTATTTGAGAAAAAAGGACTATATCAGAAAAACTTGCTGTAAAATTTCTTCAATTATTATCACTGTGTATTTCCTTTCATTCTATTTTTCCTCTATTCCTTCTCTCTCCCCTTCCTCTTTCTTTTCTTTTCTCTCTCTCTCTCTCTCTCTCTCTCTCTCATCCTCAAAAGTATTTTGCTTCTAACTGCTGTGACTCTCAGCGTCCTTTCTATCAAATTCTGCCCCACTTCCCTTATCCTTGTTTACTGTAGGGCAAGACAGACTTCTATACTCAACTGAGTTTGTATGTTATTCCCTCTCTGAGTAAATTCAGATGAAAGTAAAGTTCACACATTGCCTGCCACCTCCCCCATCTTCTCCTTCACTGTAAAAGCTCTTTCAACCCTCTTTTATGTGAGATAATTTACCCTATTTTATCTCTCCCTTCTCTCCTCTCCCAGTGCAGTCCTCTTTTTCATCCCTTAATTTTATGTTTTTAATGGTCCCATCGTAGTCAATTCACACTTATGTCCTCTATGTATATTCCTTCTAACTGCCCTAATAATGAGAAATTCTTAGGAGTTACAAGTATCATATTCCCGTGTAGGAACGGAAACAGTTTAACTTTATTGAATCCCTTACAATTTCTCTTCCCTATTCACCTTTCTGTGCTTCTCTTGCATTTTGTATTTGTTAATCAAATTTTCTATTAGGCTCTGATCTTTTTTTCATCAGGAATGCTTGAAAGTTCTCTAATTCATTAACTACCCATTTTTTTCTCCTTAAGGGAAATTTTTTCTGGGTAGGTGATTCTTGGTTGTAATCCCAGCTCCTTTGTCCTCTTGAATATCATATTCCAAATCCTCTGATCCTTTAATGTAGAAGCTGCTAAATCTTGTGTTATCCTGGTTGTGGCTCCACAATACTTGAATTGTTTCTTGCTGGATGCTTGCAATATTTTCTCCTTGACATGGGAGCTCTGAAATTTGGCTACAATATTTCTGGGAGTTTTCATTTTGGGATATCTTTCAGGAGGTGATCAGTGGATTCTTTTAATTTCTATTTTGCTCTGGTTCTAGGATATCAGGTCAATTTTCCTTGATTGGCCCTTATTGAAATATGATATCTAGATTCTTTGTTTGGTCAAGGCTTTCATATAGTCCAATAATTCTTAAGTTTTATCTCCTCAATGTATTTTCCAGGTCAATTGTTTTTCCCACGAAGTATTTCACATTTTCTTCTTTTTTCATTCTTTTGACTTTGTTTTATGGTTTCTTGGTGTCTCATGGAGTCATTAACTTCCAGTTGCCCAATTTCTAATTTTTAAGGAATTATTTTCTTCAGTGAACTTTTATATCTCCTTTTCCATTTGGTCAATTCTACTTTTTAAGAAGTTCTCTTCTGTGGATTTTTATGTCTCTTTTATCTTTTTGTTTTTTTCAGGTATTATTTTCTTCAGTTTTTTGTGTACCCTCTTTACCAAGCTGTTGACTCTCCTTCATGATTTTCCTGCATCACTATGGTTTCTTTTCTCAATTTTTCCTTTTACTCTCTTAACTGATTTTTAAAATCCTTTTTGAGCTCTTCCAGGAATTCTTTTTAGTGCCTGAGACCAATTCATATTCTTCTTTGAAGATTTGGACTATTTAGCTATTTTGACTGTGTTGTCTCCTTTTGAATTTGTGTTTTGATCTTCCCTATCATTTTCTATGGTCAAGTTCTTTTTTTGTTGTTTGTTCATTTTTTCAGTCTACTTCTTGACTTTTTACTTCATGTTAAAGTTGGGTTTTACTCCCTTGGTGGAGAGGGCACTGTCTCAAGCGTCAGGTTTTTTGCGCTACTGTTTTTGGAGCTACTTCGGGGGGTAGGGGTGGGTCTGTAAGTTTTCAGTTCTTCCAAGGTGGCATAGGTGTGGTCACCACTCTCCTGACCTGTGCTCTGGTCTATGAGTGACCACAAGCACTTTTTTCTGTCCTGGAACTGTGACCAGGGTGCCTGCTCCTCTTCATTCTGGGACTGCAATCAGGAACTCCATCTGGGCAATGTAACATAGTCCTGCTTCCAGTACCAGCAAAGGGTCCCCTGTAATCTCCTTCTGACTAGTTGTCTGACTCCCTTACCTTCTGTGGACTGAGACCTCCCAGAGCTACTACTGCAACTGCTGCCACTGCCACTGGTTCAGTTACCCCCAAGGCCTGCACTGGACCGTATTCCATTCTCTAACCATTTGTGTAAGATGAACCTTTCCTGTAGCTGCCCTAAGTTGTCTTCTGCTAGGAAATTGTTTCACCTTGTCCTTTTGTTGGTTCTGCTACTCCAGAATTCATTTTGAGGCATTATTTTAATGCCGTTTGGAGGAGAATTTGGGATAGCTCAGACAATTCCCTGTTTTTTCCACCATCTTGGACTTTGTATGATTCTGTATGGTTTGTATACCTATGGAGATACATGTTGTTTCTGCCATTTCAAGGTAAGCTTTTTGAGGGAAAAGACTACTTGGCTTTTGCCTTGATATTTCTAGTGTTTAGCACAGTTCCTGAAACTTAAGAGGCACTTAATAAATGTCTGCTGATTGACTATGTTCTAAGGACCCTTCTGGGTGTGACAATGTATGTGCTAAGGATCTTCTGGGGGCAGCTGGGACAGCAGATAGCGTACTGGGCCTGGAGAGTCAGGAGAACCTTCCCAGCTGCATGACCCTTGGCAAGTCATTTAACCTCTCTTTGCCTCAGTTTCCTCAATTGTAAAGTGGGGAAGATAATAGCATTGATTTTACAGGGTTATTGTGAGGATCAAATGAAAGCACCAAGCACAGTACCTGGCACGTGGTAGACATTTAATAAATAATTGTTCCCTTCTCTACTCCAGTCCCCTCCCATGCTCCAACCCTCCCCCCCCCCCATAGTTTAGGTTCTAACATTCTGTGTTCTGACATTCTGTTCTAGGAGTTCAAAGAAAGGAGATGGTTTTGTGTGCTGGCACGGATGGGTAGCCAAATACCAGAATAGAGACATGCCCAGACTGGCTCCAAGGACTCAGTCAGCCTTACCCAGCCCTCTGTTTTTGCAGGAACTTGGGGTTCCTACCTGGAAGCCAGACTCTGTCTACACACAGCCAAAGTAAGGGCTCCTCTGCCCTGGGTTAGCTGGCTTACCTTCCCAGCAGAGGTAGCATTTGTGTATCTGCTATGATTTTCCTGAGGGCTGCCTATGGGGAGAAATGTTGGGTTTTTTCCCCTGTGGTCAGCAACCCTTCCCTCCAGAGCCCGCACTGCTGGGCAGGATCAACTTTTGATCTCAGTCCATCCTCCTCCTCCTGACACCCCTATTTTTTTCAAAGGTCAATCACAGTCAGGAGCTTCCAAAACAGACAGTGACCCTGTATCCCTCTGCCCCTGGCCCCTCCCATTTCTCCTCCCTCCTCTTTTAAACATTTCAGCATAACATTGCTGAATTATCACTCTTTCCTCCCAACTCAGGCCTTCCATCAGTACTTCCAACACCTGGCCTCAGCCCACACTAGGAGAACGCCCAAGGGCTCTGAAGGTTGATAAACACTGAGTCAGCAACAGCCAGGTCACAGGAAGGCATATTACTGTGGGGACACGTAGTTGAGCCTCCAGGGCATAAGGACAAGGTGAATGTGGGTCCTAGGGTTACCTTCATTAATGAAGGCATTATAGAATGCCAGCACTGAAAAGGACCTTCCAAAAGAAAATGTGAGGAATGGCATGGATCTGAGAACACAGAATATCTGAGCTGAGAGGAACCTCAGAACAGAGAATGTGAGAGATGAGAGAGATCTTAGAACACAAACTAACAGAGCTGGAAGGAAATGTTAGAACATAAAATATCAGAACTGGGATGGATCTTAGAATATAGATTAGTGCCATAAAGAAGTTTAGAACACAGAATATCAGAGTTGGGAGGGCCCTTAGGACACTGAATGTCAGAGCTGGGAGGGCCCTTAGAACACAGAATGTCAAAGCTGGGAGGGCCCTTAGAATAAAGAACATTAGGGCTAGAATGGCCTTTAGAACACAAAATACTAGAAGCAAGAGGAACTATAGGATTCATAGAGTCCAACTCCCTCCTTTACATTTGAGGAAACGGGTTTCAAGAGAGAACATGAGGGGGAAAGTGACTTGTCTAAGACCACTCAGTTGATTAGTGCAGAGTAAGCAGTAGAACACAGGTTTTCTGACTCACAGTGGAATGGCATTCCTCCCACCCCAAACCAGAATATTCATTGATGAGATATACTTTAGGAAATTCTACAGTTGTCAGACAGATGTAGCCTTCCCTTCCCTCACCCCTATTCTTGCATGAAAGCCCAAGTCTCATCTCCTCTATGGGTTTCTGCCTTTTGATCTTCTCTCACCCTAACTCTCTATGTTTTAGGGAGCTTGGAGTGCCCTTGGGACACTGAATGTCAGAACTGGGTGGGCCCTTAGAACACAGAATGTATTCTAACTCTCTATACCACTGACTTGGGATCATAGTAGGACCACCGATTTGGAACTAGAAGGGCCCTTAAAGACAATTGAGTCCAACTTTTTTATTTTATAGATAAGAAAACTGAAGCTAAAGGAGAAACAGCTTAGAATTAGATGATTGCAGAGATAAAATTAGAAGGGACTGAAAAGACAGTCTAATCCAACCCATTTCAAAGATGGAATAACTGAGGTCCATTTGTCTAAGATCATAGAAGTAGCGAGCAGCAAACCCACAAATCTTGCTACTTGCAATTCATTGCCTGTAATGTTAGTTCTCTTGCTGTATGTATAAGTCTCAGTTCTTCCACCTCGCATCATAAGAGGAACTGGGATATGGCAGACAGGACAGTGGACTTGGTGTCCAAAAGACAAGAGTTCAAAGATACTCCAAGCCTCAGCTACTTAACTGTGTGATCTTGGACAAGTCACTTAACCTCTGCCTCAATTTCCTCATCTGTAAAGTGGTATGATCACAACTCCTGCCTCCCAAGGTTATTGTAAAGATCAAATGAGACAATCTTTGTAAAGTACTTAGCACACAGTCGGTGCTTTATAAATCCCAGTGTTGCATAACACATACCTTTGTTGTTCAGTTGTTTTCAGTTATGACTGACTCTTCCTCATCCCATCTGGGGCTTTTTTTTGGGCAAAGATGCTGGAGTGACTTGTCATTTCTTTCTCTAGTCATTTTACAGATGAAGAAACTAAGGCAAAAAGGGCTGACTTGCCCAGGGTCACACATTGAGTAAAGGTCTGAGGTTGGATTTGAACTCAGGAAAAGGAGTCTTCCTGACTCCAGACCTGGCATTCTATCCACTGTACCACCAACTGCTATCTCTCTCTCTCTCTCTCTCTCTCTCTCTCTCTCTCTCTCTCTCTCTCTCTCCCCACCCATATACACATACACGCATACATATATGTAGAGAGAGAGAAAGAGACACAGAGATAAAGAGAGGCACAGGGAATGAATGTACTTTGAAGCCCTTTAAAGTGCTTTAGAGACACGATCTATTTGCTATTCCAGTAAATTCACGGGGCCAGTCCCAATCCCCATCCCTTCTACTTGTAGGACCTTGGGTAATAAACTTAATTTCCTTGATGCTCAGTTTCTTCTTCTGTAAAACTAAGGGATTGGACTAGCTGGTCCCTAAAATTCTATCCAGCTGTGATGCCAACATTCTGCCTTACATATATAGCCTCTCCAACTAGAACACAAGCTCCCTTCAAAGGTTATAAGTTTCAGAAGAGGTGCTGGTCCACTCTAGTGAAAGGACTTTCCACACTGAGAGTTCTCTAAGGCAGACCTCCACCCCCTCTCTCAGTGTTGTCTCCCAGACTGGGCTGTGAGGTCCCTGGGAACAGAGCCGAGTACAAAACAGAGTGGTTTAACACATCCCAGTGGAGTAGAAAGGTGAAGGTCTTATTTCACCAAGGACCACAGTGTTTAACCTCTACCAGACATAAAGCTTGGGAAAATCAGCATGTGCTTTCTGAGTCGTTAAAAGACCAGGCTTGCTCAATGCCACCAAGCCCTTGCCCAGAGTGGGGGTGTCACTTTTACACAAGGGAAGGAAATGGTAAGGAACAGATAAGCCATCCTGGCTGGTAGCCAGCAGTGGCTGAGATAAACCTCCCCTGGGAAGCCTTCCCCTTTTGTTATATCCATAGCATCCCTCCCAGCACCCTCTGTTCTCATGGTATTTGGGGATTTGTTAATATTGTCTCATATTGTTGTCTCTCTCCTTGAAACTCCTGGCATTCAAGAAAGAAGCACGTCAGAGCTTAAAGTGGCCTTAGAATGTAAAAATGTCAGAGATGGAGGACAGGATATTAGAGAAGGAAGGGCCCTTAGAACAAAGAATGTCAGAGCTGGGAGGGCCCTTAGAACACAGGATGTTAGATTGGGAGGGCCCTTAGAACATAGGATATCAGAGCTTGGAGGGCCCTTAGAACCCAGGATGTCAGAGATGGGAGGGCCCTTAGAACACTGAACTTCAGAGCTGGGAGGGCCCTTAGAACCCAGGATGTCAGAGCTGGGAGGGTCCTTAGAACATAGGATGTCAGAGCAGGGAGAGTTTTTCCTCATATTCACAGAATACAATAGCTTCAAGATGCCTTAGAACATAGAAGGTTAAGGTCATAGATTGTCCTAAGATCATAGGATAATAGCTCTAGAATTAAAAGGGCCTAATACAGACCATTGAATCTACCCCCTCCTCATTTTATAGAAGAGGAAACACAGACAAACTAACATTAAATGACTTCCTCAGGGTCACACAGTTAGTAAGTGTTCAAGGCAGTATTTGAACTCAGGTCTTCTTAATTCCAAGTCTAGTGCCCAGTTCACTAAGCCATGCTGCCTCTCAAGAATTAAGAACAAAGAGCTAGAAAAGACCTCTTTTAGTTCAACTTTTTCAAGATGAGGGAACCTAGTCCAGAAGTAAATTCCTCATGCATCAACCCATGTTATATTGTTATGTTCTATTATACATTTTTGCTTTTTCAAGCTCTTTGAGAGAAGGGTTTAGGTGTCCCTGACAATTACTTTGTCTTATGTGACTGTGAGCAGTTCGACTGAATTTACATTTACCCCATGCCTATTAGGTATAAGATACTGTCCTTGGTGCTGGTGACACAGAGACAAAGCAATGAACCAATCCCTGCCTTCAGAGAGCTTCCCAGCTACTTCATCTGTAAGATGAGGAGATTCAACCAGGAGAGACATCTCTTGTAGCCCTAAAATTCTCTAGATTTCATTTTTGTATCCCTAGCACAAAGGACAGATATCAATCAATTGACCAGCCAAGTATTCATTAGGCACTTACTAGATACTAGGCACTGTAGATACAAAGGCAAACATGAGACAATGTGTTCTCAGGAAGCTCACCTAATGGGGAAGGAAGGGAGGAAGGTCACATACACATATTGATATATACAAGATACATACCAAGTAAAGTAACCTTAACAGGGAAAGCTTCAGCGCAAGGGTTCTTAACCTGGAGTTCCTAAACTTTTTTTTAGTAGTTTGATAAATTTTTTCTTTTTTTTTCTTTTTGCCTTTTGGAGGGGAAGGGCAAGGCAACTGGGGTTAAGTGACTTGCCCATGGCCACATAACTAGTAAGTGTTAAGTGTCTCAGGCCATATTTGAACTCGGGTCCTCCTGACTCTGGGGCTGGTGCTCTACTCACTGTGCCACCTAGCCACCCTGATTTCAATACAAGCAGTTTCCTTTGTAATCCAATGTATTTTACTTTGCGCATTCAAAAACATTATTCTGAGAAGAAGTCCATAGGTTTTATCAATGAACTCCTGGTCTAGCTGCTTGAGGAGCCCAGGGAAGGCCTTTTGGAGTCTGAGCTGAATTTTGATGGGATACAAGACAAATTGAATTGATCAAATTTGAGGTGCAGAGAGAATGTATCTTTTCATCTTTCAGACAAAAAAAAATGTTTTTGCTGTTTGTTCATGTGACGTCTGGCTTCCAAAATTTAATCAGGGAGGTCCAAATTGTAGGGCTGAGCCTTCTATGCATCTGTTAGCTGCACTCAGATCCCTGGTCACAGGCTGTTCTGCCAAGCCCCTACCCGCCATATTGCTTCTGCATGTCATCAAGCAGGGAAATGACCCAACAAAGGAAATGTGGACAGTTTAGTGTGGCATACCTCCATTACTAGAGAAACCACCGACAACTCATTTGTCATTGATGATGGATGCTTTGGAAGGTAGATGAGAGGAAGGACAGCTACCCTCAGAAGAAGAAATCTCTTTTGAAATCCTAAGGTGTCCCAATGCAGATGGCCTTTCTTGGGCACCATCTTTTGAATTTTGAAACTTGAGCATGGGCATTGAGGCCAATTTAATGTGGGTACTAAAACCAGTTCACCCTTTGCCTTATTTGCATGGTGCCTGCTCTGTAGGCAGCCGGGGAACAAAGGCTTGGGGAGGGAAGACCACAGGCCACAAGGGACCTCTCTGACACCAAGGACAGAAACCTCAGAAAGTTCAATTTAGGATGCTTGCAGAGCAGAAGCTATTCTCATTACCAGCAGACGGGAGGAAGAACCCAAGTTCAAATTGTCTTAACCCCCTGTCTCTGACCACAGGCAAGTCATCAGAGTTCTCTGAGTCTCAGTTTGCTTCTCTGTAATGGGGATAAAGCCATGTAGGATAGTGGATAGAGGACCAGCTCCAGAGCCATGGAGAACTGGGTACAAAGCCTGCCTCTGATAAATACTAGTTATATGACCGTGGCTAAATCATTTGACCTAGCACTAGGCAACTCCCTAAGATTAAGTTGCAGAGAAGGGGCCAAGCTGCATGGTAGGAGTTTCCTCACTTGGGTAAGAGAGATCTAGTTCCCATCCCAATAATTACTTCCTACCTCACATAGTCACTGGGAAGAATAGGCTTTATAAGTTTCAAATTGATCTAGAAATGTGAATTAGTCTCATTCTTTCCACTATACAAAGAAAGACAGGAACAGCAGAGGAGCTGGTTTCAAATCCTGCCTTACCCTCTTACTAGCTGTGTGACCTTGGACCAGTCACCTCCCCTCTCTGGACCTCAGATGGCTAGCATCAATCAAATGGAGATGATAATGGGCTTACATAATAGCCTCATGGATAGGGAGCCAACTTTAGAGCCAGGAAGATCTGAATTCAGATTCCCCCTGATACATATTGTATTACCCAGCTCAAGTCACTCAACCTCTCTGAACCACCAAACCTGGGCAACTCTCTAAAGTGATCCATGACAGTGCTTTACTAGGAGGAATTTTGTAACCTAGGAGCACCTTATATTAATGACATCTGTCTCCTCACTCCTGCTACCTATATCATAGGGCTGCCATGAGGATCTAATGGTTTCATGTATGTAAGCAAGCTGCCTCAGGTTGGAGGGAGTTTACCCACTGACACTTTTCCAGTGAAGTCATGGGCCTGTTCCCCCCCTGCCTCCTTAGTGCATCACATTGCCCCCCAGTAAATTGTGGACCATAAAGCACAACACCAAAGTCAGCTTTAGTCAATCACAATAAAAGCAAACAAAAGTAATAGGCCCAATTCTGCAACTCCCTCCAGAGGGGGAGGGAAGCAAGTTAACTGGCATATTAACTTCTCCCAAGCACCTGTAGGAAAAGTAGTGGGGAGGGATAATAATTACCTAATTAAAATGATTATGCCAGTAGACCCAAGTGACTGGAAACAGCCTCCAAACAACAAAACCTTCTGCCATTCCAGCAGGAACCCAAAATGAGGGAGGGCGGATTTATATTACATTAAGAGAGGTTTAGGGCTAGATCCTCCCAGATGGTTGAAGGAGACAAAGACACAGAAAAGGCTGAACCCTTGGACTAATGATCTCGAAGGTTCCCTTCCCACTCTGGAGCTTTGAACCGATGATAAGCTGGACGGCATCTAGTGGAAGACAACCAGAAGGGTGAAGGATCTCCATCTGCCATGTCTGGAAGGCTTTTCCTCCTCATTTCCACCTCCTGGTTTCTCTGGCTTCCCGTCTTTCAAAAGAAGTCTCTCCTGATCTCCTTTAATGCAAACATCTTCCTCCTATTAACTATCTCCCGTTTATCTTGTACGTACATTATTATTTTCATGGTGTCTCTTCCATTAGACTGGGAGCTTTTCAGCTTCCCTTTTTATACCAAGCACTAGCACACAGCAGACACTTAATAAATGTCTGCTGACTGATTGACAGACATGGGGGAGCCACATCTAGAATGTCCTCCCTCATAAACTCTGCCTCTTTGAATCTTTGGTTTCCCCAAGAAACTCACCTGTTATTTCAATATATGTGATAGATTATGATGTATAATGTGATAACAAAGGTTACCTTGGGCAGTAGGCCTTTCCTGCTCCCCTCTACCATCAGCTGCTAGTACCCTCTCCCTCAAAGTGTCTTCTATTTACTTTGTACATACATATATATGTAGCTAGAATGCAAGCACCTTGAGGGCAACCACAGGTTCATTTTTGTCTTTATATCCCTAGCACCTTGGACAGTGTCTGGGACACACAAGGTGCTAAATCTGATCAATTGATTAAGGAGAGAAGGAAAACGAAAGCTGTGGCTGCCCTCTCCCCCTATCTGAGCAGCCCTTGCAATGAAGAGAGAGTAGATTTGTTCTACTGGGCTTTGAAGGACAAAACAAGAAATAACAACAACGTGAATAGCTAGTATTTACACAGGACCTACTATGCGCCAGGCACTGTTCTAAGTGTTTTACAAATATTATGTCATTTGATCATTACAACAATCCTGAGAGGTAGATGCTGTCATCATTCCCATTTTACAGATGAGGAAACAAAAGACACTTAAAAGAAATTAAGTGACTTGTCCAGGGTCATGCCGCTAGAGAGTTTCCGAGGCTGTATTTGAACTTGGGTCTTCCTGATTCCAGGTCCACATTCTATCCAGTACATAAAAATCATGACAGATTGAAAACCGGGAGTGACCTTGGAGATTATCTAAGATTAATGGATAGAAGTTGAAGAATGATACAGATTTAGGCCTGGTGTCCTGAAAGAATGACTGAGCTGTCCCTGGAAGCAGCAGGCTTCCCCTTGCTGGAGGTCATCAAAGAGAGACCACCTGCCCGCCATATGTTGTAGGGGGAATTCCCTCCTAAACAGGGCTACATGGCCTCTGAACTCCCTTCCAGTTCTGAGACTCTGGGATTCTGATTCTAGCTCACAGTGTCTTTGTGTCAGCCGAACAAGATGTGGGATCACTGATTCACTCAACAAGGATTATTGATGTGTTCCTGGTCTAGCGCTTAGGGCTCCGTGGGATACAAAGTTGACTCTGAGCCTGGGACTGAGCAGGAAAAACATCAGCTTTAGAGTCCAGAGAGCTGGGTTTGAATCTTTCCTCAGACACTGATTAGCTAAACAGCTATGGACAGTCACTCCTCCTGGCTTCAGTTTCCCCATTTGTGAAATGAAGAATCATCGTCATCACTGCATGACGATGCACCTATTAACCTATCACACATGAGCATTGTCAGGAAAGGACTTTGCTGATCTTAAAATCCTGTGTAAATAATAATAATAATAATAATAACGAATATCTCATTATCCTTTTGATATAATTTGGATAGAAATGGTTATTATTAATCATAGTTATCTCAATATATGTAATACATTATGATATATAATGTGGTAACAATAAGAGCTAACATTTATATAGTGTATATGAATGTGTCAGGCACTCTGCTAAGGGTCTTACAAGAATTATTGCTTTGTAATCCATATTGAGGCTAGGGGGCCCAGAAGATGGAGTTCTGATGCTAGAGTCAAGAAGACTTGGGTTCAAATTTGTCCTCAAATACTTACAAGCTGTGTGATCCTGGGCAAGTCTCTTAACCTCTGTCTGTCTCAGTTTTCCTCAACTGTGAGATGGGAATAAGGACAGCACCTCCTATGGTGGTTTTGAGGATCAGAGTTAATCACTGAAAAGAGCTCCTGGAACACAGTAAGCAATTTATGAATGCTCAATTCCTTCCATCCTACGCTGTATATTTTGTAGTATGTGTTATATACATTATATATATTTATGTTATATATATATATATATACATTATAACATATGTGATATTGTTATATATTGTAATGTTAATGACAGTAATGATATTAATAAGATCTGGGTGGTCCCAACACTTATCAGCTTTGTAAGCTTTATAAGCAAAACACTTGACCACCTCTCTGAGGCTATTTCCTCATCTGTAAGAGGGTGAATAAAAGCAAAGGCATTACCTACCGCTACCACTATCACCCAGCAGAACTACCCTATTCAGGGCCCCATGGGCAGCTTGTACTCTCCCACACCTTTAATCACACCACTCCCCAAACCTGGAATGCCCCCACCCTGGTGTCCCCATCTTCACCTCTTGACATTCTAACCCATTCTTGAAGGCTTATTTTCAGCACCACCTCCTCCTTCCCTTAATTACCACCCCTGGAAGTAATTGAGTTTCTTATGTGATCCCATCTGACCAAGGATTCAGTCACTTACTAACTGTGTGACCCTAAACAAGGCACTTAAGACATCTGAGCCTCAGTTTCCTCATTGGTAAATAAGGGTATTAAATCTGACAACCCCTTAAAATCCCTTCCAATTCTCAAAGAATGGATCATCCCCCATGTTGGCACCATCTCTTTGAAGGCAGGGTTTGGGTCTCATTTATCTCTATTCATCTTCCAGAGCCTAACCCTAGATTCAGTTGGTACTAAATACATGTTTGCTGAATAAGAGTAAAAGTGAGTGAACATTAATGGAAAACTCAGGGGTCTAGCCTTCTACTTATTTATAACAGAGTTAGTAAAACAAGGCATATATACATATGTATACACACATATATATGTATATGGGTATATGTATTTATATGTGTATGCATATGTATATACACATACATTCTGAAAGAGATAGATAAGGATATGAAGAAGAGATGTGTCACAAGGCCCAGTCCTGGAAAAGCATCAAAGGAGTGACACCAGACAACATTCTGCTGTTGGTTCATAAATTGACATTAGACCATATCAAAGTGCTACCAGCTCACCAAACTTTGACTATCAAATATCCTTACTTCCAAAAGTCTGCATACAGAAAAAGAAAAACAGCTTGCTCTTCTTTCCCCTTTCCTCTCCTCCTCCCTAATCCCCTTTTTCTTTCTGAGTTTTGTTTCTTCCAGCTCTGGCTCCCTCTTTTCTCTTAGCCCCCCTGGTTCCTCTTTCCCAGTTACTGAGAATCAACATACTGGGACAGCGGAGGACTCAGCAAAGAGCAGGTTATGATGTCTTTGTAGTTCATCCTTCCTCAAAGAGGACCATGACATCAGGGATGTGACGCCATGATATGTAAATAAATTGGATTTAAGTGAGGAAGGATGATGCAAAGTCACCAGCCTCACTTTTTCCTCAAGACCCATCTGGGTCCAGTGGCAAGATATAAATCAGGGCTACTGGAGATGGCCCCAGAGACCTTGGCCTTTTTGAGGGTCCAAACAATGACCAAATGGGGCTTGGCCTTGGACTTCTTGTTAGTCATAGGGTCCCAGATCACCGAAGGAGGGAGGAGTCTTAGTAATACAGATTGTCAGAGCTAGGAAAGATCTAAGTATAGAGAATGTCAGAGCTGGGAGGGCCCTTCAACACAGAACATCTGAGCTGGGAGGAACCGAGAACATTAAGCATCATCCGATCCTAGAACAAAGAAAGTCAGAGTCGGAACTGAGATCATTTAACATCATCCAGGAATGTCAGAGCTGGAAAGGAGAATCAAGACCAACGCCCTCATTTTACGGATGAGGAAACTGAGGCAAAGGGAGGGGATGTGACTTTCCCAGAAGCCGTGTCTTTGGCCTGAGTTCAACCCAAACACATCACTTCTGGGCAAGTCACATTCACATTACCTCCTCCGTGACTGACAACACATATCTCTGAGACAGGTCACAACGATGGAACAAAGAGTCTTTCCTTTGAGCAAAACTGACTGGAGGGTTGAGTTCTCTTGCCAGCCCACAAGATACGGCTGGGGTTAGAAGCCCTGGCATGGGCACACAGTGCTGTGAATTTAGAGGTGGGAAAGAATGCTGTGGGATGCCAGGCTCATGCCATTGAGCCCAAGGGAGAGAGTCAATGAGAGGGCAAATCTCTCCTGGGACGGAGGGCCAAGACACTGAGCCAAGTCTGGACCACTTCATAGCCCTGCTCACCACCCCTATCTCCGAGGGAAGTTTCTTAAAACTCAGATGAGCATCGCATTTCCAGCCCCAGCAGCCTCTGGTTGGACTCCCAGATAGACAGATTGAGCAAGAGAATGTCAACAGCACTGGACAAGGGATTAGTTGACTGGGTTTGAGTTGACACTTGCTCTGTGATCAGGAGCAATCACTTCATCTTTCTAGAGACCTCAATTTTCTCATCTGCAAAATGGACTGAACTAAATGGTCTTTAGCTTCCTTTCTGTACAATCTCATAAATTCCTTTCAAATGGGTTGCCTTAAATACGGGCAGGATTCCATACTCAGAAGAGATCTTATCACAGATAGAGAGGAGGAAGAGTCTTATAGAAGTCGCCTAGTTCAATCCCCTCATTTTACAGATGAAGAAATTTGGCCAAAAGAAGGCGAGTGAGTTGCTCCAGGCCACCACAGGTCATAAATGGCAGAACTGAGATTTGAACTCAGGTCCTCTGAACCCAAAATACCACACAGCAAAGGAATAGAGGAGAAAACACAATAGATTTGGAGCTAGAGGATCCGGATTAGAATCTAGACTCTACCTCTTACTATTTATGAGACCTTGGGAACATTATATAACGTTCCCAGGCCTCAGTTTTCCTTGGAAACTATGGGGTTTGAAGCAAACAGTGCTTAGCTCCTCAGCAAGGAATCCTGAGCTCTAATTCTGAGACTGTGTGACTTGTCACAATCATGACAAATGACCAGGTTCCTCCCCCTTTTGAAATCGTCTGGGTTTAGGTCTGCAGAGGCTCCTGACGCCTGGCCCCTGGGCCCATGGGATGAGTGACTGGTTCTCCTCTGCAGCTTCAGGCTTACATTTGGGCGGGGGCTGGAGTTTACATATAAGAAGTGCTGGGGGAAAATCTGGGCTTGAGTGCTGGGCCTCATGTGGCAATAACAAAAACCATGCAATGATCCCTCAAAGGTCACTCCATCCTAGCCAAACCCAGCTCCAGTCTGGCCTTTCCCTCCTGAGAGAAGTCTGGGAACTCCCAGCTCCCGGGAGCCCGGCCAAAGCCTCTTAAAGCTGCCGACCCCCCTGCTTGTAGCTTATGATCTGACCCAGCAAAAGTCCCCTCTACCCCCCTCCCTCCGCTCCCAAACCCTCTAGACATTAATACGATCAAGAGATTTAAAGCTGGAAGGAAACTTGGAGATTATTTATTTCAAACTGAGAAAGCAAGTTCAGAGAAGTTAGGGCTTTTTTACTGTCACAAATATGGTAAATGATGGAGGTGAGATTCAAACCCAAGTCCTCTGCCTCCAAATCCAAGGCTCTTTTCACTAAGTCGCCATGAAAGAATCACAGAGAATCTTCTGAAGGGAGTGTAGCCAGCGGCACACTCTTGCCTCCTGGGGCAGGATCTTGGGGTCTTCTCCTCATCTGCTTTGTCTCAGGAACCCAGGGATCCCCTCCTGAGAAGGCCCAGAGCTGTCCTCACTCACAGCCAAGCCTGGGGCAAGACAGAACTCACGGTGCTGGAAGTGCCACTAGACAAATATTTAAGGACTGTATAAATATTAGTATCATTGGGGCCATCATTACCATTACTAAACACCTGCTGTGTGCGTAGCGTACAAGGCCAAGGAGTAAGTATTTATGCAGCACCAACCATGGGCTCGGGCAGCCAAGTGGCACAGCGGGTAGAGTGCCAGGCCTAGAGTCAGGAAGACCTGAGGGCAAATGTGGCCTCAGACACCCACTAGCTGTGTGACCCTGGGAAAGTCACTTCACTCTGTTTGCCTCAGTTCCCTCTTCTGTAAGATGAGCTGGAAGAGAAATGGCAAACCAGTCCAGCATCTCTGCCAAGAAACCCCCCAATGGGGTCATGAAGAGTTGGACACGACTGAAATGACCAAACAACAACCATGTGTCAGGCACTGTGCTGAGTCCTTTAAAATACTATCCCATTTAACCCTCACAACTTTGAGAGGAAGATGCTATGGTTGTACCCATGTTACAGTTGAGGAGACTAAAGCAAACAGAAGTTAAGTGACTTGCCTAGAAACACAGAGTGAGTAAGTGAACGAGGCTGGATTTGAACTCAGGTCTTTCTGAGTTCCTGATAGGCCTAGGGCCCTATCCTTTGTGCCACCTAGCTGCGTATGTATGTGTGTATGTGTATGTGTGTGTGTGTGTGTGTGTGTGTATGTCATACACACACACAACACCCTTGGGGTCATTCAATCCAAAGCTCTCATTTTATGGAGGAGGAGGCTGAGGCCTGGAAAGGTTAAGTGTCTTACAATCAGAGTGTTCACCGTTCTTGAGATGGAAAGGCCCTCAGAGGCCATATTGTACAATCCCTTCTCTTACAGACAAGGAGACTGAGGTTTGGAGAAGTTATGTAACTTGCCCAAGGTCGTACATATGATGCAAGCAGCAGGGACAGAACTCTAATCCAGGTCTTCTGAATCTAAACCCAGTGCTCTTTCTATTGTAACATGGAGCCACCCAGGGGAGGTGTACAATGGAGACAGGACAGAGTCGTGAGGAGGCAACTCAGAGCAGAGACAGGAATATTGGATTTGGAGTCAAAAACTGAGGTAAGAATCCCAGCAATATGAATTCTCGGTCTGCATGATTCTGGGCAAGTCATTTACCATCTTTAGGTAGCAGGTTCTCCTTGTGTAAAAGTAAGAGGGTTGGAACCAATGGGTGTGTGAGGCCCCTTCTGGCTCTAAAATCTTCTGAACCCTCTGGGAGCTCACAGAGTAGCAGGAGATTCCACTCTGAGGGACCACACACTAGGACACCCTGGCTGCCTGCCTGCTGAGTACAATAGAGGGGAGACAGACACAATTCAGGAGTGAGCTGGAAAGTGCTTGGGAGGCTCCAGATGGCAGCTCAGCTCCGGCTTCCTCCCTGCCAGCACTTACCACCTTTCTCAATCCAAAGATCCCCCATCTCTACAGCTGGTTAAACTGCCTGGGAAGATTGTTATACCCATTTCAGAGATTGTGAAACTGAACCTCAGCAAAATACTGACTTGTCTATGCCCACAAATTTTCCTGTGGTTAGTAAAGTTGTCTTTTATTCTTCTCATGGAGTCAGCACGGAGTAGTACTGTGGACTACTGAGATCACGTCAATACCCTGGATACCATGTTGTCTTATGAAAGGGAAACCAGAGGAATCCCAGGAAAAGCAGTTAAAACATCTTGTACGTAACTGACACCCAGATCCCTTCCTGCCTGAATACACTTTATTTTCTCTTCCCAAGTCCAGCCACCCTGGCAATTAAACCACTATTCTGCTGCCACAGCATGGCCTGTACTTTCCTATCTCCTTGTCTTTGCTCAGCTTGTTCCCTGTGCCTGACATGTCTTTCCTTCCCCTCTCTGCCTGGCCTTTAAAACCCAACTCAGGACCTACCTCTATGAGCCACTTCCCTGAATGCCCAGGTCAGTAAGGCCTCTTCACCCTCAGACCTGCCACAAGCCTTGCCCAGGGTCACTATACACTGCCCAGCATCATTTCTATCTGTATGTGTATGTATTTCTGTCCTTTACTGGACTAGGAGCTTCCTGAGGGCAAAAAGTTGTACCTGTCCCCTTAACAAGCACAGGGATTTGCACACCAAAGGTGCTTAATAAATATATGGCAAACAAATGAATGAACCCATCCATACACACCCCAGGTCTATTCCCATTCATCTTAGCTAGAGCTGGTCGGTGGAATTTTCTTGGTAATCTTCTTGAACTGTGAAATTCCATTTGGGTACATAGTGCTCCTCCCCAGCAGAGTTGACCCGCTCCACTTGGTCTCCTCCCCATGCTGGGGGCTGCTGAGCAGCTCCCTCCCCCATCACCTCCCCAACAGGGATACTCTTGAACATTTCCTTCCCATCCCACACCATCCACAGTGGACAGTTACCCATGCTAGAGGATGGCCTGGAAATGAAGTGGGAGCTGCCGCCATGACAAGGAATGTCAGCGTTCACGACTCCCACACTGTACTCTGCCTTTTCTCATTTCTACACCACATGAGGATTTCTGCTCCATCATTTCCCCTTAAAAATGCATGTGTCACCACGGGCCTGGTGTTTTGGCTCAGCAGGCAGTTTCATGGGGAGGAAACGCCTAACTGGAAGGGGCTGGGGCCAGGGTCCTTGGCTGACAGCTGGGGACCAATGCTGCGGCTGGAATAGAGAGAGATGACAAGTTTATTCCATGTGACCAAGAGCCAACACCCAGAGAATTCCCCAAACTTGGGGTAGAGTGGTAGAGACATTATAGAGTGACTGATTTAAGCCTGTCTTGCCCTAAGAAGACTAGATGTATTCATAGAGAATCACAGAACTTTAGAGCTCGGAGGACTCTTAGGACACAGAATGTTAGAGGTGGGAGGGACCCTGGAACATAAAATGTCAGAACTGGTAGGGGCCTTAAATCATAGAATGTTAGAGTTGGGAGAGCCTTCAAATATGGAATATTAGAATGCACAATGTCAGAACTGAGAGGGTCCTTAGAACAGGATGTCAGGGCTAGAAGGAACAATAAAACAGAATGTCAGAGATGGAAGGCTCTGACCTTGGAAAGAGAATATTAGAGGTCATTTAGGTCAATCTCTTCATTTTACAAGGAAAGGTAGACAAGGAAACATGAGGAAAAGGTTCCTGAAAAGGTAAATGACTTGTCCAGGGTTACAGAGACCCACAGCCAGAACCAAGACTAGAATACTGACCTGATTCCCCAAGGACAGAATTCTTTGAGGGCCAACAACTTTGCACTCTTCCTACTTCTTTTCAGGAGCTATAGGGGAATATGTAGGTTGGAAGGCAACCTGAATTTCTACTAATACCCCGGTTATGGGACCAGCGGACTCCTTTCTTCAGATAGAATGGAGTGATCATTCTGAGACCTCCCACAACCAGGGAAGATGGAGATCAGTCTAGTGAGGAAGATTTTTCTAGATGTAGAAAGATAATATGATCCAGAATAAAGCACCTGGATGTGGAATTAGAAGACCCAGGTTCAAATCCTGGCTCTGGAACATATTTGCTGGCTATGTGACCTTGGGCTTCCTCTCTGATTGTTTTTCCATATGTAAAATGGGGGTGGGCTACATGACATCTAAGGTTCTGTCCAGCTATAATATTCTGTGTTGTAAACCTCTTCTACCTCTGACGGTCTGTGTTCCAAGATCCCACTCAGTACTGACGTATTGAACTCTAAGGCCCTTCCCATCTCTGACATTCTGTGTTAAGGCCCCTCCCAGTGCTGACATTCTATTTGCTTACTACTACTAGGCCTACACTTAGTATAAAGAGACAGAAAAAGACCCAAATGTACAAAAGTATTTATTGTAACTCTTTTTGTGGCAATGAACCAGAAGCTAAAGTGGGTGCTAATCAATTAGAGAGTGGCTGAGCAAATTATGATGTATGAATGCAATGGAGGGGCAGCTAGGTGGCACAGTGAACAGAGTACTGGCCCTGGAGTGAGGAGGACCTGAGTTCAAATGCAGTCTCAGACATAACACAAAAACTAGCCATGTGACCTTGGGCAAGTCACTTAACCTTCCCCCCTCCAAAAAAAAAAAAGAAAATGTGAAAAAAATCCATTTCTTTGAATGCAATGAAATACTACTGTGCCATAAAAAATAACGAAAGGGATAGTTTAAGAGAAACATGGAAAGATTTGTATGAACTGATGCAAAGTAAAGTGAGCAGACCAGGAAAAAAAATTATACAATAAGAAAACTGGGACATGAATACACTGTTGGTGGAGTTGTGAACTGACCCAACCATTCCAGAGGTTATAAAACTGTGCATACCTTTGACCCAGCAACACCACTGCTAGTTTGTATCCCAAAGCCATCAAAGAAAAAGGAAAAGAACCTATGAGTACAAAAACATTTATGGTAATTTTTTTTATGCTGGCAAAGAAATGGAAACTGAGGGAATGCCCATCAACTAGGGAATAACTATACAAGTTGTGGCATATAATTGTGATGGAATACTATTGTGCCATAAGAAATGATGAGCAGGATGGTTTCAGAAAAACCTGGGGAAACTTATGTAACTGATGCAAAGTGAAGTGAGCAGAACCAGGAGAACATTGTACACAGTAAAAAGCAACATTGTGCAATGATCAACTGTGAATGATTTAGCTCTTCTCAGCAATGCAATGATATATGATAACTCCAAAAGACTTAGGATGAAAAATGCTATCTATTTCCAGTGAAAGAACTAATTGAGTCTGAATGCAGATCAAAGGATACTTTTTTTTTAAAACTTTATTTTTCTTGGTCTATGTTTTCTCTTGCAACATGGCTAATATGGAAATATGTTTTGCATGACTGCACATGTAGAATCTATATCAAATTGTTTATCTTCTCAATGAGGGGGGAGGGGAAGGATTTGGAACTCAAATTTTAAAAAAAGAATGTTAAAAATTGTTACATGCAATTGGAAAAAATAAAATATAAACATTTTCACGTGAAAAAATAATTCTAATTAATTAAAATTTAATTTATTTTAGTTCTATTTTAATAGAAGAGAAGGTAGGAGGGAGAAAATATTTTTGTTAATTGAAAACAATTTTTATTTAAAAGAAAACCATGTCTCCTTATGTCATAAGGTCACTTCCAGTTCTGGTATTTTGTGTCCTAAAACCCCGGCACAGATCTGACATTCTGTGATCTTGTGAGTAATGTGACTGTCCCCTGCCCTCCTTGTCCCCCAGTCTCCCCAAACCTCAGCTCTGGAATCTGGCCAGATGTATTCAGTGGTTTTTCTCTACATCCTCTTTGCTCTCTCCCCTCTTCTCACCCTCCTTCCTCCTTCTCTTCTTCTTCCACTGAAATTCTTTCTCTAGCTAACTTGCCATCTCCTCAGGAGCCAATTTCCAATTGCACATTAGCTATTAGGAAGCCCTTTCTCTTCACTGAGGTAAGGCAACATGTTTCAGTCCCTGTGGGACAGAGAGACAGCTAGGGTGCCTGAAGGGGAGAAATGAGTGCCACTCCTCTTAATGACCTCAGGTTGGGCAGGCTGTTCACCTTTCCCTAGGCTTCCACCATTGGACTCCTGATTCTGTAAGATTTTCTAGTTTGTATAATGTTTTCCTCACAACACTAGGCAAAGTAAGGAGTTTCGGGGTTATTAATGCACATTTTATTGAGGGAATACTTGAAACTCAAAGGGGAGTGACCAGCCCAAGGCGAGCTGGACCCAAATGAAACTTGGACCCAAATAGACTGATTTAGTAGTCCACGAGATCTGGAAGGGCTGGGAGCAACTAGATGGTCCATTGGATAGAGCATCAGTCCTATAGTCAGGAGGACCTGAATTCAAATCTGACCTCAGACATTTACTTGTTGTGCGCCTCTGGGCAAGTCACTTAACTAGGACTGCCTACCCAAAACAAAAAAAAATTGGAAGGACTGCCATATTTCCTGTGGCTTAGATGGATTAGAAACTTTCTCTGTTTGACCCCAGAGGACACAATAAGAAGAAACAGATGGAAGACACAAAGAGGCTGATTCCT
This sequence comes from Pseudocheirus occidentalis, assembly GCA_028646575.1. NCBI lineage: Eukaryota > Metazoa > Chordata > Mammalia > Diprotodontia > Pseudocheiridae > Pseudocheirus > Pseudocheirus occidentalis. Next base: position 42,695,320 of record CM053596.1, read on the forward strand.
GTCTGGTCCAAGTGAACCCATCCTAGCACCCTAAGCCTTTCCCAACCTCTTTTAATTCTAGAACCTTTCTTCTGTTAATGATCTCCTATTTCTCCAGTCTATAGCTTGCTTGTACTTCTTTGTTTGCATGCTGTCTTCCCCATTAGATTGCAAACTCCTCAAGAGCCGGGACTCTTCTTTTGCCTTCCTTTCTTCCTCCCTTCTTCCTTCCTTCCCTCCCTCCTTCCTTTGTTCCTTTGTTCCTTCCTTCCCTCCTTCCTTCTTTCTTTCCTTCCTTCTTTTCTATCCCCATTGTTTAGCACAGTGCTTGGCTTTTAGTAAGTGCTGAAAGCTCCCCCAAACTGGACTAGCCTATGTGCTTAGGGAGGAGACTGGCAGATAAGGATTTACATATTCCTGGAGGCTTTCAAGGAGCCTGCTTGAGCACTTGTTGGGGATGGTGGACAGGGACGCAACACAAAGACTTCTGGGCTGCCATACACACTAAAGTGTGTTGCTTAGAAAAGAAGCCTCTTGAGGGTAGGAGCAACATCTTAAGGTCACAGCATAACACAGAATATCAATCACACTTGCAGCTAAAATTTCAACAGTACTTTGAGGTTTGCAAAGCCTTGTTCAAACATTATCCCATTTGATCTCCCAATGACCCTGTAAATTAGTGTTATTATAATCCTCATTTCCCAGAAGAGGAAACTGAGGCTAAATGAGGCTCCCAAGATCACAGAGCTGGTAGGTTGTCTGAGACAGGATTTGAACTCAGTCTTCTTGACTCCATGGTCCAATGAACTATTCACTCTGCCCCTTTCCAACTCAAAGATCTAGAGCTGGAAGGTACCTCACAGGCTATTTAAGCCAACCCTCTCATTTCATTTATTTATATAAATTTCTTTTTCAGTTTTCAAACATCTACTTTTTTCTCTCCCACCTCACAAAAAAACAAAAAACAAACAAAATCTTGTAACAAATACTCACGATCAAACCAGATTCCTTACAGTGGCCGTGTCCTAAAATGTTTCTCATTCTGCATATTAGCTGCTCATCTCTCTTCCAGGGCATGGGGAGCATGCTTCCCCCTGGGTCTTCTAGAATCATGACTGATCACTGTGTTGATCAGAACTCTTCGGTCTTTCAAAACTGCTCATTAATAACCCCTAGCGCTTATAGAGCATTTTAAGGTTTGCAAAGCACTTTATACTGTCTTGTTTGATCTCGTTTGAGGGAAGTGAGGCAAACAGAGGTTAAGTGACAAGAAAGTGCCTGAGCCTGGATTTGAACTCGGGTCTTCCTGAGTACAAACCCAATACTCTATCCACTGAGTTACCTAGCTGCCCAACATTTTAACAACATTGGTGTTAGTTTATACACGACTTATTTCTCCAAAACAGCATTTCTTCACTCTCTACAGCACAGTGACATTCCTTCACTTTCATACTGCATAATTTGTTCAGCCTTTCCCTAGCTGATGCATAGCCAACATCCGCATTTACAGATGAGGAAACTGAGGCCCAAATTGATCCTGATCCCCAAGGACTGAATTCCGCCCCAAAGCCCTAGCCCCACCTCCAGGTTGGAAGGGAGCAGCTGAACCCTTTTGGATCCTTGGACCTGCTCAGCCCTCAAGTACCCTTGGAGGGCAGGGTAATGGAATGGGAGGAAGACAAAGTTTTGCTCTGCTCTTAATGTTCTGTGTGACCTTGAGCTCATCATTTATCTTGTCAGGACCTCATTGTTTTAATCTATAAAATGGGTTCTAAGAGCCCTCCCAGCTCTGACAAAATACTTGCTAGCTGACTGAACAAAAATAAGCCAGGAATGTCAGAAAGAAGTAAATGTCTGCTTCCTCAATTATAATAATGTCTCCCATTATTATCACTCCAAAGTTGACAAAGTAACTTCTAAGCCATACTAAGCACAAACAACCCCATGAGGTGGGGAGTGCAAAGGTTAAATGTACCCATTTTACAGAAGAAAAAGGTGAGACTTAGAAAAGGCCAGTGACCGTTCCAGGGGTGGTCAGTCAGTGGCCTTGGGGTCGTCAGCCACAACCAGTCCCCTTTCTCATGGCTCCCCACTAGGCCTCCAGTTCTGCCTGGCATCTGATACAGCTGCTCCAGGATGGCTAAGGGTGGGCCAGAGGTGCCACCTGGCCTGTAGGAGGGTGCTACTATGGCTTCTGCCTTGCCTGAAATGCACAACCAGCTCGTAATTTCCCCCTACTCAGAGGCCAGGAAAGCCTGGAAACAGGCAATTACAGGCATTAGCAGCAGCTCTGTTTTCCTTCTGTCCCAGGCATCTGGAATAGCTCCCTTGGCTCCAAAGCGGGACTTTTCAGGGGAGGCAGTGAACCTTGGGATAGTGTCCTAGAGTGACGCAGAACAGAGGAGAAGGACCCAATGGGCAGGCTGAGTGCTACCAATGGGGTCACTGGCCTTCTGGAAGAATAACATGCTTCATGGGCTGAGAAATGAGAGGGCCGATGAAGCCACACTGAGCAAGAGAAGGAGGTCTGGGCTCGGGGTGGAAGGCCCTGACTTTTGTCCTTCTTGGTTACTTTACTTCTCTCAGTCCAAATTTCTCTAACAGTAAAATAGGAGGACTGGAGCAAATCGCATCTCCCACCTAGGCCTTAGGGTTCCTATCTGTAAATCAACAGATTCTGCCAGCCTGTGCTCCAAAGGTCCTCCCAGCTCTGACATTCTGGGTTCTAAGTGCTTTCCCTTCTCTGGCATTCTAGGTTCTAAGGCCCTGCCAACTCTGATATTCTACGGTCTAAGGGCCCTCCCAGCTCAGACATTCCAGGTTCTATGAGCCCTCCCAGCTCTGACATTCTGGGTTCTGAGACCCCTCCCAGTTCTGACATTCTGGGTTCTAAGGTCCTCCCAGCTCTGACATTCTATCAATACAAAAAAAGGTTAGAGGAATCTGACAGAGGAAGGGTCACAGGGATCAGAGTGAGAGGAACAGTTTCTCATCAAGAGACAAGCCGACTCTAATCACTAAATCCCACATGGCTCTGCTGGCAGGAAGTCTCATTGTAAGCAAAATGAAATTCTTCTGTCGAGACTCCACCTGCCTCTTCCATTCCCCCCCCCCACTTCTTCCCCTGCCCTGGGCCCTCCTGAACACTTGGTGTAAATTACTGGAATGCAGCCTTTTTTTTCTTCCTTTTAGGAAAAATCCACAGCAGAGAAGTGAGTAGAACCAGGAGCTCACCCTACATAGTAACAGCAATATTGTGCAATGATCGAATGTGCAAGACTTAGCTATTCTGACTTATACAATGGTCCAAGACAATTCCCAAGGACTCATGACCAAAAAGGTTATTTACCTCCAGAGGGAGAAATGATGGATTTTGAGTGCAAAGTGAAATAAAATTTTCTCAGTTTGTTTTTCTTGCTTTTTTTGAGACACGACTAATATGGAAATTTGTTTTGCATGATTTCACACATATAACTGATATTATAATGCTTGCCTTCTCAGTGGGTGGAGAAGTGGCTTGCTGGAGGGAGGCAGAGAATTGGAACCTAATTTTTTTTTTAAAAAAAGAATGTTATAAATAAATAAATAATACATTTATTAAAAAAGAAAAATCCAAAAAAAAAAATCCACAGCATCCTCTGAGCCCAGGAACCCTACAGCAATGCCTACATACAGCAGAACAGAAAGTTCACTCTTCTACTCACCCAGGAGTCCTGGGCCCATCCAGAAAAGGACCTGATTCAACATTAATATGAACTGAGTCTAGGACTGATGAATAGCTTGGATATCAGGGGGAGAACAGGCTTATGCTCTGTGCCATAGTATGGTAGAAAACACAGGATCACAACTGTGGCATTCAAGGCCCTCCTGAAAGCCAGGAAGGACCTAGGAGGTCATTAACCCAGTCTCCTCATTTCAGGTCCTCTGACCCGTGCCATGCTGTGTCTTTACAACTGGCTTGAACCTTGAACCCTCCAGCCTTATCAAATAATAAAATTCACATTTATATAGCACTCTAACATTTGTAAAGTCAACTTCTCATAGCAATCTCATGCTATTATTATAAATACTATCTCCATTTTACAGAGAAGGAAATTGAGGCCCTGATGTGGGTAGGACATGACTTGCCCAAGGTCACACAGCTAGAAGTCTCGCAGGGGGCTCAAACCCAACTCCTGCCTGCTTCCAGTCCAATCCACTTTCCATAGAGCTGTCCAGCTGTCAGTCAATAAGCAATTATTAATCACCTACTATGTCCCAGGCACTGGGCTAATCCCTTGGGAGACAAAATAAAAAGGCAAAAGACAGTCCTTGCCTTCCAGGAGCTTACAGTCTAATGGGTGGGTGGGGGGAAGAGAGCATGCAAACAAATACATATACAAAGCAAGTTATATACAGGATAAATAGGAAATGATTAATCAATCACTTCACTTAATCAATAAACATTTAGTAAGTGTCTACTTGGCATCAGGCTTTGTGCTAAGCCATGGGGATACAAAAAAAGGCAAAAGACAGGTCCTGCCCTCTGGGGGCTCCCAGTCTAATAGAAGAGACAACACACAAACAAACATATATATATATATATATATATATATATAAAACAAACATATATAAATATAACAAACATATATATATATATATATATATATATATATATATATATATATATAATAAGCTAGGGATAGAATAAATTGAAAGGCACATGAAAAAAGGATTGGGATTTTAAAAGGCAGGATTTTAGTTCTCTTCTTGATGACCCCTAAGTGATACAGGAGATAAAATGCTGTGTCTGGAGTAAGGAAGAGCTGAGTTCAAATCTTGCTTCAGATGTATACTAACTATTGAGCCTCAGCAAGTCACTTAACCTCTTTCAAACTTCAGTTTTTTCATGTGTAAAATAGGGATAATAGTATCTGTCTCAGAGGATCAACTGAAACAACACATTTAAGGTACTCTTAAGTACAACAGAAGTGCTAACTATTATTATTTTTATCACAGCCATTTATGTGCTTTCTTCCTATAATGATCACTTCTAGAGACCAGAGGTTCTTTCTTATCTATACAGAAATGCAAAGCATCTTAATATGCACAGTAGGGGCTAAAGAAATACTGAGTTAAATGAAGAGAGCCTCAGGAGACCTCTTGAAATTACTTATTGTATATCTGCTTTTCTGTGCACATGTTATAACTTCCCAGCTCCTCGAGGGCAGGGTTCATTTGCTTTTTATCTCTGTATCCCTGGCACCCAACCTATATTTGTCCTGGTCACTTATTATGGAACCTTAAGCAAGGCAATCCCTCGACTAGGCCTGTATCCTTATCTGTTGTAAGGGTTGAGTTGTAGGATTTCTAAGGGCCCTCCCAGTTCTGATACCCTGTGTCCTCCGGGCCCTCCCAACCCTGACATCCTGTGTTCTAAGGGCCTTCCCAGCTCTGACATCCTGGGTTCTAAGGGTCCTCCCAGCTCTGACATCCTGGATTCTAAGGGCCCTCCTAGTTCTGACATTTTATGGATAAAAAACAGATCCTCCCAGTCACAAGCAGCTCACCAGGGACCAGCCAACAAGCTCTAAGTTGAGAACTGAATCAAGTGCTCGGATCCTAACCTTGGCAGTGATCTCCTGCTCTCACTTTTAGGGCTAGTTTGTGGGTCTGTGTGAAATCAGTTCCACAAATCTTTTGGAATGAAGGACAGAAGGATAGCCATCTTTGGCCTCTGACCCGAGGGTGGGAGACAGACATGTGAGTTTGGTCCCAGCATTGCCCAGGAGAGAAGTGGCCTAACAGGCCCACAAGAGCACCAGCCTGAGGAAACTCTGTCCTCTGACACTAGCTGAGTGACCCAGGGCGAGCCACTTGGGGAAACTGAGATGCTGTCTGTGCAATGGGGATAATAATACCTCACAAGATCATGGCTAAAGTCCTTTGTTAACGTCAAAGTGCAGTGGAAATCTCAGCTTTCATTTTTATTATGGCCTTCCAGATAAGGTCTCTAAGGGGAAGAGCATGCCTAACCAGCTGAACTGGGAATTCCTATCAGTTTGGGGTCTTTTCAACAACAAATATTCTGCTTCTCTTTCAGGAAATCTTCATGAGTAATCCCCAGAGGAATGCCCCACCAGGAAAAGGGTCACCCATGACTCCCCTGACTGCTGATGCCTGATATGGAGGCATTTGTCCTAATCTGGTCAAACACTTGCCCTCTAACGTGGTGGCCTGAGGAGGGCCCAAGTCAGGTGACTTGGGTCACTGGGCTCCTCCTTTGTGCCCAGGAGAGACAGGCCCACTTCCTTACTCATTCAAGAAACATTTACTAAGCTCTAAGTCCCTGTGGAGAAATAAGACAGGATTCCTGGTCTTGAGAAGCTTACAATCTAGTATATTTAGGTCATCCGTCTGGGAGTAGATCCATCTTTGTTCATCTTTCTGGGATCTCCTCCTCAGTTAGCACGGCAGAATATAAAGACAACTGGCTTTGGAATTTTAAGATCTGGATTCGAATTCTGTCTCTTGTCACTTTTATCCTTATGTAACCCTGGGCAAATTATTGCCCTTCTCTGGGCCTCAGCTTCCTCATTTATAATATGAAGGGGTTGGATTAGATGACTTCCAATTCAATTCAACAAACATTTATTAAGTGTCTACTATATACAATGTACTGCCACTAAAACATAAGTCAACATTCTATTGTGGAGGGATAACAGGTGGGCAAACACAGAAGTAACCAATAATGTGAGAAAGAAAAAACTGCAAACAATTTGGGGGACAGGGGCGGGAGCAGGATCAGGGAGAGTTTTACGAAGGGGGTAACGCTTGGAAGAGTGTATATAATGCTGGCCTTGGAGTCAGAAGGCTGAGATCTGAATCCTGGCACTTAGCAGCTGTGTGGGCCTGGGCAGGTCCCAACTCTCAGAATCTCAGTCTCCTCAGTGATGGCACCTACCTCACAGAGTTAGCTTGAGGCTCAAATGAGCTGACATACTTTGTAAGTATTACATAAATATCATGAATATTTTTATTATCATTGAAGGAAGATGAGAATTCAGAGAGGCAGCAGCAATGCAGAGACTGTATTTCAGGCATGGGGGACAGCTCGTGCCAATGTATCAAGGTGGAAGGTGGGGTGTCTCACTCCAGTTTGGTCAGAATGGAGAGTGAGCAAAGGGGACCAGTATAAACTGAGGATGGGGAGCTCTCCTGGGGCATGATCGTGCAGGGGTCTGTGCAGAAAGGAGAGAAACTGGACCTTTCTTAAGGTCCCTCTCACCTCTTAAAATCCTATAATCTGAATCTTTACATTTCTTATCTCTTCAAATTTATACAAATTCAAACTCGATAAGCATTAATTGCTTACAGCATGCAAAGCACTGTGTTAGGCACATCTGGCATAGTTTGCCTAACGTATTTCCTGCCACTGGGAGAGAGATATAGCACATACATAGATAACTGGGTAAGTCCAGCTTAATCTGTCCTCACAGAGACTGTACCTTAGAGAGAGACACACACAGAGACAGAGACAGACAGTCATGGATAGAGATAGGAAGACAGAGAGACAGAGAGAAACAGACACAGAGACAGGAAGACAGAGAGACAGAGCTACAGAGAGAAAAATGGACAGACACAGAGAGATGGAGGCACAAAGACAGGGAGACAGAGACAGAAAGAGACAGAGACACAGAGAGACACAGAGAGACAGAGGCAGAAGAGAATCTCGAGGCAATTAATTATCATGGCAGGAAGGAATCTGGTGAGGCAAAGTGTTACGTGAGATCCAAGAAGGAAAATCATTATTGGCAAGGTGGCAGAGGCATTGGGAGGTTTTCCTGGAGGACGTGGCATTTTAATCGGGTTTTAAAGATGGGCAGAAATTCAACAGGAGATGAAGGGCAGGGAGGCCATTCCATCCAGTTCCCACAATGATTTCTTCCTTCTAGGTTCAGAGGTGACTCTTCTTTCTGGCTAGAACCTGCTGTCAAAGTCAGCTCTGGAAACCTTCCCATGGGCTGGTGGTTGACAGCAGGACTTCCTGTGACAGGGGATCCCAGCCCAATAGAAAAAGAGAGGGAGGCTCAGTATCTGGTCTCAGCTCCACCCCCACGTCCCCCAGACCTTCCCAGGCCCTGTTTTTACTGATGTGACCTGACTGAAAAGACTGAGCTGTTTTTTCCATCCCTTGTCTCCACCCAACCTGCAAAATGGTTTCATTTCCTAGAACTGACCTCAGGGCAGTGTCTGCCCCCCCCACTCCCTAGCCTTCCCCCAGACCAAGTCCAGGAATCCTGAAAGAGGAATTCCCTGACCATCTCATCTGGACCTCATAAAAGTCTCTGTTGCCGTGGGAACAGAGAGCTAGGGGCTGGAGGACCTCCTCCAGCCATCTCTTGCCACCTCTGGCGCCCCTGGAGTCTGAGAACATCTGGAGGGGGTGGTTGGTTTGTTTGTTGTTTTGTTTTTGTTTTTTTAACCACAACCCCCACTTCCCTAGAAGTAAGTACAATGAACAGGCATAAGCCCAGGCAGGACAGACAAAAAAGAGGTGGGGGGAATAAGAGGGGATAGTTTAGTCCTTCATCAACTCTTAGAATCATAGATTTGTAACTGGAAGGAATAAGATCATCTAGCCTAACTGCCTTGTTTTACAGATAAGAGAAATTGAGGACAAGTGAAGACAAGAGAAGGGTGAAACTGGTGAGAGCCAGAGTTTGAACCCGGTGCTTCTGAGCCCAAAGCCAACACTTTTCGCACTGTACCAAGCAGCTTCCCAGACCGCTGTCATCACAGCCACCTGTCTTTCTGCCTCCAGGTTCTCCCTTCTCTAATCTCTCCTTCGCATGGCTGCCAAAACACTCTCCCCATGTTGCAGCTCTTCCATACTCCACAAGCTCTGTGCTCCACAAGCTTTCCCCTGACTCCAGAATAAGCTACAAACTCCACAGCCTGTCACTCAAGGCCACCCCCAACCTAGCACCGACTAAGCTTTCCAACCTCATCTCACATAATGTGCCATTCCAAACCAGCTACTTGACCTTAACCTGCCTTTCTCTAACCAGATATTAGCACAGGGTATCTCTCCACCCCCAATGACTGGAATACTCTCCTTTTTCATCTCAACCTTCAGAGAGACGGTTTCTTCAAGTTCAGCTCCAAATGCTCTTTCCTTCACAAAGCCTGCCCTGATTCCCAATTCCCCACTATCAGATGAAAGCAACCTTGCCAGCCCTGAGTTTCTCTAGAGCATTTTGGATGGTTCTCCTTTGCCTTTAACATCTTCTACTCTGAGGGGCATCTAGGTGGTGCAGTGGATAATGGCACCGACTCAGAAGTCAGGAGGACCTGAGTTCAAATCCAGCCTCAGATACTATCTATGTGACACTGAGCAAGTCACTTAACCCCAATTGTCTCTGAAAACCCAAACCAAAACATCTCTGCATCATACTCAGCAAGATCCATCTCACATCTTTTCCTGACTCAATGCTCTTCAAGAGCAATTTGGATGAGATGGTCTCTGAAGTCTTTTCAAAGCTCTAATGCAGCGGTTCTCAATCTGTGGGTCACAACTCCTTTGAGGGTCAAACAGGGTCTCCTAAGATCATCAGAAAACACATATTTCCAGTGTTAGGAACCGAGACACCGCTCCTCTATCCGTCTCCAGGCAGGTCTGTCCACATGCAGATACACCCACATACGAGTATTAAAGGGTCGCGGCATTAGAAAGGTTAAGAACCACTGCTCTAAAGGCACCTGAGAACCCATTGAGTCCAAGTAGCTTATTCTACACAGGAGGAACCTGCAGCAGCTAGTGCTTTGCTCTGGGTCACGTACCAAGCCGCTATTGGGCAGGATTCAAACCTCCTGTTTCCAAGTTCAACAACTTAAACACTATAATATACTTCTTGTTTGTGAACAGGATGGACTGTAGACATTTAAATTCAACATGTTCAAAACTGAACTCCTAATGTTCCCTCCAGATCCCCTCTTTTCCTTAACTTTCCTATCATTTTCAAGGGTACTATAGTTCTCCCAGTCACTGAGGCTCAAAATCTAGACATCACCCTTGTCCCTGCCCTCTGCCCCTGTTCTTTGTAACATCTCTCTCATATGCCCCCTTCTCTCCTCCGATACATCCTCATCACCTCACAATGTTCCAACTGCAAAAGCTGCAACCATTCTCTGCTGGTGAACCCACTAATGGTGGGTCTGCCTTTCTCAGCTTCTCCCCATTTCAGTCCATCCTAATGCCCTGATATAAGCATGTCACTGCCCTAGTCTGTAAACTCCAGCAGCTTCCTCTCCTCCCAGCCCCCCAGAATCAAGACAGCCCTCTGCTACTCAAAGCCCTTTCTCCCCTTTCCGAGGCTTCTTCTCCATTGCACACCCTGCCCCTGCCCAGCCCCTGGACTTTGGGACCCAGCGAACTGGAGTCCTGGCTGTTCCTCCCCCAAGACACCCCCTTTCCCAAATCCAGGCATTTTTGTCGACTGAATCCATGCCTGGGATTCTCTTTCCTTATCTCTGCTTCCTGATGCCCTTGACTTCTTTCATGCTCCCCTTAAAATCCCTCCTTCTACAAGACACCTTCTCTGTTTGCTTAATTTGAGTGCCTTCTCTCTATGAGTTACCTCCAGTTTATCTGGTCTATAGCTTATCTGTATGTAGCTGTTTCCATGCTGGCTCCTCCATTAGACCACAAGCTCCCTAGGGGAAGGGGTTGCCTTTTACCTTTTGCTGTAATTGTAGCCTTAGTCCATGCTTGGCATAGAGCAGGTACTTAATAAATGCTGACTGATCCTATAGAGGCTTTGTCCTCTTCCATTTTTGTATCCTCAGTACCAAGCACAGATTAGTTCCTAACGCTGGCTGAATTTGATTGGGGGGAGAGGCACTGGGCAGAACAATGAGGTCATGGGCGCTGAGATCCTGAGCCACTTTGGGCAGAATCACAGAATCACAGGACCTGGGAGCTATCTGGGACCTCGGCAGTCAGCTGGTCGAACTTAAATCCCCAAAGAAGTCCCATTAGAGCTCTGTCAAAAGAACATGTCACTTTCTCCCTTGTTGGTCCAGTTTCCTACTCTATAAAATAAGGCAGTTAGTGACTAGGTGGCGCAGTGAATAGAGCACCAGCCCTGGAGTCAGGAGGACCTGAGTTCAAATCTAGCCTCAGACACTTGACACATTTACTAGCTGTGTGACTTTGGGCAAGTCACTTAACCTCAATTGCCCTCCAAAAAGCAATAAATAAATAAAGCAGTTGATGGTATGGTGTAGTGGATAGAGCACTGGGCCTGTAGTCAAAAAGACCTGAGTTCAAATTCAGCTTCAGATACTTACTAGCTGTGTGACCCTGGGCAAGTCACCTAGCCGTTTGTCTCAGCTTCCTCATCTATAAAATGACCTGGAAAAACGAATGGCAAACCACTCCAGTATCTCTGCCAAGAAAACCCCACTGAAAACTGAACAACAATGATAGCTGTTGTTCAAAGTGGTAAGTGCACTGAGCTTAGAGTCAGGGAGAGCTGGGTTTGAATCCCACCTCTGATACCCTCTAGCCATGTGACCTAGGGCAAGCAACTGAATCTCTCTGGGTCTTAGACTCCTCTGGCAAATGAAGGGAACTGGACCAGATGATCCCTAAGGTTCCTTCTGGATTAAAATCTAAGATCACATGCAGCTTTAAATCCTATGATCACTGAATAAGGGAGGAGCAAAAAATAAATAAAATTTAAAAAGGAAAAGATTCACAGGGTAGAGTCCGTGAGGTAGTAGGTAACTAGCCATAGGACTTCTTATGGAAGTACAGAAAGGGTATGTTTGGGAAAATAACTTCCAGCTTCTAAGTTCTGTCCAATGATTCATCTTATTTGCAGCCCATGATCCTCAGTCCCATCTCATAAAACTGGTCCTTAACCAAGGCCCTGCTCCAGCGCTGGCACTGGCAGAAAAACCACCTCCACAGTCATATTTTACAGATGAGGGAACTGAGGCCAGAGGAGATTAAATTGAGTGTCAGGAAAGAGGTGGCCATGAGGATAAAGATGTATGCTGACCTGGTGTCTACAACCCTGTCATTTCCTGGTCTTCTCCCTGGAACTCCTGGTCCATACCCTTAGAAAGCAGGCTGGGTGGACCTCATCATGGCTTCAGTAAGTACATGGTGCGAAGGCTGCACACGGAGACCATGAATCAGATCTGGGCGAACAAAGCTGGTATCAGGTTTGCCTTCACACTCAGTGATTCCAGAGTCCTCAGCAAAAGAGGTGCAGACCCTGTCACAGTCCTAGGGAGCACAGAAGACAGTGTGGAATAATGTAAAGAACACCAGCATGAGAATCAGGAGACCGGAGTTCGTGGTTGGGTTCCTCCACACACATCTCCCCTAAAATGGGCTTAAGGATCCTTGATCTGCCAACCTTTTGGTCTTATTGTGATGAATCTGCTTTGTAAATTTTCAAATGATGGCAGATGTAGGGCTAGAAGGGACCTCAAACGCCATCTTGTCCAATCCCATCATTTCCCAGATGAGGAAACTGAAACCCAGTGTCAGAGACAGAGTTTGCATTTGTGGAGAAGCTAGGTGGCACCACAGTGCACAGAGCAGGAGTCCTGGAGTCAGGAGGACCTGAACTCAAATCCAACCCCAGACATTTGCTAGCTGTGTTACCTTGAGCAAGCCTTATTTTATAGAATAGGAAACTGGACCAACAAGGGAGGAAGTGACTCGCTCTTTTGATAAGAGAGCTCTAATGGGACTTCTTTGTGGATTTAAGTTTGACCAGCTGACTGCTGAGGTCCCAGATAGCTCCCAGGTCCTATGATTCTGTGATTCTGCCCAAAGTGGCTCAGGATCTCAGTGCCCATGACCTCATTGTTCTTCCCAGTGCCTCTCCCCCAGTCACATTCAGTCAACGTTAGGAACTAACCCCAATTGCTTCAAAAAAAAAAAAAAAAGGGATTCACATTCAACTCCAAAAGCAGCATTCTCTCCATTCTACCACAATGCCTCTACCAGAAAGGGCTCTTAAGGCAACAGCAACAATCATAATCTTAATAGTCACAGGAGAAAGAGGGCATAACCTAATGGAGACAGGGCTGGTCTTGGAGTGAGGAAGGGCTGAGTTCAATGTCCTGCCTCTGACAGCACATAGTATATGAGCCTAGGGAAGCCATTCACCTTGGTTGCCCAAGCAACTCTCTAAGATTCAAAGTTACAGATCTGCATGGGTGGACAGAGTTTGCACTTTGGGGGTTCCCTCACATGAATGAAAACTCAGTTGTGAAAATAACAGTAAGAGTTGACATTTATACAGCATCAAGCGGTCTGCAAAAACACTTCATGACCTGTTATCTCCTCTGATCTTTACAACAACCTTATTGAGGCAGGCGCTACAAGGATTATGCCCATTTCACAGATGAGTGAACTGAGGCCCCGAGGAGCACATTAACCTACTACAGAACCATAGATTCAGAGCTGGAAGGGATTTCAGAGGTCTTCTGGACCAATCCCCCTCATATTTAACGATAAGAAAATCAAGGCAGGCAAAGTGGCTGCTGCAAATCCTACAGGTAATTAGTGGCAGAGTCAGGCTTCAAACTCCAGGTTCTCTGGCTCTCAATCCGTTTGTTCCTTTCTAAAGCATCACAGGTCTACCTTTTCATGCACACAGCTATCAGCAAGGGTCACAACTCCTGCAATGAAAACAGGTGGGAAGTACAGACATAAGGGAGGCAAAGGTAGAGACCCTTCTCCGTGGGTATCCCTCCACTCTGGCAATGCTGGGTGGGAAACAAGCTACATGCCCTTTTATCAGGCCTCAGGATGGTCTGTTATCTCATGGGCCCAGTGGATTTCCTGATGAAGCAATCTTAAAAAGTAACACAGTGGTCCAAATATAGGCTGAACCCCTAAAATTAGATCTCCTTGAAAGGAAAATTTCTCTTTCTCCCTCTCTCTCTCTCTCTCTCTCTCTCTCTCTCTCTCTCTTTCTCTCTCTCCCTCCCCCAAATTCCTCCTTTGATGTTTTCTTAGGGAATACAGGGCCTCTGGACCCTCCAAGGTTGGGAGAGGAGAGCACACACGTGGCCTGCCACGTCTTATGTGGCTTGAAAGGCTTCAAGGAGAGACTGCATACTGCGCATCTCTTGTCTAAGAACCAGCTCAGCCAAGGCTGGAGATGTTCTTGCCCAGACAGCTGGCCACAGATCAAGGAATCCTTTGGCCATGGTGACACATGAAACAGATGAGAAAGAAAACACTCCAAAGAATAAACATCACTCTCAAGTTTTATACAGCATATGTCACCTGTGTGACTTGTAAAAATCACTTTGCCTGCCTCGGCTTTTTTTTTATCTTTAAAGATGAGAGGATTTGGGGCAGCTGGGTGGCGCAGTGAATAGAGCACTGGCCCTGGAGTCAGGAGGACCTGAGTGCAAATCCAGCCTCAGACACTTAACAGAAAAACTAGCTGTGTAACCTTGGGCAAGTCACTTAACCCCAATTGCCCTCCAAAAAAAAAAGCAAAAAAAAAGATGAGAGGATTGGTCTAGAAGGCCTCTGAAGTCCCTCCCAGCTCTGAATCTATGATCCTGTGATAAGCTAATGTGTCCCTCCGAGCCTCAGTGCACTCATCTGTAAAAGGGCCATAATCCTGGTAGTACCTACCTCAACAAGGCTCCAGACATAACAGGCAAGAATTCTGGGAGGGCAAGAAAGTTCACATTTTGGCTCCCACAGGCTACCTTTCCAGTTTTATTTCTTTTTATTATTATTATGAAATTGACAAACTTTAAACATGAGAATTTGCATAAACAAAGAACAGAAAAAGAAAATGACCGGTAGGATGTGAAGCCGTGAATTTTGATTACATATGACATGGGGTTTTTTTAAGTATATAGAGTAAAAGCTTATAATTGTACTAAGACTTCTGGGACTCCCTGATAGCAGCAACACTGTCTTGCATGTCCATGTTTACTTCTAGACTACCTTCTGTTCTTTTTTGTGTATTAAAAAATTTCTCATTCATGCTTTTTTCTAGTTTTTTTCACATCATGATCACTACTCCCCCCACATCTTGACCCTTCACCCCAAAGAAAACTTTCCCTCATTAAATCAAGTCAACATGCATTTATTAAGGACCTACTGTGTGCGAGACCCCGGGCTAAGCAGTGGCAAAAGAAAGGTAAAAGACAGTCCCTGCCCTCAAGGAGCTTACAGTCTAAAGGGGAAGACGACATGCAAACAATTCTGCACAAACTACGGACGGGATAAATGAGGGATAACTGACAGAGGGAAGGCACAAACAGGAACACCTGAGCAAATCTCATGTCACTTCCCTTGCATA
Source organism: Pseudocheirus occidentalis (assembly GCA_028646575.1). Taxonomy (NCBI): domain Eukaryota; kingdom Metazoa; phylum Chordata; class Mammalia; order Diprotodontia; family Pseudocheiridae; genus Pseudocheirus; species Pseudocheirus occidentalis. The sequence goes on from CM053596.1 coordinate 42,710,637, forward strand.
CACTTGAGGCTCCAGCCTCACCGGGCCCAAACTTGAAGAGCAGCAAAGTCAGGAAGACCAGCTGTAGCTTGTTGACACGGCCTTCAAAAGGCCGCCATCTTCCCACCCTTCCCCACCATCCTCCTAATCAGATCTGAGACTCTTTGCCAACAAACATGGCCTGGGTCTTCCTGGCTCTGTGCCTTTGCTTACTCAGCTTCCTGGGGCCTGAACATACTCCTCTTGAATATACTCCTCCACGAAGCTTCTCTCATCTTCCTCAGTGATGATTTCAGACCTCACAGAACTTTATTGGCACCTCTCTAAAACACTTATCATGTTCCATGTACTATCTCTCTGCTAGATTATAAGCTTCATGAAGGCAGGATCATCTTCACTAAACTCTTTCTCTGAGAACCTAGTACAGTGTTCTCCACGCACAATTTGTCTTTAATAAATGTTTTTTGACTTAAAATGCAACACACAGTCCTTTCCCTCAACAGGCTTTTCAGCCTAGTCATAACACATCTGTCGCAATGGAACAACTGGAACATTCAGCGTCTGGCGAGTGAAACCAGCGTCACATTCTCTTCTGGTGTCTGCCAATAACTTGCCCCCAGTTTTATCACTTATCTGAGTTTTAACTTCCTCCTCAGAAAAACAAAGGGATGGGCCCAGACACTCTCTAAGGGCCCTCCCGGCTCCAACCTGCCACACAGTTCTGTGCAGCATGCTGGAGCCGGGAGGGACCTTAGAGCTCTGTGCGTTGAAAAGATTTGGAGATTTGACCAAAAGTCTCTTCCAGAGTGAGACCAAAGGGGCTGGTGGGAATCTGCCCAGATGACGGCAGCCTAAGTTATGAGTCATTAGGATAGCAGCATAAAGCAAGAAGGCCAATTAAATTCTGATGACAGTTTTAGCAACACTCTGATCCCTGTATGATCCAGAGGAAGGCAGGCTGCCCAGTCAGCAGTAACAGCCTGGGTCCAAACAATGAGAACTTGTGGAAGGGGTAAAGCTAAAGAATCATGGCTAGAAACCCATGCAGGTACTGCTCTCTACCTGTGTCTACTCTCTGCCGTGACCCCCCATTCCTACTTCCCCCCAGGGCACAGATTCCTGCCCCCAAATAAACCCAAATCTGGCCCCAAAATGTCAAGATTCAAAGGAATTATGGGAAATTAAGATCCAAAGGGATTATGGGAAATTGAGCTCATCACTTGCTGAAAGCTGTATAGGGATATAGGAGGGATGGAACCACACTCTTGCCCTGATGATCAGATGATAATAACTGTGCTTATAAGGCAAGATTCATTTTCCATTTCTCTTGCCTCATGGACACTATTTAACCAAGGCCAAGAAAGCCCAGTCATGGCTGGAAGTACCAAACAGCTCAAGGATGCCAATTTGGAATCATGAAATCAAGGATAAATGACATGCCTTCTATTTGACCTAGTCAGCCAGGAACTGGGGAGGGAGGGGTTGGGAGAGTGGGGTGAGGGGGAAGTGGGGGGGTAGGCAAATGAGATCCTCCCTACTTCTTCCTCCAGCACACTCACACACAGATCAATCAATCAACTTTTAGTAAGCACCTACTATGTGCCTGACACTCAGCTAAGCCTTCAGGGTACAAAGGGGCAAAAGACAGCCCCCGCCCTCAGAGAGCTTACAGTCTAAAGGGGGAGACAAGAGGCAAACAAATACATACCAAACAAGTTATGTAAAGGACAGATAGGAAATGGTGAATAAAGGAAGAGTTAAGAGTTAAGGACACCTCTGTCCAAACTCTGGAATAGGTCATTCGTCCATTGTGACCTTGTCTTGGTACATGGTGTAGGATAGAAATTTATGCCCAGTTACTGCCAGACTGCTTTCCAGATTTCCCAACAGATTTTTACCAAATAGCAAATTCTTTCCCTAAAACTTAAGTCTTTATACTTGTCAAACACAAGGTTACTAGACTCATTTGTTGCTGTAAATTGTACTTCTACTCTGTTCCACTAACCTACCTTTCAGAAACGAAACAGAAGGGCTTGCCTATGTGTCTGTCTTAGGGCAAGTGGTTTCACCATTCTGAACCAGCTCCCTCACCCACAAAACGAAGGGGCAGAATTATACAGAAGTTTCAAATGGTTAAAGGATGGAGCTCAGAAACAAACACATATTTGGGATACGGCTGGTAAAGGAAATTTTTATTTAGGTGTGGGTGAGACTAGAAATCTGTGAGGTCCCTTCCAAGCCTGAGATTTTGTGACCACATAAGGTCTATGATCCTTTCCAGTTTCCAAGAAAGGGGAGGATGGTATACTGGTTAGAACAGTGGACTTGGAACCAGTAGGATGTGGGTTCAAATCCTGCCTCAGAGCCCAATTAACTTCGGGGGTCTGGGCAAGTCATGTAAACCCCTCTGAGCCTGGAGTTCTTTATCTAAAATGAAGAAAATAATAGCATGGATATCAAAGAATTCTGATGAGGAACAATCAGATAATTCATGTGGAGGGTAACAGATAATATAATCCTCCTCCTCCTCCTCTTCTTCCTTCTCTTCCTCCCCCTTCTCCTCTTCTTCCTCCTCCTCCTGGCTTTCTGGACCTGGACACCAGGCCCCTTTTCGACTCCCTTTTCAGGTTGTCTTCCCCATTAGACTGTAAACTCCTTGAGGGCAGGGGCCGTCTTTCTTTTGGCTTATATGTATTCCCAGAATTCCGAACAGTGCCCCGCACACAGTAAGTGCTTAATGAATGTTTGCTGCCTTGGCTGCTGCCAGAGCGCTCGGCAAATCTTAAAGTACTAATATGAGCTCTCATCTGCCTCATACTGTGGGAACCTGGGATCTCTAGAGTACTTAGAAAAAAGCTTGCCCAGGTATGTTCAGCACTATCCACAGGGGGAGGGAAGGAAACGAGCACTGAGAGCCTACTATGTGCCAAGCACTGTGCTAAACACAGCAAATATCATCTCATGTGACCCTCCCAATGACCCTGGGAGGTGGGTACTATTGTTATCCCCATTTCTACAGACCAGGACACTGAGGCTGACAGAAATTTGCCCATGGCCACACAGCCAGTGTCTCAGGTGGGATTTGAATTTAGTCTTCCTGACTCCAGTCCCAGAGTTCTATCCACTGGCTCTAAAGGAGAGCCCTGACCAGCCGGCGTATAAAGGCAGCTAGTTGGTGCAGTAGGCAGGGTGTTGGGTCTAGAGTCAAGAAGACCTTAGTTCTAAGCCAGCCTCAGAAACCTACTAGCTGTATGACCCTTAGTAAGTCACTTAGCCCTGTTTGCCTCAGTTTCCTCATCTGTAAAAGGATCTGGAGAAGGAAATGGCAAATCACTCCAGTATCTCTGCCAAGAAAACCCCAAATGGGGTCACAAATAGCTGGACATGATTGAAAATGAACGAAAAAAAACCAGACCAGCCACCAGGAATGCACTGGTCAGTTTAACAGCCTTATACTAAGAGGGGTGAAGGCTGAGTCACCAGATTGACATGAAAGAGTAATGAACCCCAGATTAAAGATTTAGGAGATCTAGGTTCTGAACTTACTAGACAACCCTGGGAAAACGACTTCCCTTCAATGCGTCTTCATTTCCTCATTTCCAAAATGAGAGCTGATTGGAGGCTTTGTAAAAACCCCTTCCTTACATGAGGTCTCTCAATGGTCTTAGAGTAAATTGTTCCAAGGGAGTTTCTGAAACTGCAGAGCTGATGACCCTTTCCTAGCCTAGTGATGATCCTTCCAGGCCAGGTAAACCCCCTCACTTACAAACCCCAAGGGAGAGCTCAACCCCCGCCCCAGCCACTTTGTTCTAGGCAAGTCAAGGGAAATACTGCTACATTTTTCTCAGTGGAAAGGTCTTCAGGAATGGAAAACAGAGCTATGTTGGGGGTCAAATAAGGGAGCCAAAGCTAATTTATTTAATCCAAGGCCTCAGGGAGGGATTAGATGTTCAGGGGCAGTACTCCTTAGGGGACAGGGAGGGCCCCAAATTTTATCCCGTGATTTTAACATCTGCCTCTCCAGGCTCCACCCTCACCTTAAGCCTCCAAACCAAGAGCTGCAGTGAACAAACATCGCAGGAAAAAGCAGAGACCATCCAAACTGGCAGGGCCCTCAGAACACAGAGGAACTTGAGGCTGATGATCAGAGCTGAAAGAGTCAGAAGGGCAGAGAGCTTGATCCAGAAGGAAGCTTAGGAGTCTTCTGGCCCAACCTCCTAATTTGACAGTTGAGGAAATTCAGGGCCCAAGAGGGACTTGCCTGAAGACACACAAGTAAATTAATATCAGAGCTTGAATTTTAAGCTCAGTCCAAGGGCAGCCTCCTAACTATATCACACTGGCTCCATAGAACAGTGTGTAGGAAGAGGTGAGTTCAAATCTAGTCTCAGACACTTTCTAGCTGTGTGATCCTAAGCAAGTCTCTTAACCTCCACCTGCCCCAGGTTCCCCATCTGTAAAATGGGGATGATAACAGCTACTCCCTTCCAGGTCTGTTGTGAGGACAAGTGACATAATAAATGTAACGTGCTTAGTAAACTTCAAAGTATGTCACAGTCCGGGGTACTTTTGGATGTGGGTTAGATTAGATGGCCAGGGTGGTCCTTTCCAACTCTCAAATTCTGTGACTTAGGGATAAGAGAAATCAAACAGGAATACAATTATCTCTTCCACATCACAGGGGTTAGGGGCACAGCATCCCCCCCCAAAATCTGAAAAATCCTATAAAATTTTTTGGCCCTCCCTTCATACCAGAGAAGTTTGAATTATTATGGTATTTAAAAATAAGATATTGGGGTGGCTAGGTGGTACAGTGAATACAGCACTGGCCGTGGAGCCAGGAGGACCTGAGTTCAAATCCTACCTCAGACACTTAACACTAGCTGTGTGACCTTGGGCAAGTCACTTAATCCCAATTGCCCCTCTTTCCCCTCCAAAAAGAAAAAAAGAGATATGTTGATATTATGTAATACTATACATATATTTTATGCATTTCTGAGTTTCTAAACTTTTTCTGTGTTATCTGCTGGCCTTTGTCATTGGCAGCTTCTGCAAAAAAAAACCCCAAAATTCCCATTTAAATTATTATGTTAATCCAAGATACAGAGAAATCACAGCAAGAAAAGTCATGATATGGAAGGGATAATATAAAGTCTTATGTTTAGTATAAACAAATCAGCTGTACAGGCTAGAGGAGGCTGAGTAATTAATAGTTCATGTGATAGAGGACAGGGTGTTCAGTGGGCTTATGAGTTCAATGCACATGAACATTATGACACAGTCATCAACTTAGTTAATGGAATTTCAGGATACATTAATTAACTCTTGGTGACCCCATTTGAGGATTTCTTGGCAAAGATACTGGAGTGGTTTCCATTTCCTTCTTTGGCTCATTTTACAGATAAGGAAACTGAGGCAAACAAAGTAAACTGACTTGCCCAGGGTCACACAGCTTGCTAGTGTCTGAGGCTGGATTTGAACTCAGGTCTAGCTGACTCCATTCACTGAGTCACCTAGCTGTCCATAATAGCAGCAAAGAGTTCAAAATATGGGAAGTGATGGCCCCACATGGCTCTGTATCAGAGCACACCTGTTACATTATGTTTATGTTCTTCCAGGAGTACCAAGGACAGACAATGACAAGCTGGGGCCTGTCCAGAGGAGGGTGATCATGACCATGATGAAACTAGAAACTGTGCCCCTGGGAGGTTGGGAGAACAGGCCTTTTAACCTGGAAAAGAGAAACAGGAATTGTGAGAATGATGGGCAGTTTTCAAGGACTGGAAGGGCTGGCACAGGGAGAGGGATTAGTGTGGTTTTGCTTGGCCCCTGCAGGCTGAACAGGGACTAGTGGCTGGAAGTTGCTAAGGGGCAGATCTCAGCTCCCCAGAGACGAGAAAAAGAGAACCCAACCCTCCTAAGAGTGACAGCTGTCCAGAACCGAGAGGAGTGGCTCAGAGAGGTAAGGAGTTATTGGCAGATGTAGTGGAAGGGATTCCAGTTCAGATACAACTTACACTAGGTGGTCAAGAGATTGGTATCAGACTTGGCAGGAGCTTTAGAACACTGACTGTCAGAGTTGGGAGGGACCTTAGAATACAGAACATTGGAATTGGGAGGAGCCTTAGAACAGAGAACATCAAAGCTTTCAGAAGGGGCCTTAGAATGTGCAATGCCAGAATTAGGAAGGAACTTAAATACAAAACAGCAGAGCAAGAAAGGGCCTTAGAATACAGAATGCCCAAGCATTCCTTGGAACAGAGAGAGTCAGAGCTGGGAGGGCCCTTAGAGATGATCTAGGGCAACCCTCTCTTTTTACAAAAGGAACAGAGACCCAAGACAAGATGTGACTTGTCCAAGGGAAGGATTTTATCTGAACAGAGGGAACTCCTTATCTCTCACAGACTTGTCAGAAAGCTTCCACTTCCCCCACCCCAAATCACTCATGGATCCCACTTACTTTGGTTACCCCCTAAAAGGCAGTAAAGTATCTTCTTCTGGGAAAAAAAGAGCCCTCTGATGGATTAGTTTGAATGCAATCATTCCTTACCAGAAGATGGGGAATGACCCTTCCTATGTTATGATCCAGTGCCAAAGAAAACACCCAATCTATGCCCAAGTAACCATTTTAGAGGCAGCCTGGGGTGAGCAGGAGACGATGGGTAGGGGAACAGACAACCTCAAAAAAAGTTTACTATGATACCAGAATACACAGAAAGTCTTCATTCTTTGCCTCTCAGTCTAAGCATAAGGCACTGCTAGTGATATAAGTACAAAACAAAACAGACCCTGCCCTACCATAGGGTGAAAAATGACACACACACACACACCCCACACACACATGCACATGCATATATCTGTATGGATGTGTATACGTATGTATATATGTATATGAAACATGAGGAAGAAGCTAACATTAACAATTAGAAGATCAGGAAATGCTCCCTAGAGGACATAGTATCTGGGCTGGATGTTAAATAAGTCTGGGGATTCTAAGAGGCAGAGTGGGGAAAAGTGCATTCCAGGCACAGGAAAGATACTATACAAGGAGGTGGGAGAGGGAAGTCAAAGTCTGGGAAACAGCCAGTAGTCTAGTTTTGGTGAAACTAGAGGGCATGAAAAGGGAATAATATGAAATCAATCTGGAAAGGTAGAAGGGAGCCAGACCGTGAAGGACTTGAAAGGAGTTTGCATTTGATCCTTAAGATAATAGGGAAACACTGAAAGTTCTTAAGTGATGGCGTGACCCGGTCAGATCTGTAGTTTAGGAAGATTGCTTTGGCAGTCTTGTGGAGTGACAAGATTGAAGACGCAAGTCACACAAAAACAGGAGTCCAATCAGGAAGCTGATACAATAGACCAAGTAAGAATGGATGAGGGTCAGAACCTGGGTGACGGCTATGGAGGAAAGAAAAAGGGATGAATGGAAGTGTGGCTGCTTAGGGAGAACCGACAAAATAGATTGGAGTGGAACAGTCAAGAATATGCTGAGCTATGACAAAATGGAATGACTAGAAGAATGGGGGTAAACTCTATACTATGGGAATGGGTTTAGGCAGGAAGAGAAGATGCTTACGGGATGCCAAGATGGAGATATAGAGCGACTGGATTCAATTCAATAAACATTTATTGAAGCCCTGTGCTAAGCAGTGAAGACACAAATAGCTCATTCTTGCCCTTAAGGAGCTTACACTCTAGTGGGAGAAGTCAACATGCAGCTGAATAGTGGGAAGAGGCACAAGCAGGAATACCCAGTACAGGAGAATGATGTTCCCTGGAGTCCAAACCAAGCAGAGCTGCTGATGGCAAATGGAGAGAGTTACCTGGAAAGTCTGAAAATTCTGAATGTCCTATAAAGGAAGGCTTTGGGAAGAGTTTACTGCTCCACCTTCCAGTCCTCTAGTCAGAGGGGAGAAGCAACAGAGGAAGTTGAGAAGGTACTGAGAATCAGAAAGAGAATCTATGTTACGGTGGATGAGATTTCAGGTGCTCATCTTACCCTGTGAGGAAGCATGATGTTCTCGTGGGGTCTAAAAATAGCAGAGCTGCTAATGGAAAATGGAGAATTAACTTAGCAGGCAGTTAATAGGGGGCTGCCTCTCAGGAGAGAGATGGAGGGCTGGATAACTAGATTTGAGAACTATTGTGTATATTTTGTGAATTACAGGTTCAGGATGGGGCAAGAAGACCCCTCTGCCATTGGACATAATACCATCTTCCCTCTCTACATCCCCAAGACTCCTTCTGCCCAGCTGTTCATTATTCCACTTCTTGGAGTAACATTCTGGAAAGCGATCACAATGGACAACTTGGTAACTTGAGTGACACTGTAGAAAAAATTCTGCTCTCAGACTCAGAAGAGCTGGACTGGAATCCCCCACTCTGCATTAATTTTGTGACCTTGAGCAAGTAATTTCTCAGAACCATAGCTTCCTCTCTACAAAAGGGAAAAGAAAATCCTTGCCATTAGTGAGAAAAGCACTCCATGTACTGCAAAATGAGGCATAATTCAAGTTACTGTTTTTACCAGATCATAAACACTGTGGATTTGCCTTACCCCACTGAAGGTTCCCTCCAATCCAAAAGCATTTACTATGTGTAAGCCTTGGGGCACATAAAAACAAAAATGAAAAAGTTCCTGTCCTCAAAGAGCCTACATTCTAACTTCTGATACAAAGGCAATGAGGGGAGAAACCATGGCTTATCTAAACGTGGTGTCTCCCTCAATAACAGCTTTGTGTATGTCAGGTTTTTTTTTAACAGGTTTGCATATAACACCTTGTGTGATCCAGTAACTTGAAAGAAAACAATTTTGAAAGCTTTAGGAACTCTGATCAAAGTCATGACTGATCACAAGCCTAGAAGACTGATGGTAATGAAGCATGCTACCCATCTCCTAACTAAAAAGTGATGGACTAAACATGCAGAGAAGCCTACATTTCCAGGCATGGCTAATGTGTGAATGTGTTGTCCTTGGTTATATGTATTTGTTTCTCTGAGGAGAAGACAGAGATTGGATGGAGAGTAGTAGAATAAGCATCAATGAAACATTATCCAGTACACAGAAGATAGCAGGAGGGCATTAAGAGGAAGTCATGTCTCAAAGGAAGCATGTTGGGTGACTCAGTGGAGGAAACACTGGGGCTTGAATTGGAAAGAATCTGAGTTCAAATCCAGCCTCAGGTACTTACTAGCTGTGTGACCCTGTGTAAGTCACTTAACCTCTGTTTGCCTTAATCTACTGGAGAAGGAGATGGCAAACTACTCCAGTATCTTTGCCAAGAAAAGCCCACGGACAGCATGGTTCATGGGATCACAAGGAGTCAGAGACAATGGAACATGCCCCCCAAATCAAGCTTTATGTGACAGATTTCCAGTTTTGTATACAATCCTTTTTTTCAAATCCTTTTTGTATATGAAAATGTTCATGTTGACGTCTGTTAAGTTCAAACTTTTTTTAAAATAAGAAAGTCTTTGTGTTCAGACTCAACAACAGGCCTTGCTTCTGCCCACCAAGGAAGGACCAGTCAAGCCAAAAGGAAATAAACTCATCACAGAGGGCTAGCCAAAGAATGGGACCCACTTAAGCTTGGAGGGGCCATTAATTCTGCATTCAGAATGTTCTCCCTCCTTACACCCACCTCTTAGAATCTCTATTGTCCAGTCATTTCAGTTGTGTCTGACTATTCATGACCCCATGTGGGGTTTTCTTGACAAAGGTACTGGAGTTATTTGCCACTTCTTTCTACAGCTCATTTTACAGATGAGGAAACTGAGGCAGACAGGGTTAAGTGACTTGCCCAGGGTCACAGAGCTAGTAAGTGTCATGAGGAAACTGAGGCAAATAGGGTTAAGTGACTTGCCCAGGGTCACCCAGTTAGTAAATGTCTGAAGCTAGATTTTAACTCAAGAAGAGGAGTCTTCTTGGCTCTAGGCCCAACATTCTATCTACTGCACTACCTGACTCAGGAGCATGTTAAAATGACTTTGTAGCCCCTGGTCCTGCTAGGTGGGTTCCAGGATGCCAACCTGGGATTAAAAGTTCCTACACAAAACCCACAGGGGAGGTAATCCACACTTGGAAAAGAGAACCCAAACACCCCAGGGAGCTCACCCAGCTCTTTCCAGTCATTACAGATGGATGTGAGCTAAGTCCGTACATTAAGGCTATCTCAGATAATTCTCATTCTTGTGGTTTATCAAGTAAGGCCTGAAACTGGCTGCTTCTATTTCATTGCTTCTCCACGATCCCCCTTTAATCCTGTGGCCAGAGCCTTCTCTAAACACAGGGAATGAGTTGGGGTGGGGGTGCAGAAGAGGAGGCCGCCACCCTGCTCTCGCCTGACCACTCACTCTCTAGATGGGAAGACAAAAGAGAAACAACCCAGCTCCTGAACAGTGATTCATCTTCCAAAGGAAAAACAGGCTAGCATTCTATGATCCCCCAGAAACCGGCTCATTCATAAATCACCACCTCCCTCTTGAGCTGTCCAGACTCTGAGGGGCTGCAAGAAGGCTGGTGGACACCCATGGGGGCTTACACAAATCTGGGGGAGGGCGAGGACCCTTCTCTCGAATAACAGACATCTACAGTGCATCACACAGTGTTGCCCAAAGCAGCCTGACCAAAGAGAAAGATTTCTCTTCCCTTCCCCTCAAGAGCTCAGCCAATGACTCACCACCACCCGGGGACGAGGAACAAAGCTCCAACAGAAGGGATGAGTCAAAGAGAAAGAGACAGAGACAGAGAACAGCCTGGATAACATACCTTCTGTGCAGGGGAGTGATGGGTTTAACAGGCAAACGCTTACTTGTCACAGAACTCAAGAGTGTCAAAGCTAGGAGGGCCCTTGGAACACAAAGGGAAGGGAAGGGGAGAAGTATTTCTAAAGCATCCTGAATACCAAGCACTATGCTGAGCAAAGGCAGAGCTGGGAGGGCCCTTAGAACCTGGAATGGCAGAGCTGGGAGGGCCCTTAGAACCTGGAATGGCAGGGGTGGAAAGGCCTTGAAGATCACCTACTCCTGAAGTTTTGAGCCCGGGTTTCCATGAACTTGTTTTTAAAAATATATTAATCACTGTATTTTTTGAAATTGATTTCCTTTACAAGTCTATGCACATTATCTTATGAATTTTAAAAACACTGTTCTAAGAAGGGGGCCATAGGCTTCACCAGACTGTCAAAGGGGTCCATTTAAAAAAGAATTAGGAATTCCTGATTTCTAGACCAATCTACACATTTTGCCAATGTAGAAATCAAGGTACAGATTTAGGAAGGGACTGGCCCAAGGTCACAATGCTAGTTCAGTGGCAGGAACCAAACTGGAATCAAGGGCTTCTATGCTCAAATTCAGTGTGCTTTTTACTATCCATGACTGCTTCAACCCTGAAAGGAAAGAGAATCTGAGATGTCACCCAAAGCCACATTTGGTTCAGAAACTGGTCCAAATCCTTAGTCAATCTACTTCTATTACCATCTTGTCCCACTCCAGCACTACTCGTGTTGAAAGCAATCCTTCCTTTTGTCTTGGACTTACACGGCTCAAGTTTAAAGGGAGGTCTTCATCCTATAGTTGGAGAGGTCAGAGGGTAAGAAGTTAGATTGGGTATGAGCCAAGTGACCTTGGGAAAGTCTCTTTTGTTCTTTAGTTTTCATTTTTGTAGTGAGTAGAGTAGTTGGACTTAGGATCAGAAAGACCTTGATTTGAATTCTTCCTCAAAACTTACTAGCAGTGCACGTGACCTCTCTGGCTCCAGTTCCCTGATCTATAAAATGGGGATCATATTTGCATCTACTTCACAGGGCTTTCCTGAGGATCTAATGTATTTTCTCCAGCACCAATCACAATGAGTGCTCTGTATACAGGAGGCACTTAATAATGTACTTCCCAATGCAAAGACTGGCATTATCTTTCCAGGATTCCTCTGACAAAATCATATTCTCTCTCTTCCCCCCCCTTTCCCCCCTTCCTTTCTCTCTCTCTCTCTCTCCCCTCTCTCATCTCTCCTCTCTCTCCCCTTACCCCCTCCTTTCTCTCTCTCTCCCTCTATCTCCTCTTTTTCCTCTCTCTCTTCTCTCTCCCCTTACCCTCTCCTTTCTATCCCTCTCCCTCTCTCTCCTCTCTCTTCTCTTCTCTCTCTCTCTCTCTCTCTCTCTCTCTCCCTCCCTCCCTCCCTCCTTCCCTCTCTTTCTCCCTCCCTCTCTCTCCCCTCTCTCTGCCTCTGATTCCCCATCTCTAAAATGAGGGAAGGGGTTGCATAACAAATGATCTGAAAGTTTCTGAAATATTCTAAGCCAATAGAAACTGTTTTGTTGCACTGAAATGCCAAGCAGGGAAATTACTTGAGTCACTTAACAAAAGACTGCCTTGCAGAACTACAGTACAATTCTGGCAGATGATGGAAATGAGGTGAGTCAATCAATCAATCAACATTTATTAAGCACCTGTCATATATCAGGCACTGTAGAAAGTGCCAAGTTTGGAATACAGATTAAGGTATGAAAGAGACACTTGTAACTGTTTACTGTACAATACAACAGAAAAGGCACTGGGCCCATTTTCTAGTGGGAAACAAAAGAGATGTTCATGATGAGAGGGGGTGGAGAAAATAAGCACTGATGTAGCGCCTGCTGTGTACAGGGGCTGTACTAAGCACTTTGTATAAATATTCTCTTACTTGGTCCTCACAATAACCCTGCACGGTAGGTGCTGCTATTATCATCCCCTCCCATTTTACAGCTGAGGAAACTGAGGCAAACAATGAGTAAGTGACTGGCCCAGCTACGTGTCTGAGCCTAGATTTGAACTGTGGTCTTCCTGACTCCAGACCTTGCGCTCCATCTACTCATCACCAGCTGCTTCTGGGGAATAGCTGAACAAAATAACACTAAGCTGTAAGAAACAACGACTGTGAGGGCTATCGAGAATCACGGGAAAAAACGTAAGAACTGATGCAAAGTGAGTTCAGCAGAACCCAGAAAACAATATACTCAATGACTATAACAGTGCACATGGAAATGAAAAGAACTACAATAAAATGAAATTTGACTTTTTCCCCCATCTCTATTTCTTTGTTTTAAGGGACGGCTTTTTGGGGAAGGGAAAAGGGGGTAAATTCGGAAGTAAAATAAATATGAAAACAAAAAAATCAGTAAAACTTTTTTTCAAAAGACATGGTACTTGGAGTTTGAAGATCTGGATCAGAGGCCCAGCTCTACCAACTATTTGTTTTGTGATTCTGGGTAAGTAAAACTTATTCATCTGGAATACAGGAATGATAAACACACTTGTACTGCCTTCCTCTCAGCAACATTTAGAGCATGGACCATGGGCATCCCCAACTCTACCTGTCTAAAATGAACCTCCAATTTCCCCCCAAAAAACCATCCTTCCTCTGGACTTCCCCATTTCCATCTGAGTGCACCACCATCTATAGTTCATGAGATCTCAGCTCAATCCCTTAGCACAGATGGTCCCCCCAAGTGTGGTACAGTCTCCACCCTAAGGGAACTGATGATGACCCAGGTTCAAATCCTGCTGCAGACTCTCACTACTCCAAGTTCACAGCATCAGAATCATTCTTCAATCCATCCTCCCTTTACCCTCTCCCTCCAATCAGTTGCCAAATCTAAGGGCAAACCTTCAAAAATTCTCTGGCATCCATCTATAAAACCTCTGCCCTACTTAGTCCCAGAACACTTCTTCCCTTGAATATTGCTCACTGTTGCCTTCTTTCCTCTCTCTTCCATCCCTACAGCTGCCAAACTTGACCTTCCTCAAACACAGATGTGACCATGCCCCCAGCCCCCCCCTCAAAACCCTGGGGTGGCTCCCTATTGCCTCAAGGATGAAATCCAAGATCCTCAGTCCAGCATTTAAAAGCCTCCACGTAACAGCCCTCTGACACGCCGATAACAGAGATGATCTCACTTTTATTTTGTATTCCCAGCCCTTAGCACAGTGCCTGAAATATAAAAGACACTCCATAAATGCTCGCTGCTTGACTGAACGTGGCATCTATCTGCCTCTCCAGCATTCTGCATATCACTCCCCTTTGCTCGCTCTCTCCCCATTCCCGTTCATTTGGCCCAGCTCCTAGCTCTCTCCCTTAGTACAGCTGATTCTCCCAAGGGTATAGTCTCCCCACCAACTTGGAACCAGGAAGACTTGGGTTCCAATCAGGTCTCAGACACATATTAACCATATGACCCTGGGTAAGCCACTTAACCTCTCTGGGCCTCAGTTTCCCTATTTGTAAAATGACAGCATTGGACTTCATGTCCAATGACATGGACAGCATTGGCCTATAATGTCTCTCTTAGTTCTAGAGCCTATGATGGTTCTCAATTCCTTCAAAGCATGGCTCAGGGGCCACCTCCTACATAAGACCTTCCTCGATCTACCTCCCAGAGTTCTCAGGAAAACCTGAATTCAAATTCTGCCATGGATACTGTATGATAGTGAGCAAGCCACTTAACCCTCTTTGACTCTGTTTCCCCATCTGAAAAATGAGCTGGAGAAAGAAATGGCAAACCACTCTAGTGTCTTTGCCAAGAAAACCCCAAATGGGGTCACGAAGAGCCAGACACGACCGAAATGACTGAACAACAATGACAAAAACATGTACCAGGGCAGACTCGAACCCAGGTCTTACCTCCTAATACCTATACTAGCTCTCCACAGATATATATATATATATATATATATATATATATATATATATATATATGAGTTGACCCTGGACAAGTCACTTGTCCATGCCGAAGGCAATTCTCTGAGACTATCAGAAGGAGGGGAGTTAGGCAGCCCCAGCCCCTGGCCGCGTCATGGTGGATAGAACCGCGGCCCTGGAGTCAGGAAGGTCCAAAGTTCAACCTTGTTTCTGACCCTTGTTAGGGGAGACTCCAGGTAAGCCACCTTAATGAGCCTCATCTGTAAAATGGAGACAGTAACATGAGGATTAAGACCACATACGCCAATGTATTATATCAACCTTAGCCATATATATAAAAGTTAACCATCACGATTGCAATCCCTTTGCCCAGGAGCTCCCCATATCAGTGAAATCATGAAATCACAAGTCCAGCCCCTGGAATTCTTTTTCATCATCGACCAATCAAGTATTTATTATGTGCCAGGCACGTGTGTGCTACCAAAAAACCCAACAAAGAAACCAACAATTTTTATCCTCAAGGATCTCACATTTCACCTTGGGAGATCACTGGCCCTGCAGTTTGGCCAGGTGCCTTGGAAACTTTGGAGCACTGTCTGAACAGGAGCTGCCATCTTCCTGGCCTCACCAGCCTCCCAGTTCTTGGGGCACTGTGGCCGCAGACGTGGGAGATTTCTTGGTTTGAGCTTCAGCCTTTCAAAGGACTCCTAGTGGTTTTGTCACCCTGGGAAAGGCATTTTCCCCAATCTGAGCCTTGATTTCTCCATCTACACAATGAGAGCTTACAACGCTCCCTACCTTCCTGGGCTCTGAAGAGGATAGTGGCTTGCAAAACCCAGCACGGGACATGCATAAAATGGGGATTCATGGATGCACAATCAAGTATCTTTTTGTATTTTGTTCTGTATGTGCAAAAATGCCCAATTTTGCAAATGTTAAAGTTCATTATAAAAAAATTAAAGAAAAAACTCCCAAAGAGCTCGGCCCAAGATTTTTCCTGTCCTCCAAACACACACACACAAATACACCCATATACACAAATATACACACAAACACATACTTATACACAAACACATGAACATATAAACACATGAATACAAATGTACACACAAACACAAACTCACACACATGCGCACAAAACACACCCACAGTGCACACACAAACATACAATCATATACATATATAAGCGCGTGCACACCACACACACACACACACAAAGAGTCCTGACTACTCATCTATTACCAAGAACCGAGTCCGGGCAGAGGGTTGTGGGATGCAGCTTTGTTTCCCTTCTCCATATTTTCCTTTGAAATATTTCAAAGTGAGAGAAGGGCAGGATCCCTCGCTGCAGGGCTGACTGCTCTGTGGCCTCAGACCCCGCTGAGAGGTCAGAGGGAAAGAAGCTGGAGGTCAGAGGGCTCTGGCTCCCTCCCACCACCACACCAACCCACATGACCTCCATGCAGCCAGGACAGGCCTCTCATGGCTGAACATGGCACCCAAAAGGGTCAGCTTGGGAGCCTGGTATTTGAAAGGTGGGAGGACAGCAGGGAAGTGCCTCTCTCACACAAGCTCATGGGATTCTGTGACAGACTGTTTGGCAAGTACAGGGCGAGTCCCCTCTTTCTGTCTTTTTCCCACCTCTGTGCCTTCAGGCTCTCAAGACTGGGCAATATGGTATATAAGAACACACAGGCCTGGGCATGAAGCTGCCTGTGGCTCTGCCACACCAGTGACCTTGGCAAAGTCACTTCGCTGAGCCTGTTTCCTTCATTATAATATGGGAGGGGGGGGTTGAATACATGATTTATCTAAAGTCTTTTCCAGCTCTGATGTTATATAATGTGCTTCTCCAGACACATCTGAGGACCCAAGTGGTACCTCAGAAATCACTGTCCTAGTCCAACTCCTCATTAAACAAATTTTCAACACCTTTTGTTTTTGCTTCACATTCATTATTTAATCAATCCTTCCCCAACCTCTACTACTTGGTGAGCCAAAGATTTAAAAAGAAAAAAGGAGCTGAGTAAAAGAGTTCACAAATATATGAACCACATCTGAGAATAAATATAATATTTCACACTCAGAGTCCTCCATCTTGGCAAAGGAGGAGTCAGATTTGAGGAGTCAGAAGGATTTTTCAATCCTTCTTTGTAGCCAAGCTTGGTCCTTATAATTACACAGCCTTCACCAACCAGGCATTCCTTCCTTCCTTCCTTCCTTCCTTCCTCTCTCCCTTCCTTCCTTCCTCTCTTCTTCCTTCCTTTCTCCCTCCCTCTTTCTTCCTTCCTCCCTCTTTCCCTTCCCTCCCCTCTTCTTCCTTCCTTTCTCCCTCCTTCTCTTCCTTTCTCCTTCCCTCTTTCCCTTCCCTCCTCTCTTCTTCCTTCCTTTCTCCTTCCCTCTCTTCTCTCCTTCCTTCCACCCTCCCTCCTTCCCTTCCTCCTTTCCTTCTCTTCCTTCCTCCCTCCCTTTTCCTTTTGTTTCTTCTTCCCTCCTTCCCTCCCTCTCTCCCTCCTTTTCTTTCTTTTGACCAGGTATCCTTATCAGGAGCTCCTTATAGACCCGATCCCACTAGAGCTGAGTCCAAGAGTTCAGACTGGCTCTTCCTTAGGTCCCAGATGGCCCACTGATCCCAGGGACTCCACAAGCCATTGAAGATCTCAGTGCAGACCCTAGATCAGCTATTCCTGATGGCATGTGCCACCATG
Organism: Pseudocheirus occidentalis; assembly: GCA_028646575.1. Classification (NCBI taxonomy): domain Eukaryota; kingdom Metazoa; phylum Chordata; class Mammalia; order Diprotodontia; family Pseudocheiridae; genus Pseudocheirus; species Pseudocheirus occidentalis. The sequence goes on from CM053596.1 coordinate 42,727,998, forward strand.
CTAAGCCAACCCACTCATTTCACCTGGAAGAGAACTTCAAAACCATCTATCTCAGCCTCTCTGTGTTCTTGATGAAGAAAGTAAGGCCCAGGGAAGGGAAGGGACTTACCCAGGGTCACCGGCAGGAAGATCTGAGCCCGGGTCCTCTGACTTCACTGTATCATCCGAGACAATCCCATGTCTGCTGCCTCCCAATCCTCTCCTCTTTCCATAATGCCGTTACGAACTCTGACAGGCTGCCTTCCTCACTATTCCTAAATCCCCCAGGGAGGACATTTTAACAGATACAGAAGCCATTTAGTGGAAAGAGACTCAGCCTGAATTCAAGGCACTACTTTCGTATGGGACTCCAATACCCTGTTACCAGTGGCTCGGAGTAAAACTCAGGGCCTTGTGCCGCAGAACTGTCTTCTGCCTTGAAGACTGGAAGGAGATGAAAGACCAGGAAAAATGTCACTCCTTCCCCCAGAGAGTTCTTCACTCCGGTGCCCTCCCCCTTCCCAGCACTCAGCATGGTGTTTGGGGCACACACAGAGTAGGTGCTTAATACACTCACTGACAGAATGACTTTTCAAAAGAAGTCTCCAGCGGTAGAGCCTGGATTACAATCTGGCTAGGCGAGACAGTGGTTAGAGCATTAGATTATTTATTTATTTGAAGTTCTGAATTCAAATCCAGCCTCAGATGCTTGCTACCTGTATGACCCTGGACAAGTGACTTACCTTCTACTTGTCTCCTCTGTAACATAGGAATAATAATATCACCTACTTACCAGGATTGTTTTAAAGACTGAATGGGATCTTTGTAAAGTGCCTCTCAAACCTTAAAGCACCATATAAAAGCTAGTGCTGTCATTATTTCTACTACCCAAGTTGTGTCTGTTCCTCTGTCTCTCTCCTAGCTCCCTAACCCTCCAGATCCAGGACCAGGGTGCCAAGGTCACTGTTATTTCGATATTGGGTAGCTCTCCCTCCTTTCAAGAAGCCGCCCTCCTAGGAGCAAAGAGTGCAATCGGATATTTGTGTTTGGAGCCGGAACGGAAATGCAGGCAGGGATGCTGGACAGCGGCCCAGGGCCTGGCCACTCCAGAGCTCTGCAGAGTTTGCCTGGGAGTCTGTGATTTGATATTCCCACAAGGCCAGACCCTGGGTGGCTCTCTCTAAGGAGGGACCTCCTGGAAGCAGGGATGGGGGTGGGGCAGGGAGGTTTTTTCACAAAGGCTTGAGCCTTGTCCCTCAGAGATATGGGAGCAGGGGTCTGCAGCAGAGAATGTTAGACAGAGGCCTTTCAGGTAACCTCAAAAAGAAACTTCTTTGGGCAGAGGCCAAGATGGACCTTGTTACTGTTCAGTCATGTCCGACTCTTCTCAAACCTGTGGACCACACTGCTCATGAGATTTTCTTGGCAAAGAGATACCATGGTCATTTTCCATTTCCTTCTTTGATGGATTAAGGCAAACAGATGTTAAGTGACTTGCCCAAGGTTACGCAACTAGTGTCTGAGGCCAGATTTTCCTGACTACAGACCCAGGGCTCTATCCACTGAGCCACTTAACTGCCTCCTAGATTAACAGAGATGAAGCGATTTGCCCGAGATCACTTGGCTAGTTAATATCTGAGGTTAGATTTTAATTCAGGTCTTTCTAACCCCAGGCCCAGCACTGTATCCACTAAGTCACCTAGCTGCCTCCCAAGATGGATCTACCTCATCCTTATTCTACCACCCCTTCAAAGTGGATGCCTTCCTCACTGATTCTCTTCTTTGAACTGCTGAGGTACTTCCTGCCAGCACCAATACATGCCTATGTTGTAGAAGCCGTAAGTTTTAGAGCCTGGAGGACCCTTAGAACATGAGGATGTCATCACAGAATTTTAAAGGTGGGAAATCCCAAAGAGGCAATGGGGAATACTGGAAGCCCTGATGCATTCAGGTCATAGGTCATATCCAGGCCCTGCCAAGTACATGTCATTGGACATCTCTGGCCTCAGTGTCCTTGTCTGTAAAAAGAGAAGGCTGGCACAAAAGACCTCCAAGTTCCAAGGCCTCCCAGTTCTAAGGCTAGGATCACAGGGTGGGAAAGGATCACAGAGCTGCGAGGGATCTTAGGGAACACAAATGGTGGTGGCTGATTTGGAACTGGAGAATCAGCTCTTTGGGCTGAGGTGATGGCAGTCCCCTCCCCCCAATCATTCCTGAGGGGACCTGAGATTTGTGGGGTGCCCTCTCCCCACTTTCTTCCTGCCCTGGGGCCCAAACACCAGGCGGTGGAGTGGGTGGCTAGGAAAGAATCTTTCTGCAGTGTGTGTGAGCAGGGGCACTAGTCCCAACAGGCAGGAGAGCATCTCTCCCTCAGACCCCCTCCCTCCTGTCTCACCTCTGCCAAGTGTTAGGGAGGCAGCCAGAAGGAATAACATCACACTGTAAACACTAGTGTCAATGTTTACCTGTGACGTCAATATTGGCCTGAAACCAGGAGACTCAATCAGGGGAGAAGACCCCATACTCTGACAAGGGAAGAGAGTGTGTGTGTGTGTGTGTGTGTGTCTGTTTTCTCTTAGAAGTGGTCGCCATGATGCTGCCGTATCTGCAGCTAGATCCCAGGTTCTAGTCACGGTTACACCACTAATTATGTGACTACAGGCAAGTTACTTCACAGCCCTGGACCTCAGTTTCCCCATCTGTAAAATAAAGGTCTTAAACTAGACGGTGTCTAAGATCACCCCTCCAGCTCTAACATTCTGTGTCCAAACTAGGCCATTCAAAAATCTCTTTTGAACTGACACTGAAACTGACATCTTCTCTTCTATCTCTGACATTCCACGTTCTGAACTACATTGTAAGTCCCCTGTCAGCTCTGACATCCTGTGTTCTAAGGGCCCTCCCAGCTCTGACATCCTGTGTTCTAAGGGCCCTCCCAGCTCTGACATTCTATGTTCTAAGGACCCTCCCAGCTCTGACATTCTATGTTCTAAGGACCCTTCCAACTCTAACATTCTGTGTTCTAAGGGACCCCTCCTCCCAGCTTGGACATCTTCTATTCTAGGCTCTCCTCTCATTCTTCTATTCTCTGTTGTAAGGGCCCTCCCAGCTCTGACATTCTATGTCCTAAGGCCCCTCCCAGCTCTGATATTGTGTTCTAAGGACCCTCCTAGCTCTGATATTTTGTGTTCTAAGGGCCCTTCCAGCTCTGATATTGTGTTCTAAGGACCCTTCCAGCTCTGACATCCTGGGTTCTAAGAGCCCTCCAAGTTCTGACATTCTGTGAATCTAGGAGGCAATAAATGCTACCAACATATCAGAGATTGGGGGGCGGGGGGAGAGATACCTGCTGTTTCATTCACCTGCTTCCTTGTGGAATGTCTCCCATCTAGCTCACAGCTGACTTGGGCTCAGAATCAATCACCACTAACACTAATGGGCAGGGATCATACAAGATGAGAAAAGTCAGCATGACCATCATCCAGAGTCTTTATAAAATGCCAATTTGCAATCCTGAGTTTCACAGGAAGAGAGTCCCTGCCCTCCCAGATCTAAAGAATGATGACATTAGCTCACACTGTCATAGTGACTTGCAAGTTCACATCCCTCTTTCAAAATCATTGCGTCATAGGAGTGGAAGTGTCCTTGCCCCCATTATATACATTATATACATTCTCCAAAGGGGAAATGATTTGCTCCTAGTCATTCCGTCAGAGGAAGAGCAGAGATTCAAAGGAAGTCCTCCCACTTGTCATCCAGGACACTGAACCATCTGAGATGAGGAACATACACATATGGCCAGATGCAGATGTGGCAGGCAGCAATGGCCAGGCAAGGGTGAGCAAGTGAATTTTCACAGGGGTGGCACAGAACTGAAGGGTGGGAACAGGAGTCAAGATGAATAGCAAACAGGGGGATCTAGGAGAGACTGAAGTCTGCCCTGGCAGGAGAAGGGAAAGCCGCTATGTCCAATCACGGAAGGCTTCAAAGAAGAGGCAGTATTTCAGGGTCATTGATACAATGGAAGAGGGCCCCGGATCATTGGAAGGGGCCTTTGAGGGCATCCAGCCCAACTCTTTCATTTTACAGATGAAGAAACTGGAGCATGGGGAAGTTAAGTGATTTGCTCAAAGTCCCACAGGAAATCTAGGACAGAGCCCACATCTTCCCTGTCATTCCAGATTTAAAGTGTGAGTGGTGAAAAGCAAGTAGCAACTAGCGGGCCCTTCTGGGCAAGCAAGTAATACTTTCTTTGAAAGTGATCAGGTTCATTAAAGGACAGGAACGGGCAGTTTTCGGATGAAGAAATAAAATATATCTATAGTCATATTAACAAATATTCTAAATCACTATTGATTAGAGAAATGCAGATTTAAGCAACTCTGAGGTGGTACCTCATATCCATCAGATGGGCTAAAATGACAGGAAAAGAAAATTATAAAGGTTGGATGAGGGACTTGAGAAAATTAGGGCACTCATGCATCGTTGGTGGAGTTGTGAACTGATCCAACCCTTCTGGAGAGCAATCTGGAACTATGCCCAAAGGGTTATAGAACTATGTACATCCTTTGATTCAGCAATACCATTACAAGGTCTGTATCTCAAAGAGTTTAAGAAAAAAAGCGAAAAGGACCTACTTGTACAAAAATATTTATAGCAGCTCTTTTCATGGTGGCAAAGAATCGGAAATTGAGGGGATGCCCATCAACTGGGGAATGGCTGAACAAGCGGTGGTATATGAATGCAATGGAATACTATTGTGCTATAAGAAATGACAAGCTGGCAGACTTCAGAAAAACCTAGAAACCCTTATATGAACTGATGCAAAGTAAATGATCAGAAGCAGAACATTTATATAGTAACAGCACTACGATACTAAGGTTAACTATGAATGACTTAGCTCTTCTCAGCAATACAATGATCCAAGACAATTCCAAAGGATTCATGCGGAAAAATGCTATTCATATCCAGAGAAAAAGCTGATGGAGTCTGAATGCAGACTGAAGCATATTCTTTCCACTTTATTTTTTCGTTTTCTGTTTGAGTCTCTTTCTTCTTTCACAACATGACTAATATGTTGTTGTACATGATTGCACATATATAACTTGTATCAAATTGCTTACTGTCTTAGGGAGAAGAGAGAGAGGGAGGAAATTTGGAACTCAAATTTTTTTTAATTTAATGTTAAAATGTGTTCTTACATGTAGTTGGAAAAAATAAGATACTGTTTAAAAAAAGAAAGTGACCATGTTCCTGTTGCACCCTCCCCCTTCCCTCCATACCCCATGCCAATCTTGATAGGAAAGCAGTCATCTGCAATGTCCCTCATCCCTCACTTCTGCTTACTGTATAAAAACATGAGATCAGAGGAAATGATGAAAGGAAAAAAAAGAAAAGTAGAGAAGGGCTGCTCCAGGAACCTTTGGTACTGGGTCACACTGCTCTCCCCCACCCCCAGACATGATTTCTACAGAATCCTGTGGCTTTGAGTCTCTCACTGGTCATTTGTGCATTGAAGATGAGTCTCCAGCTAGACTGGGGACGATAAAAGCACCTCCCATTGATTAAACCTTGATGGTTAAAGGTCCCCCTTTACTATCTCGGTTCCCCCCCCCATTCCCCTTCTCCTCCTGCAGAAGTCCCTCCCCTTCCTAGGCTCCGGCTTTGCTGGAGCCTCCTAACAGGCAGGGATCCCTCTGTGCCCAGCCTCTTCCTAGTCACTTAATATTTTCTTATCTGGGTTATCAATATTGTTATATACCTTATTTCCCATTAGAATGTAAGGCAGGGATAGGAGCTAGATTGTCCTAGGGAACATCTGTGTGGGTAAGGAAATGCCCTCTACCAAAGCCAGATGGCACCTCCTCTGCAAGTAACGATTTTAGAACTGCCTAGGCCCCTGAGAGGTGGGCTGACTTGTCTAGGGTCACACAGCCACAGCATGTAGCTACCATAGGCTCCTGCCCTAACTTCGATCCTCAGGCTGTCTCTATCCATTATACCACACGGCTCTCTATAGACTTCAAAACCTTTTTTAAAGAAAGAGACCATGTCTAATGCAGATGGCTCTCTTCTTCCTTTGGACCTTGTTGGGTGGCAGAGGTTTGCAGCCAAAAACGCAACAACGAAAAGCATAGGACATAAAGTTCGTATCCCAGGCCCAACGATCATTAGATGTGTGACCTAAGGGATCTTTCTGAGCCTCAATTTCCTTATCTGGAAAATGGGCAGAATATCCATCAGTAATTTTTTTTTCATCTAATGGAATTATCACACAAATCCTGTGATAGCTGGGATAGCCTGATCCTGGAGGCAGGAGAAATCGGAGGTGGTTCTTTCACCAGGGTGGCTCAGATCACCTGGGGCTGCTGGGAGGATGTGTTCTGTGTGCTGAGTCTTGAACAACAAGGATTTTTAACAGAGACTAGGCTGGGGAGGGGAGTCGTGGGATGATTGACTTAGTGCTGGAAGGGACCTCAGAGGCCATCTATAGGATTATTTTACAGATGAAGAAACGAAGATTCAAGGAGAGTAAGCTGTCCAAGATCACCCAGGTCATAAGCAGCAGAGCATGGATTTGACCCCAGAGTCCTCTGACCCGAGTCAGTATTCTCTCCCAAAGAGAGGGACAGCATGAACAATGGGAACTAGGGGAAACAGAAAGTGGGAGTGGAGGGTGGCGATCTCTGCGATTGGAAGCCCCTGAGTGAGAGCCAGAGCCAAGTCAGATGGGAAGCTCCCAAGCCCCTCCTTCCCCAGCCTTGCAGCTGCCCTGATTCTTCTGGTGAAACAAGGTATCGATGTTATTTATAAAGTTTCCAAACAGAACAATTTGTCCATCTCCAGTTCTGCAAGGGAAACATGAGTAAATCCTATAACCAACAACTGGCCTTTGGCAGACCCTGCCTGAGATGACAGTTCAGGCTCCAAGAGCTGGCTTCTCCAAAGGTCGCTTCCCCCTGCCTGTGGCTCCAGGCCCCTCCTCTCACTCTTCCGGCCCCACACACCCACCTGGGGCTTTCCACAAGACACCTGGAACCCAATTTCCAGGACTGTTCTGTCCCTCCGCTGTATTTATTATTGTCCTAGGCTCCCTAGGATGATCTCACTCTCAGGGTGGCCCCAAGCTTAGTTCTGGGCCAAGCTGTGTGGGAAGAGACTCCTGGGGAGTGAGGGAGAGCTGCCAGGTTACACAACATTTGGCTCCGGCTGAACCTTCGATGGCTCCCTACTGCCTCTGCATTCGGGGCCATTCAGAATCTAGCTCTAACCTAGGTTTCCCTCTCACATCATACTATTTTGTGCCATGTACTCTACAATCCAGCCAACTGCAAGAGCTCATCTCCTCTACCCTACCCTCCTTGAACACACTCTATACTCTCCCACCTATGAGTCTTTGCTTGTACCAGAACTGAGGACTGTGGCATGGGACATCTTAGTTGTGAGGCAGGGCAGTGTATCAGGAACAGCATTGGACCTGAATTTATCTGCTAATGAATGTGTGGGTGGGGAGAGAAATCACTTAAACCTCACTGAGGCTTAGTTTTGTCATCTGTAAAATGGGGATAAGGATGAACTTGTGATTGGTAGAGGGAGATGCCAATGAGGAACTCTCTCTCTCCCAAAGCAGGTGCAACTTACAAAGCATGCCAAGAGACACATCCAGTGGAGGACTTGAACCCATGACCCCCTGACTCTCTTATAAATGGGGGTAATCTTAAAGTTTATCCAGAGTTACAAGCTAGTGAATGCTAGAGCTGGGGTTTGAGCCCAGCTATCTTTCCTTCATGCCACAGGGCCAACTCAAATAGGATGATGCGGGGTGGCAGTTCCTTGCATTCATATGTTCCCCTTTTTTGGTGTGATCATTCTTCAGCTGCCTTATAAAGTAGCACAGAATGGCTAAGGGACTCGCCTGAGGTCACACAACATGAGTCTAGCATAAAACATATTCGTAATTCACGGTTTTTCAGTGCTTTGAAGTTTAATAATAGCTAAGATTTATACACACACCTATTGTGTGCCAGGCCCTATGCTCAGTGCTTTACAGATGTTTCATTTGACCCTCACAGCAACCCTGGGAGGTAGTTGCTATTATTATCCCAATTTTACAGATGAGAAGACAGAGGCAATTGAGGTTTTCTTGGCAAAGATCCTGGAGTGGTTTGCCATTTCCTTCTTCATCTCATTTTACAGATGAGGAAACTGAGTCAGAGGTTAAATGACTTGTCTAGGGTCACACAGCTAGCACATGTCAGAGGATTTTGAACTCAAGTCTTCCTGACCTCAGGCCCAGGACTCTACCCATTGCTGCAGTTAGGGTTTCACTGTAAGGTGGCCACGTGGTACAGTGAACAGAATCCTGGTTCCAGAGTCAAAAGATCTGCTCTTTTGATCTCCTTCTCAGTATCTCCATCTGACCAAGAAGGGTTAATGGCCTGGTCTGGGGAATTGGGGACCATCAGCTCCATCCAGAGGGTAGCTGGGAAACAGAAAATGAACTCTCTGGGAACAAGTCACAAGAAGAACCCTGGGGGACAGAGCAAACTTGGCTGAGCAGGCAGGGAAGAACATGGCTTTGTTTGGATGGTGTTGAAATCCCCAAACACCACCCCCCTCCCTCCCAGAGAAGGAAAGTCCAGCAAAACATAGTGTAAAGGGCTTCACTTCTCTGCAGCCTAGAGTTACCCATCTTGGGTAGATTACTCCTTCAGCTGGGGCTAGAGCAGGCACTTGTGGGTGTCAACAATTCACACCATTAGCTGACCCAGTTTCCTCTGAATCTCATTTCCAGGCTCCTTAGCCTGACATTCAAGAGCTCTAACAGGTCTGGCCAGCCTGATCTCTCCCCAAAATCTCAGGGAAGGGACGTCAAAGGCTAGCTGATCCAACATATACTTGAAAAAAATCCACTTTAGAAGACCATCTAGCTGCTCTACAATCTTGCCCATCCCTAAAGGCCTAGTTCAAATGCCACTTTTTCCAATAAATACCTAGAAGTAAGCTCTTTCCCTTCCTAATGCCCATAGCACTGATGGGAAAGTCCATTAGACTTACAGTCAGAAAAAAATGGATTCCTGTCTCAGTATGGATACTTACTAGTTGTAAGTATCTAAGAGTAGCTGTATGAACTTGGGTAAGTCACTTCCCTTTCTGATGCTCAGTTTTCTCTGTAATGTGGGGATGATAATAACTCCCTTAAACCATTCAACTCTATGTAATAGGTTATTATTTTTAAAATATAAAATCTAACCTCTCTCAGTAGACTGTAAGCTCCACAAAAACAAGGACCACGTCATTATTCTCTATCTTCCCTCTAACTTATCATCTTCTTCCAGTGCCTTATTCAGGACTTAATCAAAGTAGGTGACTAATAGACACTTGTTAAATGGGTTCTCAAAGCATTCTCTTCCCCCTTTCCATAATACTAAAACTTTATTCAATGGTCAAGGAACAAGGCTTGATGCTAAGTATTCTACAATTTCCCAGTTAGAATTCAGAGTTAACAAAATCTCAGAAAAGGAACCTCAAAGGCCAGTGAGTCCAACCTGTAGTTGAAAAAGAATCTCTTCTAAAATACCCCCAATAAGTAGTCAAATAACCCTTGCTTGAAACTTCCAAAGAAGGCAAACTTCTCACCTCCCTTGAAGTAGCCCATATAACTTTTGGTCATCTCTAATTGTTACTACACTTTACTTTATCCTTCAGACCACCAGGCCTTTCCACTGCCCTACTGCTGAACCTTCCTATTATCACTTCATTCCCTCAATTAGAATGTGAACTTGTGAATTTGAAAGGAAGTTTTTTCCTTGGTGGAACCTAAATCTGCCTCTGGCTACCTCTCTCCATTGTTCATTCTCATCTTTCAGCCCAAGCAGAAGAAATCTAATTGTGCCATGATGAGTGTTAGTAATAACAGCAGGAACATCTTGTCCTGGAAAAAACCCTGGATTTGGGGACCAGTAGGCCATCCTAAAATGACAGCTCTTGAATTGGAAGGGACCCTGGAAATCACCCAGTCCAACTCCTTTACTGTCCAGATCCCAAAACTGAGGCTTAGAGAGGCTGAGTAATCCCAAAGGTCACAGAGGTAATAAGTGACACAGCTCAGTCTGAACTTAAGACACACAAATCCAAACCTGTCATTCTTTCCACTGTGGTTACAGTATTTCCTTCCCTGACACAACCTGGAGAGGATCTAAGTTTGAATCCAGACCCCGTTCCCTAGCAGCTGTGTCAGGCTGGGCCAGTAGCTTCCCTGGAATGGGTCTCAATGTCCTCACCTGTAAAATATGAGGACTGGACTAGATAATCCATCACTCATTCATCTAGCAAGTTCAGTTCTAGGGTTGGAGGTGACTTTCCATGTGAGATGTGAGTAAAAGAGAATCCTGTTGATGAGAAAAGGCAACTGTCCATCTGTAAACTCCATTGGGGTCTTTCTTTACAATAGCTGTTAGGAAGACAGTACAAAGCATGGTCCCATTTATAGATCTGGAGAGAAAAAAAAGTGACCAAGCAGAATCTTGGAGATTAAAATCCTTGTCTATGGTCATGATGCTAATAATGGCACATCACTGCTGGGATCCCAAACCAGATCAGAGGCTCCCTCCCTGCTGTTTTTAAGAGAAGAGAAGGTGGCTATCTTTCTGTAATGATTTAAGACTAGACCTGCAAAGAGGCAAGGCCACAGATAGAATGACATCTTGAAGCTCCCCTCCTCTCAATGTAACTTAACATGAACCAAAAGGTAGAGTGAGCTCCCTGTTGCTGGAGGTATTCAAACTAAGGCAGGGAGACAACCTGTCAGAGATGCTGCACAGGGGATGCCTGCAATGGGTGAGGGGCTGGCTTATACGACGTTGGAGGTCCCTTCTAGTTCTGAGAGTCCACACAGCTAAAAATATCATGTCTGGGGAGACACAGTGTAAATGGAAAATTGAGTGGGAGACACATATGTCGCCAAATGCTATAGGAATGAGGAGGAATCAGCTGGCAAGGAGGCTTGGAAAGGAAAAAAATAACCTATTGGGGGAATACCCCTATTATAGGATCAGCACTTAATCTCAAAGTCACACAGGGTTCCTCTTCCATGGAGGACATTTAAGAAACAGAATGTCAAAGCTGAAAGGGTCCTTAGAACACAAATGTCAGAGCTAGAAGGGCCCTTAGAACACAGGATGTCAGAGCTGGGAGGAGTCTTAGAAACCTTCAAGTCCTATCCCCTTCATTTCACAGATGAGGAAACTGGAGGCCCAGAGACAAGTAAGTGGCTCAAAATCTCTCACCTCCCAGTCAAAGTAACCTCAGGCAGCTAAAAAGTGCTAACTAGTAGCTGGCTGGGTCCTGGATTATCAGGGCAGCCTGATGACCCTATTCCTCTCAGCCCCCCAGAACCCACAATAGTCTCTGTTAGAGCTCTGCCTTTCATACAAATCTGAGAACTCATATCCATTTCACAGAGCAGAAAAACTGAGGGTCAGAGAAGGGAAAGAACTTTTCTAGGGTGAGCAGAACAATGGCAGTACCTAACCTAGAATCCAGGCATCCAGTCACCAGTACACAAGAGGCTTCAGAGTGGTTATTGCTAAGAAGCAGGAAGAGGTAATGCAAAGACTTGGAGACCTGGGTCCTAGTCCCAGCTTGATTTACTAGCCTAGGGAAATTAGAGAAGTCATTAAATTTCTCTGACCATCTTTCCACCAGGTAGCATGGCAGGATAAATGAAGTGCTGGTTGTAGGCACAAGAATGGCAGTGTTCAGATCTCACTTCAGACACTAGCTATGTGGCCATAATCTCTCTGAACCTCCACGGTTTCTTTATCTGTAAAACAGAGATAAGAATGCCTGCGGTACCCACATTACCAGATGACTGAAAGGATGGAATGAGATAACCATATAAAGAGCTTTGTCAATGTTAAATGGGCATATGTCAGTTGTTATTATTATTTCATCTTTTAACATGAAAGATTCAGGTGAAATCATCCCAAAGGTCATTTCCCATCTCCAAGGTTCTAGGTTTGCAGGATTCCCAGCTTGGACATTCTGTCAAGCCATGGTGTGTCGGACTTTGGGAGGCCTGCTGGCCCAGTGGCCCTATGAAGCAGACACTTAGATGCCCAACTTGGTCTGTCCCCTGTCCCCCCTAGGTCCAAGGCCTAGGCAAGTTGGGGCAGCTGCCAGGAACCTGAGTGGGCAAGAAGAATGGAGGCCAGAAGTAACCTCCAACTCTGACTCCCTTTCCCCTATACAACAGTTTGAAACCTTCCCCAGAAACTGAGGTTTGGGGCAGTTTGAGCTGGAACCCCCCAAATTCCTCTCCTCTAGCTCCTTCTCCCAAGGATTCAGTAGGGGGATTTCTACATGGTTCCTTCTGTTCTCACCCTTCCTCCCAACTTTTTTTCTCTTCTTCCCTTTCTCTCTCATTTCCTTCTCTCTCTATCTCCCTTGAAGAGTGTGAGTCCTCGGCTCCTTTCCTCTCTCCCTCTGGTATTTCTCCCCATCCCACAATACCCAATTAGGCCTCCTTCTCAATGGCCTCCTCCTCTCTCTCCTGACCCCTTTTTTAGCTCCCATCTCAAAGCCTCTCTTCTTTCTTCTCCCCCCTAGCTCTGTTGTCTTGATTTCTCTAGCTGCCCCTGCCCCACTCTGTCTTTATTCAGAGTCCTCTCTTCCCCAAGCCACAAGGGTCTTGCCTCTCCTTGCTCCAATCTGAGACCATCTTTCCCCAGCTACTTAAGTCATGCCTCCCTCTGTGAAAATAAAAAAATTTAGGGTGCCTAAGTGGGGTGGGAGGAGATCGTATTTGCTTTGAACTGTCCCCCACCTCTGCTTTTCCCACTCTGGCTCTGACAACCCAGATCCAAAACCCTCTGAAGCTAACCCAATCCTGAACTGAACCTAATCTAAACCAACCTCTCTGAAATTCTGAACCAAACCCTGGTGTTTTGCTCTGGAGAGAACGCAACCCAAGTTCTAGAACACCGGAATCCAACGCAACTGGAAGGCTCAAAAACCCAGGCTCCACCACACCGTTAGCTCTAACCTTGGAACTAAAACCAACTTTGCAAACTAGAACCCTCACAATTGAGCCCAAAGCAGCTGTTATGGGACTCTACGAACAAAACCAATCTGGCTCTAGAATGATAAAATCGAACGCTTAACGGGCTGTCTGTAAAGCTGACAACGAACCCAAATGAGCCGTGCCGGGTTTGAACCCAACCCTGCAAATCTGGAACGCACAAATCGGACCTAATCTCGCAACTCTGGATCGCAGAAATCGAACCCAACCCGGGCAGCTGCGAAAGGCTGAAATGGAACCTTGAGCGGCCGCTCTGGAACGCTGTGCTCAGGGTCTCCAGCGGCCGCTCTAGAACACCCCGAAGTCAGCTCGTTCCAATCGAACCGAGCCGACATACCCCGACCTGCCCAGCCGGGCTCAGGCCCGCCCTTCGCCCCGGGAGTTCTGCCCTTACCATAGCTTTGCTCCTGACAGCTCTCCCTGGCCCTACTCCGCCTCCCCGCCGCCGCAGGGAACAGGGATGGCTCGCCCGGCGCGGAGCAGCAGCTAGAGCCGGAGCCGGAGCTGGAACCGAAGTCGCAGCACGATCGAGAGTGCGAGCCCGAGCCCAGGCTGGAGCCGGAGCCGGAGCCGGAGCCGGAGCCGGAGCGCAATGGGGAGCGCGAGCAGGAGCGGGAGCAGGGGATGGAGCTGGAGCAGCGGCGCCGTGCGCTCTGCGCTGTGCCTCCCCCTTTAGCAGAGCGGCGGGCTTCCCCCGGAGCAGGCAGCCCGAGAGGGGCGGAGCCGGCCAGCGGGCCTATAGCCAAGCTGTGGGGGGACGGGCCGGAGCCGAGCAGCCAATCAGCGGGCCAGGGGGACGGACTTCCTCACCCCAGCCCTTAACCCTTTCGTGGTGACCCCTGCGGAGAGGCGGGGTGGGGGAGGTACGTCGGAGAGGGAGGGGGCGGCTAAGACCGGGGAACCTAGGTGTGTGAGGCTCGACTGCTGCCAGGCCCAGCCTCAGGAGCTCGGGGTCCCTCTGCCCCGCCGGTCTGGGATGGGTTCGGTTGTGAGTCAAGCCGGGGCGCCCCTCAGGGGCTCCGTGACCTTTGTCTGGGCTGGCGCCTGCTCGCTGAAAGTGTGCAGCCTGGAGCTCCGCCGAGGCCTCTGTGTGTGCTTTTGTGTGGCGTGTCTGTGCACAAACGTGAGTGAGTTTAGGGAGTGCTAAACATTAGAGCTGAATGGGACCTTAGGGATCATCTCATCCTGGTCCCTCATTTTACAGATGAAGGAAACTGAGGCCCAGAAATGAGAAGTGACTTGCCTAGGGTCACACAGCAAGTTAGTGGTAGAGCCAACACTACTTAAATACTCCAAGGACGGGTGCTTTTAGCCTCGTGTGCTGATTGAGCCGGCAAGGGCCTTAGACACCAGCAGGTTCGTTTTCTCCTGTTACAAGGCCAGAGAGATCAAAATACTCCCATGTCACATAGCTAGTTAGTAACAGAGCTGGCACTCAAACCCAGGCCCCCATTGCTCTTTCCTCTGCACCAAAAGGTGTCAGAGGTGACGTGCCAACTTAACAAAAACAACCAGCATTTATATCACACTTTAAGGTTTGCAAAACACTTTTCAGATATTACTTCATGTACAAAAACCCTGAGAGCTTATGCTATTACTACAGATGAGGAAAACTGACACAGAGATTAAGTGACTTGCCCAAGATCACATAACTAGTGTCTGAGGTCACATTTGAATTCAGCTCCCAACTCCAGGTCCAGCACTCTGTCTACTACACCACCTCACTGCCTGGATCTGCAACCATCCATAGCCCTCTGAGGTTTCCCCACAACAGCCAAGTGAGGTAGGGGGCGTATGAATGGTTATTGTCGTTTACTAGATTAAGAAACTGAGGCTCAGAGAGATAGTTCCTTAAAGTAACTGGCAGCGTAACTAGCTTCCTTGGTTTCAAGACCAGCCAGTTTTCAGCTAGAATCCAGGTGGTTTCCTGACCACCTGTCCACTATACCTCCACGTTTACCTGTGAGTCTCAGGTATGGGGAAGTGAAGGCAGAAGGGAGGGAAGGAAAGGAGATGCCACCTGAGCCCAAGATGGGCAAGCCTTTTACCCTCAGAAACTCCAGCAGCAGATTCCCTGTTCTTCCTCCATCCCACCCTGGGAAGGTGTTAGTATGAAAGGTTAGTATGGGAGGGGGCATGCTAGAGAAATAAAACCCATACATAGGGTATGGTGCCATGTTAGACACTATGGTGGGAAAAGACACACACACACACACACACAATACACATAGTCCAGGCTCTCACATTCCTTTATCTAGTTGGGGAGAAAGAACATTAAGGTAAAAACTTACCTAACTGCCCCCATTAGCTGAGTGACTTTGGGTAAATCACCTACCCTTTCTCTGGGCCCCATCATTTCCTAGATGACCAGATGATATCTGAATGGTCCTTTTCCAGCTCTAACATTCTATATTAGAAAGTCCCTTCTAGCTTTAAGATACCACGGTCCAAGGTCTCTTCCAGCTCTGACATTCCATGTTCTAAGGTTCCTCACCAATCTAACCTCTAGCATCCTAAAATCTTAGGATCCAGGAAGTATGTCTCAAGTACCAAGTAAAAGGAACAGTGTTATAGGAGCTTAGAGGAGGGATGAGAGCACTATGGGGGGAGGGGGGAGCTTTGAATCCTGGCTCTGACATCTTACAAACTATGTGAGCTTAGAAAAGTTATTTCCCCTCTCTGGACTTCAGAGTTCTCACCTGTAAAAGAAGGAGGTTGTATTAGGTGATTCCAAAGGTTTCTTGCAGTTTGAAATTGTGGCTCAAAATGTGACAGTGGCCTAGAATGATAAGCAGTGGCTTCCTGGAGGAAGTGGATCTTGAAGGATGGGTAGGAAATAGATTGGAAGAAATAGATCTGATCACCTGTAGGGGTGGTGTAGGGCTGGTTAGAGAAGGCTAGTGGCTGAGCAGCAGCAGCAGCAGCAGCACAGTCTACCTGAAAGACCTGTTGAAAGGGGAGGAACCTTGCAGGGAGAGAAGGACAACATGCTTGAGGTCCCCTCCAACTCTAAATCAAAGATTCTGTAATCTGATGACTTCCTGCCCTGTCCTCTAAAGCAGAAAGGCTGGAAAGGGGGAAGAGGAAAAGAATCAGAGAATCATTATCTTTAGGCTGGAATGGACCTTAGAGTCCATTGAGTGCCCTCAGATGGAGGCCATTGAGCCAAACACTTATTTTCCAGATGAGGAAAGTGAAAGGGATTAGCTAATTAACCCAAGGCTGCATAGTAAGTGTCTGAAGTAGGATCTGAACTCAGGTCTTCTAGACTAAAAGTGCTGAATTCTATGCCTTCCCATGCTGTCACTTTGGGACATGCTTACCATTCATTCTCACCACTTCTGTGATCCAGTGATGCTGACCTCCTGACTGTTCCTCAAACAAGACACTCCATCTCCCAACCCTGGTCATTTTCCCCTGGCTGTCCTTCATGCCTGGAATTCTCTCCCTCCTTACCTCTGACTTCTGGCTTCCTTAAAGCCACAGTTAAAATCCCACCTGTTTTGAAAAGCAATCTCTCTTAACTTCCCTCTGTTGATTATCTCCAATAAATCCTTTCTAAAGATTGTGCATAGTTGTTTGCATGCTGTCTCCCCCATTAGACTGTAAGCTCCTTGAGGACAGGGACTATCTTTTGCCTTTCTTTGTATCCCCAGCACTTAGCATAATGCCTGCCTGACACACAGCAAGTACTTAATACATGGTTATTAACTGGCTGACTATCTCATCAAGGGATCACCTCATCATCCTCCCCCCCTTCTAGTTCTGAAAATAGCACAAATGCACATGAATTATAATCAAGAAGAGAAGTCTTCTCAGGCTGACTGCCAAAAGATGACCAAGTCACACAAGTCACTGGATACCCAAGGCTGAGTACTAGAGATTTCCTTGTGCAATAGCCCCCAGATTCCCCTGGCTTCTCCACTCCAAGCTCCAGTCCTTGATAATAGAATTTCAGAGGTGGAAGGTGCCATGGAAAATAGAATCTTTGAGGAGGGTGGGAGTACATTGTGGTTTAGTAGCAAAGGGCAGATTTAGTTAGAGGACTAACTCTTGGTTAGGTTCTTGGGTAGATTCTGTGTTTGAAAATAGAATCTCAAAACTGGAAGGAATGATCATAAGAAATGGAACATTAAAGGAAATACCTTAGAACAAAGAACCTTCCTAATGCCAGGACTCTTTAATACTCGTATGTGGGCCTATGTGCATGTGGGCGGACCTGCCTGGAGACAAATAAAGGAGCAGTGTCTCATTTCCTAAGACCATCAGAAAAATGTGTTTTCTGATAGTCTTAGATGATCCCCTTCAACCCCCAAAGGGGTCACGATCCACAGGTTGAGAACCACTGCCTCAGAATATAAGTTGTCAAAGCTGGAGAGGACCTTAAAACACTGTGCCCTAGGAGAGCACATGGGAAATAGAATATTAAAGAAAGCAGATCTTTGAACGTAAAATGTCGAGACCATAAAGCATAGAGATTTAGAGCTGGAAGGAAATTTAGAAAAATGTTTAGTCCAGGAGTGGGGAACCTGTGGCCATCTAGGTCTTCAAGTGAGGTCCTCTGACTGAATTCAAACTTCATGGAACAAATCCTTCTATGGTTTAGTCCAATCCATTCATTTCATATATTCAGAAATTGAGACTCAGAGACTTGCCCCAGGTCACTCCATTTGTAAATGGCAGGGCTCTGCCTAGAAGCCATAATAGCATTATTATCTAACTCAGTTAATAAATATCTATGTGACTTTGAATAAATAACTTAACTTCTCTAGAAGATGCTTCTAAAATTCAATCAATTAAAAAGAAAATCTCTGTGCCTTTCTCTGTCTAAGGGCCAGCCCTAGATGCTGGTGATGCATTGAGTCAACAAACACATCTCCAAGAGTTTCCAATCTGGTGATTGGGGGAATATGTAAATAAACATGATACAAAGTCAAGTATGATACAGTTAGGAGAGACTGAAACTAAGTACTCTCAAGAAAATTTGAGGAGCAAGAGATTATTTCTATCTTCCCACTAGTAGCAATGAGGAGGAAGAAATATGTTGCAGGTGTGAGGGACAACCTGCAGGAAGGAATGGAAGCAGATGAGGGCAGGCCTAGATAGACTAGGTTGGGGGTGGGGAACCTGCGGCCTTGAGGCTGCACACGACCCTCTAGGTCCTCAAGTGCAGCCCTTTGACCCAAAATAGAAGACCACCTGTGACCTCAATGCTGCAGGTTCCCCACCCCTGGATTAGGCGCTAATCTGATTTGACTAGGATGTAGAGTGTGAGAAGAGGAAGAATGTGAAAGATGGATGGAAAAGTAGACTGAATTACTGTGTGAGTGACTCCTAAATCTATACATCCACTCCCAGTCTTTGCCCTGAGATTTAATCCTGCATGTCTAACTTCCCTTTGGATAAATCACCTCAAACTAACTTCCTTTTGGATAAAGCACCTCAAACTCACTACATCCAAAACTGAATTTATTAATAATCTTCTACATAAACCTTGCCCTTCCTCCCAGCTTTCCTGTTACACTGAATGTAATCAAAGCATCAAGCCTCCCTGTCATCCAGGCTCCTTCTTCCTCATTTCCCACATCCAGTCACTCACAGGGTCCTGTTGACTCTACCTTGGCAATGTCTCTTGATTCTTTGTCCTCTTTGCCAGGGTCCTATGGCCTCTGACACAGGCCCACTCCACCTAATAGAAAAGGCCTGATCAGAGAAGGAGAATCTTAGGCGTTCTTTATGCCTATAAGCAGCACACTGTAGAGCCTGGTGCATGAGATGGGCCTCAGGGACACACACACATACAGCCCAAGAGGAAATAAATACAGATAGGCAAAGAAAGCCTCTCAAATTTCCAGAGACGAATTGCTATGACACAGAAATATTTCCATGCTCTCTCACTCTCCTTCCTGTCCACACCCTTCAGCTATACAGCCCCACAGGCTTAGATCCCTGTTACTTCTCAAATGAATGAACATAATAAATGATCACAATAATTCTAAGTGGTCTTTCTCTTGTCTCTCTGTCCTGTCCAATCTACCCTGCAGCTAGCTACCAAAAGAATCTTCCCCAATACACATCATATTACACCCCTGTGGAGAGACAATCGTTGCCTATAGAATAAAGAAAAAAATCCTTATCTTGGCATTCAAGGCCTTCCATTATCCAGCTCCAAACCTACCTTTCCATCCTTCTTTCATGTTCTTCCTCCACACACTACATTCCAACCAAACCAGATTAGCACCTGCTCTATCTCATCCTGCCCTCATCGCTTCCATACCTTCCTGTAGGTCATTCCTCACACCTGTTACCTACTTCCTTCTCATCACCACCTGTTGAAATCCTTCTCTTCCGTTAAGACCCAGCTCAGAAGTCATCTTCCCTTTTGCCCTCTTCCCCCATCAATGAAGCCATGAGAGTGGATGAAACTGTCAACTGTGAGAGCTAGAGAGAAGGGTGAGGATGAGGGTGGGATGCACCCAAACTTATGAGTAGGAAAAAGAAGATAAATCATGAAAGAAGACTGAGCCATTAAGAGAAATAGGAGGAGAAACAGGAAGGAACAGTCATGGAAACCCAATGAAGGGAGAGCTTCCAGGGAAAGGCAGCCTAGTATCATGGAAGGAGGATTGCTTCTTGAGTCCAAGGAACTGTATTCAGGTCTGATGTCTCTTCTTTACTATCTCAGGACCATTGGTCATTTCACCTCCCCAGTCCCCGATTTCCTCATCTGTAGTGTGGGTGGGAGTTTGGAGCACCCAAAAAACATCTACTGCAAGGGGACAAGTCAAGGAGGATGAGGAAAGGTCATGAGATTTAGTGATCAAGATGCCCTTAGGAATCTTTCATCATCAGTGACAATCTTAGTTGAATTTTTATTGAAAGCCACATCTTGAAGGGCTAGATAGCACATGAGGGGTGAGGAAACAGGGGGCAGTGGCCAGAGAGACTCTTGTGTGGAAGCTAAGGGGAAGAATTACAAGGTCAATAGAAGGGAGCATGACAGGGGACAGACCAGTTAGTCCTGACTTCAAGGCCCACCTCTGACATGCTGGCCATGTAATCCTGGGGAAGTCACCAACTCCTAGTGGTTCAGACAGTTCTCTAAGACCAGAAATGGTAGAATAGTTTTCTAACTCCATTGGTTTGATTAATGGAGCATTTTCAGTTGGAGTCAGAGATAGAAAAAGAAACAGAGAGAGAAAAAAAGAGAGACAGAGACAGAGATAGGGAGAGGGTGGGGGTGGAGAGGGAGAGAGAGAGAGAGAGAGAGAGAGAGAGAGAGAGGTGGGGGGAGAGAAAGTTGTACATATTTGGAGACAAATGAAGGACTAGTGGAGAAGGAAAGATTGAGGATGAGATAGAGGGATGGACAAGCACTCCAAGGAGATGGGAGGGGATGGAAGCAAGTGCACAAATAGAAGGAAGGGGACTTAGCTTTGACTCAGATCTATGTGCGAACATTTGGTGTGTAAACAAGCTAAATGGGAATAGGAATAAGTTCCTTATGCTCGTTCTGCCCCCTATCTGTAGGAAGTCTGGGGTCAGAGGTTAGGCCTACTTGAGTTGCCAGTAGCACTAGGGGTGCCAGGTGCTGGAGTCTGGGGTCTTGCTCCAGGGTTCCTGCATGATCTTGGCTTTACAGCTCCAATCAACTGCAACTGGAAAAAGGAAGGGGGAAGAAGACAGAAGGCTAAGGAAGAAACGGGAAGGGAGTTGATGTGTAGCACCCATAAAATCAAAAGAAATCACATGGAAGCTACAACCCAAAGGAACAGAGAGATCTGTGCAGTCTCTTTTCTCTTTTCTGCCTTCACAGAATGAGCGAGTCACTGCTGGAAACAATGAGAGGATGGAAAATAAAGAAAGGAACCCAGCAATTAGCCAGTACATGGTCCAACAAACAGGAACAAAAGGCCTTTGGATCTATTTGGAGGAACTGGATCCCAACCTCCAAATAAACCAGACTGACTGAGCCCAGATTCAGGGAGAAGCTTTTAAGGCCATTTGCGACCCTCATCTCCCATTCTTTTTTTCTCTCTGAGGTTCCCACCCTCTCAAAGATAGCATGATCTTTGTCACTGAATCCCCTCCTAAGATTTTCTTTGATTGGTGGCAGGATGCGACAAGCAGGTCAATGCGGCATGTTGGGAAGAGCTCTGGACTGGGAGTCAGGAGCCTTGAGTCAACATCAAGTCAATTCACCAAGTATTTGTTAAGCACCTACTATGTGACAGACCCAGTGCTAAGTGCTAGGGATACAAAGCAAGGAAAAAGCAACTTTTGCCCTTGAGGAGGTCTTGCTCTAAAGGCGGAGACAGCATAAATCAGTAACCAGGTAAACAAGATAAAGTCAAGGTGAATTAGAGGTAGCCTCAGAAGGAAGACACCATTAGTACTAGAGGTGACTTTAGAAAACAGAATGTTAGAGCTAGAAGGAAGCTTAGAACATAGAATGTCAGACCTGGAAGAGGCCTTCAAATACAGCGTTAGAGCTGAGGGGGGCCTTAGAACACAGGGTATGAATGCAAAAAGGAAACTTTCCACTGAGAATGTGAGAATTGGAAAGGACCTTATAGATTGTAGAATATAACACTAAAAGCAGCTTTGGAGCAATGACTCCTCCAACGGGAAGGACCCTGTGGGATCATCCTAGTCCATCAGGCCAATTCCTCCCTTTGATAAATGTGTAAACAGAGACCTAAAGAAGGACAAAGCTGGAACTTGAACCCAAGTCTCCTGACTTGACCTACTAATCCACTCTTCACTCTACTGGCCTTGAGAGATAATGAATCAGGGTGGCACAGTGAATAGAGCACTGGCCCTGGAATCAGGAGGACCTGAGTTCAAATCCAGCCTCAGACACGTAACACTTACTAGCTGTGTGACCTTGGGCAAGTCACTTAATGATAATTGCCCTGCCCTCCAAAAAGAGAGGGGGGGAGGGGAGGAGAGAGAGAGAGAGAGAGAGAGAGAGAATGAATCACTTGGGATTGATAATGAGATCAAAGTTAGCACTAAGGAAGTGGGGGTGATTTGAGACTTCTTTGAGAAGCTATTTTGCTTATGACCATTATGGAAGTGCTTTGCGTGACCACACATGTATAACCTATATTGGATTGCTTGGCTTCTCAATGAAGTGGGGTGGGGAGGGAAGAAGGGAGAGAATTTGGCACTCAAAGTTCTAAAAATGCATGTTTAAATTGTTTTTGTATGTAACTACGGAAAATAAACTAAAAAAAAAGCTTTTTAAAAAAGAAGCTATTGTGCTATAAGAACTGATGAAGGGCAGTCTCCAGAAAAACCTGCAAAGACTCATATCAACTGATGCAGAATGAAGTGAGCAGAATCAAGAGAACAATTTATATATTTATAATTCAATTTAAAAACCCTGATCAATGCAATGATTAACCTTGATTCCACAGAACCAATGATGAAGCATCATCTACTGATGGTTGGTGAAGACCAGTTACCCATCTCCTGATAGAGAAATAATGATCTAATAATGCAGAATAAAACACATTTGTGGACATGACCATTGTGGGAACTTATTTCACATGACTGTGCATATTGGTTTAATTTTTTCCAGGGAAGGGAGGGAGGGAGAAATGGGAGGGAGAGAAGATAAATACTTGTTAATTTTTAAAAGTATATATATGTACACACACATACACACACACATATATACATACATATGTGTGTATATAAAAGATGAAGAATAAAGGCAGTCAGCCTTTGCTTTAGACCCTGGCAATGGTCAGGCTATAGTGCTGGCAAGAGAGCAGGAAGGCATCTAAACAACCAGTATCCCATGAGCTGCCAGCTTCTCCAGCCAGCCATACCCAGTCCTTCCTTAAGTGAATCCAGGCTGTGATTGCTTCCTAGGGCTGAAAGAATGGGTGGATCCCTTCCAGGTGCATTTCATACCACGCCCCCCCCCCTCCGCTTGCGTGCGCACACACACACTTACCTTATCATTCCTTTTTGGTGACTCACACTGTTTGTACTGCAGGTGCTGTGGTCTGGCAGAGATGAGCAGATGAGGTCACTGACATTACAGCCTGTCTGCTGGGGCCTTATCCAGGCAGCAGTGCCCTCTGTGCATCATGGACCCTGGGCAGAAGAAGAAAATAGTGAGGGTGTCTGTGCATATAAAATGGGGAGGAGACATCTGCTGCTCAAAGAGACTGAACAGGAGAAGGAAGCACCAATAAGCCAGACAGATTTGAAAGCTCTGTGTTAAATGGAGTGTTGGCCTAAAAAGAAGAAGCTGCATGTGGAACAGTCTTAGTTTTCTGTACAATCCTCTCCTTTTCTTCTACAATGCACACGGAAACTAATTTAATTTGGTGTTTGTTGAATTCATAATTTCTTTATTTAAAAAAGGAGGAAGAAGAGTTGACTTGGACTTAATGGTCTGGTGAAAAGAGCCCTGGCACAAGCTAAATTGGTAGAAGCAAGGTGGCAGATTAGAGGCAGCAATGCAGCCAAACTTTCACAAATTCCCCTCCAAACAACTTTAAAATAACCAAATCAAATTTTGTAGTGACAGAGCCAGAAAAGGTCAGGGTGAGACATCTTTCCAGCCTAAGATAATTTAGGAGGTTGGCAGGAGAGGCCTGACATTGGGGTGAGGGCCAGTCCAGAGTACATGATTGGCAGGTAGCACTGTACCAGCACCAGCAGTGGGCCTTGGAGGTGGCTGCGTGAGAGCAACAGTAGCAGGAGGAGCTCCCAGCCTAGAAATAGTAAAGGGGCTGGACAAATGATTAGATAGAGATTAGTGGGGACTCTTTGCTGGCACTGGGTGCAGCTGGTACTGACTGGTGACTCTATCACCCATACACAATTCTGGGTCATAGTTCCAGAATGGAGAGGAACCCCTGTGGTCCACAGCCCTGACCATAGTTCTAAGGCAAAGAGGGGAGTTAATATGTGCAGCTACAGAGGAACAGGGGCTCTTCCTGGGTGAAGACCAGAGCACAGACCAGGAGAACAGTGGCCACACATTCTTCTGATCCCACCACCTTGGAAGCACTGAATATTTGCAGACCCCTAGAACTAATTCTGAAAACAGCAGCATGAAAAAAATCTGAAGCTTGAGACTAAGGGTCCTCCCAGCTCTGACATTCTGGGTTCTAAGGGCCTGCTCAGCTCTGACATCCTATATTCTGAGGGCCCTCCTAGCTCTGACATCCTGTGTTCTAAGAGCCCTCTCAGCTCTGACACTCTGGGTTCTAAGGCCCCTTCCCAGCTCTGACATCTTGTGTTCTATGGTCCTTTAAAGTTCTCATAGGCTAGGATCTAACGCTCCTTCCAGGTGTGACATTGTAAGATTCTATGATTCTAGAAGCTTGGGAAACATCTGCCCAAAGGGTCTATGGAGATCTTCCTCCTCCTTCTCCTCCTCCCCCTCCCCCTCCTCTTTCTCTCCCTTCTCCAGCATAATTATATAACACTTTAAGGGTCACAGGGCACTTTACATATATGGTCTCTTTTTATCCTCCCAACAATACTGGGAGGGAGGTGCTAGTCTGATTCTCATTTTATAGGTGTGGACACTGAAAGGTCAAGTGGCTTGTTTCTGTCTCATAGCTGCTAAGGGTTTGGGGCAAGATTTGAAGTCAGCTCTTCTTGATTCCCAGCCCAGAACAGCCAGGTCACAGTCTTAGGGTCCCCTATCACACCCACTGGCCCCTCTGGACGCCTGGGCACTTTGATCCAATAGCCTGTGTTATTGGCCTTGGACAATTCTCACACCCAGTAAATACATGTTGCTGCAATCAATGTAAGCCTTTGCAGGGAGAGCCTTGTTGGAGTGGAGCTGGGGAATGATGGAGAAAGGCTGCCCCCTCGTGGTGATGGGTTACCCAGCAACCTACTTAGGGAGGAGATGAAAGCCAGAGCAAGCAAATCATTGAGACTTGGGCAGATGATCTGGATTCCTCATGGTCTGTGCAATTGTGGAAAGTCTAAAGAGTAGAGACTTGGTCCTGGGGTCCATGGGCTTTGACAGGCCTCCTCCAGTAAGGCAGGGGGACCAGAATGGTTAGTTCTTTTGACCCTAAATTTTAGGCAAAATTTCAAAGGAGGGAGTGGGACCTGAAAGCATCCAGCTCACTTGGCTGCCTTTCTATCAACAAGCATTTATGGAAGGGGAGAGGCAGAGAGCAATAGAGGGGTGCAATTGTAGGGGACCTTAGAACATAGGATGTCAGAGCTGGGAGGGCCCTTAGAACACAGGATGTCAGAGCTGGGAGGGCCCTTAGAACATAGGATGTCAGAGCTGGGAGGGCCCTTAGAACATAGGATGTCAGAGCTGGGAGGGCCCTTAGAACACAGAATTTCAGGGCTGGGAGGGTTCTTAAAGCACAGAAAGTCAGAGCTGGGAGGGCCCTTAGAACACAGAACAGCAGAGCTAGGAGGGGCCTTATTTAGCTTCTAAGAAGAAGATATCCCATTCTCAGTCACAACAACCAGTTATCCATTTGACTCTCCATCATCATCTGCCTACAAATGGGGCACTTTGTCCCAGGAGCCCGTCCTCCCCCAGCCTATCTGATCTGCTCAGTAACGATTATTAGGAAGATCGAAAAAGGGGTTATGTAAATGTCAAAAAGCAGGCGTCCATGTGTCTCTGTCTACTCTCTGAAGCCCAAGACAGGCCTAATCCAGCCATAATTCAAGCTATGGAGCCTCTAAATTGTCTCTGGTAACTTTGTTACAGCATCCTAACGACATTGCACCAAATCCCATTTCCAGGCTGCAGGACCTGGAGAGGAAACAGATGTACGGCACTTGTAGTGAATTAGAAGGCTGGAAAGTGGGAAGTGTTTTGTGACAGGCAGAGCCTGAGCACAAGTCTCTGGCTAGGGGCAGGATCTGGGACTGTGAGGGCAGACAGCTGGGGTGCTGAGGGACTTTTTCTGAGGGTGGCTGAAGGGAGGGGGAATAGGGAGGCAGTTCTATATGTCCTGTTGAGGCATATAGTAAGGTCATAACTAGGTCCTTACAGGAGGCAGAGTCAGGGTAGAATAAGAAGAGCAATTGGGGAAGAATCAAAGGACCTGGGTTCAAATCCAGACCCTGATACTTGTTGGCTGTGTGACCTTGGACATATCACTTCCACTCGTTTAGTCTTCCTCTCTCTATAAAAGACACTACTTCCTGGAGCTGTCATTAAAAATATGCTTTGAGGGAAGGCTAGGTGGCACAGTGAATAGAGCACTTGCCCTGGAGTCAGAAGGACCCAAGTTCAAATTTGGCCTCAAACACTTAACACAAAAACTAGCCATGTGACCTTGGGGAAGTCACTTAACTCCAATTGCCCTCTAAAAAGCAAAAAACAAAAAAGAATATGCTTTGGAAACTATAAATAATAATAGTTAGTATTTCCATAACTTGCTTTACAAATAGTATCACTTGATATTAATAGAAAAATGCTTCACAGAGAGGTGGATGCTATAATTAACTCCATTTTACAGATGAGGAAACTGAGGCAAGCAGAGGTTAGGTGACTCACTCAAGGGGCTATGCAGCTAGTATTCTGTCTGGATTTGAACTCAGATCTTCCAGACTCCAGTCTAGTACTGTATCCACTGTACTACCCATCTACCAACTATGGAATGCTATAAAACTGGGGGCAATTGTTTCACAATACAAAAATATCATACAGGGCTCTCCCACAGGCCTGATCTTTTTAGCAGTTAGGAACTTTTATTATAAAAAAGCAACTATCTTAGACATACACACATACAGAAAAGGAATGTTGGTATGTAATAATTATGTAATGCATAATATGATCATATTTTCATTATATATCATAATTATAATGACTGCCTATATCCTAAGATTAAATGAGATAATTCCCTCCCCTCCTCCTTCTGTGCATTGATGGGGGACTGTTGGCATATAATATTGAATATACCAACAGACATCAGTGATATATGGGTTGATTTTGCTGAACTGCTTCCCCCCCGCCCACTTTCTCTTTTAAAATGCTTTGTTTCAAGAAATGACTGGGTAGGGTCAGTGGAATGATAGATTCAAGAATGGGGGTAGGGGGCAGCTAGGTGGCACAAAGAATAGAGCACCGGCCCTGGAGTCAGGAGGACCTGAGTTCAAATCCGGCCTCTGACACTTGACACATTTACTAGCCATGTGACTTTGGGGAAGTCATTGAGCCCCAATTGTCCTCCAAAAAGCAAAAAAAAAAAAAAAAAGAATGAGAGGGACATAAAAACTAAGTACATGAACACAAATTAAAAAAATTTTAAACATGATTATCACAGAGATGGGTTAGGAAAGGCATTTGGTATGAGAGTTCATTGTAATGATTTTGTGCCAACAGATGTGAGTTGAATATAAATGGATAATATCTAAAACATAAAATTATGGGGTGAGAGAGGAATGCATTGAAAGAAAGAGAAAGTCAGAGGTAGAATGGGGTGAATTATTTCACATAAAAGAGGCAAGGAAAAGCTTTTATAGGGGAGGAGAAAAGGGGAGCAGTGAGAGGGAGTGAATGAACCTTACTGTCATTGGAATTGGCTCAAAGAGAGAATAAACATACACACTCAATTGGGTAAAGAAATCTGTCTTACTCTACAGGAAAGTAGGAGTGGAAGTGGATAAGAAAAGGGGGGAGAGGATAGTAAGAAGCAAAAACATTTTTGAGGAGGGATAGGACAAAAGGAAAGAGAGCATAGAATAAATGGGGGGGATGGAAATAGAATGGAGGGAAAAAGAGTTAGCAATAGTAACTGTGAAAAAAAATTCAAAGCAAGTTTCTCTGATAAAAGCCTCATTTCTCAAACATAGAGAACTGAGTCAAATTTATAAAAATAAGAACCATTCCCCAACTGATATATGATCGAAAGATATGAACAGTTTTCAGATGAAGTAATCAAAGCTATCTATAGTCAAATGGAAAAATACTCTCACTATTGAGTGAAGAAATGCAAATTAAAACAGTTCTGAAGTACTGCCTCATACCTATTAGACTGGCTAACAGGACAGAAAAAGTAAATGACAAATGGAGGGAATGTGGGAGAAATGAAACTTTAATACACTGTTGGTAGAATTTTGAATTGATTCAATCATTCTGTAGAGCAATTTGAAGCTATGCCCAAAGGACTATAAACCTGTGTATACCCTTTGATCTAGCAATACCACTAGTAGGCCTGTATCCCAAAAGAGGTTTAAAAAAAAAAAGGAAAAGCACCCACATGTACAAAAATATTTATAGTTGTTCTTTTTGTGGTGACAAAGAACTGGAAAATGAGGGAATGCCCATCAACTGGGGAATGGCTGAACAAGCTGTATTTTATGAATGTAATGGAATACTATTGTTTCATAAGAAATGACGAGCAGGCAGATTTCAGAAAAACATGAAAAGACTTATATGAACTAATGCTGCGTGAACTGAACAGAACTGGGAGAACATGGTAAACAATAACAACATTTGCAATGATTGACTTTGATAGACTTAGCTCTTCTCAGGAATGCAATGATTGAAGTCAATTCCAAAAATGCAGATCAAAGCATGCTGTTTTCTCTCTTTTTTTCTCATGGTTTTTCCCCTTTTGTTCTGACTCTTTTCTCACAACATGACTAATGTGGAAATATGTTTAGTATGATTGTACATGTATAGCCTGTATCAGATTGTGCGCCATCTTGGAGAGGGAGGAGGAAAGGAGGGGGGAAATTTAGAATTCAAAATCTTACAGAAGTGAATGCTGAAAACTAAAAATAAATAAACAAATAGTTTTAAAGTGGCAGAGATAAAGACAGCTCATTCCCTTCATAGTGGATAGTCTGTGCAAAGACTTGGAGGTGGGGGATGGAATTGGAATGCAAACTGCTTTAACAGTCTAGAGTTAAGGAAATGATCCTATTATAGTCTCTGTTGTGATCTGATTGAACTCAAACATGTCTGGGTACCAGAGATTAGGAAGCACATTGATAATCTGGAATGTCAAAGGAATCTCCTTGGATTGTACTTTGTAGAATTTCCCTTATCTAGAAAAGGGGATTGACAGACATATTGACATGTCAAAGGTGGGGTAGGTAAGGGGAGTGTTGATATATGGTATGGATATGTATGGATAAGCATCATGTTTGCATATGATACAGATTTGTGTGTTGTAACTTGGTAAGGGCAGAATCAGAGGAAGGACTGACATTGATTCACACTTTGATCCAGAAGGTAGAGAGTCTAGCCAAGTGAGAAGACTGCAAGCAGAGAATTTGGTGTTTCCCTTACACATTATCAGAATCCTGGACCATAAAAGGTTCAGCTGATTGGTACTGATGTTAAACAATCAGTCCACAAACATTAATAATAATAATAATAATAATTTTATATTGATTAACAATTATTTATTATAAATTCTTGAGGATGTTTTCCTGATGCCAAACCCAGTACTTTATGCACCATGTCATCTAGTTGCCCCTGGTTGGCATATAGTAAGTACTTAATAAATAGTTAGTTACTGATTGACTGATTGACCCTATGGCTCTTCCTCTGATGGGAGCCTTCATAGACAGACTCTGGGTAGGACATTACACCAAATGTGATGGGATGAGAACATAATGGTAGCTACCACTTACATAGCACTTTAACATTGGCAAAGTGTTCTGCATATATCACCCCCTTAAGCCTTACAATAGCCCTATGAGGCAGGGAAGACAGACGTTATTATTTTCATTTTATAGATGAGAAAATGGAGGCTCGGTGAGGCATCACACAGAGTATGGCACTCAGAGTATGGGTTCAAATTTTACTTCCACTTAGTAACTATGAGTAAGGGTAAGTCACTTTCTCCCTCTGAGTAAAATTGGGATAGTAACACACTATCTATCTCATTCTTGTTTGATTCCCCCCAACAACTTTGGGAGGTAGGTCCATTTTATAGTTGAGAAAACTGAGACAGATGATGGTTAAGGGACTCATCCAAAGTCATATAGCTTCACAAATCTGAACATGAATTTGAACCCAAGTCTTCCTGACTCTAAGAACAATCACTATAAATTTTTTTACTGGTATTTGTATCCCTAGCACTTAGCAGTACCTGACCCATAGTAAACACTTAATATATCTTCCTTCCTTCCTTCCTTTCCCTTCCCTTCCTTTTCCTTCCCTTCCTTTTCCTTTCCTTCCCTCCTCTTCTCTTCCCTTTCCTTCCTTTTTCTTCCCTTCCCAAACCCTAAAGAACCAACCAATAAGCTTTTATTAGTCACCTACTGCATTCCAGGCACTGTACTAGGCACTAGGGATAAAAACCAAAGAATGAAGTAATTTCTGCAAATGTGACATCATTGTCTTTCTTTATTCCCAGGAGCCTGATTCAGTTCTGGGGGCTCATTCAGGGTCCCTCAACTTTTTGCCTACTTGCTCAAATAATATTTCTTGGAGGAGATGCCATTGGGCCAGGTTTCAATAAATAGTAGAATTGGCCCCTCTCTGAGTCTTATGAGCAAGGATGCCTGGAGAAGTATCTTTGGGGTGAACCATGTGTCAGAGGGTCTGTACATGGATTGAGTATTTCTAACTATGTGTCAAATTGTGCTTCAGTGAAAGGCTTAAGAGTGTTGGGATGAGGACAACAGGTGTGAGAATGTCTGTGCATCTTTGTGTGAATGTGGATGCCCACCCTGGGAGTGTGCATGTGAATGTTTATATTGTAAATTGGGAGACTGTGTCAGGCAGGGAAGGAGGGAGAGAGTGAGCATTGGATGTGTGTTATGGACTGCATCTTGGCAGGAGCCTCCTTCATTTCTGGCTCCTGTCAGGCTTTCCTAAGACTGATGTACTGTGGGCACAGCCAAGAACCACATTCAGTATTTATTCACCTAAAAGATTGAGTGGAAGGGAATTAAAAACCCTGATGAGCCACAGATGTTTCTCATCTGAGCAACTGGGTTTGGGAAATTCTCAGTGAATACTGATGTTGGCCAGCAGGGGGCAGCAGTAGCTCACTCAGGAGACCTGGGAGCATTGAGGGTCAACAGAAATGGGGGGTGGGGAGGTGAGAGGGCTAAGGCTAGAAGGGCCCAGAAGAGAACCAGTTTGAAGACAGGGAGAAGTAGCGGGGAGGGACGGGGAATCCTGAAAGCTTATTCCTAAATGTATACCTCCCTCCTGGTGTCCAGTCCTGCAGTACCTGTGGGACATCCTCTCACAAAACAGGTGTTGTCCTGGATGGCCTCTGAAGCACCTTCCTACTGTAACTTGATGATCTTGTGATTTCTGTCTGTCGTCTATACATCTCACATGCAAAATGCCCCATATGCAAAGAAACTCATTGACTGTCTTAACAATAGAAGGAACCACAGCTGGACTCAGGAGGCAGGACCATTTGTTCTTCCTTCACCAAGGGGCCCTCATACTTTGTGCCCTTTTGCACAGTCAGGATGGGGTTCAGCCCTGCGGAAGCCTGACCCCCTAGAAGAGGAATTAGAATCTCACATTCTTTGGTTCCATATGCTTTCTCATCCCGATGCCCCACGGGGAAAATTGCCTAAGGCTTAGGTTTGGGCTCTTCTTAGGAAGATCTCTCCAAAGTGTGTATGTATGGGAGAGTATAAAGTGCTCCACTGATCAGGTGTGGAAGAGGTATTTATTTCCTATAGACAAAGGAAATGCTAAACACAAAACACTCACAAACATGTTTTGACAAAGACTTAAACAAGAGATAGTACTTGTTTAGTCATTTCGGTTATGTTCAATTCATGATCTCATTTGGAGTTTTCTTGGCAACAGTATTGTAGTGGTTTGCTATTTCCTTTTCCAGCTCATTTTACAGATGAGGAAACTGAAGCAAATAGGGTTAAATGACTTGGCCAGGGTGACACAGCTAATAAGTGTCTAAGGCTAGATTTGAACTCATCAAGAGGATTGATGTTCTATTCACTACCTTACTTGGCTTCCCCTAGAGCCAGTACTAACTGCTGTTATACTCTAGAAAGGTCAAGCTTAATGTAATACACCCAAGGGACAACAGGGTGAAAGCTGCCCATTGACTGTCTCATACTGGGGCCAGCACCTACACCTCCAAACCAGGGTAACCCTCCAACATATAAAAGACAACTCAGAGCAAGATATTTTAGGTCAGAGAACCTGGGTTCAAATTCTGACCTTTCTACTTGCTGTCTCTGGGCTTGGGCAGGTCTCTGAACTCTGCTGAGCTATAAAATGAGAGGGCTGAATTCAGTGACCTTTAAGGGAAGAGCTTTTAGCTCTAGAGCATTGATCCCATGAATACCCTTATCGTGGAATCAGCAGGGAAGGAATGCCCCCCAGTAACCTGAATATGATGATTTCTGGGATATGGTAGGATGAAGGTGTCCAGTATGGTCCTTACTCCATGCTTCAGGGCAGGCATGTCAATCTTAGAGGGCATGTTACCTAGGAGTATCAGGAAGGCTCTCAGGTCGCAGCTAGGGAGACATCAGAAACCAGATGTTTCTAGTGTGTAAGGGAAGATTTCAGATACAGGAGGTTCCAGATAAAGGGCCATGTAAGATAGAAAGGTTGCCAGGTAGGAGAAGTGGGACACAACTAGGCAATAAACAAACTCTATTGGATAGGGAGCAGGGTAAGGTACAAAAGGCCGAGGATTACAGGGAATGGTTGGGAGCACCCAATCTTGCCTGCTCCCTTCATTTTACAGACAAAGAAACTGAGGTCCGAAGAGAGGAAGTCAATTGTTCACAAAAGTAATAAACAGCAGAACCTGGAGTCAAATCCCAACCCACTGAATCCTAACCCAGTTTTCTTTTTACTACACCGTCCGACTTTTCAGAGTAGCCTCTGCTTTGGGCAAATGGACAGAAGGCCTGTAGTCTGGAGCTTGGTGGGAGCCAGGATGGAGTCAGAGACCAGGACCCAGGAAATAGGATTGTGGGTCTGACAGCTTAAGGGAGTCCCAGGAATTATCTTGGCCCAGTGCCTCAATTACACATGAGGAAAGGGAAGTGAAGGGATTTCCTAGGGTTCTGTGCTCATATAATGAGAATAAGAGCCAGAGATGAGACCCAGACCTTCTGCCTCCAGAAAGCAGAGGCTTTTCCTCCCACTGTGGCAGGATGCCTCACAGAGGACTAGGGAAAGGAAGGAGGAAGGCGGAGGAGTGGCCCTTCCCTGAGAAGGAAGGGGATCAGCAGGGGGCCGGAAGGCAGCCTCTGAGCCAGGTTCTTGGAGGGCAGCCAGAGAAAGTTCTCAGGGCTGCCTTCTGGATACCTGGCCTCCCACTGGCACCCCCAGCCTGAGACCAGGGGCAGAGGCCAAAAGCAGCCCTGAGGAGTGAGTAATGGGACCCTTGGGTGTGAACAGGGTTCCACTTTCTTACTTCCATCTCCACCTTTCTCCTGCTTCCTTTGCAGGGAAGCAGCTTGTCATCCCTGGAGGGGGCCCAAAGATAACAAAATTGGAAGTTTCAGGGCTAGTTCAAGACTTTACAGAGCATCTGGTCTAAGCTCTACCACTAATTCATTGTGTGAGCCTGTACATATCACATCTTCCTCAGTTTCCTAATCTTTAAGATGGGGACAATTGCACTTCTACCATCCACTTTAGAGATGTTGCAAGGATTAAAAACATTCATCTATGGAAAGTATTTCCCAATCAGCTGGCATCTGTTATTAGGGATGGGCTGGAGTTTAAGTCTCTCTTCTGACCCTGGACTGGTCGCTTGACCTCCTGGGCTTTGGTCTCCATCTATAAAATGATGTTTTTTATCTTCATTTTCAAAGAGGACCATTGACATCATGGGCTGGGCTGATGTCTTGACTTGTGTGTGAATTGGATTTCAGGGAGGCAGCATGGCAGAAAGCCATCTTCCTCACTTTATTTTCCAGAGGCACCAAAGTTCAGTGGTAAGACAAAATCAGGACGACCTTCCATGGCCCAGGATGCAGCGGAGTCTTTGAGGTCAGACCATGCTCTGACCAAACGCTTGCTTCAGTTCCCTTCGTGGCCACTGGAATAAATTGTTTTCATCTGCCCATTCCACTGGGGGAAGTCTTCACATCCTTGGGGTAGACACCCCCTAACTCACTGACAGTAACCTGTCAGTTACTCTCAACCTGGGTTAGCCTATCCACTGAGATGATTTTACTGAGGAATGGCTGCTGAGTATAGTACAGCCACAGGTGAGAGTTGGGTGGATCGTGTGGACTCCAAAGGTGGATGGGTAGCCCTGAGAAGGGTTCAGCAGCCCTCACACCAGAGGTGCTGGTCCTCCTGAAGATCCCATACAACACTACAAAACCCTAGGATTGGACTAGAGGACCTCTGAGGGTTCTTCAAGCTCTGGTTCTAGGTCCTGATAAATTCTGAGCTTCCTTCCAGGCTCAACTCAAGTATCATCTCCTTTGAGACATCTCTCCTGTTTTCTCCAGCTGTTAGAAATACAGATACTTAGGGGTGGCTAGGTGGTGCAGTGAATAGAGCATCGGCCCTGGAGTCAGGAGGACTTGAGTTCAAATTCAGCCTCAGACACCACACAAAACCCCAACTGCCCTCCAAAAAGCAAAAAAAAAAAAAAAATACAGACGCTTGGCATTTATTTTGTATGATTAAGGATTCCCTGATCAAGCTACCATACAAATACATTTTAAATTTATTTGCTTATCTGTGCACATTTTTGGTTCCATCACTCCCCCTCCCCACCCCAATAGAATATAAACTGTTTAAGTTTTGTCTTTTTATCTCCAATCTGAGGTCCAGTACACAGCAGGCACTCAATAATAACAGTACAAGAGCGCCAGGACTGAAGGCAGAAAGATTCAACTTCCTGATGTATAATCCGGCCTCAGACACTCACTAGCTGTGTGACCCTGGGCAAGTCACTTCACCCTCTTTGCCTCAGTTTCCCCATATGTAAAATGATCTGGAGAAGGAAATAACAAACCGCTGCAGTATCTCTGCCAAGAAAACCCCAAATGGGATCATGTAGAGTCAGAAAGGACTGAAACAACTGAACGACAATCAGTGTTTGTTGAATTGAATTGACATTAGGGAAGACACGTTGTCTCTCTGGGCCTCAGCTTCCTTATCTGTAAAATTAAGAGGTTGTGAACAAGGTGCCCTCTCAGGTACCTGGGAATTCTGATGCCAGGTCTGCCACTCTCTCCTTGGTTGACATTGGATAAGTCACCTCCCTCCTTTTGGGCCTCTATACCCGTAAAATGAGGGAATTGAAGTAGAAAAATCTCTACAGCCCCTTCCAGCTCCAAGACACTATGATTCCTTAGCTTTGGTGAAAGACCGTTGAGAAAAGGGCAGAAAAAAAAGAAAAAAGAAATGCCAGGACCAGAAGGATGAAATTTTCGGCCCACTGAGATAATTGCAAGTTTACACAAGCCAAGGACAATACAAAAGCATTCTCAGGAACCTCGTAGCTTCCTTTGTAAAATAAAGTCCCTTTGTGAGCCCACAGGTTAGATTCCCCACCAAGGCAGACAAGGCCTGAACCAGAGCAGGAAACAAAGCTCTGAGAGCCAGAATTGTGTTTTATAAGCCCTAAAAAAGTGTAACAGCAGCAACAACATCCAGAAAAACACACACGGGCCAAAGCGATCACAACGGGAGGCAAGAGAAAACAGGATGGTTTTGTTATTATTTTGTTCTAGTTAATACACTTTACTAAAAAAAGCAAATTGTTAACAGTCTGGAGTTTGCAGTTTTCTGTCAAACTTCATGCACAAACACATACATGTACATACGTGTTAATTTTCCCCCAAATTTAAAAATTAAATTTCTAATAATTATGTGTGTGTATATACACATGTACATGTATATGCATTATATGTGAAAGTTATTTTTTCCCCTTTAATAAGTTTATTGATGACTTTTGTTTTGACCTCACAGTCATTTCTGGATATATATCCGATCTTGAACTTAACAGAGAAAAACAGTTAAGCAAAACTAACCGATACAGTTACCCTGTATAACAGTGTAAGCAACGTTCCGTCTGAGTTCTAGTTTCTCCCTGCTGCCTCCCGACCCCCAGCCCCAGGTCAATATTGAGAAGGGGAGGTAAGTTGCAGTATCTGTTGTCCAGTTCTGGTTTCCTTTTAGAAATCTGCAGTTTTATCATTATCAGTTTTAGTTCTTCCTATTGTACTCTGAATCCGTTCATCAAAACTTTCCCAAGTTTCTTTGAAATCCTTGTACATATTATTTCTTCCTGCACAATAATATTCCATGCCATTCATATTCCTTCTCTAAAACATACTGGCTTTTGATCTTGGGCACATCACTTAACCTACCAGTACTCTAAGCCAGAGATTCTCAAACTTTTTTTTTAATCTCAGGATCTTGTAAGAAATTTAAAATAATTGGAGACCCCAAAGAGCTTTTGTCTATGTGGATTATGTCTATTTATATTATCCATTAGAAAAATATCACATTAGAAATTAAAGATGGCAAAATTTTAAAATATTCACTAACTAAAAATAAAAATAATAAACTCATTATAGGTTAACATAAATAACATTCTAAATTAAAAATTATTTCCCAAAGCAAAAAAAATTGATGAAAAGAGTAGCATTTGTTTTACACATTTCTGCAAATCAGTCTGATGTCTGGTTTAATAGCAGCCAGCTGGGGTCTCCTATCTGTTTCTGTATTCAATCTATTGTGATAGGATGTTTTGGTTGAAGTATATGAAGAAAATCTGACTTGGCACAGATAGGTAGTTGGAAAAAGAGAGGAGTATTTTTTTAAAATCATTTTTTTTTTTGGAGAGGGGAAGGCAAGGCAATTGGCATTAAGTGACTTGCCCAAGGTCACACAGCTAGTTAAGTGTCAAGTGTCTGAGACTGGATTTGAACTCAGATCCTCCTGACTTCATGGCCTGTGCTCTATTCACTGAGCCACCTAGCTGCCCTGGGGAGTAATTTTTTAAATAAGGAAAATAATATCTTAGTATAATTATTATGACAAATAATCTCTGCCCCCAAGGGTCTCTGGGATCCACCCAAGTACTAAGGACCATACTTTGAGAACTGCTGCTTTAGGCACCTCTCTAAATCTGTAAGTTTCAGAGAAAGTGAAGACCTGCATTGGTGGAGGGATTTTCTCATCGAAGAGCTCCTTATGTCAGTGAAATCACAAATCTAGTCCTATCTACTCTCGATTCTTACATATATGTATATATGACTATATAGAGTCACATATGAGTAACATTTTGTTGTTGTTTAGTCAGTTAGTTGTATCTGACTCTTCATGGCTACATTTGGGGTTTTATTGGCAAAGATAGTGGAGGGGGTTGCCATTTCCTTCTCTAGTTCATTTGACAGATGAGGAAACTGAGGTAAACAGGGTTAAGTGACTTGTCCAGGGTCACACAGCTAGTCTTTGCTTTGTGTCATCTGCAAATTTAATAAGCATGCCATTTATGCTTTTATCCAAGTCATTAGGAGTGATACGAAACAGCACAGGGCCAAACAGAGATCCTTAAAGTATTTCACTGGAGATCTCCTATCAGTTTGATGAATACATCCTAACCCCATCCTGCTCCCTTTCCTAACAAGCCCTCCATTATAACAAAATATTGGAAAAGAAAGAGAAAAAAATTCAGAAAAAACAGTCAACACCTCAACTATATCTGACAGTGTATGTAACATTTCTCACCCATAGTCCTCCACCTTTATGTTGAAGAGAGGGTGGTAATTTTTCCCAACTCTTCTCTGGGGTCAAGCTTGGTCATTATGATGATACCAGATTCAGTTTATCTTTATTTTTCTTTCCATTTACATCATTGAGGCATATATGGGTGCATCTCTATATCTATATAACACACATATACAAATACATATATATCCAGACATGTATACATAGATTTTGTATGCATGTATGTATGTATTCCTGGTTTTACTCATTTCACTTCGAGTCAGTTCATCTAAATCTTCCAGAATTTTTCTGAATTCCTCATATTAATCATTTCTTATGGCACAATAATATTATATTGAATTAACATATATAATTTGTTTAGCCATCCCACAATGAATGGGACTCTGCTTTGTTTCCTAATCTTTCATGCCACAGTGAGAGTATTTTAAATGGATATTTTAGTGTTTATGACTTATTTCTTTTGGTTTTTTAATTCCTTGGAGGATATACTTTGTAGTAGCATCTCTGGATCAAAGGTCACCGAAGGTTTTTGTACAGGGGAATGACATAGTTAGAATGTGACTTAGGAAGATAGTTTTTGCAGCATTCTAAAGAATCAGTTGAAGAAAGGAAAGGAAATTATTTAGCCTGAAAAAGACAAAATGGGGAGGAATGTGTGGTTTGATTAAAGTATTTGAGGGGCTGTCCCCTGAAAGAGAAATTATATTTGTTCTCAGCCATAGAGGGCTATCAGGAATAATGTTATTTATCCTTCATTCTTAAAGAGTACTAATGACATCAGGAAGGTGATGGCTTGATTTGCAAGTGAATTGGATTTAGGTGAGGCATAGTCAAGGAGCTCCATTCAAATCCCAGTGCATTTTATCAAAGTCTGGTTTTCCAGAGCTTTATTTCAAGAAATCATAAATGAAATTACATGGAGCAAAAGAGGTCATTGTTCCAGGTTTTTTTTAAAATGATAGCATAAATAAATAGGGAAAAGGAAGAAAAAATCCAGCCCCCAAACTCCAAGATATCTTGCAAAGTTTCAGTGATCAAAATTTATTCCTTTGGGCAAAGCACCCATAGGTAAGGGTATGATTCCCCATGTGGAAGGGAGAAAAAGGAGAGAAGGATGGAGAAATTACATTTGTTCTTCTTGGTCCCACATGGCAATATAGAAGTTGCAAAGGATCAGATTTAGATCAGTATCAGGAAAAACTACCGTTAACAATAGCATTTTCCAAAACTGAAATGGGCAATTTCAAGAGATGGGTAATTCTCTCTCATTGGGTTCTGGTTTGGACTAGATGGCTTTTGATACCCATCCAACTCAAAGTTTCTGTAATTAAAATTTCAGACTAATTAGAGAGAGGGCTATTACAACAGTCCAGGTAAGAAGAGCTGAACTTGGGTGATGGCCATTGGAGCAAAGACAAAGGAACACATGTGACAGATTCCACTGGCAATTAACTGAGTCTGGGGGATGAGGGAAGAAAGTCTGATATTCTATGTGTTAGTTACCCTCCGCCACTGCACCTCAATTCTGACATTCTGTGTTCTAAAGCCCCTGTCAGTTCTGACATTCTGTATACTGAGAACTCTTTTTCACCTCTTTGCTCTAAGGTCCCTTCTATGTTCTAAGGAACTCTGACATTCTATATTCTAAATATAGAATTCTATATTCCTCACATTTTATGTTCTAAGATTCCTTTTCACTCTGCTCTTCTATATTTTCAGATTCATTCTAGAATATTCTGTGTTCTTAGCCTGAGTATTAGGTGCCTTCCAGATTTGACTTTTTAAATGTTCTAATATTCCACATTATAAGGTCCTTTGCAATTCTGGTTCCCTTTGAATTGATCAGTCTTCCTTGTTTCTGGTGCTCAGTTTCTTAAATGCCTTTCTCATTTTCCTTTTATTCTCCCAGGAAACACAAACATGGGAAGGAGAGGAGGAAAGAAGACATAATTGTAGAATCTATTTACATTCCCATGTCACAATGAGATAATACTTAGAACCTGACTAAAGTAAACAGAATGCTCACTATGTTATTAAGATTACAGAATGTTCAGACCATAATCTGGAGCCCATGCATCTGGAATACACAAAATTTCCCAATTCACACATTGCTAACTCTGAAGGAATGCGAGTTTGGGTACTTTACTGTATTATCCATAGGCCACAGATATGAATGGAAAGCTGGCATGGGTTTGTGATGTGCATAAGTGGGCAGATTACTAGTAAGAGATGTGGATAGAAGGCCTGTGTACAAAAATAAGGCAGGGGGTGGGAGGGTGGGTAGGAGCAATGATAGCTTTAGTGGTGGGTGTAATGTTGGTGATTATCATGCTGGTGATGGTGACAGTGAGATTGATGGAGGCTGATACTGTTGGTTATGATGA
The DNA here is from genome assembly GCA_028646575.1 of Pseudocheirus occidentalis. Lineage (NCBI taxonomy): Eukaryota > Metazoa > Chordata > Mammalia > Diprotodontia > Pseudocheiridae > Pseudocheirus > Pseudocheirus occidentalis. The sequence continues at coordinate 42,768,079 of CM053596.1, forward strand.
GGGTGATAGAGACAATAAAAATAGTGCTTGGGATGACCAATTTTTGCTATTTCACTGGCATAGTTAAGTCTCGAGAAGAAAACTCCTTCCATTGATGCAGGTCTACAGATGCTTTGTAATTTATAGACTTGGAGGACTGTCTGGGGCCCTGGGAGGTTTGTAATCTGCTCAGAGATAATGTTAGTGGCAGTGAAAG
>CM053596.1:42770774-42790003 GCA_028646575.1 Pseudocheirus occidentalis
CTAGTTCACTGTTAGGAAAATTGTAGACAAAACTCAAATAGTAAGAAAAATAATAATAAAACCATATGATTATGTTGATAGATGCAAAATAGACTTTTAATGAAATAAAGCACCAATTTCTGCTAAAAAAAAACCATTACAAATCACAGTAATAAATGAACCTTTCCTTAAAATGATAGTCTTTATTTAAAAACCAAGAGCTAGCATTATATGCAAAAGAGAAATTCTAGAGGCCTTTTCAATGATATTAGAGTAAAGCAAAAATGTCCATTGTTACCAGTGTTATTTAAAATATTTCTAGGAATATTACCTATACCAATAGGGGTAGGAACTGAACTCTTATAGCAATAAGAGAAGGAAAAGACATTGATGGAATAAGCATAGTCAAAGAAGAAACGGAATTATCCCTTTTGGCAGATGCTATAATGGCCCAAGAGAATCAATTAAAGATTAAATGAAATAATTAATAATTTCAACAGTAGCAAGATATAAAATAATCCTCTATAAATCATCAGTTTTTTTTTGTATACTACCAAGACTCATCAGGAAGAGATAGGGGTTGGACCAATGATTTCATTGTAGGGAATGTGTGGATGAGGAAACTTTACCAATGTGGATCAGCACTTTCACTGCAACTTAGAGTGTAAGCAAGTTACCTAGAATACTACAAGGTCAGGTGATTTACCCAGAGTGACACAACCAATTTGTGTAATGAGCCAGCCTTGAGCCTAGGTCCTTGACTCTGAGACCAGCTTTCTATCTATGACACCATGGTTGTCTCTATACTATGAGCAAAACCTAACAAGGAGAGATGGAAAAGAAAATTAAATGTAAAGTAATTACAGAATGTATAAGATATTTGAAAGTCTGCCTATCAAGACACACATAGACACCGTATGATTACAAGTACAAAACTTTTTACAAAAATTAAGACAGACTTAAATAATTGTAGAGACATTACCTTCTCATGGTTGGGCTGTGCTAATTAATTCATTCGGTGCTATATCAAACCATCCAAGGGTTACTTAATACAATCAGGAAAAAATATCAAAATTTGTTTGGAGGGAAAAAAAGGTTTTTAATTTATTGTTTCCAACAATTCATGACCCCATTTGGGGTTTTCTTGGCAAAGATACTGGAGTGTTTTACCATTTCTTTTTCTATCTCATTTGACAGAAGAGGAAACTGAGATAAATAGGGTTAAGTGACTTGCCCAGGGTCACACAGCTAGTGTCTGAGGCTGTTTTTAAACTCAGGAAGATGAGTCTTTCTGATTCTCAGCTCAGTACTCTATCTACTCCACCACATAGCTGCCCATAAGGTCAAGAAAATAAAATTCTAAATTATTGAGAATAAGATAAGTGTAAGTTCAAGTAACTTTAGGGTTCCAACTCATATTTGTATGATTTGCAAAAATGACAAAAAAGGAAAATGGTCATTGTTCAAAGGGCTGTGGGAAGACAGGCATACTAATGCACTATTGGCAGAATTGTAAATTTGTTCAACCATTTTGGAAAGCAACTTGGAGCTGTCTCCAAAATGTCTCTGAACTGTGCATACCCTTTCACTCAATAATATACTATCAACCATGTTCCCCAAAAAGATTAAAGACAGAGGAAAACAACCCCTGTTATAAAAATCTTTACAGAAACACTTTGTAGTAAAAAACAGGAAACATTAAGGGGGTACCCTGCAATTAGGTAATGACTGAACAAATTATGGCATAGGAATATAATGGAATATACCATAAGAAATATATTTTTAATTTTTTCATTCATCAAACATTTTTTTCCTGCATCCCCCTTCAACCATATCTCCATAGTAGGAACAGGGCAAGGCAATACAAAACCCTTGTAGGGAAATAAGCCTTGTCAAGCAAAACAAAAGCCAAAAACATGTATCTTGTTCTTTATATTAGTCCAAAACCTCTCCACCATGCCACCATGGTGAGGAGATGGGCAGTATTCTTCATTGTCAGTCCTCTGGAATCAAATTTGATCATTTCATTGATTTGAATTCTTAGATCTTTCAGAATTATTTGTTTTTACAATGTGGATACTATAGGATATATATTGTTCTCCCAGTTCTGCTCACTTCACTTTGCATCAGTTCGTGCAAGTTTTCCTAGGTATCTCTGAAACCATCCTCTCCATCATTTCTTAGAGCACAATAGTATTCTATGACATTCACGTACCATAATTTGCCCCATAAAAAATAAAGGTATGGATTCAGAGAAATCTGGGAAAATTTATATGAACTGATGCAAGTTACAAAACCAGAAGAAAAATTATATACTCCAGAAGACTGTTGATGAAACAAATTCCCCATCTCCTGACAGAGATGAAGGACTAGAAGTGCAAAATGAGACAAACTTTTGGGAAGCATGACCAGCATAGGGATTTCTTTTCCCTGACAGTGTTTATTTGTTACTAAGGGTTTAAAAAAAACCAATGGTGGGGGCGGCTAGGTGGCGCAGTGAATAGAGCACCGGCCCTGGAGTCAGGAGTACCTGAGTTCAAATCCGACCTCAGACACTTAACACCAAAAAACTAGCCGTGTGACCTTGGGCAAGTCAAGTCACTTAACCCCAGCTGCCCTTCAAAAAGCAAAAAAAAACAAAAAAAAAAACCAAAAAACCAATGGTTGTGGGAGGGGTTAAGGGTTAAGGGATGAGGTAATGCTGAGAGAGACAGACAGACATGGAGACAGAAAGATGGGGGGTGGGGGAAGTCATTAAAGCATTTTTTAAAATTCATGGATAAGAACAGAAGGAAGTTCAGAGGAAGATAAGGACAATTATGGCAGTTTTTAAATGAGTGCTGAATTTATTAAAGCCTTAAAAAATAAATTATGTATAATAGAGATTCAGTTTTCATAGACAATTAAGCTTATTTGTTCTTTCTACATGAAAATGCTAGTGGTGTTTTCAAGATGAGAATAAATATTTATGACTAATAATTATACAGTTATTCTGATCTTGATATATGTGAGTTTATATATTGTATATACATATATATAATATATCTATTTTGCCTAGTTCAGAATTACTATAAACAGATAGATAGATAGATAGATAGATAGACAGACAGACAGACAGACAGACAGACAGATAGATAGATAGGTAAAATGAAGTTCAGTCTATTTGAATTGAGAGTGAAGGATTTATCTTTAATGCTTCTAGCTGTAATGACCCAGATGGAAAACTGCTGGACTTTGTTCCCTCAGAAATAAAATAGGAGTTTGCCATTTTTCAGAAATGAGGAAGAGAGTGCAAAGAAGGCAGAGTGGAGGGAAATGGAGGGCCAGTGGACAGGGATAGCTTAAATATGAAATTATAATGAGGAGGACATATGGTTGCTCAAAGGTTGATATTCACAAGAAAGAACAATCACGTTGCTTCCAGGCATGTCTGAGTGGGACAAAAGGAAGGAGTTTCTTTGAGAAAGCTATCCTGGGGTCCTTGGACTTAGACTTTTCCTATAGCTGGGATGGCCCTTACAACACAGAATGTCAGGACTAGAACGACCCTTAGAACACAGAATGTCAGAACTGGGAGGGCCCTGAGAACACAGGATGTCAGAGCTGGGAGGGCCCTTGGAACACAGAATGTCAGATCTGGGAGGGCCCTTAGAACACAGAATGTCAGAACTGGGAGGGCCCTTTGTAATGCCATGCACTAGCAGATTCCCAAAAGAATGCTACTGTGAACAGCTTTTAAGGTTCAGATTACACAGTATAGTGAACACTCCATTTATTCCATTACAAATCAAGGCAAACATTCCAACAAATAACAATATAATATTCATAACATTATATCTTATCACAGTAAATCACAATATAGTGTTCACAACAGCTTAACATTAGGAAGGCCACATAGTTTTCACTACAGTGGCCACAACATTTAAAACAAAGAACTGTAACACCATGCACAAGCAGATTCCCAGAAGAATGCTACTGTGAACAGTTTTTAAGGTTAGGATTACAGAGTAATAGTGAACACTCTGTTTATTCCATTACAAATCAAGGCAAATATTCACAATATAATATTCACAACATTGCATCTTATCACAGGAAGTCACAATAAAGTGTTCATAACAACTTAGCATTAGAATGGCCACACAGTTTTCACTACAGTGGCCACAATATTTAGAACAAGGAACAAAAGAATAATCATCTGGTTTCCCTAAGGGGGAAACCTTTCTCACTTAATCATTCATTCAATCAATTCACAATATATTAATCTTCCACTCATGGGGCAACTATTAACTCAATCAGTCACTAATCTAGATTCCCAATTACTAACTATCATTAATCACTAGTACAATCATTAGAAAAACCACACAAACCCTCCACCCCTTGGTGTCCAGAGAACCTCAGTTTGTCCAAGGGGAGGCTTTTTCTTTATCTTGACTCTGGGGGGGGGGGTCTCTCTGATTCCTTGGATCCCCTTCCATGGTCCAAGCTCCCTCCTGAATCCACCAAACAGTCACCTAGATACAGAAGCAGACAGCTGCCAGGTTCTCATCCAGTCCTCAGAAGTAAACAGCTCCCAGGTCCTTGTCCAGTCCTCAGGGCAATCCCTGGCACACACTGAAGTTCACAGGGCCCAGCACATCTCAAACCCTTCACCACTTCTCTTACCTGGAACTTAAGGATCAGCCAGGACATGAACAAACAAAGGTCATGCTTCTTCAGTCCTCCAGCAGTTCAGCTGGTCCTAGGACCCAGAAGGAATATCGGCCTTCTGTTTGGCCTTCACCAGATTCTAGTCTCAGGAAAACTCCATCTCAATTCTCAGTCAGCTTCCAGATGCTTCAGCTCCCAGATGCTGAGATAATCCTACTTCGTCCAACAAGAAAATTCCAATTCTGTCTCTCTTTCTCTAGAATTCTTCTTTATATACAGCCCTGGCCTTCTGTCTCAGCCAATACCCCTCTTCTATGTCAACAGGGGAGTTCACACCTTCTCAACAGTGGACAGGGCTCACACCTTCCATACTTAGCCCTAAGTTACTAAATTCTAAGTATTTGCTAAACTGATTGCTGTTACAAGAACAAAAGAATAATCATCTGGTTTCCCTAAGGGGGAAATCCTCCTTACTTAATCATTCAGTCATTTCACAATACAATAATCAATCTTCCACTCATGGGGAAATCATAGATTAACTTAATCAGTCACTTATCTAGCAATCAGTCATTAAATATCATTAATCACTAAATACAATCATTAAAAAATTACACAAACCCTCCACTCCTTGGTGTCTAATAAACTTCAATTTCATCACACATTCAATATCCAAGAAGAGGCCTTTTCTTCATCTTGACTCTCTCTCAGATGAGAGGGTGGTCTCTCAGATTCCCTGGATCCCCTTCCATGGACTCAGCTCCTAACTGAATGTACCAAACAGTCACCTGGATTCAGAGGCAGACAGCTCCCAGGTCCTTGTCCAGTCCTCCAGGCAGTTCTTGTTACACACTGAAGTTCATAGGGTCCAGCACATCTCAAAACCTTCACCACTTCTGTTGCTGAGAACTCAAGGATCAAGCTACAAACAAATAAAGGCTTATCCTGGTCATGCTTCTTCAGTCCTCCAGCAGTTTGGCTGGCCCAAGACCTGAAAGGAATCTCAGCCTTCCAGGAGGCAGCAACTTCAGCCTTCACCAGATTCTGGTCTCAAGAAAAGCTCCAACTCAGTTCTCAGCTTCCAGATCCTGGGAGAGAAACTCTCTGTCTGTCTCTCTCTGTCTCTGTCTCTCTCTGTCTCTCTGTCTCTCTTTGTCTGGAGGAACATTCTTGATTCTGATTCTCTGTCTCTGGAATTCTTATACCCACACACTGGCCTCCTGTCTCAGCCAACCTCCTCCTGCCATGTTGGCAACAGGAAACAGAGTTCACGCCCTCTGCCTCTTTCACAGAAGTACTTAGCCCTTAGTTACTAAGGACCAAGTACCTGCTAAATTAATTACCTTTACACCCTTAGAACACAGGATGTCAGAGCTGGGAGGGCCTTTAGAACACAGAATGTGAGAGCTTGGAGGGACAATCAGAACTGGATGGGGGCTTAGAATAATAGGTCTCAGAGCTAAAAGTAAAAAAGACTTTACAGCATAGAGTGTTATCCCTGGGGAAAAAATGAAAGAAAAGAGAATTATGGCAGGACCTTTAAAGTATAGAACATTAAAACTAGAAGAGACTGACAAGGGGTACATCAATCTCATTATCAGTGTGTATAATTCTGGAAAATCTGCTGCCAAGGTAAGTGAACTTACCCATGGCATTAAAAATTCAAATATTGCATGTACTATCAGACTTGATCTGTTAACTAGTTTTGCTTAACTACTTTTTTCTCCTTTCTTTTGTATTTTGTGTTAAAAGGGATAGTTGCCTATGATAAGGAGTTGCCTAGGATAAGGGAAGCAAATATTTGGAAGTCAAAGCAATGCACAACACAAAAGCTATCAACAACAACAACAAAAATATTTTTTAAAGAAAAAAGATCACTTACTCTATCCTCATTTTTCCCTTCCCATCACTCCCCACTCCCCAGTTTTACATAAGCAGACACTGAGGCTCAGAATAAGGAAACAGGAGGTTCCCTGGCACCAGACTGCTTGGTGGCCTTCACTGTACCAGGCCTGTACTCTTGGTGCCTCTCCTTGTCAGTCCAAATGTAGGGCTTACATTGCCTTTTGAATGAGGCCTTTGAAAAGGAGAAAAATCAGGGATCTAGAACTATAGGGAAAGGGAGAAGGGGGCAATTTGTCTAGGATGGTGGGAGGGATAGTTAGATTTATAGTTGTGAAAAATAAAATAAAATCAAGGTGAGCAAATCAGCAAAAATGCATTTTTATTGCAATGCTCTTTTCTTTAGTCCTCCAGGAAAGACCTCAAAATCAAAGGAAGGACTTCCCCCTAGTACAGACATTTGGTAGTCCTATTTATGCTGGCAAAATTCATGGCAGACAAAAATCTAAGAAATGGATTATAGAGAAACCCAGAATTATAACTAGTGTGGGACCACTGGGGTTTTGCCCCCAGGGTGCAGACATCTTCAAGGGATTCTTCCTTCCCAAAGGCCAAACTTTCTTTTTGGTAATCTGGAGACTGTTCTCCCTCAGTCTTCTATTGTAATAAAACTTGTGGGATCTTATGGACAATCGTTTTCTTCAAATCTCTCCAACCCTCAAACCTCTGAAAAAGAAAGTATGTGCCAGTTAAGGAGCAATTAAAGCTGAATATACAAGATAATCAGGAAGAAATACCACAGTAGTTTTTTTTAATCATTAAATAACAGAGTTTAGATACTCAGAAGTCCAACTTCCTGCCCCCAACCCACTCTGTTTGTTAGATACAGGGAGCCTAACAGCCTACATATTTGTGCTTCAGCATTAGACCCTGAGCTTCCTTCCTCTCACAGCAAAACCTCAGCCTAAATCACCTTTTGCTATATACGAAGTAGTGTTTTTGTCTAGCCACCTCAAAGAAAGCAGAACCAACTAGAAGAGTTTGGAGGTAAAAGACAAGATCAGGGCAAAACCAGCTAGAGAGGGAAAGAGTTTCCATGCCTGAGGAAGAGGGGACTTGGAACCCACCTTAAATCAGTCCTCATATGCCCCTGACTGGTCACTGGATGGGCACCCAAACCTTCCCAGTGGGAGGATAATCATAACATCCAGCCTTGGAGTATATGTAGCAGTGGAAAGCAGGGAGAGCCAAAGAATGAGGAGCAGAACCAGAGACACAAAATTGGGAACACAAAGTCAAGGGAGAAAGCCTGAGCAAAAACCTACTGAAAAAGACAGAAAAAAAGAATGAGTAAAACTTTTAAAGGGAAGACAGAACACTGTGAAATGTATTATACCTCAAAGTAAAATGAATCAAAACTTCCCTATCAAAAACAGAATTCTGCCAGCTCCTCAGATGTTTAAAAGGGAAATAGAAATTTTAAATGGACACCCAGATGCCGAATATAAGCCAAAGCACCTGGGTTTTGACAGAAAGGGAGGTAAAGAAACATTCCATTGGGCCAGGTCTCCAACAGGAAGGGGAATAACATAATTCCTTCAATTCCAAGTACTTTTTCTCTTGTTTAAAGTCCAAATTCCTATGGATCACAGAAATAAATTTCAATTCTTTCCTCAATGATTAACAAACTTCCCCATACTCTTCCTATTCCAGTAACAGTGGTCTCACTGCCATTTCTTGAGTCAGATAATCTATCTCTTCCCCTTCCCCTCCCCCCATGCCTGGAATGTTCCCCCTCCTCATTTTTACCTCCCAATTTCCCTGGCTTTCTTCAAGTCCCAGATGCAAAGGTTACTTTCTATAGGACATTTTTCCAAATCCTTCTTATTTCTAGTGCTTTCCTTCTATGGATCATTTATGACATATATTATTTTTTTGTACATAATTATTTGCATATTATCTTCTCATTAGACTATGAGCACTTGAGAACAGGGTCTGTGTTTTACCTTTATTTTGTATCTCCATTGCTTAGCATAGTTCCTGGTGCCTAGTAGGGACTTAAATATTTATTGATTGACCAATTTACAAAGACAAATCAAGGATTATAAATCACACAGAAAAATATGACAAATCCAAAGACCTGAATTTCACACTGCATTAAATAATAGAAGAATATTGACTAGAACTTTTGAATATACACAGAACTAATTGACTGAATCCAGAGATTGCTGCCAGAGAAAACCCCTACACTTGAAATTGCAAGGAATGTAGTGATTGATTATTCGACAATTTCAGTAGCAAACACAAAAATTTGCAAACAATCTGGAGAAAAACACTTACTATGTGAAACAGTAGTATTGTTTACCTAATGTAATAATATCATTATTTTTTAAAATAATTAATTATTTTATTTACTTTCTTGTTTACATCATTCATTTCCTCAAGATTTTGAGTTACAAATTTTCTCCCTGTGTTTCCCTTACTCACAACCCCCAAACAGGGATCCCACTGTAAAGCCCCTCCCCTGATCTACAATCTTTTATGTCCTCCTCCAGTGCCCCTCTAACTTTCCAGTAGGGCAGGATGGGTCTCCCTACCCCATTGCCTATATATCTTAATTCCCAGTTGCATGTAGTTAATAATAATTATATATATTAACAATTGATTGTAGAACTTTAAATTCTAGATTCTTTTGGTTCCTCTTTCATCACCTACCCCAACTGGAAGGACAAGCAATTCAATACAGGCTGTACATGTGTAATTACACAGGACATCTCCACAGTGGACATGTTGTGAGAGATTGGTTATATGTCCCTCCTTCCTATCCCACCCCAATAACATCATTTTTAACAAAGATAGAAACTTTAGAAGAATAGTCTAAAAGCAATTAAAAAGGGAGAGATATTGGGATGGGGGTAGTAGAAGGAGAGAATCTTGCCTGAAAGGGGAAAAAGAAGCAATCAGTATGGGATATTCAGGGGGGTAATGGTGGTGGTGGTTGTGATGGGGATGGGCATATATCTTTTATAAGAGATAGAGCCTTAAAATGTCTCCACTGCCCAGCCCATGGGGGAATCTATATATTGAGAAACAACTTTCTCTGAGAAAGGGTCATTCCTCTGAGGAATGTATCTTCCTACCCCAGGAGAGAAAAAATATGTATACTTAAAGGCACCTGGCATGTAGGGTACCAGGATAGACATAGACCCACATATAAGATAAACGTGGCCTTAAGAATGCTGAGTGAGAAAATATAGATTCTTTGAGATTAGGGATCATTTCTTTTGTATATCCTAAATTTAAAAGGCTTCCCTTACCATGATCACTCAATAATAAGCATTTATTAAGCACCTATTGTATGCCAGATCCTCTGCCAGGTGCTAGAGATACAAATACAGGGAATGAGATGCTAGTACTTTCCTCTTGCTCATCTCCAGTTTGTATGATGTCTTTTTGAGAGCAGGGCTTTTATTTTTTATTATTTTGCCTTTCTTTGTATTCCCAGTGTCTCCATATAGTGGTAACTTAATATTTGTTGACTAAACAGATGATCCTTAATCTCATGGGATTTGCATTTTTTTTTTACTTACCACATGATATTGTTTCCATTAGACCTTTTTGGTTGGTTTTGTTTTAAATTGGCATTTCTAAGACACAGACCTCCCCCACTTTTGCAAGAAGAAGAAGAAGAAGAAGAAGAAGAAGAAGAAGAAGAAGAAGAAGAAGAAGAAGAAGAAGATGATGATGATAAAGAAGAAGAAGATGAAGAAGAAGAAGGAGGAGGAGGAGGGGGAGGAGGAAGAGGAGGAGTAGGAGGAAGAGGAGTGTATGAGGTAAACTCTACACAGGCAATAACATAGAAATGATATAGCGGAGGAAGGGATTCAGATTGGGTGTTTCAGTAATGCTAGCCTCATGACTAGGGCACAGAAAGAATAAAGAAGGAGCAAGCAATGGAAGGCCCACAAATTGGAGAGTGGAGTTCAGAAATGACTAGAAAAGGGCAAAGCAAAAGAGAACTTTTTGGAAAAGTGTGTAGCCAAAGAATGTTACTTAAACTAAGAAGCTGGAGTTGGGAAGTAAGGTTTCAAGTTATATACTTAGTTGGACAGAGAAAGAAAGATCATAAAAAAGAAGAGAATTAAATAAAAAGAAAAAGAAATTAGTAATTAAGTAATGTTGAAACATTTAGAATAAGGTCGATTAAACAGGATAGACAAGGAAGAGGAAAGTGTATGGGAGCAGACTAATAAATATCAAAATAGTGTGAGCAAGACTTAAAGGATTAGACTGTGAACTTCTTGAGGGCAGGGACTGCTTTTTGCCTTTCTTTGATTCTATAATGCTTAGCATATAGTGGGTGCCTAATAAATGCTTGTTGACTTGACTTGAAAGGGATAAAAATCAATACAAAAAAAGATAAAGAGATGAAAATGCAAGACTTAAAATCAGAACCTTAAATGTGAATGGTTTAAGTATTCAGTAACATGAAAGAGCACAGCAAAATGGGTAATGAAGCAAAACCCCAACATTTGCTGTCTTTTAGAAATACACTTAAAATATACACATATGTATGTGATGTTTGGCTATGAAATGTCTAGGAATTGAGTGCAAACCTAGGCCAGTTACTGAACCTGTAAACACATGGGCAAGAGATTTGATTTCAAAAGAATAATAAATCACAATGTCAAAACTTAATGGAGTCAACAGATTGATAACTTCCAAATAAGAAACTGGCTTGTGGCTGATACACATTCATCAAAAAATATAAATGATTGGCTAAAGAACGTTGTTGTTGAGTATTATCGTGACCCCATTTGGAGTTTGGCAAACACATTGGAGTAGTTTGCCATTTCCTTCTTGGGCTCATTTTACAGATGAGGAACTGAGGCACAAAGGTTGCTCTGTCCACCTCGCTGCCCCCTTCACCTCTAGTATCTTGAAGGAAGATGAAGTGCCAAAAGGAAGATTTGCAAATATTCCAAACCACCGGTTCCATAGAGCCTTGTGGTTGCTAATGCAAGGTTGTCAGAGATCTCATAAATAGCTATAGTCATTGAATGACCAGTGTAGCTGCCAAAGGCATAAGTCCAGAACATAATCCATTTCCAGGCCAAGTCTTTTTGCTATGTAAAATGCAACCAACTGTGCAAGGATTATCAAAATTACAATCCATATCAAGCTGTAATCCAGTTTCATCAAAGATTTTAATTCTGGATATTTGGCCAGGATCTCCCTGTGGTGGTGTGCATGTGGCTGGTCCACGAGGACCCACTTGAAGTCTTGCTGCATGCGGTCCCCCTTTGTGGCTCAGGCACCCAGCGCAGTCTGGAGTCTCCAGGGGACTCACTGATGCTTAGGCCAGCCCATGGGAGGAGCATACACAGCCCTTCTCATTGGATTACTAATCATCTTTCTGTCTGGTGTGAGTTTAAGGTTTTTGCCAACTAGGTGTAGGGCATCTCAGTGGTTTGCCTCTTGTTCAGGCAACCAACTGCCCTCCACTCATAGATATTGGGCCTTTGTCTTAGGGAGAGTCTTTGGCTTACTAAAGGTCCTGCACAATTTCCCAAAGATAACCCAGGCCTCACTCCTCTCTTTTCCTCCCCTTGTTAAGTTATAGATTCAGCTCCTTGTCATGCTTAAGATATGTGTACCGATCAGTTAACTAATGCTATGAGTTCTCCACCCAACTATATTTCATAATCTGGGCAAAGGTAATTTTTTTCATCCACTTGATTTTTCCTGTGTGGATAGTTAAGGCAAATTCTTTGGAGTGATTAGATAATCTCACCTGGGAGGACTGTGCAGTGGTCTGGAACTTGATGCTCCAAGCAGGAGGTAGAAGGAGAGCTACCATATTTCCTTACTAAAACTTCATGGTGGGGGTCACAGAATCAAACAGGAGAGAAGTAGTAGAGCAGGAGGTACCCCCCAAGAAATAGCCCTCATAAGTAACCGTGAGGAAGACTGGGAGAGCAGAAATTTGGGTTCAAGGCAGAAGGGGGGGAATTGTTTTTGGAAGAGTAGCATGTGAGGATGGAGGTTGTAAGGGGACAACAGATGCCAAGGAGGAACAGCATAGGTATATGATGCCATTCAGGGCTTACACTTAGATAGTTTTTAGACAAATTTTTGATGTGGCATTCACAAGAGATTGCCTTGTCACTAGTGAGACAAGGCAGTGGGGTGATTTGGATTATAGAAATATGTATATTCTCCGAATTGCCTACTAAAGAATGGGGAATGAGGGGTAGAAAGCCAGGAAACTGAACTCTGCTGTGCTAAGGCATAAAAGCAACAGGGGAAGGAAAAGATGTCAGATCTCTGGATCCTGGGTTCTGGGTCCATTAAGCCTTAGCACAGATGCGTTCTAAGGGCTAGGTCCTAACAAGTCACACCAGATATCAGAAGCTTGTATAAACATGGAAATGGAGCAATGTGGTCGATGGTGCTGGGCTCTGGGGCCATGAGACATGTAGGGTTAGTTGGGTTTTGCTGAGCTTATCCAAGGGGGCAGATCTAAGACAAGTAGTAACTCCTCACTTTTCTCCCTGATGCTCCTTTGCCAAGAGAGGTATGATTCCCTGCCCCCTTTTCTTTTAGATCAGGTTGCTCTAAGATAAATGTGACTACTCATTGTGCTACTTATGTGTTTCATTGCTCAGATGCAGCAGAGAAAAGAACATAAGGAGGAATACCTGGAAGAGAGAGATTTCACAACTACTATATATGGGTATGTATTTATATATACATATATAATTATGTATAATATATGTATATATTATATTTATTACTACATAATAGTTAATGACACAGTGGGCAATTTATATTATTTTATCATTAACTATTGGATAGTTATAATATATAAACTACATATAATAGTTATAATTATATAGTACATAAATATCAATATAATATATGATGATTTGTTATGTGCAGTATATATTAGGGTAGCTATGGGGCACAGTGGCTAGAGTGCTGGGCCTGAAGTCAGGAGGATCTGAGTACAAATCCAACCTCAGACATTTACTCCAGCTATAATCCCCGGCAAGTCACTTAACCTTTGTTTACCTCCATTTTCTCAAATGTAAAATAAAATAGGGACCCTGGAGAAGGAAATATTAAATCATTTCAGTATCTTTGCCAAGAAATCAGTCAGACACAATTAAATGAGTTCACAACATTATATATTAACATGTAATTATATGTGGTATCTATCATCGTGTGTGTGTGTGTGTGTGTGCATGCGCATGTGCAATTTTCCTGGCTGGGGCCTCGAGCTGAATAAATTCATTGATTCATTTTATGTAGCTTCCCAGAATGGGGAGAGAGAAAAAAATATACGTGGGTGTGAATTATTCTTTGCAATGAACCGGCAATTTTAGTAGGATCAGAAAGACTATCTAGTATGGGAAGTCGGGCCTCAGGCACATTTACTTTTTCTATTGTCTACCTATAGAGTTTGAGAGGAAAACCATTTAGCATTTATATCCGCAGAAACTAGGGTAGCGCCTGATAAACACTTTTTTATTGATTCATTGATTCAATGATCCGTTGAGCTGAAGGATTAACTAAAGGGAAAACCCCACCCGATAAGAATTGAAGTGGGGATGGGGAAGGATGATGCTGCCTGCATGAGTGTGAGGGCTTGTGGGATCTGAATGTCCTTTCTCTCATTTGCTTTTCTGGAGGTATAAGCCCAGTACTGGAATTGTTTGGTCAAAGAGCATGAGTATTGTCTCAAAATTCCAAAATGACTTTGAGAACAATTATACCCATTCATAACCTCACTAATAGAAAATTATTCCTGTACCTGACTCCATCTCCACCAAAATTAGTTCTTTTTATTTGTTATCATCTTTGCCAATTTGATGGTTTAACCCTACTTTTAGCAAACTGTTGGAGAGATTTTCAGATACTTAAAGAAACCTACTGAGTCCCTCCTAAGTATTCTCTTTTTTTTTTTTGAGAGAGAGGAAGGCAAGGCAATTGAGGGTAAGTGACTTGCCCAAGGTCACACAGCTACTTAAGTGTACTAAGTGTCTGAGGCTTAGGTCTGAACTCAGGTCCTTCTGACTTCAGGGTTAGTGCTCTATTCACTGCACCTCCTAGCTGCCCCCTAAGTGGTCTCTTTTCCAGGCTAGCCATCCCCAGTTTCTTCAACTAGAGACCCTCCATCTTGATGGCATTAACTCAAGGGCCTCCACCATCCTCGTGGCCATCTCTCTGTTGCCATTTGGGGGACCTAAGTCTCTATTCATTCAAGGTAGAGGTGGTATATTGCCACCATGCTATTTTGAGACTATTCTCAGGGAATCTTGTGGGACGTTCTGTTTCTACCACCTGACTGGTACTTTAGGGCTGATGGTGCTGGTGCCTTCTAACTTGCTTAAGAATCAAAGAGCTTTCCATCTGATGGCTTTACTAAGTAAGTAGCGTAAGAACTATTATCTGCATCTCTTAACTAAGGAAACTGAGCTTCAGAAGGAAGGAATGGCTTGCCCAGTGTCACAATACCATTTACACACATATAATATATATATAGTAAGTTTGTATATGTACATGCATACAAATGTATATAAAAACAATATATATGTCTGTATAACACACATATTTTATATATATGGAAAGAAATAAACATTAAGTGCCACACTGAGAACTAATTGATTCAGTTACAGTTCATCTAAATTCATTCATTATTTCAACAAACATTAAGAGAAAGTTATATATTTATCTTTGCCTTCTTTTTCTTTTTTGGAGGGGGGAAAGCAGGACAATTGGGGTTAAGTGACTTGCCCAAGGTCACATGGCTAGTAAGTGTTAACTGTCTGAGGTCGGATTTGAACTCAGGTCCTCCCGACTCCAGAGTCAGTGCTCCATTCATTGTGCCACCTAGCTGCCCCTAAATATTTATCTTTTTGTCCCTAGGTTTTTTTTCATTTCTGGTGCCTCACATACAGCAGGCATTTAATGAATGTTTATTGAATTGTTGTACCTTGCTATTCATTTATTATGAGTTGTACAAACCCTAATGCCTATTGGGGCTGGGGTAGGATGGAAAACTACTCAGAGTTGGAAGAGAATCAACTTTGCCCCTATGACCACTTGAACCTCCCCTGGCCTATCCTATCTGTTTCACCTCTGTTCTCTATATATCTTTATCTGTCAGCTCCGGTTTAAACCTAAATTCAAGATATGGCTCAAATCCACACCTGTCAGGACTGGATCAGTCATTCTCAATATGATGTAGAGGTACCTGGAGGGTAGTAAGTACCTAGAGGAAAAGGACATTAGTCACACCCCAATAAAAGAAACATAATCCCAGTCCCAATTTCAGTGTCATCCAGATGTCCACACCTTGTATGAAGAGAGATTTTCGGAGCCAGAACAAAGACTTCATTCTTTAATCTTGCTAAACCTACCAGGTTACACAAGATTATTGTTACGGTGGAAGGAGATCACAACTTAGGGTCAACAGGCATGAATCCAAACCCTATCTCTGTACCTTACCAGCTGTGTAAATGTAGATAGTTCTCCTTTAGGAGCCTAAGTTTTCTCCAAAAATGGAGAATCATGGCATTTAAAGATACAAGGGGTCTTAGAGATCAGTGAACTTAACACCCCCATTTTACAGATGAGGAAATGGAGGCACAGAGCACCCAAGTGATGGCACCCCCATTGACTAGCTGTTAGGTAGCTGTCTCTAAATCATACCTGTACTTCTTACTTCACAGGTTTGGGGGTGGGGAAGAAATGTGCTTGTTATAGGTGGAGGAGTGGAGAGGACCTTAGAGTCCAACCCCGTCATTTTATAAATGAGGAAATTGAGGCTGAAAAAGGTGACACATAACTAGTGTCTGGGACAGGTCTTCCTGATGCCAAGCTCAGCTCTTTGTCCATTTTGTGACCTGGCTTCATCACACCTTAGAGTTCTTGATTATCCCTTTAAGCTATGTTGGTCCACTTTCCCCTTGTTTGCTAAACATTTCAGTCACATCTTACAGGTCTAGCTTCTGTATGAAGCCTCCCAGTTTTCCTGTGGCAGCTCAATCCTGGGCTTTCCTAAAAGAGGAAAGGACCTCAGTCTTGTTCTGAAAGAGGAAGACTGGTGTTATGGACTGCAGCATCCTGGACTTAGAGTCTTAGGTTCTGGTTTGAATCCCAGCTGCACAATCATACCACTTTGGGCAAGTCACTTCTCCTTCTTGCACTGGTTCCCTCATTTACAAAGTAAAGAAATTAGGACTAGTCTATATAGGGGAAAAGGAGCCACAGGTCTCCTACTAACCCAACTGAGGGAGCTTATTTTGCTCAGCTGGGGACCCAACCTGGAGCACGCCCAGGAAAAGTTCAGGGACACCCTGGGAGTGATCAGAAAGGCCAACGAACACAATCCAGGAGGTTGGCACTGAGAAGGTGTTCCATTCTTGCCTTGTAGGGTAAGTTGTGTCTTGAGCCCCTCCAGGGTAGGAGCTCTTAAATGAAACAAGGGGCATGTTGTGGTGTCAACTGGCAGTTTCTGATACCCTTAAATGGACATAGTCTTGATTCATGAACTGTCTCTTGCACAACACATGCAAACATAGAGCCTGAAGGGACAGAAATATTTACTAATGATATTATCTCATTGTCTATAGTACCTTTAAGCAAAATATAGTTTCCCTGTTTCTCTCTCTTGACATGTCCATTTTTACTGTTGCAATGTCTGCCCAAGGCATAGGAAATTTTGTTCCAGCCCCTCATTTTCGTTCAATATGGATTTTTGTGTTTTAATCATATTTCTTGTACTTATCAGTTTGTTTCTTCTTCATTTTATCTTTCTCTTCCCTTTTATTGGGGAGTTTGATCCATTCACATTTGTTATAAATATCAAATCTGTGTTTTCCTTCATTTAATTCAGAAGATCATGCCATCCAAGATTTAGAACTGGAAGGGACCCTATGGGCCATCTAGTCTGACCCCCTAATTTAACAGA
Source organism: Pseudocheirus occidentalis (assembly GCA_028646575.1). Lineage (NCBI taxonomy): Eukaryota > Metazoa > Chordata > Mammalia > Diprotodontia > Pseudocheiridae > Pseudocheirus > Pseudocheirus occidentalis. Next base: position 42,788,218 of record CM053596.1, read on the forward strand.
TGAGGAAACAAGTCTCAGAGAAGTTATTTCTCTAAAGTAGTAAACAGTAGAGCCAGGATTTTAATCCAGATAATTCAACTCCAGAACTCACAGTCTTTCCAATATACATTTCATATATATATTTGATTTTTTTTCCTTCTTTTTTCCCCACCTGGCTCCTGAATTTTATTTTGCTTCTTTAATTTGATCCCCATCACTGCACAGATTCTTCCCTCTCCTTCCCCTTCCCCTTGCTCTAGCCCAAAGTTTTAAAATTTACTTTTATTGTTATTTTCTCTTTCTTTTCCCCCATTTTAATCCTTTCCTTCCCCAGTACAGATAAGAATTTGGTTCAAAATATACTTTGCCCTCCCATCTACTCACTTAATTTGAATGAAATTAATTTATGATACTCTTTTCAAAAAAGTGCTCGTTTACTCTATCACATTAATTGCTCCTTTCTCTTTATGGCTAACATGTAATCTAGTCTCCCATTATGGGTTTTGTGCTTACTTTCTTCTTTATTTGTTCTGATATCTGTCATACAAAACGAGGCTTCTAGAGACAAAAATCTTGCTTCTTTCTCTATCCAGTTCATCTATCCCTTTCCTATTTCTTTCAAAAACTTTTTAAAAGGGCTTTCTTCCAAGCAGCCTTATTCCCAGAAACATTCAGTCATGGTGCTATGGCTCAGTGGAGGTGGACTATATTCCAGCTGATTTAGGCCCAATAGTAACTAATGCCCTTACTTTTTTTTTTTTTTTTTTGCTTTTTGGAGGGCAGTTGGGGTTAAGTGACTTGCCCAAGGTCACACGGCTAGTTTTTTTTTTTTGAGTTAAGTGTCTGAGGCCGGATTTGAACTCAGGTACTCCTGACTCCAGGGCCGGTGCTCTATTCACTGCGCCACCTAGCCGCCCCCAACTAATGCCCTTACAATTTTACATTCACCACCTGTCCATCCTAAGGATTTTTTTTTCAATATTGTCTCATATCCTAGCTCTGGACTTGTATTTCCTCCTCTCCCCTCCTCATATCTTTTTGGACAGAAATATAGGAAAAGAATCACCCTTCCATCAAAATTTTCCTCTTAAGGACATCCCAGTAATGAAGTGACCATTACCTAGTTGACCACAAGGTGAGGAACTTTTCAGGGTTGGCAATTCTTGAGGAATATCTGCAAAGTCACAAGGGTGACCTCCATGGATGTAAGGGAGACCCACGTCCATGAAGTCTAGGATTCTGGGAGGATCAATGTAATTATAATGGACTTTTGATCCTCACAAAAGCCCTGTTAGGGAGGTGGGGCAAGTATTATTATCCCCATTTTATAGAAGCAGAGATGAAGGCTCAGTGAGATAAATTAACTTGTTCAAGGTCACAGAGCTAGTAATAATAGCTCACATTTTCATGGTAATTTTTTAAGGATTCTAAACCACTTTCTCCATGATAATCCAGTATGGTGGTTATTACAAGGATTTTAAAAAAATGTTGTTTCACATTCTATGGATGATTTTTGTGCATTTATTTTGCATTTGTGGGTACTTCAGTGAACCTGTGTCAGAGCTTGGAAGGAATGTAAGAAAATGGAATGTCAGATCTGAGAAGGCCCTTTGAACCTAGTCTATCAGAGCTGGGAGGACTCTTAGAACACAGGATGTCAAAGCTGGGAGGGCCCTTAGAACACAGGATGTCAGAGCTGGGAGGGCCCTTAGAACACAGGATGTCAGAGCTGGGAGAGCCCTTAGAATACAGGGTGTCAGAGCTGGGAGGGCCCTTAGAACACAGGGTGTCAGAGCTGGGAGGGCCC
>CM053596.1:42790503-42805653 GCA_028646575.1 Pseudocheirus occidentalis
GGAAGGAAGGAAGGGAGGGAGGGAGGAAGGGAGGGAGGGAGGGAAGAAGGGAGGGAGGGAGAAAGGAAGAGAGGAAGGAAGGGAGGAAGGAAGGAAGAAAGGGAGGAAGGAAAGAAGGAAGGAAGGAAGGAAGGAAGGGAGGGAGGGAGGGAGGAAGGAAGAAAGGGAGGAAGGAAGGGAGGAAGGGAAAGAGGAGAGAAAGAAAAGAAAAGAACAGAAAAGAGCTGTCTTGCTCAACTGGTCAGTCCCACTCAGGTCCCCAGTGGTGCAGCTCCTCCTACTACTCACAGAAGTTGTTTGTCCTTCATTCTCAGAGGCCATGACATCAGGGAGATGATGCTATGATGTGCACGTGAATCACATTTACCTGAGGGAAGTCTGTGCAAAGTCACTAACCTCACTTTCTTCTCCAAGAAGTGAAGTCAAAATGGGCAGAAGAGATACTGGATGCCCGTCAGTGACGATAGAAGGATCAAGTGGAGTTTTTTGGAGGATGGAGGAGCCAGGGGCATGTTTGTAGCCAGTAGGGAAGGAGCCAGTAGAAGGAAGAGACTAAAGATAATTAGAGGGTGTGGATGACAGAGGGGAAACCTGTTGAAGGAGATAGGGCGAAATGGCCTCCGTCGGATCCTTTACTTTTCCTCTTGTTCCTGAGTTTCAGCCTCCTCTGAGAAGAGGAGTGGTACTTTCTATTCAATAATGAAATACTTGGTCATACCTACACTTCTCAATGATTCTGAACCCCTGTAGGTCATCATTCAAACCCCATTCTCTGTCCCTACCATCTGTTTTCTTATTCTCATCCTCCATAGACCTCCCAACCCACAAAGCCCCAATCAAATGCTATCCACCTGTTCCTCTGTTCTTTCTGGAATACCTGTTACAAAGGCAATAAACTTATCTTCATCTTCAATCTTTTCCTCTCCCACTCCTTCCATCTTCTGGCAATCACCAAGACCTCTCCTGATCCCACCTCCCTTAATATAACCTCCCTGTATATACCTTGCAGTACTGGCTAGACTTTGACTCATTTCTCTCAGTTCAAATGTTATGGAATATTCCTTGTTCCCCATTGCTAGTTACAGGTTCTTCCCCTACCTCCATCACTCAGTAGCCTCTCTTTCTTTGAGGTTCATGCAATTCATATCTACCATCCAATCAAAATCCTGTTAGCTGTGGCCCACATACCTTCAGAATGTTCCTCTTCCTTCCTCTGAGTCCAGCATTCCTCCTCAAACCTTCCATGGCTCCCCATCCACCATTCTCTCTCAGGGGAGAACCTTGCCTCATATGTTATCCAAAAAAAAAAATTGAGGCCAATCTCCAAGAATTCCCTCTTCTCCTCTCCCTTCATCTCATACACTCAGATGCCTTCTGCCACTAGCTTCTCCTTCACCCATCTGACAAGAAGAGGTGGTCCCACTCCTTGCCAAGGCAAGCCCCTCCACCCATACAATCAATCCCTTCCCCAATTGTTTGTGGGGGTCAACTTTTCCATGGCAAACACTTGACCAAATTAGCCAGTCAACAAAGATTTATTAAGCACTTACTATGATCTAGGCACCATGATAAATGCTGGAGACACAAAGAAAGACAATAAAAATCAGCTCACCTTTACTTAGTGACAAAAGTTATTATAAAAGTTTATACAATAAATAAATTATACTTAAGGGTAAATCAGTTTGCCAGGCAATAATGAAGCAGGGTAGTGGGAGGAAGTGCAAAGGGGAAAAATTCACCAGTTACAAAGACAGTGAAGGAAACCACAAAATTCTATGCTGGCATCTCACTGAGTAAGTTGGTTAGTCAACCAGACAAGGCTCCCACCGTTCATGATTATATTTAGTTTAGGGTAACAGGGCCTCTCCCTTGTAGTCATTTGGCTGCTGGCACTGGCTACACCCTCTCTCCTTCCCCTTCCTTGGACTTACAGGAACTAATGTAAAGTAAGCAGAGCCAAGAAAATAATATACACAATGACTCTAGCAATGTCAATGAGACAACCAGACACCACAAGATGATCAAAAGTGGATGGTGCAAAATTACAAAGAACAAATATGGCTCCAAAGAAGAGGTTGGAATGACACTCGCCAAACCATTACTTTGGAGAGGTGGGCAGTCCACTGATGTGGCACATTGCACATAGTTTTAGACTTTTTGTTGTTACATAGATTAGTTTTACTGATTTTTCTTTTCTTTAAAAATATTATTTCTCATATGGAATAATACTCTCATAGAGATCCAATTCAGTAAGCATTTATGAAATACCTACTATGTGCTAGGCTGTGTGCTAAGTGCTGGAGGGAGGAAAGTATACTGAAGGAATTTTGGTGATGTAAAAAACAAAAGATATCTATAAATGTAAAAAAATACATGTGTTGTAACATAAAAAAATATAATAAGGGATAAGCACCTTGGAGGAAGGTACAAGCAAACTGAACAAGAATGAAATGGTTAAGGTGTATGATAAAGACCATCACATAGTTATGGGGAAGTCACACTAAGCAGACCCCAAATGGACTGAAGCTATTTCTGTTGCTGAGAACACAATTGGGGGAGTCTTAACTATCCCGGTCCTTGCATCACTCTGACTTCTGACCTCTCCTGGAGAGAGCACTGACCCTGTCTCCTCAAGACTTGGTTCTTACAAGTCTATTTTCTTTTTTTGCCATTTCACCGTTTCTTTTAGTTTTATTTTAACTACATTTCATTTTGTAAATCAATAAGCATTTATTTTATCTCCTTCCTACTTTTCCTCCTCCCCACCACTGGGAAAACAAAGGTCCTTATAGCAAATACACACAGTCAAGCAAACTAAATTTCCATTACATTAGTTTATGTTGGTTAGTTAAACATTAGTTAAACCAACACATTAGTTGTGTGCAACAATCGCACTTACTTGAAAAGAAATAGACGTCTTTAAGATTCTGGAGGCAACTTGCGGGTGTCCCTACAAGATTAAATATGGTGAGGAGGAAGGAGGTTTATGATTGATGAGGTGTATAGGGAGAATAATAGGTGGACTTTATTACTCCTGGGAGGTTTTGCTTAGCACAAAATTAGGGACTTAAAGCACCAAAAGAAATTTTGATGATATACATTTTTATAGCTTCCCCAAAGCAGCAGAATAATCAAGTGATTGCATATGGATACCTAGATCTGATGAGGCTGATGCATTCCTGTTGGGGGAGAGGTTGTAAAATGATATCTTTAATGAAATAGAAGACTCCAAGACATTCCTGATGAAAAGACCAGAGCTGTGGAGAAACCTTGAAGTGCAAACAGAAATATAAAAAGGTAAATACAAATAAATAGTCCTATAAAGGACCAAATAAGAGAGAAAGTGTCACCTCTGCACCTTATTATCCTCAGGGTTTATAGAGGCAGTCCAATTAGATAAGGCCTGGGAGTGGTTCTGTTGTATCTTGATAATCTTGAGAAAAAATGTAAAAAGAAGATCAGAGGAATACGCAGGAGAGGAAGGGAAAGAAAAGTTAGGGGGAATTGTCATATGTATTTAAAGTACACAAATAAACATCTAACTAAACAAGGACCCCATGGGTGGAAGCAGCTGACACTTGAATTTCCCCTTGATCTGAACTGATCAAAAGATCACACACACACACACACACACACACACACACATTCACACACAGAGTTGGGTATAGAAGTACATTTTACTCAGCTGAGAAATAGGAAGAAAATGGGAGAATGGGGAGGAGGGATTAGTGGGAGCGTTTGGTCTTAAACAAAACAGATGCTGAGGATGTACAAAAATATTTGTCAATCTTTTTGAGGCAGCAAAGAATGAGAGTCTAAGGTGGTGTGAGAAATAATTCATTTGGACCCCTACTCTATTCCAATGAGTATTAGTCAGTTTGATGTTCTATATAAATCATGTAAGGATAATTAGATAGATAAGTTCTTATAGTGGGCCTCAAACTTTAATGGAATGTTCATCTCTGTGATGTTGGTCCTCTTCAGAAATGAAGACAGAACAACAGAAGTACATTGTGACTTCTGAGGGCCGGGCTTTAATGATTTAGATGACTAGGAAAGGCTTCTTTGAACTGGGAGCATTGGGAGTTGGAGTTTAACATGTGGGTCAGAATGGGATGGACAAATGAAGTAGAGGAAGGATTCTGAGCCTTGGAAACAGGGTGGGGAAAGGCAGAGAGGGTACAGGGCACACTCAGGGCTCATAGTAGTATAATTTGACTGGGAAGCAAAGAGTAGGGAAGGGATTTGTATAAGATAAGGCCAAAGAAATAGCATGACCCGAAAACCTCCAGTTTCTATCTGTGATATAAATATGGTTTTAATAGCTATGCCATGCAGAGACAAAACAAACTACATATCAATACTCTTAATGGACATTAAAATTTTTAAATAAAATATTAGCAAGTAGACTATAATAACATATTACAACGGTTATATGCACTATGACCAGGTTATGTTTATACCAGAAATGCAGAGTTGATTCAATATAATAATAATAATGACCATGATGATTGCTTGAATAATAAGAAGGGTGATGATATCAGAAGATACTGAAATGACTTTTGACAAAATACAATAGTCCTTTTTTTGTTAAGATCTCTAGAAATCCTAGGGATAAACAGATCTTTCCTTAATATAATAAATAACATTGCTCTAAATGCAAGAGCAAACCTTTCTCAGTAGTCTAAACTACTTTGGACTTCTCCATCATGGCCCTGGGCTGGATACCTCCTCTTCCCCCTCAAATTCTTCAGCTTCCTTTTATATGTTGTCTTCTGTATTAAAGTGTAAGCTCCTCGAGGACAGGGAGTCTTTCTTTTTGCTTGTATTTGTCTTCCCATTGCTTAGCACAGTGCCTGGCTGGCATACAGTAAGTGCTTAAGAAATGCTTCTTGACATTGTATGGAATGGAGAAAAATTAGAGGCCATTCCAATAAGAGTGAAGCAAAGATGTTCTTATCACCAACATTATTTAGCATAGTGCTAGATAGGCTAGCTATAACAACAAGACAATAAAAAGAAACTGGGGGAATATGTTTAAGCAAAGAGATAAAATTTATTGACTTTTTAAAGATATGATGCAGTACTTTGAGAACCCTACAGTCAACTAAAAATTAACTGAAATAATAATTTCAGCAAAGTTACAAGATATAAAATAAATCCATATTAATCATCAACATTCCTATATATAAAACCATCAAAAACCAGAAGGAAAAATTTGAAAGAGAAATTTCATTCAAAAACTATTAGATATTTGGCAATGTATCTACCAAGATTCACAAGACAGTTGGGTGGCACAGTGGATAGAGCCCTGGGCCAGGATTCAGGAAGATCTGAATTCAAACTTGGTCTCAGTCGCTTGCTAGATGTGTGACCCTGACCAAATCACTTAACCCTGTTAGCCTCAGTTTCCTCCTCTGTAAAGTGAGTTGGAGAAGGAAACGGCAAACCATTCTAGTGTCTTTACCAAGACAACCTCAAATGGAACTACGGAAGAGTGAGATGATTGAAATGACCAAACAGCTACCACCGAGATTCACCCTATATGAATCTAACTATTTGTGAAATGTAATGGTACTCTAATCATTCAACTGTGTGACCCTGGGCAAGTCACTTAACTTTATTTGCCTCATTTTCCTCATCTGTAAAATGAACTGGAGAAGGAAATGAGAAACCTCTCCAAAGTATCTTTGCCAAGAAAATTCCAAATGGGGTCATGAAGAGTCCAACAGGACTGAACAACCAAAAGAAATGCACAAAATAAATACAGGGGTTACAAAGGAAACCAATATTATTGAAATACAGCTTCATAATATTTTAAAGGAAGTTTCTTTTTTTTTTTACAAAGTTCATGGACTTCAGGTGAAGAATACTAGACATCTCTAACGTCTGCCTCAGCTCTAAATCCTGAGTCTTTTCATTATACTTTCTCTAATTCCTCCCTGTGGTATTGGGGTGACTCTACCTCCTGATTCCTAGCTCTGGCAGGTCCTGATAGGACCCAGTGAGGGACTTTTGTTGTCTGAGGATTAACTTGGCTAAATTCAGAGAAACTCCTCCTTATCACTAGGTCGGCTGCAGAGTGATGAGTCTCAAAGACCACCTACTAAGTTATAAATGAGTTGTGGTTTCTTTCTCTTCCTTGAAAGCTCCCCACACTAATGAAATAATAGATTTTTAGAGAGTTGGCACCTAATATAAATGGGAGAGGATTGCGTTCCATCTACACTACTCCTCCCTGCTCAGTTGATATAATTATAGCTCGCTAGGTGTCAATGGGTAAACAAGGTTTTAACACTTTGTGATCCCCTTATAGAGTGTGATCATCTCTCTGACTGAATCAGTGTGAGTCATCTCATTGGTTATACTCTCAGGGTGCTTAAGAGAGGCTGAGCTCTGATTCAATCAATCAAGTTAAAGATTCAATCAATCAATTCACCTGGTTTCCCTAAGAGAGGAACCAGCTTAACACTTAAAGAACAAAAGAAGAATATTCAATCAATCAATTAACAAAAGGAATGACTTAGTTTCCCTGACAGTTCTGCTATCAGATCAAAGAAGCCTGTCCCTTAAAGAGATTACTCCTTGAGGACTTTTCTCTTTCTTTGTTTCATCAGATCACGGTGTCTAGCAGCACACTGATGGGGGTTTGTAAAGCCTTACAGTAGGAGTTCATACCCAAGTGAATCCTACAACCTAGGTGCTGTGAGAGAAAACAGAAAGAGAAATAAAACAAGTCCTAACTGACAATTGTACAGTTTAGTAAGGGCATAAGATGTAGAGATGGACAAACTTAATACAAATTAGTGTATTAGCTGTAATTAGAATGTAATGGGTGATTAGGAGGGAGTCAGATATAGAAGGTAACACAGAAGGGAGAAGTCAGGGAAAGGCTAAATGGAGGAAGGGGTGCCTCTTTGAAAGGAGGAAAGGATTTCAGTAGTTGGGCTGAAGATAGAGGGGAGGCAAATGAATCAAATAATCAAAAGAATAAAATAATTGAATCAAAGAAAAAACATTTATTAAGTGTGTACTGTATACCAGGGACTATGCTAAATGCTAGGGACAGAAACGTAAAAGAAAGACATTCTGCAATCAAAGATCTTTCATTCCCAAAAGATAGAGAAGCAGATGGGCTTTGGTCCTCAGTTCCTCACCAGATAAAAAAAGGAGCTATTGTAAACATTTTTGTACAAAAAGGGTCCTTTTCCTCTTTCTTTGATCTCCTTAGGGGAAAAAGGCCTAGTGATGTTGCTGTGTATGCTCAGTTTAGTGACTTTGGGGGCATAGTTCCAAAGTGCTTTTCAAAGTGGCTGGACCAATTCACAGCTCCACCAACTGGGCAATAGTGCACCTGTTTTTCCACAGCACCTCCAACATTTGTCATTTTTCGTGTGTGTGTGTGTGTGTGTGTGTGTGTGTGTGTGTGTGTGTGTGAGAGAGAGAGAGAGAGAGAGAGAGAGAGAGACAGAGAGACAGAGAGACAGAGAGACAGAGACAGAGAGACAGAGACAGAGACAGAGAGAATTCTGCCAATTTGATGAGTATGTGGAGTTTAGAACCTTGGAGTTGCTTTAATTTGCATTTGTCTAACTATTAGAGATTTCCCTCCATATAGCTATAGATAGCTAGTTGGAGCAGTGGATAGAGTGCCAGGCCTAGAGTTAGGAAGACCTGAATTCCAATCCAGTCTCAGATATTTTCTAGTTATATGACCCTGTCCAAGTCACTTAACCTTCTTTGTTTCAGCATCCTCGTCTGCAGAATGAATTCCACTCCAGTATCTTTGTTAAGAAAATTCCAAAAAGAAATTACTGAAAATGACAGGGTAAAAGCCCTGGAAACCTTTCTGTCCCACCCCCCCCCCCTTTCCCCTGGACTCTCCTGCTTGGCCTGAGACTCATTTCAGTGTAATCCTTTTAACTGCCCTTTCAGTGGGGCCCTCATTGTCTGCACCTGATCCACCTTAGACTTGATTCCATCTAGACCCCACTCCTTGACCACTGTATATCAGGTCCATTTTGCCTCCCACTAAATTGCTCAGATTCCTTAAGAATCTGACCTGCTTGTATTAGTAATACAAATGCTCAGATTCTTAAAATCTTGACCATTCCAACCGGTGTTCTAACAAACCTTATCTCTGGCTGAAAGAAGAGTTGGGTCAAATTCATTTGAGACAGAACCCAAGTCATTTGCCGTTGAATTCTGGGGTTCCCAGCACGCTTAAGACCTCAACAAAATGACTGAACAACACAACAAATTTTAATAGATTTTTTTTCCTTTTGAGGACTGCCTATTCATATCCTTTGACCATTTGTCAGTTGGTAGATGGCTTTTATTCTTCTAAATTTTAATCAGTTCATTGTATATTTTGAAAATGAGACACTTATAAGAGAAAATTGCTGCTGAGGTTCCCCCCCCATTAATTTTTCTAATTTTAGCCTCCTTGGATTCGTTGTGTGAAAACCATTTAATTTTATATAATAAAAACTGCCTATTCCTCTCATCTCCTGTTTGGTCATAAATTCTTTACAAACAAACCCAAAATGTCATTTTCTTGTACCTCAAATTTGTAATATCACCTTTTTATGTCTGTCATGTACCCATTTGGAGCTTTCGTTGGTGTATTGTGTGAAGAAGTGTTGGTCTAAACCTAATTTCTGCCAGACTGATTCCTAGTTTTCCCAGAAGTTTTTGTTGAGTAGTGACTCCTTAGTATCTTGGAATTTGGGTTTATCAAACGCTAGGCTACTGCATTTGTTTGCTTTCTATATGTTTTATGCCTAATTTATTCCACTGTTCAGCCTCTTTCTTTTTTAACCAGTACCAATCATTTTGATGATTACTACTTTGTGGTTTAGCTGAAGATCTATTACTGCTAGACACCCCATCCCCCCCTCTTTCCCACTTTTCCCTCTTAATTTCGCTTGGGATTCTTGACCAAATTTTGTTCCTCCAGATTATTTTTTCCTACTTCCATAAAGCAATCTTAAGAGTTGCTTGATATGAAAGGGAAGGCCTAGAACCAACGTCTCGGCAGCCAGGGAAAGGTTTTCTCCATGAGTGAAGCCAAAGCTTTAAGCAAATCTCCTAGGTCAGAGCCTAGGAGTCATTTCATCTCGAAGGACTTTTGCTAGGCCTGAGTCACAGGACCCAGGTTAAGTCTAGACCATCACATTTTATAGAGGTTTGATACTCGGCCAATTAATTCCCTTTTTCAGGTCTTTTATTTTTTTCCTCCTTCCTTCTTCCCAGTCACTCTTGACCCTGCCCTGATGGAAGAACCAAAGGGCCAATAGGGATCAAAATTTCAGAATTCTCTAGGAACCAGGAACCATAGGGCTGGCATGTTCCACAATTCTCTCTCCTCCCACCCCTCCCGTTTCCTTTGTTCTCACTTCCTGGTGAATTGAGTGGGTGTAGAGGAATGGGGGGAGGGGTATTGGCTGGCTGCCCTTCTGACAAGATTCCCACAGGTCTTGGGGTGGCTAGGTTAGTGGGAATCTGGATCCTTTTGTGACGAGAAGGGTCTAACAATTGACTGACTTTCAGCAAATCACGCTTGGTCCCTGATGTGGTAGAGAGGATGGAGCCATGGCTAACTTGGTTCCTGGGGCAAGTTTCGAAGAATGGCCACTGGAGTCGACTTTTAAATTCAATTGAATGGGGAGGTTGAGGGATAGGAGACCCCAGAATTCTAGACTGGAGACAAGGGTGGGACCATGCTAGGAAAAAGCTTGAATTGGATCCAACTGCCTGGGGAAGGAAGTAGCATTTGGTTGTTTCCTGTCTAAACATATTATTCTTGCTAAGTGGCTGAATTAATTAATCAATTAGTATTAACCACCTACTATGTGCTGGTTAAACACGGAGGATACAAAGATTAAGACAAACAAACGCTATTTCCTGCTCTCCGGGAGTTTATATTCTATAACATAGACACACAGAAGTATAAACAAAATGAATGCCAGATGATGAGATGGCAGGAAGCCATCCCTGCCTTTGGCAATAACCAGGAAAGGTCTTCTGCAGAAGGTGGATGAGTTATTCTAAAATATAACATCTCTAAAGTGTTTTGCAGACTTTAACCTGCTCTGTAAATGGCAGTAATTATAATGCACAGGGCTTTTTTCTGTAGGTCTAAGCCCCCCCCCCCCCATGGCTTTCATGTTCCTTCTTTTATCCAGAAGCAGCCCAGGAGACTCCTGTTAATTGGGAGGGGGGAGGGGAGAGCCTAACCTACATGAGTGATCATTCCTGTTATTATTTATTCATTTCAGTAGGATAGAAAAAAAAGATAGTTCTAGCTAGGGTTTGTGTATTGCCTGACTGTCTCCTTCCTTCCAGCTTGGCATTTCTTCACAAGGAGAGAGCTATGAATAGTTGAGAAGGCTTTTTGAGCCTAACCCTAATCACCCCCCTGGGTGGCCAAGGCCTCTGGGTGAGCCATGGCTGGGGTTCCTTCCACATGACCCCCCTCCTTTCTTGTGTTTTTCCCCCCACCCTGGAAACCAGCATCAGACTGATAACTCCCTCGGAACAGCCAGATTCCACTTCCTACGGTCCTTGACCTTCTCCCCGTTGCCTGGCTCCCTCCCCAGAGCTGGGAGATAGGCAGAAACATGCTTCCCTCCCGGGGCTGAAGCAAGGAGAATGGGCCTTGGCCATGCTCTGAGCTCCTCACTGGACAAAATGGGAATATTGTTCTCCTGGACAATAGGGTTTTATAGGGAGGGCTCTCCAATGCATTTTAAAAATAACTTCCTTTAATAGGCAGCTAAAGCTTTGTGACAGGCTTTGTGAACTCTGGAGGGAATGCCTGGAAGGTAGGAGGAGCCTCAGCCCCGGGGGACTGTTAGAGCTAGGAGCTCTTGGGTTGGAGCTGGGGCTTGGGCTGATCTGGGACATGGGGGCTAGTGAAGAATGGGGACAATTATTGGGGGATTATAGTCGGGGTGAGGACCTGGGATGGAACTGGATTTAGTTGGAGATGGGAATGGTAATGAGGCTTAGGCTGGGTTTAGGACTGGGCATGGGGATGAGTTAAATCTGGGGTTGGGGCTGGGGTTGTCTTTAGATTAGGATGGGAGCTAGGGTTAAAAATGGAGCCTGGGAGAAACAGACTGAGATTGGAGTTGACAACTAGGTTTAGGACTGAGGAAGTTGGACTTCATAGGGCCTATGTTAGGGTTAGGTTACTCCCTACCTCTATGCCCTCCACACATGTTCCCTAGTTATATCCAATTCTCACTGACACTGTGTGTATCTGTGATTTATTGGGGATTTTTAAAAAATTTTCACTGTGTCATTTTATTAAATGTCTTCTCTTAAAACTAATTTTGTCCTCTCAGTTGCTGTTCAGCCATATCTGACTCTTCCTGAACCCATCTGGAGTTTTCTTGTTTTGGAGTGGTTTGTCATCTCCTTCTCATTTTACAGATGAGGAAACAGATAAATAAGGAGAAGTGACTTGCCCAGGGTCACCCAGCTAGTAAGTATCTGAAGCCAGATTTGAACTCACATTCATTTCACACATAGCCGTCCTTTTGCCAAGAAAGTCAATATGATTCATGAGCCATGGTCCTTGCGTGGCTCAAGGCTTACTCCTGTTTTAATGATCTTTTTTGGAGAGTTTCACGTGGGAAAAGCTGATGTGCCTGATAATACACTTAAAATACACTTAAATCAATTAGTTCCAGTTTACTCTTCCAAGACATTAAGTCCCAGGCCAAGCCCCACCTGGTCATTGGTTAGGCCTTGTTTGACTCACAGTAAATGTAAATAGCTTAAAATGGCCAAGGTCTCTCCTTGATCTTTTTCTTGCCATTGGACCCAGATGTCTCTGGAGGAAGAAGTGAGGCTGGTGACTTTGCACAGCCCTTCAGATGAGGTCAGATTCCAGTAATGAGTGGTTAAGGGTGGGAAGGTGCAGGAGGCTACCTGGAGACCATAGACTATGGTGGGCATGGCCAGTTCAAGGGTGGGAAACTATTGGAACAGAGGAGGGCTAAAGACTCGGGCAGAACCACAACTTAAAGCCAATCACTTCAGGTAAATGCCTTCCCTTGGGAAGATTCAAGGAGAGCTCAAAGGGGCTCCCAAAGCCTGCACCTCATCACTTCCTCACTTATATCCAATTCACTTGCATGTTACGGCATCACCTCTCTGATGTCACGGTCCTCTTTCAGCATGAAGGATGAAAAACAACAACAAACTTATAAAGTATTTCCTTCACCTAAAGCCAGACTGTTCTTAGGCCTTCTTTGGACAGTAACCCTAGTGACCCTAAATACTCCTGAGTGCCCATCATCTAGGAAGTCTGCCTTCAGAGGAGACATTGGGATAGGAATCTCCTACTAGGTTTCTTTAGAGATTTTTAAGGAAAGAGACTGCCATCAATTTTGGAGGCTTTGTTTTAATATCCATATTGTATTATCTCAATTTACAATGTATGATCTATCATGTCATTGTCCCACCAGGTTTGAACCAATGGACTCCTCATAAAGGGACTTTTCATTAGGTTAGGTGCCTTGCTGTCCCTTTAACTCTGTGGCTATCCATATGCTCCTTCCCTCTGAAGGAACTTCTCTAATACTCAGTTATTCATCCAGGAACCTCTTTGGGTCTAGGCTGGCCTCTTGACAATGTTGTCTTGTGTCCAGAGAGTCTACCATAGCCTCTCTCTCAGGTCGCCATCTTTGAGGCTTGGAAGTTCCCTTGAGGAAGGTTGTTTAGATAAGTAGATTAGGTTAAATGACTTGTTCTAGGTCACACAGTCTCTCCCAGAGACTCAAGTCCTCTCTGTGTGTTCACTGTTCCTCCTTTTGGCTCTGGTCCCTGTGCTTAGCTCTGTTAATTGGTCCTTGCTCTTCTCTGCCCAGACTAGTCTGCTCCCTTGGTTAAGCCTGAACAGCCCAGATGTACAACAATCAGGCAGCCTCAATATATATATATATATATTTTTTTTCTCCCTCCTCCCCCTACAAACACCACCAACTGTTAGTTCCCTTCCTCCCAAAACCACCTTGTATTCATTTTTTATTTTTTCTGTATATTGTTGTGCCCAAACCCAAATTCCAGGTCACTAAACACCATCTGATTTGTGGCCAACCATTAAGCCCCTCTATATTTTGTCTTTGTCTCTATCCTACACCCTGTAGTGTCTTGAAACAGCTTAAAGCATAGTCCTGGGTATTGCCCAAGGTGTAGTCCCCTGACCCCTCCTTGCTGAATCAGCATAGTGTACAGATTAGCCCTGGGCTTATGGTGCAAGACTATCTTATGTAGAGACCACCCTGTTCTTTTCTGCTGACCAAGCAGGGTCCCCACACCCTTCACCCAGACCATGACCCCGGTCTATTTTGGGGAATTGCCCCTTACCCAATGATCCTCCACCCTGTACACTCTATCCTGTTCTGGGAAGCTGACCATGACCCTCCTCCCTGTGACCTCCACCCTGTTCTAGGAGGGACCCCCTTATTCTCTGGAAGGTTGCACCCTTATACCCTTGCTCCATATTCCCAAATTAGCCCTGAGCTATAGATCTAACCAATGGCTGTTCTTGGCTTCTACACGTCATTGCTTCTGATAGTTCCCCTCCCTGATTGTGGTTTTAGCCTTTTTAAATACTGTACCTTCAATCAGGGCTCCCAATGAGCTTACACTCTGGTAGGAGCTTGATCAATAAATTCACACCTACCTAAATTTACCTTGAACCCAGGTCTCCCTGGCTCTTATTCTCTGTACAACGATATAATTTATAGAGGTAGCTGCTGAAAAGATGACTATGACCAATTCCAAAAACCATAGGAAGACAGATGAGATGATGTAGACCAGAGGAAAGTCCAGGAGAGCAGCAAACAGAATGACATGGTTAAATAAGAACAATAGCGAAAGCTAATATTTACTACATTATATATATTACTATACACTAAGTGCTTTATAATTATTATCTGGGCAGTGAGGTAGGAAGTGGATAGAGCCCTGGGCCTGGAGTCAGGAAGAACTGAATTCAAATCCAGACTGATGCTTGCTGGCTGTGCGACCCTGGGCAAGTCACTTAACCCAATCTGCCTCAGTTTCCTCATCTGTAAAATGAGCTGGAGAAGGAAATGGCAAACCACTCCAGTATCTTAGCCAAGAAAACACCAAATGGGACCATGAAGAGTTGAACATGACTGAAGAAACTAAACAACAAAAAACTGTTATTTCATTTGATCCTCACAACAACACTGAGATGTAGGTACTATTCTCATCTCCATTTTTTACAGATGAGGAAACTGAGGCAAACATAGGTTAAGTGACTTGCACAGGGTCACACAGCCAGTAAATGTGTGGGGCTAGATTTGAACTCAGGTCTTCCTAACTCCAGGCCCAGGGCTCTA
The DNA here is from genome assembly GCA_028646575.1 of Pseudocheirus occidentalis. NCBI lineage: Eukaryota > Metazoa > Chordata > Mammalia > Diprotodontia > Pseudocheiridae > Pseudocheirus > Pseudocheirus occidentalis. The sequence goes on from CM053596.1 coordinate 42,804,888, forward strand.
TCTGTTGTGCCTAGCTGCCTTAAGGTCAGGAACTGTTTCATTCTTAATTTTATATCCTCAGAACCTAGCTCAGTGCCAGGATTGTAATAGTCATTTAATAAATGTTTATTATAATTGACATCAAAGAACTAAGGAAGACACAGGTCAGGGATATATAGAAGATAAATAGGAAATAAGGCTCTGGAAGGCACTGTGATTAAGACAGATTGGGGGAGGTAGGATTTAGTTGGGAACTGATGGAATCCAATGAGGTCAGCAGTCAGAACGCAGGAGGAAGGACCTTCTAGGCACGGGGGAGAGCCAGAGAAAATGTCCCAAGCTGAGAGATAGTGTCTTACTCATAGAACAGTCAAGTGATCAGTGTTATTGGGTCAAAGGACAGTGGTGGGGACCAAAGTATGGGAGAAAGCTGGGTTAGGAAGCTCTTTGAATGCCAAACAGAGCATTTTCTATTTGGTCCTGGAGGTGATAGGAAATCACTAGAGTTTGTTGAGTAGAGAGTGATGTGGTTGGAGCTGTGATTTAGGAAAACCACTTAATGGCTAAATGGAGGATGGATCATAGTATCAAGGAAGCTCAGGCAGGCAGACCACCTAGCAGCTGTTACAATAATCCAGGCGTAAGGTGATAAGGTTCTGCACCAGGATGGTTAGCAGTGTCTGAGGGGAGAAGGGGGCGTATCTGAGAGAAGCTGCAAAGGTAAAATTGACAGACCTTGGCAATAGCTTGGATATGGTGTGTGTGTGTGTGTGTGTGTGTGTGAGAG
>CM053596.1:42805753-42921479 GCA_028646575.1 Pseudocheirus occidentalis
GAGAGAGAAGAGAGAGAGAGAAAGAGGAGAGAGAGAGGAAGAGAGAGAGAGAGAGAAGAGAGAGAGAGAGAGAGAGAGAGAGAGAGAGAGAAGGTGAGGTGACTCCTAGGTTGGGAACCTAAAGGCCTGGGAGGATGATGTTGCCTTCTATAGTCTTAGGGAAGGTAGGGTTGGGGGTGGGGTTTAGGGGGAAAGATAATGAGTTCTGTTTTAGACACAATGAGTTTAAGACATCTACTGGACATCCATTTCAAGATGTCTAAAAGGTAATTAGAGATGTGAGATTGGAGGAGGTCAGCAGAGAGAGGCTGGGGCAGGAAAGGTAAGATTTGAGACTTGTCAGCATAGAGATGGCAATTTAATCTGTGGGAGTTGATGATACCACCAAGTGAAATAGTATGGAGGGAGAAGAGAAGAGGACCCAGGACAGAATCCTGAGGGACATCTACCACTAAATAAAAAGGAAGATCCAGAGAATGAGGCAGAAGGGTGGTCAGATTTATTGTTGTTCCAATTTGACCTTAGACCTTACTAACTGTGTGTCCTTGGGCAAGTCACTTAGCCCTGTTTGTTTGCCTCAACAACAAAAAAGAGAGAGAGAAGAAGAAGGCTGGCTTTTGGAGTCAGGAAGATTTGGATTCAAGTCCTGCCTGTGACAGATCCTAGAGGAAGGGAAAGGAAGGGAGAGAGAGAGAGAAAACATACCAGGATGAAATCCTCGTGGGGGTGAGAGACAGAGACACACTAGTATTGATTATCCCTAAACCCATCATGTGCTTTTGAAACAGCTGGGTAGCCGACTGATATCATGGCAGATTTGCCATCAAAATGACCTGAAGTTAAATCTTTTTTTTTTTTTGAGAGGGCACTCAAGACAATTGCTTTATTTCAAAATCATGGAAAAGTATTGCCTTTTGTACAGTGGTACTGTCTTTCATAAACTGGATACCACGAATACTTGCTAAATCACATCTGTTCATGTATAATTGCTCTCAAGCATTGTTAGTCACCTTGGGAGAGCTCCATCCACTCTTTTTCAGATTACATTTAGTGCCACTAAATGCATGCCAAAAAAAAAAAAGACAGGTAACTATTATTCTCACATACAATTTTTTACCATATATATATGTGTGTGTGTTGATTAAATACATATTTATCAGGTACCCACTGTATGCAAGGCATTGGTTAAATAATAATTAACGTTTATGTGCTTTTTGACCCACATGACTTGATGGTCCAGTGTACATTTGGGGGTATCTCTCACAAAAACTCTTTGGCTCATGCCTCCATCTTGGAAGCATCTGCCTTTGATATATCGCTCATGAAAAAGTGCTTGCTCATTTTTCTATCCCAAAATGGGCATTCCCTTAGTTATTTAGTCAATTGAGACAGTGAGCTTATGTAAGTACAGACTTTATTTAACTCGATGCCACCACCTTCAACAAACCCATTTAATTGACTCATATCACAGCCCATAGATAGTCAGGAAAATCTTCTCCCCATTCATACAGGGAATATATAATCCTATTGACTGATAGTACTACCCTTTGTAGCTCAGCATTGCTAGGGAGTCAGTCAATAATCTATTCCTGGTGGGTCCTACTTTCTCCATGGGAAATGAAGTCAGAATTGGATTGTGAGAGTCAACCTTCCCCAACTGAGTTTAAATCTTTCCCAGTCCTGTGATCTCATTTGTAAAATGTTAGCAGTTATTATTTCTCCTGGAGCTGTTCACTCCCTCCCCACCTTCCCCAATCTCCATTTCCCCCAAATTCCCTGAAATTCCTTCCCCTTTTTCTCTGCCTACTCAGCTTCTCCCTGTTCCTATCAGAGACCATCTTGTCACACCTTCCTATTTTGCAGATGAGGAAACTGAGGAAAGGAGCAATAATTTACTCAAGTTTGCATATAGAGTATCAGAGGTGGGATTGAAATTCAAGGACTCAGTCCCCAAAGACAATGTTCTTTCTACCTTAGCCCAAAGCACCGCTCAAGAACCATTTTCTCCATGATGAAGCCTTTCCTGGCTCCTCTGAGGCTTAAAGAGATCACTCCTATGTTATTAAGTCCTGTCTTGTTCCAAATGTTTCCTGCTAGTAATATTTTCTCCCTCACAGAAAATCCAGAAGCTCCAGGGTGGTGGGGAACTCTGTCATCTTCTTTATTACAAAAGGGCTGGGTGTACTCAAAGTATTCAAACAAACACTGCCAGTTACTGGTTATGTGACATAATGTTGTCATTTCCCCATATCTCCTCCCCAGGAACTAGTTTCTTCCTTTATAATATGACTGGGTTGGACTAGTCTTTTTAAAAAAATAGTTTGATGGCTATATTTCAATATAATTGAAATAATTTTCTTCTATGCATTAAAAAACCTTCATTGTAGAAGGAGCCTGACTATAGACTTCACCAGACTGACCAAGGGCACTAGGATACAGACAAGGTTAAAGACCCCTGCACTAATGTTCACTAAGGTTCCATCCTCATGTTCCAATAGTCAAGGGAACATATAATGTTGAAACCGTTTATGTTCTAAGCCCACTTCCAGCTCTCCTCTCATTACAAGTTAATGTTGTGAAAAAGTTAATGCTATCTTGGACTTCACTGAGGACCATAGCTTCTAGGGACAAGGAGGTAAGAGGCCCTCTGGTCTCTGCCCTGCTGGAGGGCAGATCTTCACATGTATAGTATTGGGTTTAGTTCTAGGCATTACAGTTCTAAAAGGACATGGAGAAATTGGAGAACATCCAGAAAATGGGGGTGTTTAATCTATAAAAGAAAAGACTCAGGGGAGACCCCCAGATTATTGCAATAGCTACTGGACTGGTGGGGGGTGGGGTATGTAGAGGAAGAGTGTCTGCCTACCTCAAGTCTCCCCAAACCAATCTGGCAACTGCTGACTGCCCAGAACCTTCCCAGACCCAGCCTTGAGCCCTGTGAGGGACCAAAAACCAGTAGTCCAGAGTCAGAGGTGATCCAACTATTTAGAATTTTATTGCCAGAAGAGCTTACAAGCAGAACCACAGAGCTAGTCTGAGAGTTCTCTGGAAGGGGGTTACATCTGAGCATGTAAAGCTAAAAATGACAATGTTACTTTATTCTAGATTAATTAAAAATCAGCCTTGCAGTTTCTAGGTACAGGCACTTGGTAATAAGTTCATCCTTGTGGTTTCAACAACAGTCTCCAAAAGTATCACTGACTGGTAAGTAAGGCAGCAGCAGGCTCTAATTGGCTAGTTCTGAGTTTTCCAGGCCTTCCCCTTTCTCCTGGATTGTAAGGAGGCTCAAGCAAATCAAGAGGGTGAATACATTCCTCTACTAACATTTTCTACAAATCATCCTCTGGTTCAGCCACCAAAGGGATTTTCCTAAAGCACAGGTTTCATCAGGTCCAACCCTCTCCCCACTCAATAAACTTCAGTGGCTCCTTTATACCCCTTCCTCCACACCCACACCCATACATACTCAGCCATCCTGTGACAAAGGCTTCTTTGCAGTTCTGTGAACAAGACAGTTTATCTCTCAGCTCTGGGCATTTTCACTGGTTATGTCATGCCTGCAATGTTCTCCCTCCTTACCTTTGACTTCTGCCTTCCTTCAGGTCCCAGCTAAAATCCCACCTTCTCTAGGCAGCCTTTCCTGATCCCCCTTAATTCTATTGGTCATGTCTTCTCTATCCAGTATATAGCTGGTTTGCACATGGTTATTTGCAAATTGCCTTTCTCTTTGGGGGCAGGGACTGTCTTTTGCCTTTCTTTTCATCCCCAGCACTTAGCACAGAGCCTGGGACTTGATAGGTACTTAATCAATGCTTATAGGTGATGAGGTGTAGGCTCTGGGACCCTCCTTGAGCTCTCTTTGAATCTTTGAGGTATAGGCTCTGAGAAATCCCTTGAGGTCTGGTTGGGTCTTCCCACTTGATGAGGCATTTGCAGAGGCCATAAGTATTTCATTGTGGCTAGGCCCAAACCTCTGTTACTAACCTGGCCCTCCATTGTCCATCTGCTTCCCACCCTGGAGCCTATCAAAATATCAATTCACTCTTGCATTGATCTCATTAACTCCTCCTGAAGATCCTCCCCAAACTCCTCCTCTAGATCACCCCTAGATTCCTCTGTGTATAGGAATCCTATCTTCCCTCCATGTGTGTGAGGGTGCCTTAGAATAGCTTAGCACAAACTTGCTCTGTGAAAACACATAGAACAACCTAGCACAGACTGGCTCCTTAAGAGTCTACCCCATATAGCGAACTTGAACTTTCAATAAACTTTGTTTTTCTTTGGCTGAGAAGATTTGAGTGGAATTCTTTCAGCAGGACCCAGCATGGTAGTATTTGGGGGTCTCAGGCAACCCTAACCCTCTTTGGGTAAACTTCTTCATTTTTATGATTCCCTAACCAGGAAACACTGCTAATCCAGGGACTGGAAGGTACATAACACTCTCTCTTTCCCTATTGCTTTCTCGTCCTCCAAGTAGCTCGGAGGTGTGGGTTTTTTGCTTGTTTTTTGTGTTTTGTTTTGTTTTGTTTTTGTGGGCCTGACCTTTCAGGTTCTACTAGGTCAGACAGCTAGGTACTCACTCAGGCTGACCTCAGGTTCTTGATCCTGTTTGGTTATGTTGGAGAGCATAGACATGTGCACCCTTTCTGAAGAATGGAGGACAAGGACAGATGCCTCATCTGGAAGTGTAAGCCAGATTCTTTCAATTCTCTCAGCTCTATGGAACTAGGGAAACTCAAGGTATTTTTTGTAGGTTTTTCACCCTATTTTGTTTGTTTGTTTTTCGAGGCTTACTCTCAAACCTTCATTTATGGAGAAAGGGACTTCCAGGCCTTATGCCTGTAGCTCCCAAAATTTTGCCTTTGGGTTGTCTTTTACAACATTGAGAAAAATTTAGTTTCTCTGGATAACCTTAAAAAGGAAAAGCCAGTGTTTTGTTGCAACACTGTTTGGCCTAGCTATTGCCTAGAAAACCATGAATCATGGCCTGTTTGGGGGACTTTAAAAGACAATGCTCTCTTGCAGTTAGAATTATACTATCACAGAGAAGAAAAATGGTTAGAAGATGTCTATTTGCTGGCCTTCATTGAACTGTCTCAGAACATGGTTCTCAGGAAAGAGTGTGAGATGCTTGAAGCTAGAGCCTCTCCACAAAGGGGCAATGGAGACCAATTGAATGACCTCCTTCCTATGGCTTTGGCCACAGCTCCTCCCCCATCAGGAACTCCTGCTCAGGTCCCAGTCAATGGTCCCACTGAGGCAGCTCCCCTACCCCTTTCTGCTAGACCCCAACCCTTTTCCCCCCGGATTCCCCTCCCTTTTCCTCTAGCCCAGCACCCCTCATTTCCTGCCCCCTACACCTCATCACTGGGATTAATATAGTTGTTTTGGTGTTCAATCTGCTGTCTTTGGGAGGATTGGGACGTGGAGGGGTTTTCTAGTCACTCTTTGATTTAATATCACCTACTAGCTTTGACCTGGAGCAAATCACCTTCTCTCACTGTGATGAGGTGCAAGCTCATCTTGCTTGATCTCTCCTTGAATCTTTGAGGTACAGGCTCTGAGAGCACCTTGAACTCTCCTGGAATCTTCCCCAGTAAGGCATTTGCTTGAGGACATGGGCCTTAAGTTGTGGCTCTGCCCAAGTCTTTTTTTTTTTAATTTATTGACTTGTTTATTGACTTTTAGTTTACAAGATTCAGTTACAGAATCCCTTGAGTTTCAGATTTTCTCCCCTCCCTTCTCCCCCCATCCCCATGGTGGCGTACCATCATGTATAGAATCTGCAAACACTTTCACATTGTATAATAGTCTGGTTGTACAGAAGCGTTGTAACCAATGGAGCGAATAATGGGGGAAAAAAAGAAAAGAAACAAAATCAAACATGGAAAATAACAATAGCATGTGTTGCTTTGGTCTCCACTTAAACTCTGGTCTTTCTAGATCTTTCCCTGAGTGTAGACTTCTCCTTCCATTCTGAGACTTGTAGAGTTGTCTTATAGCTGTGTGTTGCTGAGAAGAGCCCAGTTTATCAAGGTTGGTCGTCACACATATGATGTATCTGTGACTGTGTACAAATTTTTCCTGGTTCTGCTCTTCTCACTTAGCATCAATTTGTACAAGCCTCTCCAGGTAATTATGAAGTCAATCTCTTCCCCATTTCTTATAGCACAATAGTATTCCATTACATTCATATACCATAACTTGTTCAGCCATTGCCCAATTGACGGGCATCCCCTAAGTTTCCAGTTGTTTGCCACCACAAAGAGAGCTGCAATACATATTTTTGTAAGTATGGTCTGCCCAAGTCTTTAGCCCTCCTTTGTCCATCAGTTTCCCACCCTTGATCCTATTGTCCCACCCTTGAACTGGGTGATCCTACTGTCCCACCCTTGAACAGACAATAGCCCACTATTGTCTGTCCTCTCCAGGTACTTTCAGCAACTTTTCACCCTTAATCATCTGACTCTTCCTGGAGATCCTCCCCAAACTCCTCCTCTAGATCACCCCTCGATTCTTCCCACAATGTTTCTGTATATAAGACTCCATCTTCCCTCCATGTGGTGTGGGAGTGCCATAGAATGACCTACCAGAGACTTACTCTGTGCCAGACTTGCTCTGGCTTGCTTGCCCAATGCAAACCTTACAGATACCTAGGCTCCTTAAGAGTCTACCCAACACGGTGAACTTTTAATAAACTTTACTTTTCTTTGGCTGAGAGAAGACTTGAGTTGAATTCATCTGGCAGGACCTGATGTGTTGGTAGTGTTGGTATTTTGGGGTCTCGAGCACCCCTAACCCTAACTACATTGCCTGGACCCTAATTAAATTAGAAGGTTGCCAGGCTGCTAGATGGCACAGTGAATAGAGAACCAGCCCTGGAGTCAGGAGGATCTGAATTCAAAACGGGCCTCAGACACTTGACACACTTAACTAGCTGTGTGATCTTGGGCAAGTTACATAACCCCAATCGCCCTGTGTTCCCCCCTCCAAAAAGCAAATAAATGAATGAATGAATGAGTGAGTGAATGAATGAATAAATGAATAAATAAATAAATTAGAAGGTTGGATTGAATCAGAGTTACTTAAAAAAAGGTTCTTGGATGGATTCCACAGTTTCCATGAAGAAAAATGGAAAATAATCAGCAAGCATTTATTAAACACCTACTGTGTGTCAAGAATTGGGAAAAAAAAAACCAGTGCCTTCCATCAAGGAGCTTATATTCTAATGAGGAGACAACACACACAAAAAAATTACATCTTTATTTTCGTTAACCTAAAACTGAAATTCAGCATTTATTCCAGTTATTGAAAAATAACATTCTGAGAAGACGTTCTTAGTGAAAGGACTATTCCTTTTTATTAATAAAATGCTAGCCCTGTTAATTATTAATAAAAGAATTAATTACACAGAGACTTTACCTCTCTAACTTTTTAAACATCACTATAGGCTTCACCAAATAATAATACTTAAAATTTATATAGTGTTCACCATCAGGCACTTATACAAATTTACAGACCTTAACAATTATTATCTTCTTTGATTAAAAAAAAAACCTGGGAAGCAGGTGCTATTATTGTCCCCCATTGTTTTTTTTTAAACAGATGAGGAGATTGAGGTCTTGACTTGCCCAGGGTCACATAGCTAATAAGTGTCTGAGGGTGGATTTGAACTCAGTTCTTCTTGACTCTAGGCCTGGTGGCCCATCTGTCGAGCTAAGTGGTGTCTCAGGAGCCTTCCAGCTCTAAAGTTGTCTTTAAGATCTCTCTCAGCTGGTGTTCTCTGTCCTAAGTCCCCTCCCAGTTCTGAAATTTTAAGATTAAAATAAAATCTTTGCTGTGATGGAAAGAGAATTAAATCGGGAACAAGGAGTTGTATTTTTGACCTTTTAGGTTCTTCTCCACTAGAAACAGGATGTTTTATCCTGGCCACATATCAATTCAACTTTGTTTCTTCCTATCATTCAACAGTGAACCTTCAACTTTTGTTTGAAAATTTCTGTTTATTACTTATAAATCAACAAATACTTATATTTTTTAGATTCATTTTTCTTGACTTTTTTTTGTTTTTGTTTTTAAATTTATTTGTTTACTTTTAGTTTACAACATTCAGTTCCACAGTCCCTTGACTTTAAAATTTTCTCCCTCTTCTTTTCCTCCCCCTCTGCCCCACTCCCCATGGCAGCAAGCAATCAAATCTAGGATCTACAAATATCTTATCATTAAACATTACTCAGATTGTAAAGAAGGATTATAACCAATGGAGTGAGTGAGAAAGAGGAAACAAAACAAGAAAAAGAGAGAGAGCAAGTATTTTGCTTCAATCTGCATTCAGACTCTATAGTTCTTTCTCTGGATGTGGATATCTCTTTCCATCACTACTCTTTTGGAATTATCTTAGAACCTTGTGTTGCTGAGAGGAGACCAGTCTATCAAAGTTAGTCATCACAAATACATTGTGTCATACAAATTTCTCCTGGTTCTGCTCTTCTCACTCAACATCAGTTTATATGAGTCTCTCCAGGTTATTATGAAGTCTGTCTGCTCCTCATTTCTTAGAGCACAATAGTATTCCATTACATTCATATACCACAACTTGTTCAGCCATTCCCTAATTAATCGGCAACCCCTTGATTTCCATTTCCTTGCCACCACAAAAAGAGCTGCTATAAATATTTTTGTATATATGAGTCCTCTTCCCACTTCTCTGATCTCTTCAGGATACAGCCCTAGAAGTGGTACTGCTGAGTCAAAGAGTATGCACTCATTTATAGCCCTTTGAGCATAGTTCCAGATTGCTCTCCTGAATGGTTGGTTCAGTTCACAACTCTACCAACAATGCGTTAGTGTTACAATTTTTCCACATCCTCTCCAGCATTTTCCTGTTTTGTCATCTTAGCCAATTTGGTGGGTGAGGTATGGTACCTCAGAACTGTTGATTTGCATTTCTCTAATCCACAGTGATTTAGAGCATTTTTTTCCATATGCTTATAGATATCTTTAATTTCTTCCTCTGAAAACTGCCTGTTCATATCCTTTGGCCATTTATCAATTGGGGAATGACTTGTATTCTTATAGATTTGACTCAGTTCTCTGTATATTTTAGAAATGAGGCCTTTATCAGAGACATTGGTTGTAAAAATTCTTTTCCAATTTCCCACTTTCCTCTTAATCTTGGTTACATTGGCTTTATTTGTACATAAACTTTTCAATTTAATGTAATCAAAATTATCCATTTGGGGTTTTATAATGCTCTTTAACTCTTGTTTGGTCATAAAATCTTCCCTTCTCCATAAATCTGACAGGTAAACTATTCCTTGCTTTCCCAGGATTGCTTACAGTATCAGCCTAGATCGTGCACCCATTTTGACTTGATTTTGGTCTATGCCCAGTTTCTGCCATACTCTATTCCAGTTTTCCCAGCAGTTTTTGTCAAATAGTGTGTTCTTATCCCCAAAACTGGGGTCTTTGGGTTTATCAAACAGTAGATTACCATAGTCATTGACTGCTGCGTCTCATGTACTCAATATACTCCACTGATCCACTACTCTTATTTCTCAACCAGTACCAAGTAGTTTTGATGACTGCTGCTTCATAATACAGATTAAAATCTAGTATGGCTAGGCCACCTTCCCTAGCATTTCTTTTAATCAATTACCTTGATATTCTGGACCTTTTTTTCTTCCAAATGAATTGTTACTATTTTTTCTAGTTCTATACAATAATTTTTTGGTAGATTGATTGGCATGGCACTAAGTATGTAATTTAATTTAGATAAAATCGTAATTTTTATTATATTGGCTCGACCCCACCACAAGCAACTGATTTTTTCCCAATGAGTTAGATCTGACTTTATTTGTATGAAAAGTGTTTTGTAATTGTGTTCATATAAGTCCTGGGTTTGTTTTGGCAGGTAAATTCCCAAATATTTTATAATGTCTACAGTAACTTTAAATGGAATTTCTCTATCTCTTGCTGTTGGATTTCATTAGAGATATATAGGAATGCTGAGGATTTATGTGGGTTTATTTTATATCCTGCAACTTTGCCACATTTATTATCTCAAGTTGTTTTTTTTACTTGATTCTCTAGCATTCTCTAAGTATATCATCATATCATCTGCAAAGAGTGATAGCTTAGTCTCTTCTTTGCCTAACAACAAATACTTATCAAACGGCCAGCTGCATGCAAGGAAGGCACTAGGTTAGTACCTAGGACATTACAAAGCAGTTTGGTGCAGTGGAAGGTTTTGGACTCCCAGTTGGATCATCAAATACTACTTCTAGACGTAATAGCCCTGTAACCTTAAGCAAATCACTTACTTTCTCAATTTTCTTCACCTGTAAAACGGAGAAAATAAGAACACTTACTTTCCATGGTTGTTGTGAGGATGAAATAAGGTGTTTGTCAGGTGCTTTCCAGACCAATAAGGGAAACTATGAGGTACAGTGGGTAGAGACCCCCACCTCTCCCTGGCACCCACAGGTCAATGAACTGCCCCCTCTGCTCCCCCCAATCAGGAAGACCAAAGTTCAAATCCCGTTTCAGATGCTCAGAAGCTTCCTAATAGCTCCCATCCCAGTCACTTAAGCCCGTTTGCCTCAATTTCCTCATCTGTAAAAATGAGCTGAAGAAGTAAATGGCAAACTGATCCAGTATTTTTGCTCAAAAAATCCCAAATGGGGTCACCAAGAGTCAGACATAACTGAACAACAACAAAATTCCAAACCATATATATATATACAAATGCTTTTATTATCAACCCATATAGCCTTCAGTTTCCAGTGTATCATACCATAATCCCTGTACTAGTTATTAACTTTAGGTGCTTGGGTAATTCACGGTGTCTCTGAATAGTTTCTGGGTCTGTAAAAGTTGGACTAAACGTGGTCATCTCTGAAGTACCTTCTACAATTAAACATCCTATGCTTGTCTAAGGTCTCAGTCCTAATATTCTGTGACTTACACACTCTTAACTCTAGGCAGCCTGATGTAAGGGACTAGAATATTGTATCTGGAGTCAGAAGTCAAGCTTGAATCTTGCCTCGGTCACCAACTACGTGTGACTGAGCAAATCGTTCGGCCTTCCTGGGCCTCAGTTGCCTTTTCTGTAAAATCAGAGGTCTAGACTCAATGACCTTTAACCAGCTCTAAATCTATGATTTCCCTCTCTTGGTACCACAGAGGGAGGCAAGAGCCTAAGTTTGAGGGAGGGATTGTCCTGGTTTTCAGGTGCTCTCACTTTCTTCTCTCCAACCTTCCCCAAACTTGACTTTCCCTAAGAGAGGGTGGTGTGTCCGATGAAATGATGGGGGAGAGAAAAGAGGGAGGAAATGGGAGGGGGGGAGAAGGCTGAAGGAAGCTGAATGGAGGAAGGAAGCAGCAGAGTTGAGAGCGAGGCATAGGAATCAGGAGGGGAGGAAAGGTCGGAGGTTGTTAATGGGCAGAGAGGGCGCGAGAGCAAAGTGGGGGGAATCATGTGATTTAGAGTTACAAGAGATCCTAGAGAACATCGAGGTGAGCTGATTTTCCCCCATCTCACAGATAGCCGAGTACGGAGTCACGACTAGATCCACTTATCGTCATTCCCACACTAGTGGCTTCTGAAAGACGAGGGTGGGAGGTGGGGGCGGGGGACGGGGGGAAGGGGCAAGGGGGACCACGAGTGGATTGCGGAGTGGGGGGAGAAGAAGGGGCTCAGGGCTAAGGCTGGAGACACGGTCCTATGAAGGGATGAAGGGTGAGGTGTGCGGACACCTCGGCAGCCCTGGGCAGGACCCAGACAGGAGGCTGGCCGGGGCTCCGAGCCAGCCTTCCCCGGCCCGCCACCCTTGCTTCTGGGCGGCAGGGGGCACTCGGAGCTGCGTGGCTCGGACAGCTCCCGGGCTCCTCTCCTCCTCGTAGTCGTCCTCCTCCTCTTCGTAGTCCTCCTCCTCATTCTCTGTGTCCTCCTCCTCCTCTTCCTCTCCCTCCCCGCCCCCTCCTCCTCCTTCTGCACCTCCCTCCGGCCTGGGGGCGGGCAGGGGGCGGAGGAGGGGGCGGAGGGGAAGGGTGAAGAGGGGCCGCGCGGCTTTCCAGTCCCCTGGGACTGCTGCCTTTAAAAGCTGCGGGGGAGTCTGGACTGGGGTCATCCACTCTGGCGTGCAGCTCAGCGCCAAGAGGGACTTTGAACTTCGAACCCAGGACTCCCGATTCCCAGTTCGGCTCGAACTCTTCAACTTGCACGAGGTCAGCGCCCAACTCTGGCAAGAACAGGTAACCTCGGGGAGCAGGGTCCATGCTGCCGCCCCCATCCCTGGCCACCCGGGCCTCTTGAGAAGTTTGGGCATCTCTAGCCAGTGCGGGGGTGCTGAGCTCGTCTCATGTATGGTGTGTGTTTGTATGTGTGTGTGTACGTGTGTGTCCCTGTTAGAGAAAGGATCGATAGAGGGACGATGTTAGGCGGCGTGGAGGTGGCCACTCAACTGCAAGGACTGCCGGAGGCTGCCAGAGGGGAGGATGGGGGCGGGGGTGCCCGAGGGGCGGAGGGAACCAGAGGATAGCCTCTGGAAGAGTGAGCCGGCGGCGGGGGCCGAAGTCTAGATAGAGCCAGAGACCGCGGAAAGCAGAGCCGGAAAGGATTTTGGAGGCTGGCTGGGGCACCTACTTCAGTTTACATTTAGGGAAATTGAGGTCCAGATAGTAAGTAGCAAAGCCGGGATCCGAACCGAGTTCACCGACTCCAAACGCTGGACTTTTCCCACTGCACTCAATCAACCCCCCCCCCCTTGAGGGTCACTGGTGCTTTGCAAAGGCAGGTTGTAGTTGGCACAGCGATCTTTTGTCCCCCAAATGAGTCCCAAGTCCCTCGATGGGAGAAAGTTGTAGGAAAAGGGACAGTAAAATTAAAAGGGGGACCAAGATGACCTCGGGGGTCCCTTCTAGCTCTTGATTTTGGAGCCAGTGCTAATGAAGAATATAGAGGTTAGGGATGTGTATTCGGTAGCCTAGCTGGAGGAAGCGATCAACCTGGGAGGAAACAGGACCTTCCCTAAGGCTACCTTGGGAGGTAGGGCCAAGTTGAACTCCCCGCGGGAGGCAGCCACCTCCTCTCTCCTGCCTCCTCCTTCCTCTCCACCCCCATCTTCCTCCTCCGGAGTTTTTCAATCAGCCTCTTGCCATATTAGTCCCAGAGGGACTGGACCTTAGTTTCCTCATCTTGAAAATCAAGAGGATTGAATCGGGAGAGTTGCTTAATACCTTTGCCATCTCTGACAGTCTGTGTGCTAAGGCATCTCCAGTCTATGTAACATTCACTATCCTAAGAAAAAGTTGGGAATATTGGAATAAGTGACATATAACACTTTTCATGACCATACTATATATAATGTGAATACTAGAGCTATTACTCCCAATTCACAGATGAAGACACTGAGAAACAGATTGTTTTATTTAGTGACCCAGGGCATTGAAATTTAGAGGGTGGGGATGGCCTAGAAACAAAGGTATTTAGTATCTACTTAGTGACAACAGCTATCTGAATTGATTTGAGGGTAGAGATACCAGTTAATAAGTATGGAGCAGAATGGATTGGAAATGGAGCCCCAGAGCTCAGGATTTAGTAACTCCACTCTTTGGGAGCTACCAGAACTCTCAATTAGTCAATCCCTTTGTGTCATCAGGTAGATTAAATCTCAGATGAGTTGGTAGAGGAGACTGGATACTTTGTTTCTATTATTTTGGGTGGGGAAAGTGGAAAGTCACTTGTCTCCTGGATAGAGACAGTATTCAAACCTAGGTCTTCTGATTCTAAATCCTAGGCTCTTTTCCTGATCTGCCCTGATACAATGTAAGCTCTTTGACAAAAGGGATTGTTTTAATTTTTTAAATCTGTATCCCTAATTCCCAGTTCCTAGCATACAGTAGGTGCTTAATAAAAGCTTGTTGCGGATCCCCCAGGGCTCTTTAGGAACTGAAAGAAGCAGGTCTCCTAAAAGCTCTTCTCCTTAGGATTTTAAAGAAGACAAGTTCACCCACCAACTGAAACCGTCTTTCTCCTGACTATCTGACTGAGGGAATGGAAAGAAATTACAGATAAAGGATGGATGCTCCCCTATGTCTGTAACCCTCTTTGCGTCTCTCTTATAATCCCCTCCTCCTTCCTGGACATCACTGTCTGTGCTTGCCAGGCCAGCCTTACAGTCCTCCTTCCCTGTTCTCCGGCAATTCTATTGCCTGGGCATTTCTCCTCTCTCATTCTACATCCTTTGTAAGCCCTTACCACCCTCTCTTTTCTCCCCACCCCCACCCCTTACCCCAACTTCTATACCCTGAATGTCCAAAGACCTAAAAGTGAACTCAGCAAACCCTCATTTAGGACCTGGAGTTTTTTGAGCCAAGGGCAAGCTAAGGAAACAGCTTTTGCCACTGAATTCTTTCAGCCATCCTTGTGCCAAATGAGATGGCCTAAGCTAGCTGGGACAGAGAAACCAGGTCAAGAGCATGTCACTGGGTGATATAGTAAAATTCATTCATTTGCTCCATAAGCACAGACTGGACAACTGCATGTTGTATTTTGGCTTCAGGGGATTTCTGTTGACTACGGTTAGGTGAATAGTCATGACGCAATGCAGCTCCAGGACTGGAAGTTCCTTCTTTCCCAGTTTTTCCCAATTTTCTCCCACTCCCCAATAGCTTTGGGTGGCTAATTGAATATTCAACACACACTGGAAGGAGGGATCCACCAGAAAGGATTCCTGTTGAATGGAAAGCACTGCAGTTGGAATCCAGACCTGGGTTCAAATTCCTAGCTCTGTGACAAATCCCTTCACTTAAATCTTGTGCTTTCTAATGTGAGATCCTAGGTCCGTTAGAGTAGAATAAGAAATCGAGAGCTGGAAGGGAACTCAATCTAGTTCTGTTTTACAACTCGGATGAGGTCATCCAAGGTCCTGAGAGATTTTTAAGTTCACACAGGCCACAAGTGGCAGTTTTGAAGCTAGCCCCTCTGACTCTTTAAAGCCAATGCCCTTTCACCACTGACTCCTACTGCCCCCCCCTCCAAGGCTCTTCTGGGTCAAAGTCCTTGGAACTCTTGGGCACTGCTTAGAAATTCAGATTTCAAAGTAGACCTGGACCTATCATGAATGTTCAGTAATGGCTTCATGAATTGACTGGTCTCCACTTGTCTCTTCTGGTGTCCAAGCCTTAAATCACAAAACTACCCTACCCCCCACATTCATTCTACAATTTAGTTTTTCCTCTGGCTCCTACAAAATACTGCTTCTCTTGCTCCCTTACCCCCACTTTATTTAATGATGTTTGGCTGTATTTCAGCCTCCTCCTTACAAGTAATTCAAGGGGCGGCTAGGTGGCACAGTGAATAGAGCACCAGCCCTGGAGTAAGGAGTACCTGAGTTCAAATCCAGCCTCAGACACTTAACACAAAAAAACTAGCTGTGTAACCTTGGGCAAGTCACTTAACCCCAACTGTCCTCCAAAACAAAACAAAACAAGTAATTCAATAGGTCACCTTTGCATCTGACTTCCCATTTCTGAAGGTGCTAATAGGCAGTAAGCCTCCAAAATGTGGAGAAGCAGAGCCCAGCGTCCTTTTGCTCACAAAGTAGGGTCTCCTGACCACCCCAACCCTGAATAATGGCAGTTGGCTTTTGCTTTTGCTTTCTCATTAGGAAAGGGGTCCTTACAAGGGGAATCTGACTTGCTGAAAAGTATGGAGGGTGGCGGTCAACAAAGCTTTAGTTGGGCAATCATATCAAAGTCCCTCCCTTCTGTGAGGTAATAAAGCATGATAGAAAGAATGCCAGGGTCAGTATAGAAAGGGTAGTGTTCTAGTCTTGACCAATATTGACTGGATGGATAACCTGAAGGAAGGCCATTAAATCTGAGCCCACATCCCCCAATTTTACAGGTGAGGAAACTGAGGCAGATAGAGGTTAAAGTGCCTTGCCTAGGGTAACACAGCTAGTAGGTGTCTGGTGGGCACTATACGGAATGCTCAGGTATTTTAAGATCAGTCTTTTATCTTCTGAGCCCCTCCCCCCCCCATTCCTCTTTGGAGTAAAACCTGAAGCTTGGGAAAGGAAGAAAAAAACTCCAAGATTCTCAGTAAGGAAATTAAGAGGTTGCCACAGGAATGCTGAGTTGGCCTGAGTTGGCATGTACACATCTGGAATTCCCTTTTTTTTTTTTAACTTATTTCTCTCCTTGATCTTTAAACATGATCCCAACATTCATTGCTCCTTTTGTCCAAGGTCTTGGGAGCTGGCTGGTTGAGGCCATATACTGATACTGGCCTTACTCTCTGGCTCCTATATGGTAGCCATTAGCTGGCTGGTGGTGCCTGCTTATTCCCCTTATCCATCCCCTCATGACTTGACTCAATACACACATTTGCTCCTGAAATGCTCAAGTTTTCCATGTTGTAATTCTCAGCCTTGATTTGATATATAAGCCTTTGTTTGCATTTCTCTGTGCTTTACCAACTTAGGGGAAAAACTTGAAGGGTTAGGATTGGGGGAAAGGGGGAGATGAGGAACAAGAAGTCAAACCAGATGTGTTTTTGTCTAACTGTAGGATGGTGGTTACAGCAGCCCAAGGAAAGCCAGCTTGCTTGCTGAATTCCAGTAACTTGAGTTCTGGCTTGACTCAAAATTGCAGTGTTCCTTTGGGGTTGGCATGGATTTTAGTTCCTTCTCCTCATTATTATTATCATCATTATTATTTTACATTCAGTTGGGACCTCAGGATCTGGGCATTGGAATTCTGCTGACCCCATGGGCTTCCAAGAGAATCAAGCAACATCCAGAAGGGTGGGGTTTTCCAGGTCAAGAGGCTGAGAAGGCAGAGGCATTGGCTTTAGAACTGGAAGGAACCTTAGAGGTTATCTTTCTGGATATGTCTTCAATATCAGAATTCCATGTCCCTGCCCTTTATTCTATGCAGGGAATATTTGAACCCCACCCAGCTCCTTTGCTTCAATCCTGCCCTCCCCTTCCCCTCAAGGGTTCCAAATAGAAGAAAACAGTTTATAGAGATGAATTCACATTTAGGACAGGGAGGCTCAATTCACTGGATCCTAAGAGTCAGAGTGGCAGGACCTTAGTGCATCCAACCCCCCCACCCCCATTTTTCATGATCACATATCTGGTGACAAGCCAAATGTTCAATACATTTTGAGTCATTCATTTATTCACCAAGAATTTTCTGAACATTTATGTGCCTAGCGCCCTGCCACGCTAGTAATCACTTTGACTGTGCACATTGAGAAATAAAGATGAAAACATTGTACAATTGTACAATGAGAAATGCATATTGCTTTTAAAATCAAGTATTTAATTTGTCCACTGTAAAAGAGAAATTAAATATTATCAAATATATATCAAATTAAATATTTGATTTTAAAAGCAATCCTTATAGCAAGTAGGCATTGATTGGCCCCATCCAGAAAATGTGATAAATTCTTTATCTTGAATTTATACCCTCCCTTGTGGAGGTAGATAGCATGCTTCATTGTTCTTCTGGGATCACGTTAGTCATTGCATTTAACCAATGCTCTTTAAGGTTTTCAAAGTCACTTGTTCTTATAATGGTTTTAGTGAGTAAATTTTTTTTCCTGCATCAGTTCATATAAGTCTTTCCAGGATTCTTACAAAATTTCTTACAACATACTAGTGTTCCCTTATAATTACACACTCAGCTGCTTCCCATTTAATGGGCACTCACCTGATTTCCAGGCCTTTGCTGCTATGTAAAAATCTTTCCTGACTTTTCATTCTTTGATCCTTTTTGGGGGTGTGGGGGTGTAATAAGCCTAGGAGTTATGTTTCTGGGTCAAAGGCCATGCAGTTTTAGTAACTTTGGGAACATACCTCCAATTGATTTTCCAGAATGGCTGGACCAGTTCAAAGCTCTACATTTCAATAAGACTTTAGGATTTAAAGAGACCTCATCTATTCCACCCTAACCCTTGTTATTCAGTCATTTTTAGGATTTTTTTTCAGTTGTATCCAACTCCATTTGGGGTTTTCTTAGCAGAAATACTGAAGTGGCTTGCTTTGAAGGGAGCCAGGGATTTTGCTAGACTGGGAGAACATTCCAGACTTGGGAGGGTCCCTTCCTTCCCTTTCCTACCTCCACACCTTTGCTTATGTCCATTCCTCATATCTAGAGTACACTTCCCCCTAAACACCATAAAAATAATTCTCATTGGCAATATATCAACAAGTATTTTATTTTCCCTCCTAGGGACCAGACACTGAAATATGAATAATCCCTACTTAGAGGAACTTACAGCCTATTGGTAGAAACAAGCCATAGCTATAAACAAAATAAGTATGTGCTGAAGCATTTTGAAGATTCCAACTTTCTTTCCAGCAATGGCCCTCAGAAGAAGAATCTTGGGATACAGAATTTCCCCAAGCCCTTAGCCTCCTGTGTGTCAGAGATGGGGCTTAAAGCCTTTCTTCTACTCATGCCACCCTTCTTGCTCTGGCCTCCTTTGAACGCCCCATTTCTGGGCCCACCTTCTATGGAAGATTGCCTTCCCCCCTCACCCACTGTCTACAAGCACTATTGCCTTCTCACATTTCTCTTTTGGTACTTTGCCCAGTCTTTCCCTTTGCACTCATTCTGCTCTCCTTTGTACCCAAGGTAATTGTGCGTTTTGTGTACTCTTCTCTTATTAGAAGAGGTCTCTCCTTTGCTCTCATGTGTATTGCTTGCCCATTATTATAGGTATTTTGTGTACCCTTCCGCCTTTTGGGTTAAATTTGAAACTTCTGGGATCTTCCCAGCTTCTGGAGCATAGTCAGTGTTTGAACTATTGAACTAACAAATGGATAGCACACCTGGTCTGAGAGTCAACAAAAATCCCCCCTGCTCCCCAGACTAATTGAGTATTGGAGTGTGGCATCTAGTGAGGCCGAAAGTGGTCTGGTAGTTCTAGAACTGTTCTAGAATGCAGCCTTGAGAGGGTGACAAGGGACAGTCAGCATTTAATTTTGGGGAGCTAATTGGGGATCAAGAGTGATGAAGGTGCCAGGATTAATTACACTGTTCAGGGCCCATGTTCATCACTTACTAAGCGCCTACTATGTGTCAGGCACTGGGGATAAAAAGAAAACAGTTCAACCTGTGTGTATCTAGATACATACAGAATAGATGCTGGGTGATTTGGGGGAGGGAGGGCACTAATAGTTAAGGGGAAGGCCTCTCATGGAAGGGAAGCCCTTGAGGTGAGTTGAAGTAAATTATTGATGGTTGTTGACCGACCATTCAGGCTGACTCTTCATGACCCCATTTTGGGTTTTCCTGGCAAAGATATTGGAGTGGTTTGCCATTTTGTTCTCCAGGTCATGTGACAGATGAGGAAGTTGAGGCAAACAGGGTTAAGTGACTTGACCAGGGTCACACAGCTGTCACGTCTTCCTGACTCTTAAGCCTGGCACTCTATCCACTGTACCACCTAGATGCCATATTGCTGTATTGCTTGTATACAACTATGATTCTGGATGGAAGCCTGGACCAAAGAATGAAAAATGTCCTTTTAAGTAAGCTGTAATTTTGCCCCCCAGGGAGCTCATCTAGCTAGCAAGGAGGGCAGTAACTATAAAACAATAGGAACATCCAGATACTGGAGCTCTGGAAGGGGGAGAGGCGGCAGAGGGGAGGCCCTTACTGACCCAAGGGAGAAGAGCAAGTTTTTCCATGGTGGCGGCACTTGAATTCCTTGTGTTCAGGGGCCATTTCTCTGCTGTATGTGTATCCTGGTACTTAGCACAAGGCTCTGACACATGGTAGGTACTCAATGCTTTTCATTTTTCATTTGATCTAAGTACTGAATTCATTATCAATGATAATTTCCCCCTTCCCATAATACAATGCATTTCATATAGTAGGCACTTAAAAAGATGCTGTTTGAATGAATGGGCAGCTAGTCCAACTATTCCTTCTTCATTTTACAGATTGGGAAATTAAGGCCCAGAGAAGGCCTTGCCCAAGGTCACATAGCAAGTGAAGGATAGGTCACCTCCTTTCACAAACATTGTGGGTGATGCAGGAATAATGGGATCCAAGAATATCAAACTTGTCTTGGTTTGGGGTTTGAGTGACTCCTCTAAGGAACAAAAAGGCAGAGCTTATACATGCTTAAAAACCACAAAGAGGGGGGAAGGCTTTAGGTCAAAGGAGATTTGAACGGGATCAGCTAGCTGATTAGATAGGACCAAGCAGATTCCTGATATCACATAGGCTACCAAGGATACCCAAAGTCATTAGAATTGAGAGAGAGGAGAGAGAGAGACTGAGACAGGCAGTCCAGAAAACCTGTTCAGGGTCCTGGACAGTTGCTTGAGCTGTGAACATGCAGTTGGACAAAGGCGGGAAAGAGGAAACTGAAAAGGATAAATGTGATCACCAAGAGCTGCAACTTTTGCTGCTGAAACACAGGGTCAGATAAAGAGTGGACCTGGCATTTGCAGATAGCAAGGTCTGAGGGTATCAAAACTGCTTTTTGCATGGAAGAAAGAAGGGTGTCTCAGGGCACTAAGGAATCCCCGGTGTTTCCAGAGTTGTCTGGTCATGCACTACACCAAAGTCATAGCAGCTGTGTAAACGGTAGCAAATTAGATGCTGCCTTCTGGCAGGCTTCAATTAAAGCATCACTGTTGTTGCTGGACCAATGATATTGAATTGTGCAGAATGAGTGTCATAGGGCAGTTCTGAAGGGGGCTTCTCCTAGCAAGTCTGCTTCTCTGGTTCCAAGTCTCTTTCAAAGATTTCCTACTTAATGTCACTAAAATCTTCCAGTAAAAAGATTAATACAATTTGGCACACCCTTCTAAATTTGGTTTTCCAGTAAGTAGTTGATATGGCAAAAACCAGTTCAAAACCTTATGGATATAATCCTATTAACAATAGAGCTATAAGAACATTAAATTAGGAGTCCATAATTCACCTGAAGCTTTCAGTTTTTATATACCTCTAGCTGTTTTCTAGCTTTATTTGATCCCTGTATCTGATAGGGACAATGTCATTGATAAGTTTAAGGAAAAAAAATCTTTTTTTTTTATTTTGCTTTTTTTTTTGGAGGGAAATTGGGGTTAGTGACTTGCCCAAAGTCACACAGCTAGTAAGTGTGTCAAGTAGACTGAGGCCAGATTTGAACTCAGATCCTCCTGACTCCAGGGCTGGTGCTCTATTTACTGTGCAACCTAGCTGCCTCAAAGGAAAAAAATCTTAAAAGGATTCATGATGGTTTGACTTTGGAAAATGAGTCCTTCTGTGTCAAAATAGGGAAAGAGAATTTAAAAAATTTCTTTAAAATGATTAATGCAATTAATTATTAATCCTTAATCCAATTTTGAGAAACTTACTAAAAAACATATTCAAAACCTGTATTTCCATTTCATTTGGAAGCCAATCATATATATATATATAGATATAGATAAATATAGATCTATAAGTTTGTGTGTGTGTGTGTGCCTGTCTGCCCTAGCAACTAGGACCTAGTCCTTAGATTTCTACAGTCTAGTCTTGTTGCTTTCTCAAAATTTGCTACTCTATTAAATTTTTTAAAACTTTTACATCTTGGTCTCAATCTTTCTCTCTTGAATAGCATCCTCGGGATCTTTTTGAGTTTTTCCTGCTGTATATAGGGTCTTGTCCATGGTAGCCATTCAGATTCAGTCTGCTCAGGGCATGGTCAAACTAAGAAAATTATTAACTTTGTTAATAATCCAACTGTGGTTGAACTACAGCTGAAGAAATGAATTCAAGTCTTGGCTCAGTCAGTTATTATCTGGATGATCCACGACGAAGCTATGGCCCTTAGTTTCCTCTTTATACCATGAGAAAGGAGTGGAAGAGCTGTCTGTGGGGCTCTTAGTGGTTTGCTTCAATAAACATTTCAGTCAGTCAGTGAACAATGTGCCAGGCACTGGGCTAGGTGGGTCCTCCTCCTAGCAGGTGTCTGTAACATGTAAGCTCCTTGAGGGCGGAGATTCCATTTTGTATTTGTTTACCCACCACCTAACATGTCAGTGAACAACAAATCCTTGGTGGCATTGGAGCTGTAGGAAATGGTCCAACCATTCTGGAAAACATGGACTGAACATGACTAAAATGACCATACCTTGGGCTCAGAGATCCCTTTGAGACGTGCCCCAAGGAGTCAGTGACAAAAAGAAAGGCCCCATATACCCAGCCAAGCAATTAGAGCATGGCTAAGTCATTGTACCTAAGTACATATTTGTTGCATTAAATCATTTAAATAATGTAATCCGGCTCACATTCATATTGTGCATTAAAAGGTTGCATGGTGCGGTCAATGCATTCTCATTTGATCCTTACAGCAGCCTGGGATAGTAAGTGCTATTAGCACCTCCATTTTATTGATGATGGAGCTGAGGCTCAGGGTCACTCGAGTTCAGACCTCTGACTTGAGCCCAGTGCTCTCTATCCCCTTACACCAGGGCTGGCAAACTTAGCTGTATAAAAACTAGAGGGTTTTTTGGCCTTCAAAAAGGCTTTTTTTTTTTTTTTTTTGGCCTTCTCCAACCATGCTTGTAGTTCTATGAGTATTGCCTTTTAGAACAAGGAAAACATTTTACCAGGAACAGCATCAGGGGAACTTCAGGTAGGGTTCCTAGATTATCAGTCAGTTTTCTTCCTCATCTCTCCAAGTGCTGATGCTGAGGAGTGTTTTCATGAGTACAGGACAGAAGAATCCAGTTCTTCTCGTGCACAGCTCATGTCGGGTGCACATTCCTAAGTGACAATCCACTGTAGTGGGTCATTGGGACCTTTGTCTGAGAGGCACAGTCACAGGTTTCAGGATCTTCATTTAGTCCAGCCCCTTAGCCAGTTGAGGTCCAGAAATAATTCCTTGCCCAGGTTCACCTAACCAAGCTGGAATCTGATCCCAGGTCTTTGGGAGATGAGAGAATTCTGTGTCCCTCGTTGCTTGGAATTTATTTAATGTTAGAAGGGCAAAGATGATTATGGTAAACCCAGATGGTGAGAATGTTGTCAAGACACTAGGCCTTATAGATCCAGTGTCTGCTTAAAGCAGCAGCCCCCAACCTGTGGGCTGCAACCCCTTTGGGGGTCGAACGACCCTTTTACAGGGGTCGCCTAAGACCATAGGAAAACACATTTTTCCTATGGTCTTAGGAACCCAGACACTGCTTCTCTGTCTGTCTCCAGGCAGGTTCGCCCACATGCAGATTCACCCACATACAAGTATTAAAGGGTCTCCACATTAGGAAGGTTGAGAACCACTAGCTTAGAGGCACTGAGCAGTGCTCTGGAGGAAACCATGCTCACCTCTTAATCATCTACCTCCGAAGGTCAAGGCTATGTCCTCTATACCCACAAATCTGTCAGTGAGGGGCTTGGTAGATTTAAAAGAATCCTGAACTGAAAGTTCTAGGGTGTCACCATGACCTTTTCTGGGCCTCAGTTCCCTGCTCTGTAAAATAATACTCAGACAGCAAGAAACAGGAAATCTTCTTGCTGGACACAGTCTCAAGAGGATCTTGAAATGGAGAGCCACTTAAAAGCCATGTGACCCTGGACAAGTCACTGACTCTCTCAAGTGACTCAAGTTTCCTCATCTCTAAGACAAAGGCATCAGACCCTAAAAGTCCCTTCCAGCTCATGTTCTAATGACAAAAAGAATGAACTCTAAAGTCCTTTCTAGCTTTACTAGATCCAGTATCTTGAGACCTAGGTTAAAATTCAGCTCTTTTACTTACTGGCTCCTAAGTCATTTCACCCTTCTCAGTTCTCTTCCATAAAATAAGATTGAACTAAATGGCTGCTCTGGTCTCTGTTTCCCAGGGTCGTTAGAAGGAAAGACCAGGGAAATGGGGTTGTTGGGGTATTATCATCCAAGAATTCACTGAAACTCCTCTTTAGCTGAGTTCAGCTGTGTTAATGAAGTAATAGGGTTAGGTAAGGCTATGGGCAGGGTTGGTGGGATGGCCTGGGGAGGGGCAGAGACTACAGGACAAATTAAGGGTTCCAGTGAACCTTTTGCAGTGGAGTGAGTGGGAGTCAGGATTGATTTCTCCATAATCCACCTAATTCCCCTTAGGCGGCTGAGCTGGAGAAGGAAATGGCAAACCATTCCAGTATCATGGCCAAGAAAATCCCAGATGGGGTCATAGAGTCTGAGCACCCCCACTTATAGCAGTAGATACTTTGAGGACACAAGCCGGCTCTGTTTGGATGTCTGAGCAATTACCTACTCCACAGGGAGGGGGGAAGGGGGTATTCTGCTCTGTAGAAACCATCAATTTGGATAATTGGAGCCCAGAAACCTGCTTCCTGAATCAGCTGAATAATTGCCCTTACTCTTGTCTTCTCCCCTGGCCTGCACGGACACAGACTTTAACTTTGGTTCCCAGAGCAGGGAGAGAATGCCACAATATCGGCCTGCTTTCGAAAGAACTTGGCCCCAAAACATCAGTTGGCGCAAAAGCTTCCTCTTTTTTGAACTTAATCTCTGAGGTTGTAGCAACCGCTTCCCTCTATCTGAGGAAGCTGTTTCCCTTCCTCCTTTGTGGTTATACCTTTCCAGCAATCAAATGTCTCCTAGCCTGGCCCGCATCCAGCCCTGTGAGGCAGGGGTGGTGTCAGCACCCTGGGCTGGGACAGCATTCCCTCCCAAGTAAATTCACAGGTCCAATTAGCTGCCCAGGAGCAGTTCCAAAACAGTTATCTTGCTTTCTATTCCCAAACACCTGGATCCCACATTAGCTCTTGGGGTTGGCAGGGATGGAGGAGAGAAAGGAAGAATCATGAGCAGGAAGAATTAGTAGCTAGTCCCCTCAATTTGGGGAAAGGGCTTTCTTTGCTTTTCTGATCTGGTTTTGAGGGCTTCCTGGAGGACTCCCCAAGAACTGGAAGTCAAAAGGCAAGTAGAACATCTGATATGGAGAAAGTCAGAAAGAAATGGGTTAATATTACTAATAGCCTACTTCTACCCCAGCTGGAATTTTCTTGGCATACTGGATTGGTTTGTCATTACCTCTAGCTCATTTGACAGATGAGGAAACTGAGGTAAACTGCAGTTAAGTGACTTGCCCAGGGTCACACAGCTAGTAAGTAAAATTTGAACTCAAGTCTTCCTGGCTTCAAGTATAGGGCTCTATGTATGATGGCACCACCTAGCTGTGAAATAGAATGGTGTATCTGTGGTATGCAAAAATACAGTAAATGATTATAATAGTAACTTTGTGTTTGATAAACAAATTTCTGTTGACTCCAGGGTCACCTAGCACCTAGTCTAGAGACACTAATGAGTCTCGTTGGTTCCAATCCCTTCTCCAGAAAGCTGGACCCAGACCCCAGACCTTGCCTCGTCCATCCCCTGCCTATAGCTTCTGGGATCAAATAGAAAACGTGCTAGACCTTCTCTATCTGCTAACCTTCTTTTCCCTCCAATTTCACATTGTTCCCTTCATTCTTGAATGTTCCAGTCCTATCAGATTGCTAGCCTGAAGTTCCTATGTTTTATCTTTGTTTCTATCCAATCTCTCCCCACCGTCCACCTCCCTCCAAGTCCCAGGCACTGGAATCATTGTATTTGGCGCAGGGTTTTGTGATGATGGGTATTTAATAATCAGTCATGGTGTTGCCACCTCCAGTTTTCTCTCGTTTTCTCCTGTTCGTTGGGGAAGGAGGCCAGCTTGCCAGTCCTGGCACTGGTCAGTCAATATTTTGAACATCAGCACTGGCAAGGCCTTTCCACAGTTTAACCTTTGGTTTTCCCCTCTCTCCCTGCCTGTTATCACCCTTGTGTTGATTTTCCCTTTCATTTAGTTAGGTTCCACTTAAATAAGAAAGAAACAGCATTTTCTAGCTAACTAAAAGTTAATTAATGATGACTGAAGGCATTAAAACCCAGGACTAGGAAACATGAACCCTAAATGTGAGCCTATTGATGGCCGTCAGCACATTGAGATGGGCCCAGTGTGACTCAAACTTCCTCTTGAACAGAGTTAGGGCAGCTTTTAAAGGAATCCATGGAGCCAATTTTGGCTGTACTTTTATACTATGCACCAGGCAAAAGGCAGCTTTGTTGTGATTAAGCTGGACAATACTGGAGACCAGAGCTGTAACAGTGCTTTGACCAGCAGAAGATGCTCCCTCATGTCAGTTTTTAAAGATAAAGTCAGCTGGGATGGAATGGGGTGGTGTGGGTGTGGAGTGGGGAGGGTCTGGAGTTTCAGGGAGGCCACAGTTAGGAACCACCCTGGGCCAGGCCAGGGCAGAGCCCTTAAAGCACCATCTCTTTAGCTTTATCTTAACTAATTACTCCTGTTAACTAAGTATAAACTAGAGAAATACAAGTGCCCTCTAAATTATCTGGGCTCTGGGACAAAGCTTCAGTCACCCTGCCCTAATAGCTCTTGACTCTGGTCGTGAGAAAATGTGTTAAATCACCAGGCAAATTAAAACAACTCTGAGGTACACCTTAAACCCATCAGATCAAACAACATGATGGGAAAGAAATATGACAAATGCTGGAGCGGATGTGGAAAAAACGGGGACACGAATACACTGTTGATATAAAGACTTTATGAACTGGCCCAACCATTCTGGAGAACAATTTGTAACTGTGCTCAAAGGGCTATAAAACACATTTCCTTTATAGACATAGTAATGGTGTTATTGCTGACTCAAAGGAAACGATCCCAAAAAGATCAAAGAAACTCTCATCTCTAACCAATCCTACATCTTTGCCTCAAAAGGACCATTTCACCAGTTGCTGCTCTTGCAAGGACCCCATGTCCCTTCATTCCCCCCCCCCAGCTTTTGGACCCTCCATGATGAATGCCTTACTTCCTTGTCAAATCTCTTAGAAAGGGACTTCTTACAGAGCTCTGTGACTGGAGTGTGGGGAAGAAAGGGATCTCAGAATAGTAGGAGAGGGGAAAGGCTGCAGGAGGGACCAGAAAGGCCACAAGACAGCACAGAAGGGATTGAAGGAAATCAGCTCTGTTACTTGGGGGAAACCATTCCCCCAGAGAGACATGAAAGCTCTTTTCATCCCATTCTGAATTCCTCTGTGGTTTGGTTAAACATACATTAATTACTTAGTGAATGCTTGATAATTTTTCTTAACTTCCCTTTTGGAAATCCCTGGAACATAGAATCCTAGAATTTTGAGTGCTGGAAGTGACCTCACAAGATGAAATGTCAGCATTGGAAGAGATTGTACAATGTGGTAGGGCAGAGCACTGACCTCACCTGTTTCCTTTCTCATATCATTGATTTGTTCTTACTATACAACAGGCAGAGTTCTGGATGCTGGAGATCGGTGACAAAATCATCTTATATTCTACTGGGGGAAGCACCACGTACAGGGACAAGGAAGGTGTACTGGCAGCACTAAACACTGGGAAGAGGAAAGGTCTCATAAAGGGGGTGGTACTTGAACTGAGCCTAGGAGGTGATGACTTGAAGTGTACAGAGGCAAAATGCTCTAGGGAGGAGAGGGGAGCCAGTGTAAAGGACCAGATTATCACTGAGCTGGCCTCTAACCCCACTATTAAACTGGCTCTTGCAAAGGTTACCAAGGATCTTTCATTTCTAGTTTCTAAATTCCTGAGATTCTGGCTTTGGATGCTGCCATTTACTCCCTCTTCCTTAATCTGACCCCTACTCAGTCCTCATTCATTCCTGCCCACTTAGTAGATTACTGTCTTCCAAGACTCTTTTCTCCCATCAGCTCAGTTGATGAACTCTATAGTTCTATCTCTATACACATGAAGCCTATAAACCTAGCCCTCTCATCTTGATTGGGCACCTCCTTGGGTATCCAATCAGAATCTCAAACACACTCATCTTCCCTCCTCCAAAGCTTTCTTTCTCTTGAGGGTCTCCTTACTTTCAATCAAGTCTGCAACCTGAATTGTCCTTGACTCTAGCTGCACCCCCTACTGCTTTTCAACCTACATAAATTTAAAAATGAGTTTGGAATTTTTTGAAGCTTTTAAAAAGCCCAACTTAAACCTGATTTGGTCAGTTAGAGTGGAAGTACCAGTGGAAGAGATGCTTTATGGAAGTTTTATACCGCTGTCTTCCCACACTTTTTATTTTGAGGAACATAGGTATATACCAGTGTCAAACTTCATTTCCTTCCACCTGTAACATTTATATTTTGGGGTTTCATTTACTCCCCTTCCGTCTATTCAATATCTATGACTAATGGATATTGTTCATCTCTCACTGACAGTTCCGTCTGTGTGCCATTGTAAAGAAGGTACTCTTGTTAACAAGTGTTTGTAGTTGTTTTAGGGGCTTAACTATCTTCCTTCATTTCAGGTAGGGTTGGTTGTCATTTATGAAGGCTTAATTCCTTGCACATTTCTGGGAAGTTGCTGGATAAGGCTACTCATGGTCTAGGAATGCTTTGTGATGTCCTAGAGTCAAGGAGTGATGTTCCATCACAATTGCCAAGTCATCTCTTCTAGCAATGATTAAAAAAGGAAGAAAGGGGGGAAAAAACATCTTAGGAAAATGAACCAGCGCTTCTACTATCTCTGTTAGTATAGGCCACACCCAAAGGCCCCCCCCTCTACAAAGAGAGGAGGAGGGTACATTTTTTTACCTCTTCTAGGACAAGCTTGGTCTTTATAATGACATGTTTCTATACTTTCACCTAAGTAATTGAACACTTGGTGGCTGGTCCTCTGTCTTTGGAATCTTGCATACAGCAAATGCGTAATCTTAATTGAATAGAATTATTGAATTAGAGCTAGTTAGATGTAAAAGGGACTGGATCATATTGCATGTTGGGACTTGGAAGGGACCCTTAGAGATCAGCTAGGTCAAAATGCCTTTCTGTGAACAGATAAAGTTGTATAGACACTGGTCCCAGTCTGGACTAGAACCCTGGACTCTGGATTCCAAGTTCACTGTGGTTCAAGGCTAAGTGTAAGAATGTCCTTGAAGTCTGCCTACGATTGATTAGAATTGGCCCTTTTTGAGGATTTGGGTAAGGTTGGTATTCGATAAGCGACAGGTTCATCTGTGTGCCAAGAGAGTACTCTTGTTAACAGCTCTGCCATCCCCACTTAAATAGGCTTACCTGTTTTATAGCCTTCCCTAACCCTAATTCAGTGCCTTCTTTTATTAGTCCCTGTTCATCCTGTTTAAAACTCCCTATATATTTGTTTGCATGTTTTAATTGTTCGATTATAAACTCCTTAGAACAGGGGATGGTCTTTTGCCTAGCTCTTGACACAATGCCTAGCAGGTAATAGTTGCTTAATGATAATTGAATTGAACTGAATTACCTTTATTTCAGATAGATCTGGGTCAGTTTTTCCCCTAAGGGCTTTGAGATCTTTGGGGAAGTAAGAAAGTCCCTGCATTCCCTGTCTTCCCCCAACACTGATTCTCTTTCCAGTTCTTCTCAAAGTAAAATCCTCCAGTAGAATACTATAAAATCTCTTCTGTCTCCTTGAGTGGGGGGTGGGGGTGGGGAGTGTTGGGAGAAAGGATGCAGCCTGGTCATATACCAAGATGGGAGAGATCCTTCATTTCAGCCTTCCTCAGGAAGGTAGGAGCACCAAGTCTAGGCCCTGAGGGATGTAGAGAAGACATATATGTTGGGTGGCTAGGTGACACGGTGAATAGAGCATGGGCCTGGAGTCAGGAGGACCTGAGTTCAAATCTGACCTCAGGCGCTTAATACTTACTAACCATGTGACCTTGGGCAAGTCACTTAACCCCAATTGCCCTGCCCTCCAAAAAAAAAAAAAAAGGCTGCGTAGATAGATAGGAGTCTTGTCTCAAGCCATAGAGTGGACAGCTTCTCTGCCAGGAGACTAGGAAAGGGTAGGACAAATTCAGAGGCCAGAGGCCAGCCCAAATTGATCTGAGCTCATGAAATAGAGGAGAGGAGTCTTGGAAAGGTAGCAGGGAAAAGTGGGGTTCGGAATTTCTGGATTTAAAACATGACTCTACTCCCTATGCATTTTTTGGCTTTGGTCAAGTTGTTGACCCTGGGACTTAGATTGAATGGGCTGTGTAAGGTCTCTCTCAACTTTGACATTCTCTCTTCTAAGGTCTCTTCCAACTTGGACAGAATGTGTTAGATCCTGTAAGAAGTACAGGTCAAGATGGAAACAAGGGTATATAGCACCTTAGTGCCAGGTTTCCTAGGCCTTCCTGTTCCCCTTACCGATGGGCTTACCCTGTAAACCTCATTTAGACCCTACTCCCAATGGATACTTTGCTGATTTCCATCCCAGAGAGGCCTCATGGCTGGCATGGGTGTGAGAAGACTCATATTCTGGGAGCTTAGACAGCATTTAATTCCCCGTGGTCCAATGGCCACTATCACCATAGGGTGATTCCCTTCCCATGCCTCCCATGTTCCCAGAGACCTGGCAGTATCTACTGTGGGAAGTCTTCTCTCTGAAAGGGGGAAATCAGAGGAAGGGACTTTCATTAAAAAGTGTTGTATCCAACTCCCGGTGTGCCATATCATACCCATACTGTCCATGGGTTTTCTTGGCAAAGACACTTGAATGGCTTGCCATTTCCTTCTCTAGTAGAGGCGGTCAGAAGTTAACTGATTTTTCCAGGGTCACACACATTTGGAATTTTCTTGGCAAAGATACTGGAGTGATCTCCTTTTTTGGCTCATTTTACAGACGAAGAAACTGAGGCAAACAGGGTAAAGTGACTTGTCCAGGGTCACACAGCTAGTAAATATCTGAGGCCTGATTTGGTCCTCCCTGACTCCAAGCCTGGAAGTACTCTATCCACTTTGCCACCTAATTTGCCTCCGGTTATGACCCTCTTATTTTATAGATGAAGAAAACTACCCCCAGGGAGAGGAAGTTTATTGATCGAAGGTAATACAGGTCATATCAGCCTAGACTCCAACCTAGATCATGTAAGGTCTATGTTCTTGTCATTATACAATACTTACTTCTAAGCCTTTTAAGCCTGTAGTATTGAATGTGAGACTCTTACCTTCCCCATCACTATCAAAAAATTGTTTGTATACATAAAAAACAAATGGTGATCATCACCAAACAGGTTGAACTGCTTTCCCCGACAAATCACAGTAAATAACAATATTTGGGTGTCCTCATGAGTAACCCCAGCTGTCTAGACTCAGTGGAGAATACCTAAGAAGTCTGAGCAAGACCAGAACTGCCAGCTTAGGTGCCAAATGTTTGAAAGCCTTTTCTCACTTAGGACTCTCACTTAAAATCTATTAACTCTCCTTTTACACACAGTTCTGATGACCCTAGCCGTTGAAATTCATCTATGAAAATAGCTCTGGATTTGGAACCTGGTTCTGCCTCTTAATATGTCTGTACCTATGATATCCAGAGAGTTAATCTCCCTGGGCCTAAATTTCTTTTTTGGACTAGATTACCTCTGATCCCCTTGTAATGATGCTTTCTTGTTGACTGACTGTGGTTACAAAGAAGTATAGCCTGGTTCCTGCCCTCAAGGGAAGACTCAAGCACAAATTGTATCAGGGAGAGATCAGGAAGGAACACTGGAGTTTTGGAGTCAAGAAGAACCAGGATTGAATCCCAGCTCTGCCCCTTGGCTACCCTGGGTTGTCAAGTGGAGGCACTGGTCTCTATCAGCAGATCTTACGATGTGATTTTCTGCCTACTACAGATTAAAATCTGAGTTTAAAAGGGGAAGGGAACAGAAAGGCTTTCCAGGTAGGGTCAATGACGCTTTGAATTCAAAGAGCTGGTAACACTAAAAAAAATGAATGGATGAATGAAAAAGCATTTACTAAATGTACTAAATGTGCCAAGCTACACTAGACTCCAAGGATACCGATAGAAAAAGTGAGATATTCTCTGACTCCAAGAACTTACATTCTAATTGAGGAGATAGTACATAGTAAGAGTGGTGACCAAGGGATTTGGTGTATGGGTTTGGAGAATGGGTTGGAGCCTTAGTTGAGTATGAGTATTGTCTAAGAACAATGACAAAGTTGGATATGGTTTAAGAATGGTATTGGGGGAAGAGGAGGGAGAACTGAGAACAGAGGCCTTCTGACAAGAGCCGAGGAGTGGAACCTGGCTGGAGCCAGGCTTAGATGATAGTGAACAAGTGAGGCAACCACCAGGGCAGGAGTCTGTAGGGACGAGGGCCAAGCATTCTTACACTCTGCAGTAGGCCCTGAGCACACTCATATCACAGGGCAGTAACTCCACTAATGGTCAAAGACCCCTCCAGATCAGAAGTCTGGAGACCTGGGAGCCTTGTCCTGTTTTTTTTTTTTTTTACCACCAACTTCTATTAGACCTCAAGACAAGTAACATCTCTGGCTGCAGTTTCCTGATGAGTAAAAGGGGTATGTCAGACAGGATCATCTCCAAGATCCTTCTCGTTCTAATTAGAGGTTCTAAGGTCCCTTCCAGCTCTAACGGTAGGGCTCTTCCAAAGGGGTCTTGAGAGTAGGAATAGAGCTTGGATGATTTAGAAGTGAGTGGTACAAAGGAGAGAAGCTAGAAGCTGGGCTCTAACCATCCTTTATATGGATGATGAATGTACGACCTATGCTGTTGCCCTCTACCCAGTTGGCTGAGCGGGATGTTAGTCTGACTATGGCAGAGGGCTCCTCAGGGGAGTCAAGAGCCAGCATTATATTCCCAGATTCTGATACCTATAGAATCTCATACCTCCTATCTCTGACTGATCCTTTAGGGATTGGCAGAGGGGCTTTTGACTGGGACCATCCACTGAGTGTGGCTAAATATCCTATTTTCTTAGCTGAAGTTTTGTCAGCCAATTGTTCGTATTAAAGGTATTAGAAGATGGGGCATCTAGATGGCTCAGTGGATAGAGCACCTGGCCTGGAGTCAGGAAGACCTGAGTCTCAGACACTTAGTAGCTGTGTGACCCTGGGCAAGTCACTTCACCCTGTTTGCCTCAGTTTCCTCATCTGTAAAATGAACAGAAGGAAATAGCAAACTGCTCCAATATATCTGCTAAGAAAGCCCCATGAAGAATCAGACAGGGCACCACTGAACATAATAATTAGAATAGTGGCTCCCTTTGCTAAAGGTCATGTGCTATAGGTTTTAAAATCACAAAGTACCCCACTGGCTTTCCACTTCCCGCAAATGTCTCCCCATTTCCATGAGAGGTGAAGGGGCATGAACTGGGGGGGGGGGGTTAGAGTCGAAGGCGGCTCTTTGATATTCTGAGTTCCAGGTCTGGTGTACCAGGAACCATCTGACTAAGAGGGTAATCAGCAGCTGGAAATTTGTTCCCAGGGTAAGGAGGGGTAGAGGTGATTGCAAAATCTTCGGGAAAGGTGAGAAATACGAGAGGCCCGAAAGAGAGAAAACAAACGTTTATAGAGCACTTTAAGGTCTAGTAAGCATTTTTTGATCCTGTCTACAGGCCTCGGAGTTACGTGCCATTATTATCCTGTTTTAAGCTAGTGTCTTACCCAGGCCATACAGCTAGTAAGTGTCTGAGGTCGCTCTAGGATAGTTAAATGGCTCAATCAATGGATAGAGTACCAGCCCTGAGTTCAAATCTTGATTTTTAGACACTAGCTTTGTGATCCTGGGCAAATAGCTTTGTCCTGCCTGCCTCTGTTTCCTCATCTGTAAAATGAGCTGGGAGAAGGAAATGGCAAAACCACTCCAATATCTTTGCCAAGAAAGCCCCCAAAACTCTGTTTTTTATTTTTATTTCTATTTTTTGCTTTCTGGAGGGGCAAGGGAGGGCAGTTGGGGTTAAGTGACTTGCCCAAGGTCACACACTAGTTTTGTGTTAAGTGTCTGAGGCTGGATTTGAGCTTGGTCCTCCTGACTCCAGGGCCGGTGCTCTATTCACTGCGCCACCTAGCCGTCCCACCCCCAAAAACTCTTGTCTCCATATTAGGTAGAACACAGAAGGTCAAGGCTGAAAGGGTTGTCAGAGTTCTAACATCATTGTATGGAGGTTTGTCACTAAGCCAGGCTGGATCAGCCCTTCCCTCCACATACTTTTCAATGAGCACATTGTTTTTCTACCATGGGATAACTTGCCCACCAGGCCTCTTGGATAAGCCACCTTGGGATAGACAGAATTCACTGGGTAATTCCCAGGTAGCCAAATGTGGAACACCCAGACATATTTTAATCCCCAGATGATGTTCCTTCTGCCTCAGCATGTTTTTGAGTTATCTTCCCAGAGCTCTCCTGCATCCCTGTGTCTTTAAGAAACAGACTCATTCCTTCATTCCTTGGGATCCCCAATTAAGGGACAAGAGTTCAGATTCCCCGCACATGGAGTGAACAGTCCTTCCTTGATTTTGCTTGTAGCTGTTTTTGGTCCCACGCTTTCTGGTCCATATGTTTTGATATCAACCATTTAGATGAGCAAAACACAGGGGCGGCTAGATGGCTCTAGTGAATAGAGCACCAGCCCAGGAGTCAGGAGTACCAGAGTTCAAATCTGGCCTCAGACACTTAACACAAAACTAGCTGTGTGACCTTGGGCAAGTCACTTACCCCCAATTGCCCTGCCTTCCCCTCTCCAAAAAAAAGGCAAAAAAAACCCCCCAGAACCCACAAGTGAAGAGGAGAGTTTCAGGGGAGGAAGAGGATCCCTGAATTCTGGTCCTGACTTTGCCAGGGACTGGCCGTAAATGGCATTGGCAGGATTAGAAAACTTGAACCCTTAGGTGGCTTCAGTTTTCCTAGCTAGAAAATAAAGGAGGTCGGGGATTCTTTACTTTTTATACCCTGAATCCCTTTAGCAGTCTGATGAAGCCTCTGTGAGCTCCTTTTCAGAATCATTTTAAATTATTTTATTTTATTTTTAATTTATGGAATGAAACAAGCATTTCCACAACTTTATTATATTTTATGTAATGAATTATATAGTGTAATAATATATAGACTATATACACTATTATGTTATTAAAATGTTTGCACATGAAACTACAAATCTACTATGTGCAACTTGCTATGTTCCTTTCAAATATACAGCCATTATTATGTAAATTTCTTCCCTTTTTTCCTCCCAACCCCTCCCCCTAGAGATGGCTACCATTAGACACAAACGTGTATATGTCAGAATCATGTTTTTAAATGCATCAATTCACAGGATTACAAAGTTATATTGAAACACACTGAAATTTAAATTCATGGATTACAAAGGAGTCAATTGTACTGAATTCAGCTTCCCTGTGTATCTCAAACAGTTAACAGTCTCCACATTAGATAATCCTTGAGGTGCCTTCCAGCTCTAGCATTCTGTTCTTTAGGTAGATTAATTGCATGATTACCCTCATCCCACCCCCCAAAGGAGTCTACTATTCATCCCCCAGTCTACCGTCAGAACTTCAGCTCTGGTTTGGGTAGGTTATCCAGTCCCAGGGTGATTCTGTGCGGCTCTGGGATGGGTGGAGCAGAGTTATGGGGCCTTATCTCAAGGAACATCACATCCCCAGGAAACATTAGCTTAACATTGCACTGGCTGTTCCAATGTCACCCAAGCACCCTGCTGTATGGCACCCTAGGGGTCCAGCTGCTACAGGCCCCAGCACATTCATATCAAGCTTCCCCAAAGATGGTTGTCTGGAGTTCACTCTTAATTGGAGCCTATTGGAAGAGCATATGTGGAATAATAATATTGGATAATCACATTCCTGGAAAAGGAAAGGGGGTGAAAGAACTGGGGCGATCAGTTACAGGCGGAGAATCTTGTAGGACAGTAAGAGTACCTTCCTCACAAAGATCAAAAGAGCTAATATAAATAAACTTTTTTATTGTTCCATCTTTCAGCTATGTGCTTTATGACCCTATTTGAGGTTTTCTTGGCAGAGATACTGGAGTGGTTTGCCATTTCCTTCTCCAGCTGCCTTTTTTTTCAGGAAACTGAGGCAACTAGGATTATGACTTGCCCAGGATCACACAGCTAGTGTCTGAGTGTGGATTTGAACTCAGGCTTTCCTGACTCCACATGCCTAGCACTTTTGGCACTCAACGCACTGCACTACCCGGTTGTACTTTCTAAACCTCTATGTGACCTGTGATTTTAATTGGTGTAAGGAACTCCAGATAAGGAAGTTCCCTTTAATGCAGATCAATATTTTCAGTGCAGATTGGGTTATCTCCTTCAAAAGTGGGGGAATGATGGGCCACAGGAGCACTTCACTCTCTTCTCCCTTAGCAATATGCCTGTCATTCCACATTCAGCAGCTTGATGATTCTACCTTATCCTCTAGTGTAGTCTTGGAGCAGAATGACCCAAGACTGAATGTTCTTTTCCAAGACTCATTAGGAAGGGCCCTCTGAGCTCATGGAGTGACTCCCTATAAATAGTTATCTTTGATTATTCTTAGGCTCCATCCCCCTTTTACCCTCATCCAACCAGTGAATAGACTGTTCATCTTCCCGTAGCCATCCTCATGTTTCTATTCCCATTGGTGTAGTCCAGACTCATGGCCAAGGATTACAAGGTCCTGGGTGGTTGGCTGAGCCAATGCTCTTCATACAAGTTTGGAAAAGTGTTAAATAAAGAACCCAGTCTCTTGACTTATTTTTCCCAAGTCAGTGTTAGGATCAAGATCAGGACTTCTATGCAGCTCTCACATCCAGCATTAGAGCATTCTTTATTCTAAAGTTTCTTCCAGTCCTAATATTCCTTGTTCTGTGCTTTCAAATTGAGAGACAACTGTGAGGGATTCAAGATGGAATGGCAAGACAGGATGTTAGGGTGGGTATATCAAATGATGCAGTAAGGAGCTATTTTGTAATAGCTAGCATTTAGATGGTGTTTTGAGGTTTGCAAAGCACTTTATGAAAAGAATCTCATTTGAAACTGACAGCAACCCATTTTTCAGCTGAGAAAACTGAGGCAAACAGGGTTAAGTGACTTGCCCAGGATCACACAGCTAGTGAATGTCAGATGCTAGATCTGACCTGTGGTCAAACCAGCTTCCCAATGATCCTTTACTACCTTACCTCAGTGTCTTTAATGCAAGGGAAATTAATGTAAAGGTTTATATTTGGGTTCAAAAAAAATCATCTTTTAGGGATCACAGTTCATCTGCAAAATAACAGTGGGTGTTTTGTAACAATGCAATTGTAAGTTGGCATTAAGAGAATCCAGAAAGAAAACAGGTGTCTTCTTCCTGGTCAGACCACATTTGGTGTATGGTGTGTACATTTGAGGAAGGACATGGATGAACCTGAGAGTCTCTAGAGAAGGGTGACCAGGAATGGGAAGGGGTTTGAAATCAACAAATCATTAAAGGCATTGAGAATGGTTAGCCAGGTGGCCCAGTGCACAGAGCGCCAGCCCTGGGGTTAGCAAGATAAATCTTCCTGAGTTCAAATCTGGCGTTGGAAATTTAGACTGAAGAACAAGTTGGAAAGAGGAAGGTCACAGGTCACGCACGTGAAGAGTTATGACCACAACGCCAGGCTCAGGCATGTTCTGCTTCTGCCCAGATGCTGATTGAGGAAAGGCCCTCTAACATGGAGTGGGCTTCCTTGGCAGGTGGTTGGGTCTGGGTAATCTGGATAATCACATGTCTGGTCATTCTTCCTATTCAGGTGTAATGTGTTTGGAATAAGGAGCATCCAATCTGAAGATGCTGAGTTGTATCTGGCTCAAAAAATCTGTTCATAAAACCTTAGTATAATGATAGGAAGGCCCAGATTGTGACGTGTCCATGGGACGCAGGGAGGAAGGATTCGAAAAATACGCTTCTTCTAGTTCTGACATCCTGGGTTCTCAAGGCCTTCCCAGCTCTGACATCCTGTGCTCTAAGGCCCCTCTCAGCTCTGACATCCTGTACTCTAAGGCCCCTCTCAGCTCTGACATTCTGGGTTCTAAGGGCCCTCCTAGCTCCGACATCCTGTGCTCTAAGGCCCCTCTCAGCTCTGACATCCTGTGTTCGAAGACCCCTCTCAGCTCTGACATCCTGTGTTCTAAGGGCCTTCCCAGCTCTGACACTCTTATATTCCAGGGCCCCTTTCAGTGCCCCACCAGGTTTGCCATTCTGAGTTCTAACATCTGTGTTTTATGGTCACTTCCAGTACTCTCTGCCTTAAAGCATCCTCTTTAC
Organism: Pseudocheirus occidentalis; assembly: GCA_028646575.1. NCBI lineage: Eukaryota > Metazoa > Chordata > Mammalia > Diprotodontia > Pseudocheiridae > Pseudocheirus > Pseudocheirus occidentalis. The sequence goes on from CM053596.1 coordinate 42,843,834, forward strand.
CATTCTACTTCCTGATTGTTCTCCGGTTCAAGGGCCCTCGGCCAAATATTTGCTGTATTTGACCTGGGCATCACTTGACATGGTTGGATGGTTGATTGTCTTGGCATAGATAGCCGAATGTGAGTGGCTGTGCATGGGCTCAGATCCAGCACTGGACTGGACCCGAGAGGTCATCCAGTCTGACTCCCTCATTTTCTAGATAAGGACACTGAGACAGAGATTGTAAATGAGTTGTCCACTGTCTCATGCTGTGATGGCGCACTGGAGGCTGGGCAGAGGCTGAATCTCTGGCCCTGAGAGGTGAGCAAAGGGGTGTTACAGAGTGATGGAAAGTACCCCTGGATGTCTCCCTTCCAGCTGGGCCTGGGTTAGAGTATTGGGAAGGGTGCCAATTGAATGGTTATATAGGCTTGTGGAAACGAAAACACGCTGTTCACAGTTCTCTGCAGACTTTTGTCTGCAGGAGAGAATACAGGGGAAGAAACTGAATGGGCAACTGGTAGGTGGGAGATTGGACCCCTTAGTGTTGTGAGGATAGGGTTACAAGAAGTAGGAGCCAGGTTTACTTATATTGAGGCCTTTTGTCTTTACATTTCATTCTTGTCTGTTTTTATCCCCCCCCCCTTTCTGTACCCATAAGGCCATCCCTGGTAACAAAGATTTCAAAAGAAAGGGGGAAAAAAGCAGTTTGGTAAAACAAGCCAACCCTTCCAATGCGTCTGATGTAGATGCACCTGCAGCCACTCACTCTGAAATGAAGGGGAGGGGGTGCGTTTTCTGAGCTTTCTTGGGGGCCAAACTGGACCATTAGAGTTAGGTAACATCCAGGTGCCACGTTTTGTTCCTTCTGCCTCCATTGTTGGAAGAATATGGGGAATGGTTCAGACTTTATTCTTTATTGTTCTGTCTCAGCCGATTGGTAAACCATAGTGGTACTCCCATTCAGTTTTTTCACTCCTAGCCATCTCTTTGTGATCTTGTTGTTTTTTTTTATCTTGGCAAAGATATTGGAGTGGCTTGCCAATTCCTTCTCCAGTTCATTTTACAGATGAGGACATTGAGGACTCAAAGCTAGCTTTTTTTTTGTTTTCTGGCAGAGTTAAGTGACTTGCCTAGGGTCATCCAGCTAATACATGTCTGGTACTAGTAAGCTAGTAAGTGTATGGAGGCATATATATAAATTCTCACCTTCCTCTTTGTCTCTGGGCCTCTCTGGCTCCCCAGATAAAATCCTAAGTTCTACAGAAAGCCTTTTCTGTTCCTCCTTAATGCTGATGTTTCTTTAATTAATGCTCATTCTTTGTATTTATATATGTCATATGTACATATATAATTTTGTTTGTTATGTTGTCTCTCCCACTAGACTGGAGCTCCTTAAGGGCAGGACCTGTCTTTGTTTTTCTTTGTGTCTCCAGTACTTAGCAGTGTCTGACACACAGCAGAGGGCTTGTGTAATTATGAACATAAAAATACATTAGGTATGTTAGCTGTTACTAGGAAGGAGGATGGATGGGATTAGGAAGACCTGGGATCAAGTTTTCTCTTTGATATCAATCTCAGTGCTTTAGGCAACTCCTAAGATTTAAAATTACAGTTCTAGTCCCTATACCCATTTAATAGAAGAGGAGACAGGCCCAGGGTGGGCTGGCAGTCACAAAGGAAGTTAATGACAAAGCAGGGGCAAGAACTCTGTCTCTCCCTCTGCCTGGTGACTTCCACTGGAATCCGTGAGCTAAGGTCAGTGGTGAAGGTCATATGTCTCTGTCTGACCCCAGAGCTGGCCCCAGAGCTCTCACTTGCCTTGGCCTAATCCCATAGTATTATCTCCCTGAGAGTTCATTCGGGGAGGCGCTGAATCTGCAAGCAGGCAACGAGCCTTCTCTGGGCCTGACTCTGCATCTCTCTCTCCTGGAGGGTGGAAGCTTTAGGGGTTCAGAGTTTCAGGAAGTCCTAGATCCCAGGCCTAGATCCCAGCATGGCCCTCCTGTCCAGTACTTTGGACCTGGTCCTCACCACAGGCCTCAGCATCCTGCTTGTAATGCTAATCCTAAGCCTTCTGTGTTATTTCACCTGCCGCCTGGCCCGGCCCCTCAGGTAGGTCTGCTTGTGGCCCTTGTCCCTCTCTGTCTCTCTCTCTTTCCTACTCTGTCTTCCTTCCCTCTGCCTTCTCTCTCTTCTGCCCATTTTATCTTTTACTTTCCCCATCTTCTCCGTTCTCCTCCCTTCTCTCTCATTCTCATCCCTCTTTCTCTTCCCTCTTTTCCTGTCATCCTCTTCCTCTTTCCCTTTTCTCTTCTTTCCCTCCCTTCCCTCCTTTACATTCGTTTAGAGATAGAGATGGGATGGCGAAGGGGCAGCCCTGAGTGAGAGGTGCCCAGCATCACAGAATAAGTCCACGCAGAGGTGGATTTGAGAGTTCCGGACCATTCCTCCCCTGTGTGCACTCTCCCTTGGCCTTCCCAGGTCCCTCTCTCCTGCTCATTGTTTGGCCCTAGCAGAGGGGTTACTAACATGCTAGGTAATAAGTAACCAGCACACGGAGTAAGGAAAAAAGAAGGGGGCCCAGGCTGGGAGGGGAGGCTGGTGGAGGGGGCAGGGAGGCCTGGCACTCAAAAGCGCCTATTCAAGGCCATCGGAGCATTGGCAGAGGGGATGGACTGCTCTGGATTGCACGTAGTGCTGTGATTGGGCGCCAGGGAGCCAATCAACAATGGGCAGCCAGTGAAGGGCCTGCTACATCTTCAGGAGACAAAAGAAACTTGGATCTGGGCACTGGGCATTCCCTGTAGCAGGGGATGGGATGGAGGTGGGGGAAGTTGTGCCAGACTTCAGACATCACCTAAGGAGAGAGCATGGTAGGAAAGGCACCATTAGAAAGATATGAGCATCTTGTTGGGATGGCCCAGTTTACTGTGCCTGGACTCTGTCTGCCTAGGCTTTCCAACATTCTCCTAACCCAGAACAGAGTTATAGAACTAAATACCAGGGAAGGGATTTGGAACATAGAACATCAGATATGGAAGGGACCCTAGAATACAAAATGTCTGGCGAGGCTCTGAGAAAGAAGATCAGAGCTGGGAAGGCCCTTAGAACATAAGATGTCAGAGCTGGGATGGCCCTTAGAACATAGGATGTCAGAACTGGGAAGGCCTTTAGGACACAGGATGTCAGAGCTAGGAGGGCCGTTAGAATACCAGTCAGGGCTGGGGAGGGGCCCCTTAGAACATGGAAAGAGCTGGGAGGAACAGGAACCTTCAGTCATCTCCTTCAGATGAATAGACGGAGGCTCAAGTACCCACTTCCATGGAGAGGCAGAATATTCCAGGTCAAGACAAGTTAAGGACGAACACAATTGCAGCTGGGGATATTAGTGTGACTGGGGCAAAATCAGGGCCTGGATAGTTGAGGGGAGTGGACTGAGCCCTTTTCCAACTGAGCGCCCATTGCCCGGGGTCTGTCCTCTCTTCCACAGGATTGGCACATCAGTGCACATCTGACCATCTTGCCTCACGTCTCCAGGCTCAGTTCAGTGAGCAGATCCACTGACTCTAACATGCTTCTCCTCCTTCTGGGCCTAATGGCTGGAACCTGCCTCTCTTCCCTTGTACCAGGTAACTGGGGGGCTGGTGTGATGGGAGGTGAGGGGTGGGATAGGGCTAATGCCCTGGGTGATCAAGATGGTCAGAGTTAGGAGGCAATAGGGAGCCCCTGAAAATCCTTGAGCAGGGGCTGCTGCAGTAGGGCCCTTTCTGAGCATGGAAATCCCTTTTTCCTAGAAGCTCTTTTCCGGCCTCTTGGGACGGCGCTCTTGGGGGAGAGCCTTGGTAGCTTTTGGCAGCTGTCCCAATTGCCTTTTCATTTCTGGCTTCAGGAAACCTTTCCAGCTGACTATGAGGGATTACACGTAAAAGAAAACCTTTACTGTCTTGGGCCTCAGCCTGGGCATGGCTCATGAGCAGGAAAAGACAATTTACCCCCACCCTCCTTGACTCCCATCTTTTCAAGAACCTCAGTGTTCAGAGAAGGTTCCTTCAGCCTGAGATTCATACCCCAGAAGGATTAGAACTGAGAGATCCTTTAAACCAAGCCCCTTCATTTTCCAGAGAAAACTGAAGTCCTAGAAACCTTTCAAAGGTCAGGCAGGCATGCTCCGAACCACAGTCTTCTACCCTCCCCACCTCTATCCCCCATCTCTTACCCCCCCCCACTATTCTTTCTACCATATTGCCATGTTCCCACTGCCTCTTCCCTCTCTGCCCACTGGTCCTGCCAGGGGTTAGGGTCAACCTTTGGTGAGATAGCTACCCACCCTGGGAAGATTTTTTCAAAATTTATTTATAATATTGTTTTCAGTTGTAAATTCTCCCCCTCCTCCCCTTCCCCACCCATTGAAAAGGCTAACAATATTCCTATTATATATAGATGCATATATACAATGTCATGCAGAACCTGTCCAACTGGCCATGATTCTCCCCCCTAATGCCATGGCTCCGCTGCACCCTAGAGTTGACTTGGGGCCTGAGATTCTTCTTAATTGTTTTACCAGAATTGGAAGTGGAGTTCTGTTGTCGACTGGGTAGGGCAAGAAGACTGGAAAAAGAGGCAGTACAGTGTCCTGGACAATGCAAGCTCGGGTGTCAGGAGACCTGGGATTTGTAGTTATTGTCGCATAATTCCCCCTTGTGATCCTTATTTCTCCCACTTGTCAAAATGAGAGGGTTGTACTGGGTCATCTCTGGGGTGCCTCCAACCTCACTGTGGACATCCTGGAAGTATAGGAAAAGGAGGCTGTGTCTCAGCACAGACCAAGGGGTAGCTAGGAGGAACTTCCTCTAGCTTGTTCTTGACCTTTATACAGAGGGATCTATCCTGATTCCAAGCACAGCCATAAATTCTGGACAGTAGGCCCATGATTTCCATTGTCCCTTCCCATTGACGTCTCTCCTGAGCACTTTCTGGATCTAATCCCAGAAATTTACTGCTCTTCTCCACATTCACTCCAGGTTTCTTCAAGATCCTCACACATCATTGCCAGAACTGGGAGAGATTTTAGAACAGAATGTCAGAGCTGGGAGGGGCCTTAGAATACAGGATGTCAGGGCTGGGAGAGTCCTTAGGACACAGGATGTCAGGGCTGGGAGAGTCCTTAGGACACAGGATGTCAGGGCTGGGAGAGTCCTTAGGACACAGGATGTCAGGGCTGGGAGAGTCCTTAGGACACAGGATGTCAGGGCTGGGAGAGTCCTTAGAACACAGGATGTCAGGGCTGGGAGGGCTCTTAGAACCCAGGATGTCAGAGCTGGGAGAGAGCTTAGAACATCAGAGTTACTGGGGGCTATGTTTATAACCTGTTAGACTGTCTGAGCTGGGAAAGACTTGAGAGCATAACATGTTATAATATAGAATGTTAGACCTGAAGAGGATCTTACATTATCTCAGCCAAACCCCTTGTTTTAATGTTAAGAAAATTAAGAACCAGAGAGAGGAAATGCTTTGCCTGAGGTCACAGAGCTAGTTTATTCCTTTTCCAGGTCTGGTCAATATGTCATCAGTGTGTAAGAAACTGGGCATCTTGTCACCCAACTTCTCCCCCCCACCCCATTTTCTCAGAACAAGAAGGGGACCAGAATAATGCTTTCACCCCCATTCTTCTTTACTTCAGGCAAGAAACCAGCTCTGTGAGCCTCAGTTTCTTCATCTACCAAATGGGTTTAATACTGCCCTCTTTTCCACACTGTTGCTTGTGAGGATATTCCTTGCTAAGCCTTCAGGGGCTGCCCATCTGGGAGTCAAGTTTTCACATTCCTTTCCTTAAGCCTTCCTCAGATGCCTCATTGCGGCACACATCGTCCTGAATTCTCAAACTTGATGCCAGCAAACCCCAGCTAGCCTGTGGCAGGTCCAAGCCAAGACTATACGTCTGTCCTTCACTGGAACAGCTGAAGTGCAGAGAGGCTTGCCCATCAGCAGGAGTGTGGCCTATGAGATGACACAAATAGCTCTCACTCTGCCTGTGGAACCTGGGTCTCTGACTCTTCCTTTGTAAAAGGAGTCGCTGAATCTCTGAAACTTTCTGGGTTTCCCTTCTGGGCTAGGGTAGAAGCTCTTTTTTTGTTTTTCTACATAATAGAAGATTTGAGTTCCACATTTTTCTCCCTCCCCATGCAATCTGATACAGGCTATACGTGTGCAATCATGTAAACATATTTCCACATTAGTCATGTTGGGAAAGAAGGAGCCGAACAAAAGGGGAAACCATAGGGGAAAAAAAAGTAAAAATAGTCTGCTTCAGTCTGCATTCAGACTCCGCAGTTCTTCCTCTGCACGTGGATAGCATTTTCCATCCTGAGTCTTTTAGAGTTGTCTTGGATCATTGCCTTGGACCATTAAGTCTTCCCAGGTATTTTTCTGAAATCTGCCTGCTCATCATTTCTTAGAGCACAATAATATTCCATTATATGAATATACAACTTGTACAGCCATTCCCAACTGAGGAGTATCTAGGGTAGTAGTTCTTAATGGACCTTTTTTAGCAGTCTGAAAAAACATAGGATTTCAAAGCGAATCAGTTATATTGACATGGTCCCAAGTCAGTGGAACTTCCACATCCAAGAGTCCCACTTCAGGATTCAGGTCTAGACTGAGAGGGACTCCAAAAGTGGACTTTTCTTCCCCCTCGAATCCTTGGACACTCAATGCTAACTTGATTACCCTTCTCATCTAGAGAAAGAGAAGAATCCTCAGTATTGGAGGGACCAGGCACAACAGACCCTCCAGCATGCCCTGAAGCTCCAGAACCTCAACACCAATGTAGCCAAGAATGTGATCTTGTTCCTGGGAGATGGTAAGTGTGGGGAATGGGACCAGAGGCAGCCAGAGCCAGATATGGGGGTGGGAGGAACTGAAAGACTCATTAAATGGCAGGCAGGGAGATAATGAGTCTCCAGATGGAGACCTAAAGAATTCTCATGGAATTCCCCAGGAGTGGGGCACAGGGGGAAAAAAAAAGCTTTGCCTTTGCAGTCAAGAGTTGCAATCAGATCTGATCTGACGCTGAGCACTGTTTACCTGGGGCAGATCAGCTCACTCCCCCTGCCTCACCTAAAGTGAGGGGGATTGATTGAGCTGAGATCTCTTTCCAGCTCTTGAGCCTTGTTGCTCCATACCTATGGGAGATGACTGATTCCCTGGAGATGGGGAGATAATGAATCCTTGGAGCCCAGAGCCTAGATTGGGGAAGAACAGATGTAGAAGGCAGAGCTCAAGCGTCTTCCCCCAGAGCCCAGACTTTGTTCTGACCACTGGTTCCCATGAGCCTGGGGAGCCCAGCTCCCTAGGAGCTGCTGCTGTGGTTTGTGGGGAAGTCTGGGAGGGGCCAAGTTTACCCAAGGGGCCAATTAGCTGCACTGAAGCCTGGGAAATCCTCACTCCAAGGCACCCACAGCCTGTGCCTGGCTCGCAAGGGGGCAGGCAGCAGCTGGAGATCATTAATGCCCACATGGCCACATTACTTTGTGGGCCCCAGCTTGGGGCTTGTGGAGAGGGAGGCTCCCGGCGCCAGAGGCCTTGGGAGGAGGCCTCAGAATATGCTGCTCACCCCCTGCAGGAATGGGGGTGTCCACTGTGACCGCTGCCCGGATCCTCAAAGGCCAGCTTCACCACATGTCCGGAGAGGACTTCCAGCTTGAAATGGACAAGTTTCCTTTTGTAGCTCTGTCCAAGGTGAGTGCAGACCCTGTCCTCTCCTTCCCATCCACCTAAGTGGGAGAGGTTCCCTTGCTCTCGCTCTTACTCTTTATCTCTGTCTTTCTCTGTCTCTGTCTCCCTCTTTCTCCCTGTCCTTGGTCTTCTCCCCCATATCCCCTCTACAATTTCCTTTCAGTTTCTTTGCCTTGTTACCAAGAAGGAGATTCCAGGCTTCTTCTGGCCTCCATTTGGCTGAGACCACAGTCTTCTGTCCAGGGCATCCTCTGTATTCCACTCTTGTAGCTGTGTTGAGCTTTCATCTTGCCCTAGATATAGCCTTTTCTTGAGTGATCAGCTGGGGCAGGAGGAGAGGGGTGTGTGTGTTGGGAGGAGAGAGGTTCTAGATAGCCCACACCAGCCCTGGAGCCCTTTCCTGAATCCTTTGTTCTTTGGGGTCTCTCTGTCCATTTGGCTTTGAGCTCCAGGGGCCAGCCACTCTCTTTATCCTCGCTGCCTCATCAGTACCTTAAGCCAGTGGGTCTCACCTCTTCAATCAAAATGATCAGTGTCAGCAGGAAATGCTGCCTGGCCTCTGCTCTAATCCTGGAGCCCTGTGACCTGAGGCCAACCTGGCACTGATGTGGGGAATCTTGGGCCATAAAATAGACATGGGAAGGGGCACACACATGCCCTGGCCTGTCTGTGTCAGGCCTTGTCCTGCACGGGAAGCTTTGGTCTTTGCTACTCCCTGTAAGTTACATGAGAGTACCAGGTGGGCAGGACCAGACCTGTGCGTGCCATGAACAATTCAGTCAGGGCAGTGGGGCTGGCACCCCTTGCAAAGGAGGAAAAAGAGAAGCACTGGTCCTGGTTATGTTGCATCTCTTCTCATCTCTCTTTCCTCATCTTTAAAATCAGGATTATATCCCCATGAAGGTGAGCCACCTTTCTCTCTCTGCTTGTCTTTCTCTCTTCTCTCTGTCTTCCTGTCTGCTTCTAACCCAGCTTTGTGTCTCTATTTCTCTGTCTCTCCTACCTGTGTCTGTTTCTTTCTCATCAGATGGTTTTAGAGATCATCTAGTTCAAGCCCCTCATTTAAAAAAATTAAATTGGTTTATTTACTTTTAGTTTACAACATTCAGTTCCATAGTCTCTTGAGTTTCAGATTTTCTCCCCTCCTTCCCCCCTCCTAATCATGGCAGCATGCACGAGGATACAGGATCTACAAATATCTTCCTATTAATCATTAGTCAGGTTGTGAAGAAGGATTGTAACTGATAGAATGATCAGTGGGAAAGAGAAACAAAGCAAGTAGTTTGTTTCAATCTGCACTCAGACTCCACATCTTTCTCTGGATGTGGATGTCTCTTTCAACCAAGGATTTTTTGGAGTTGTCCTATAATCTTACATTGCTGAGAGGAGCCCAGTCTATCAAAGTTAGTCGTCATACATACATTGTGTCTGTGGTTGTGTACAAATTTCTCCTGGTTCTGCTCTTCTCGCTCGGTATCAGTCTATATAAGTCTCTCTAGATTATTAAGTCCATCTGCTCCTCATTTCTTATAGCACAATAGTATTCCATTGCATTCATATACCGCAACTTGTTCAGCCATTCCTCAACTGATCAGCATCCCCTTGTTTTCCAATTCTTTGCTACCACAAAAAGAGCCGCTATAAATATTTTCGTACATATTGGTCCTCTTCCCATTTCTCTGATCTCTTTGGGATACAACCCTAGAAGTGGTATTGCTGGGTCAAAGGATATGCACTTATTTATAGCCCTTTGGTCATAGTTCCAGATTGCTCTCCAGAATGGCTGGATCAGTTCACAACTCCACCAACAATGCATTAGTGTTCCAATTTTTCCACATCCTCAACAGCATTTATCATTTTCCTGTTTTGTCACCTTAGCCAATCTGGCCAGTGAGATGTGGTACCTCAGAGTTGTTTTGATTTGCATTTCTCTAATCACTAGTGATTTGGAACATTTTTTCATATGCTTATAGATATCTTTTCTTCCTCTGAAAACTGCCTGTTCATATCCTTTGACCATTTATCAGTTGGGGAGTCAAGCTCCTCATTCTACAAACTGAACTGCAGAACACACCCCAGTTCAGGGTCCTTTGTCCCATATCTCAAGCTCTGAGAGCAGGGTCAGATCAGTGCCAAGAGGGCTTCAGATTGTAGGTATTTAAATGATTTTGGATGAATGTCCCTTGGCACTGGGATGTGGGGGTGTTAGTTTTGTATGGGGCATGAAGATTGGAGGGCTGCACCTTGGGTTCTTTTATGCCCCAGAAGCCCCCCTAGGTTTGGGGGACAAGTGCCTCACCCAGGGTCGTAGGGAAGCTAGCGGGGTGAGAGCCTAGACAGCCTTTTAACAAAGCCTCCTCTACCCGCAGACATACAACACCAACGCCCAGGTCCCTGACAGTGCTGGAACAGCCACTGCCTACCTCTGTGGAGTCAAGAGCAATGAAGGCACACTTGGTGTGAGTGCTGCTGTCATTAGGTCACAGTGCAACACTACCAAAGGCAACGAGGTCACCTCCATCTTACGCTGGGCCAAGGATGCTGGTGAGGAGTGAGGGGTGGGCATGGACAGACACCTGGTCTACTTCCCTCCTCAGATGCCTGTGGGGTCCCCACCCTGAGAGGCTTCTTGGACCTCAGTTTCCACCTCACTTACAGAGAGCTCTCTGATCTATGAACTGTTTATTAAGCACCTACTGTATGTATTGGACAGGGTTAGAGGCACTGAGCCCTACACGGCCCCTATCTCCAAGGAGCTGATGTTTATATAGTATACATGTAAGCTCTCAGCAGCTCAGCAGCTCTGTGGGGGCTTGTTTTCATATGGTCCTGAGGTTGCATTAGTTTAGGGGAGTCCCATTCCTAGAAATAATCCTCTTTTCCCTGACTCAGGCAAATCTGTTGGCATTGTGACCACCACCCGAGTGAATCACGCTACTCCCAGTGCCGCCTACGCACACTCTGCTGATAGGGATTGGTATTCTGACAATGAGATGCCCACCGAGGCCTTGAACCAGGGCTGCAAGGACATTGCCTACCAACTCGTCTACAACATCCCAGATATTGAGGTGAGTGCAACCCAGGAGGCGGGAGCCCCAAACGACCCAGCCCCAAGGGAAAAAACCATGTAAAGAAAGCCCCTTAGATCACAGAATATCAGGGCCCTTAGAGCTGAAATGGGGCTCAGAACACAGAATGTCACAGAATGTCAGCTCTGGAAGAGACATTAGAACACAGAATGCTAGAACTTAAACCTCACAGAGATTGGAGGTCTCTTAGAACATCAGAACTCTGACCCTTAGAATCAAATGTTGGAGCTTGAGAAGGAGCTTAGAATATAGAAACCTTAGAACACAACGTCAGAGACTGGAGCATCTTTAGAACTAGAGAAGGAGAGTGACATAGAACCAGATTAGTGATAGAGGCAAGTTTGGAACCTGCCTTCTCACTTCCACTGCCCAAGGTTGTCTTTAGAAGGGACCTCCCCAGAACATCTCAGCAAGGGGTAGAGGCAGGCAGAAAGAAGGAAGTAGCAATACATTCCTGAGATACAGAAAGAGAACTTTTCTCACCTGATACTCACGAAGTGGCCTTTAGGGGGAAGGAACAGGTGAGTTAGGGTGAACACAGGTAATGGAGTTGAGAAAAAGAGACATGCATAAGATAGACCAGAAGAGGAAAAAGTGCCCCCCTCATACTTCAGTGATGGCTGCAGTTGGTTTAGAAGCTAGTCCCAGGATCTCATCATTTGGGGCTGGGGGTGTGGCCAGCAGCTTGCCTTCCTGGGGGCCTCAGAAGGGAGGGCAGGACCCCCCAGGGCCTGCCATGGGAAAAGCCTGGGCAGGCTCCCCACACAGATCTGAGGGCCACCTGGCCTATTAAAGGATTTGAGGTTAAAGGGAAGGAGGCAACTGAGGGGATTTGCCCTGGGGCTGGGCCAGGGGTAAACAGTAATCTGGAGCCTTTCTGGGCTCAGCAGATCTGGGGTGGGGGGTTCAGGCAAACTGGATTTTTAGCCCCAGCAGGCTGGGACCTGGCTCTGTCTGGGTGGGGCTTAAGGAACAGGCCTGCTTGATGACCTAACCAGCCCCTCTTGGGTTCATGGCATTGAGATTTCAGGTCCTGCCAGAAATGGGGTGGAAGGTGAAGAGTGTCCTGGTGTCAGAGGACTTGGGTCTAAATGGGGGTAGAATGTGAAGTGTAGACCAGCATCAGGGGACCCTGCTTTAAATCCCACCTTGGCACTTTTACCTGGGTGACCCTGGGCAACTAAGTCATGTCATTTCTGTCACCTGTCTGGACCAAGATCTCTTGTGTCTGACTCAGAGGCCCTGGATCCCCTTTCCTGATTGAGGCAGTGTGGTCCCAAGGAAAGATCAATGCATGTGGGGTCAAGCTACTTAGTATCTTCTCTGTCCTTAGGGAGAAGCTAGGGAGCACCATGGTAGACAGAACACTGGGCCTGCATTCAGGAAGACCCGAGTTCAAATTTGACCTCAGATACTTGCTAGTCAAAGTGTGACCCTAAGCAAGTCCCTTAACCTCTGCCTTCACTGCTCCTACTGGAGTTGTGATGATAAAATAAGAAAATGTTTGTAAATATAATCACTGGCACATAGTAGGCACTTGATAAATGCCTATCTTCCTTCCTTGGGCAAGATGATTTCTAAGGTTGCCTTCTCCCTATTTTTCCCCCTTTCCCATCTGCTTCTCCCCTCCCCTTTCACCTCTTCTCTCCTTATTCCCAGAAGACACTGCAGTTCTCTTCCTCTCTCCCCTTCTCTTTCTTGTCTCCTCCTTCTCTCCCCTCTTTCTTTTTTCCCTTTTTTTCCTTTCTCCTTTCTCTTTTTACCCCTTCCCCACCTCCCCCAATTTCCCTAGTCCCCAGGCTGTGGATGAAACAGAAATCCTGCTGTCCGCCCTATAAATAAATATCTTTTGCTTTAAAAAAAAAAAGACACCAAACCCAAAAGCCAAACATCAACTCTGTGATTTGGGAGTTTAATAAGCCTGTGTGGAGTCTCTGCCTGGAGAAGGAATGATGGTGTGGTGGGAGCAGATTGGGGGGTTCGTTTTTCCAGGGCTGGCCCTGTTACCATAAAGATCCCGAAGGCTTTGGCTCCATGGGGGTGGGAAGAACCGGGATCTGGGGATACATTCCCTTCCCTGCCAACCCTCTGGTTCCTGAGGCTGGGAGCCTGGAACGGTTCTGCCCAGGTGTCCACTAGGAATCCACACTGGGCCCGTTTCTCTGTCCTGGGCCTTGCTGGAATCCTGGCCCCCTCCCCCACTGCCTTGCCCACTGTTTCCTTATCTGTAAGTTGGGGAATTATTGTGAGGAGTGAGCTTTAAGGGCTTCAGAAATATGACAAGTTTGGGTTTGTTTTTGTTTATTTTATTTATTTTATCTTAGTTTTAATGGAGGATAGAACTCCTGACCTGGAGTCAAGAAGACTGAGTTAAAATTGAGCCTCAGACACTTACTAGCTGGGTGACCCTGGGCAAGTCACCTAACTCTTGTTTGCCTCATCTATAAAATGACCTAGAGGAGGAATCACAAACTGCTCCAGTATCTTTGCCAAGCAAACCACAAATGATATCACAAAGAATCAGACAGGATTGAACAAGAAGTGTTAGTTTCCTCCCTCTCACTTTACAAATGAGGAAATTAAGGCTCAGCATATTCAGTTGAATCAATTCAATAAACCTGTTGTGGTTTGTTATGTTACATGCCTAGCACTATGCTAGCTGCTGCCCTCAAGGAACTTACAACCTAATGAGAACAGTCACTTTCCCAAGGTTTCAGTTGTTAGTACCTAGTAGAGCATGTTATTTTTGTATCCAAAAACCTTCAGGGTCTCTGTAGTGTCTACCCAACAACATAACTCCCAGACCCATCTTCTAAGGTTACTTCTGGCTTCAGCCTAGGGCATGGTGTAGTGAGTTCAAATCTCAGTCCTGCCTTTTACTGCCTATGCTTCTGTGACTGGGTTGCCTGCCTCCTGTGGAATTGAGAGCTTGACCAGATGATGTCTAAGGGCCTTTCTCATAGACTCTGAGGATCTATCTGAGCCCATGGTCTTCAAGCCCAAACAAGAGGGCCAGAGCAGGAGGGGGACAAAAAGATAGCCAATCCTAGCGACGTGTCTCCTCCGGTCTCCAACCAGGCTGGTGTCACTTGGGGGCAATGTCCTGGGCCCCGTGCCCCATGCCCTGGGACCTGGGGCTGGGCCGGTGACAGGAGGACACCGGTCACTGTTTTGCTCTTCTCCCCAGGTTAAAAATAGCCAGAACTTCAAACACTGAGTCCCAAGGAAAACAAACACTCCCGCACCTTCGTCTGTCATCCCCATGGATGGCTGGCGGTGGTGGGATAAAATTAGGGTAGCTTTGATAAACAGACAGCATGTCCTCAGCTCGCCCTCCACTCCACACCCCTTGATGGGGATGCTTGCTGTTTGCCCAGGGCTGTGGTGGGGATGGCTCTGGGCAGAAGCCAGACTGCCCATTCAGACCTCCCTGGTTCAGGACTCCCAAGGCAGAGGGAGATGGGAAAGCCAGCCCAGAGCTGGGGTTTTCTAGCTGGGAATTTGGAGGTTTGGTGTCTTATGCCACCCCCAATCTTCTTTACCTCATGTCCTTTGAATACCATCTCACCCTGCCCGTCCTTTAAGCTGAATTGGGGGACGGGGTTGTGCTAAGAGGACAGTGTGTATGCATTGTGGGGAGCAGGACAAGACACATATAACTTCTATTTACCTCCTGTATGTCTTCCAGCTAACCTAGACCACAGCCCTGCCATAGATGCATGATCTAATTAACCCTCCCAGCCAGGGCAGATGCTTTTTCTCCTTTGAGACCTTGAGGCCCCAGAGAAGGATAGGGCATGAAGGCATCCAAGTGGTAGAACCCAGAACCAAATCCAAACTGTAGGATCATAAAGGGACTTTTCTTTCAGTCATTGGATCCTCTGGGTCAAAAAGCCCTGACGCTTTAGTTACCTTCTGATAGCAGATCCAAATTGCTTTCTGAAATTCAAAGCTTAGCCAATAGTGCTTCAGCAAGTGCCTGTCTTTCCCTAGTCCTTCCAGCATTGAATTTTTCTTTTCAGCATAGATGTCAATTTGCTGAGTTGTTTTAATTTACATTTCTCTTAGTTTTCAATTCTTCTTTTGAGAACTGTTATCCACAGGGGTATGGTTCTTGTTCTTATATATTTGTGTTTGTGAACACACAACATGAAACCCAGACCAAGTCCAACAATTATTCCACTAGACCATTTGTGACCCCTTTGGAGCTGTTGTCAACAAACATTCATTAAGCCGCTACAATGTGCCGTGAGCAGGCCCTCTTCTAGCCTAGGGATCTTACAATGCTCTTTTTTTTTTTTTGTTTAGGTAATCATGGGTGGAGGCCGGAAATATATGTTTCCTAAGAACACAACTGATGTGGAGCATGGGGGAGAAGAGAAGGCAAGAGGGACAAGGCTGGATGGGCAGGTCCTCATCAATGTCTGGAAGGACAAGAAACCTCGGAACAAGGTACTGGTGCCAGTGGGTGAATAATGCATTTATTCCTAAAGCTGGATTCTGCTCCAAAATCCAGAGAAAGATGAGTCAGCACCAGGCAGGCCAAGACTGAAAGGAAAAAGTGTTAAAGCCATCTTCTTGTCTAGAAAGAAAGGTTCCCCCCAAAAAAGAAAAGTAATATGGTGAGATTTGGATTAATGAACCACAAAGTCGGGCTATTGCCCAGGGGCCCCAGGCTTGAGAGTCCCCAAAGCCCCATATCTTAGATATAATGACTCATTATTACAGGTGGTGCTACCCCAGCACCATACCTATGCTTAGATCCTAGCTGGATAAGGGCAAACAGCAAGGCATTAGAACATAGTATGTCATCCCTTGGGACCTTAGAATACAATGTCAGGCTAGGAAGATATTTAGAATGCTGTCAGCTGGAAGTGTATTTAGAACATAGGATGAGCAAGAAAGGACCTCAAGTATCTAGTCCAACCCCATCATTTTCCAGAGTGGTTTGGCCCACATTGGGGCAGCCCAAGGTCACACAGCTGCTTAGTGGTGGGGCTGGGATTCCAACTCAGAACTCCCTCCTGCTCTACCATGTTTTCAATGGTCACAAATACTATATTACACTCCTTGGGAAAAGATTCTATGCTGAGGTTCACCTTAGTGGGTGGCAGACCTTAGGCTCCAGAGAGAAAAGCTACCTGAAGAAATCTCGGATAAGGAATTCCTCTTTTCCAGATCCTCAAAATCATAGGATTAGACTAGACAGACCCCTAAGGTCCCCTCTTCACTCTTGAACTAAATTCTAATCCTCAGGATCTCTCTAAACTCTGAATAGCTTCTCAAGTCTCTTCCAGGTCTGACTTTCTATTATCCTATGTAACTTTCTCACTGAAGCCTCCCAGCAAGATAGCCTTAGGTGGCCACCCAAGAGTCCCACCATGAGAGCCATGGGAAGTTAGCTGGCCTTTTAAATCTGATGCCCAGGCATCTGGGTGGGCATGAGGGGAGCCAAGAAGATGGGGGAAGGGCAAGAGACAGGGTCTGAAAATGACTGTGGTCAAAGCTGCTGAAGACAGTGGTAAGCGACTGTGGTGGGGTCAGTTTTGATGTGGCTGAATGGTCCTTCTAGGATTATATTTCTAATTGTTCCTGGCACAACCCCCCCCTTTTTCCTCCCCCCCACCTAGTTTTTGGAGGGGAGAAGGCCAGTTATGGGAATTCAGCCATCTGGAGTGAGGGGAGGGCTTCATGTGCCTGGAAATAATTCTCATATCTGGTTAGGAGCTTCCTAGGCCATGGAAGAGGCAGGATGATTACTGAGACTGAGATGTGCAAGGTAAAACAGTTATGCACCCATTTGCATGGGGTTTGCATATGATTGATTTACTACCTAAAATCAGCATGTATCCCCTACTTCCTTCTTCCCTTAGTCCCATAAGTAGCGCCCATATTTTCTGAATGGTATGAAAAAAAGTATCCTGAATTGGCAAGTCAAGGAATCAGGTTTGTTCAGTCCTGTACTAGCTGTGGGATTCTGGTCTTCATTTTTCTCATTTGTAAAATTAGGGAGGGGACAGAAATAGAGAGATAGTACCGCAGATTCCTCTCATGTCCAACTTACTATGTCTAACACTCTGTATTCTAAAAGCCGTCTAGCTCTGACATTCTGTATTCTAAGGGCCCTCCCAGCCCTGACATCCTGTGTTCTAAGGTTCCTTACAATCCCAACATTCTTATGTTCTAAGGCCCTTCAGCCTCTAGCTAGTGCTTAGCTAGTTAGCTCAACATTCTGTGAATTATAAGACATAAGTCACTGTATCTTCAGACAAGCCCTCAGACAAAGCTAGTTGAGTTCTGATCAGGTGTTCTTTGCCATGGCCATGGCCTGGCTTGGGAATGTCCTGTGGGCCCGGCTGACTTCTCTGCTGACCCTGGGCTCCTCTAGCTCTTGACCTGCCTCTGATCATCCATGATTTTTCTCCTAGAATGCCCACTATGTCTGGAACCGCAGGCAGCTGTTCGAACTGGATTTGGACCGTGTGGATTTCCTCCTAGGTGAGCAGGAGAGAACAGCAGCCAGTGGAGGGGCATCTGCCCTCAGGCTCTATCCAGGCCCTTAGCCATTGGAGAGGCTGAGCAATGAGATTTTCTAGTAGTATTAAGCCTGGGAGTAGGGTCAGCTTATTGCTGAGGTCTGAGGCATCTCCCTAGTCATGTTGTTCAGTTGTTAGTTATGTGCAGCTCCTACTTGGGTGTTTGGAGCAGAGGCAGCTTGTTGGATACAAAGGAGCCAGGGTCAGGGGCTGTGGGAGGCTCAGGGTGCATCCCACCACAGGGCAGAGAAATTGGGCTTGGAAGACATGAGTTCTAATTCTTGCTTCCTGCATGTGCAAGTACCTGGTCCTTGGTCTTTTCTTGTAAAAGAAAGGGTGTGGCCTCTTTCTTAAATCTCCTTCCAGCTCTTAAATCCCATGAGCCATCCTCCCCAGTCCCAATCATGTGAATCATACCTCCTAGAAGTCTAGCAAGCCCCAGCAAGTTCTCTAACAAAGCTTCCCTCGGCAATAGAAGGGTGGTGGTGATGGTGGTGGTGATGGTGCCCTTTATGCTTTGCAAAGTGCTTTCCTTAAAATTCCTCTGTGTGAGGTCAGTAAAGCATCATTAATTTCCATTTGACAGATGAGGTAATTGAGGTCAGCAATGTAAAAATGACCTGTCCAGAGGGCAGGTTTGTCCTCTTCAAGCTCCCAGGATCACTGACTGAGGCCCCCCTCACAAAAGCAGCCAAGCAATAAAATATGAAGAGACACCCCTGTGTGGGGAAGGGCCATGGGACAGTTGAGTCCAAGGACCTTGGTTCTATTGGGTCCCCTGGGGAAATCAGTTTCTGGGTCTTAGTTTCTCCCTTTGCAGAATGGGGTGTTGGACTGAGATGTTTGGAATTGTGTGTCTGATAGTGGGGCCAGACTTGCACATTCTTATCCATCCTGGGCTCATCACCTACTGTCAGCCCCAGGGAACAGAGGGCGGATTATTCCTCTTGCACTGTGCCCCCAACACTTTCATTCTAGAGCCCTGAGCTAGTCTCAGCAAGGTCTCTCTCTAGGTATGATAGCTGTCTTCAAGGAGTTGAAGAGAGAGTAGACCTGTACAGCTGCCTCCCAGAGAAAAAAGTAGGAGCAAGGGGGGCAGGGAGGGAACCTGCCAGGAGGTAGATGCAGGCACTGTATGGGGCGAGGGGAACCTTTCCAACACTGATGGGTTGCCTCAATAAGGTAGTGAGTTGCACTTCACTAGAGGGATTTTATGCTACTTCCAAAATAAGCATTTATTTTCTCTTTCAACCCTTAACATAAGAGAAAAAAACAAAACCCTTGCAACAAATATGTGTACCCAAGGCAAAACAAATTCGGCATTGCCCATGTGTGTCATTCTGCAGGCGGCCATCTCTTCCTCAGGAGCTGAGCAGCAGCGTTGGGATCATTGGCTGAGAGAAGTGTGCTGGAGGGTCTTTGAAGCCCTTTCCAGCTCTGAGATTTGGAGTGTGACATGCAGTCCCAGGAAGCGTGGGCTGCATGGGCAGGGTGTGCCTTCAGTGAGATTAGAAGCTCTGGCATGGCAGCAGCCTTTAAAGGAACAGAGACATAACATCCTCTGCCATAGAGATGGGCCTGCTTGTACACACAGTGCCTTCTAGCCTTTGCTGATGAATTCTACCATGAAGTGCAGGCCTGGAGGTCAAGGACCGTGGTTTTTGTCCTTTTTCCCCCAGTGCCACATAGACAATAGGGTCTTAATAAATGCCATTAACCATTATGCTATTCAGACCATGCTTAAATTACACCCAGGCTCTGGGCTGTACCCTAAGCATACATAGGTTGTATACACTTAAGACTGACTGGTACATCAACATTTTTAGGCAAGTTGGGAAGGTATCCCCTGCTCTCAAGGAGCTTGCTTACAGTCAGCTTGGAGCTGGGGCCTGGAGGTTGTCATTTTTAGTTGTGTCCAACTCTTTGTGACTCCATTTGAGGTTTTCTTGGTAAAGATACTGGAGTGGTTTGCCATTTCCTTCTCCAGTTCATTTTACAGATGAGGAAACTGAGGCAAACAGGGTGAAGTGACTTGCCCAGGGTCACACAGTTAGTGAGTGTCCGAGGTCATATTTGAACTCAGGAAGTTGAATCCTCAGGCCTGGCACTCTATCCACTTGGCCAGCTGTGTACCATGTGGGAGGAATGACCAGTACAAATCATGGTAGAATGAAAGACCAGGGTGAGACCAGGGAACATTCTCATTTATCTCCATCACAAAAGTTTGAGAAGGTAGGAAAGGTAGTTTGGAACCAGATGGTGAAGGGCCTTGAATGCCAGGCTAAGGAGGGGGCATCTTCTTCCCAAGGGCTCTCACTGCCTTGGGAATGTGAATTTAACCATTGATTGGAGGATGGATTTAGAAAAGGGTGAGGCTGGAGGCAGAACACTTAAAAAAGTCCAGGTAAGACTGAAGGGCCTGGATCAGAAGGATGGGCCGTGAGAATGGAAGGAGAAAGGAATGACTGTGAAAGATATTGTGGAGGTAGAAGGGGCAGTACAGTGCCCCATACTAATGTACTATATTCATACCATGTAGTGTGGCATCACCTTCCCCCATCAGTCACTCACTCACTCAACAGGCATTTATTGCATCTGAGCTGTTATTCACCGTGTTCTATGAGCCTGGGATTTCCGAAGGGGGAAGGGAAGTCTGGTGCCATTAGCCCATGGTGTCCAGGAATTCCCAGACCTCTTTGGGTTTCTTCCCTCCCTTTCTTTATTCTCCCAGAGCTAACCACTGTGTCACTCTCCTTAGGACTGTTTGAGCCAATGGATATGTCCTATGAACTCAACAGAAACAACAAGACAGACCCATCCCTGACAGAAATGGTGGAGGTGGCCATCAAGATTCTGAGAAGGAACCCCAAGGGCTTTTTCCTGCTGGTAGAAGGTAGGGGCCCCTATGCTTGAATTCATAGTCAGTCTTTACCAAGTACCTCTATACGCTATTTTCTTAGAGAAGTTCAGTGGGTGGCTGGGCTGGGCAGACCGGGGAGGGGCTGGCTTTTAAGGCAGATTTAATAGTACCCGTGAATCAAGGGAGGGAGGCAAAAGAATCAAGGTGTGTGTACTCAAGGAATAGTTGTCCACTTTGTCAAAATCTCTGTTCTAAGGTCCTTCCCAGCTCTGACTCAAACTCCTAGGGATGGTTTCATGGGGCTCCCATAGGATCAGGAGTCTTTTGGAAGCCATATGGAGGCCATCCCTTTTTTCAGTAGGATTAGATTTGGGAAGGCCCCTACCAAAATCCTACTCTCCCTGGAGCCCAGGATATGGTTACTGAGTTCTAAGGATATAGCTTGCATTGAATGGCTGCTGGTGGGTTTCTCTGGGGTGGGGCTTTGGAAGGGACATATTAGATGTTCCACCCCAGCAGACCATAGTCTAGGGAGGCTGGGTTGTGTTATTTGAGATACTTAAGGTGTACTTAACATAAGGATGACTGGTCATGTCCGTCCTGTGCCTGGGCCCTGTCAGCCCTACCACACAAAAAAGGCGGGCCACTTGGGTTGCTGGCTCTTTACCCAAACTGAAAGGTTAGTGCTCAACTCAGTGGTTTCAGCTCTGGCCACAGAATCTTCCAGCCTCCGTGGAACCAATGGTGGAGCAAGGGGTCTCCCAAGGGAGTGTGGCCCCCTTTGTAGTGGGAGCCAGGAATGTAGGGCCAACATGGCCCTGATCGGAGCTGAACACCACAACAAAGGGAGCCAGGCCCTCTCAGCTCAACCACTGCTGGACCAACTCCTTGGACTGGCCAGGCTGCCTGGAGCCTGAGGCTGAGAGCAGCAGAAGGAGGCAGAAGGGAGGCCCTGAGGGATAGCAGAACAGTGTATAGAGTTTCCCCTGGGCCCTGCACTGAGCCAGGGGATAAAAGAATACAGTCTAAAGGACAATACTTCTTGAGGATGTCAGCTCATCTTGGAAGAATCGTTTCCTTTTCCTGGGCAAACAGTTTCTTGGAATCTTAAATTATTATAGCTAGGAGGTCTCTTAGAACACAGTGTCAGAGCTGGGAGGGCCCTTAGAACACAGAGATACTTTCCAGCACTACTTACCTATGAATATGTGATCATCTGTGAGATTGTGTCCTGAGGACTTCAAGGGCTGTAGAAGGGATAGCTAGGGTAGACCTCTTTGAAAAGGCAGGTCCTCCTTTACCCCCAGGGTTAGAAGCACTTCAGGGGCAGCCAGGGTTCTTCTCTAGGGCAACAAATGCTCAGTTGGCTCCTGGTCTTTATTAGTCTCTTTCCTTTGATACTCCAGGGGGCAGGATCGACCATGGCCACCATGAGGGAAAGGCCAAACAAGCTTTACATGAGGCGGTGGAGATGGACCGGGCCATTGGGCAGGCTGGTGCCTTGACCTCCCTGGAGGATACTCTGACTGTGGTTACAGCAGACCACTCCCACGTCTTCACCTTTGGTGGCTACACACCCCGTGGGAACTCCATCTTCGGTAGGTTGGGATGGGATGAGCTGGAGGGTACCTATGGATCATTGGGGCAAGCAGACCATGGACATCTAGAAGGGTAGAGGCCATAGGGACTCAGGCACAGGAGAAAAGGCAACAAGTCCTGACCTTGCTTTCATCCAAGCTCAGCTGCTTTTCCTGTAAGACCTGAGAAGGGTGGGAGGAGGTCTCTCTCCTCTCTGGGACTCAGTTTCCTCATTTGTGACAATCTTTTAAGGCAGTAGTTCTCAACCTTCCTAATGATGCGACCCTTTAATACTTTAATATGTGGGCGTTATCTGCATGTGGGTGGACCCGCCAGGAGACGGATAGAGGAGTGGTATCTCTGTTCCTAAGACCATTGGAAATATGTTTTCTTAGGCGACCCCTGTGACCCCTGTGAAAGGGTCATTTGACCCCCAAAGGGGTCATGACCCACAGGTTGAGAACCACTGTTCTAAGGCCTCTTCCAGCTTCCAGATCCAATAGCTTGTCAAGCACCCAAAGATAGGTAAGGTAGGGATGACCCAAACCCTGTTTACCATCCTCTTGTTCTCCAGCCTGTGAATCAACAAAGGGGCAAGTCGCTAGACAGGCCTCTAGTGAAATGGGGCAAGGGGCTTTAGTAGAAAGAATACTGGCTTGGGGTCAAGTCCAGGGCTGAGCCTCAACTCCATTTCATCCTGCTTGGATGGGACCGTGGACTGTCTGAACCTGTTTTCTCCTCTAAAACGAGGGAATTGGACCATATAGAGATGGCTTAAGGAGACTACGCCAGAGTAACTCTTGGATAGAGATCAAACAGGGAAGAGGGGCCAAGTAGATTAATGAGTGAACTTTTATTAAAATTCTTTATGTGAAGGCACCCTGTTAAGTTCTGTGGATACAAATACAGGCCTTCAAGAAGCTTACATTCTAACAGGGGGAGATAACATACCTCAGGGAAGAGTGTCACTTGACTAGACAGGAAAAGGTGAAGAAAACTCACCTTGTCTTGGGAGGTGAGTAGAGGCTGGGGAAGGGAGCTGGAAAAGTAGAGGGAGAAAAGGAATTAGCATAGGGGCATTTGATCTGGGGAAAGGGCTGAGAAGGTGAAGGGGGACCATTGGGAGGAATTGGGACTGGGGCAGCTGGGCCTGGTAACTCTGAATTCTCCCCTCTGCAGGGCTTGCTCCCATGTTGAGTGACACAGATAAGAAACCCTTCACCTCCATCCTGTATGGAAATGGACCTGGCTACAAGGTGGTGGCTGGCGAGCGGGAGAATGTTTCCACTGTGGACTATGGTAAGACCCACGGTCTGGGAAGGTGGGATCAGAAGATGCACTCTGGCAGATTAGAGATGGGATGGAAGATGAGATGCATTAAAGGAGGGACTCAGGGGGTTTCCACATAGTCTGAGCATAGCTATCTTTCCACATCTTGGTATGAAGAGGAGCCTTGTCCCTGACCCAAAAGATTAGGGAAGTTCCAAATTTAGTCTCTCCTGGACCTTCCTGATGGCTATACCAGTCTCCACTCCTCACCATCCAATATTGTCTTTTCACAGCTCATGACAACTACCAGGCCCAGTCAGCAGTGCCCCTGCGCCATGAAACCCATGGGGGTGAAGATGTGGCTGTGTTTGCCAAGGGCCCCATGGCTCACCTCCTGCATGGCGTCCATGAACAAAACTATATTCCACACGTCATGGCCTATGCATCCTGCATCGGGGCCAACAAAGACCATTGCCAACTCTCCTCATCAGCCAGGCTGGGCCCACAACCAGCACTGTTCCCAGGCCTTCTGACCATTTTCCTCCTGTTCAGCCTCTCCTTCTAAGGCCAGCTGTATCCAGGCCCAGGACAGCCGGCTTGCCACCCACAGCTGGGGCCCCTTTTTGACACTGCCCTTGATGCTCACTGGGCCTGAAGCCTCAATCCCCATCATCAACCTTGTTTTCAGAGCACCTCAGGGCAAATGGCCACCATCAACATGGGCCAGAGTGGTCAGGTGACAGTGGCTGAAGGCCACATCCCCACTGCTGCCCATGGCTAGAGGCTGCCGTGCTCCACATCCAGCTTAAGAAACCCCTCCAAACCAAAGTCTGAGGCTCAACTGATCTCCCTCTGGGCCATAAACTGTAAAGTGAAGTGACAGAATTCTATGAGGGGGAGCAGGGAGCTATGCAGGCCTGTTCTTCTGTCAGCCGGTCCGGAGGCAGTTTCTTTCCCTACAACTGCTCCAGAGAACAAGTGAACAGGCCAGGCTCTGACTCTGACCCATGGGTTTCTTCATTCCCATTGTCCCCAGGGGAAAGCACAGGCCTGGGGAAATGCCTATTATTTGGAAAGCAGATTCTTCTCTTGCTCTGGAGGGTGCTGATGGTTTCTCCCTCACCACATTGTGTGTAACAAAATCCTCACCCTTGTCCCTTCTTCTCACCTCTGTTTTTAGCCCATGAGACACTAGATTGCACCAGAAGGGCAAGTGGCACCTGCAGAGGGCCTAGCTTGTACTGCCTGGTAGTACCAGGGCATGCGGGTCCCCTGGGCTTAGGTTAGGGGATATACACGGTTCCAAGGGAGGAGCAGGAGGAGCCTCATTCTTCCTGCAGACTCCCAGGTCTGCAGCCTGAATCTTCACCCTCTAGAGAGGACAAGGCCTAGCTCCCTCCAGCTGATCATTGTCGTTCCCCCTGGGCAGTGAGCTGGGAGGGTAGAAGTGGAGGTGAGGGTCAGGGACTGAGGACCCAGCAGTGACTTGGGTCAGACAGACTCCCCCTTCTCCCTCCCCCCTTCCCCCACTCTAGTCTCCATCATGGGTCCAGGCCTCAGCCTAATGAAGAGCCAGCAGACTGGGATGACTGAGTGGAAAGAAGGGCATATGACAAAGCCCTGGGAGGGAAGGGAGGAACAGGGATGGGGCAGGGCCTCTAGGACAGCCGTCTCTCCCTTGTTGATATTATCGCCATTTTCAATCTCCCACAAAATCCTGTTAATAAAAAATTTTTCCAAAATGTTCTGAGAGCAGAGCCCAGTCCTTGTGGGTAGTGAGGTGGACAGGAGAAGCAGTCTGCTCTCCCAGGCCTGCCTTCCACTGCTATTCAGGAGAGGGAGGGGGAGAGGGAAGGGGTGGTTGTCATGACAGCAGGCTCAGCCCCGGCCCCCCTAGGGAAGGGGAGTCCTGGGGCTGTGGGCTGCAACCTGTGGGTGGTGAGTCAATTCCAAGGCCTAGTTCCTAACGTTTAGATCTAGACATCTAAAATCACATGAGCCAGGTGCCTCCCTTTTGGAAGAAAACAGGTCCTGGAGTAAATGACAACTAGGCCTTTGCTCTCTCACTGAAAACTTGGCTTGGGGAGGGACTGGAAGGGGGAGTAAGAGAAATCACAGCTGACCCAGGCCTCTGAGACCCCAACTCTGTTCCACGGGGCAATGTGATTTTAAAGGATAGTACAGTGAAAATGTGCTGGTTTGGGAATTGAGAGCCCTGGCTAACCAGTCAATCCTCAGCAACTTTTGGCTATGAATTTGGGTAAATCCCTTCACATTTCAGTTTCTGAAGATTTTTGGAATAAATGGTTCTGAGTTCTGATTCTAGGGACAGCTGATCAGGAAGAGGCGGGAAGTGGGGGCTCCATCTCCCTCCCAGCTCTCCCAGGAGTCCCATCTTGATGTCCCATTCCTCTGATCTCCCTTCCTCCTGAGCCAGATTGAGAAGGCAGAGTACATGAGTGTCTTGGGGTGGCCACTCTTTCTCACATACTCTGGGACAGTATTGATTCTGGAAGTCAGAAAGCGGGAGTTCAAATCCCAGCATTTGTTGAGTGGCATGACATAGCATTATAAACTTAGACTTCAGTCCAAGTCCCCTTATTCTACAAAGGAGGAAACAGTCCAGAGAGGTAATAGAATCACAGTTCTAGAGCAGGCAGGGATCTTAGAGGCAACAGGCATGGAAGTGAGTGGATACGGTTCTATGTGGTAGGGCTGGCCTTGGGACCTAGGTTCCATGCCGACCTTTTTGACTTCTGGACCTCATTTTCCCCATCTGTGAAATGGGGACAATCCCTGTAATTCCTCACAGGGTTATTGTGGGGTAAACACTGTGGATTAGTCTTACCATAATAACATTTGTATAGCAAAATACTTTGCAAGTATCTCATTTTTGTCCTCATGAGATAGGTGGTGTGTTCCCATTTTACAGATGAGGAAGCTGAGGGTCACAGAAGCCCTTTGCTCAGTCACAGAAGGTCATAAGTGTCTGGTTCAGAGCTCTATGTCCTCTATGTCCTTGGCTACCCAGGTGCCTCGGTGATCAAATATTTCTTTTTGACTCAAACTGAAGGAAGTAGAAGGAAGGAAGGCTTGGAGAAAGGGCCTAGAAAGAACAGATTTGAAGAGAAGGCGGTTGTCACGACAGAGTACATGTGCCTGATGCTCAGCAAAGCTGTCCTGGGGCTCAGCAAAGTCAGTCCAGGCTCACTCCTGGGCGGCAAACCAAGGCCCCAGGACTGCCTGGGTGCCTCAAAGCCTCTCAGCCCAGCTGGCTGCACTTGGTGACCAGATGGAACTTTTGTCTTTCTGGGCCATGTTTACTCCACAATCTCTAGAGGAAGAAAAGGAAGAACGGTTGCCATGGCTACCTCAGAAAAAGGAGGGATGTCTTTCCTGAGGGATGAAGACATCCTCTCCTGCCCAGGAAGGGGATGCACTTGGTCCTAGGGCCTCTAGGAGAGCATGGAGAGGAAAACCAACCCTAAAACCTAGCTTCAACAGAGCTTAACTTAGAACAGAGAATGTGTGAGTAAAAAGGGCCTTAGAACAGAATAGGTATCTCCACCCTGAGAACACAGGATGTCAGAGCTGTGAGGGCCCTTAGAACACAGGATGTCAGAGGTGGGAGGGACAGTCAGAGCTGTATGGGGGCTTAGAATAATAGGTCTCAGCTAAAAAAAAAAGGATTTTACAGCCTCATTTTGCAGAAGAGGAAGCCTTGTCTCTGTGCAGGGTGCTATGTAGCTGGGCAGTCTTGGTCCCCAGACTCAAAACCAGCCTCTCACTACAGCCCACTTGACATGGGCATCAATTCCCCACCCCTACTGTCTACCTAAGCCCCATTCCCAGGATCAGGTCGGTCCCGGCCAGTTGCTTCCCTCACAAACCTCCCCTTGACCTGCAGCCAGGTCTCTATCATGTCACCTGGGTCTCAGTCCCCTGAGGTTCCCTAGGACTCTCTCCAGAGGAGACAGAAGTCTCCCTTGGCCTGAGCAGAGGCCACCCGAGTACCTGGGACTTGGCAGAGCCCAGTGGGGCTGGCGGCTGCTCCCGGTGCTTGGCTAGGCCCAGCCTGGCCTGTGGTCTGGCCCGGCCAGCTGAGGAGCTGCCCAAAGGGAACCACTTTCTGTCTTTGTGGGGAAGCTGACTCGGAATCTCCAGAACAAACAAGGAAGCCGCAAGTGCCTAGGAGGGTGTTGGGGGTGGACTAGAAGCAAGGGGAGGGCTTGTATCATTGCTCTGGCTGCCTGGGGCTTCCAGCATCTTCACAGGCTAAAAGCTACCCACCCTCCACCCTGAGAGAGCTCATAGAGAGCTGTGAGCAACCTTCATGATGCCAACCTTTCAGGTTAGGAAACAGCCCAGAAAGTAGGGGTGTCTTGCCTGAGGTCACACAGCTAGCAAGTCCCACAGTCTGATAGCAGACTCAGAACACATTGGACCACAGCACATCACAGCTGCCTTGACTCTTGTCAGCAGACCTCTGCTTTCAGTGGCCAAAGGCCAGCTCCCTTGCATCTCCTGGGGAGTGGGGTGAAGGAGCCAGAGGAGAGGGAAGGAAGAAAACTCCAGGGCTCCAGAGGAAGAGGGGAAGGGGCTTTGCCAGTTGGGGGTGGGGTGGGGAGGGAGGAGACAGGCACTTTCCACATCTGGCTGATGGAGAGGAAGGAGGAAGAGCTCAGGTGGGGACAAGGCCGGGATGTAGGTGACCTTGTGCTTGTCACTTTCTACCTGCAAAGGTTCAATTAGAAGAGCATCAGGGTCTCTTGCAGTTTCCCCATTTGAGAATTCTGCGGCCACATTCAGCCTGGCAGGGGAATCCAAGGGAGGTATGTGCCTGCGGGGGTGGAGGGGGGGGCTGAGAATTCCTTTCTCCAGTCAGCGTTTAAGGCGTCAGCCCCAAGTCAGGAAGGGGGAGCCACTAGGGTGGCTCAGTGAGGTCCAGGACCACCCCTGGGAGCCCTGCAGGGAACAGCTGGGCTGGACAGGACCATTCTGCTGATTCAGAATGACCAGGGGAGGCCAGCCCAACTTCACAAAGCCCTCAATTAGAGAACAAGGGGAAAAAACATGGTGTTATTCCTTCCCAGGACACAGCCCGTCATAACCTAAGATAGGCATGGTTACTAATAGGAAAAAAAGGGCAAGTCCCCCCAGCCCACATAACATAATAACATATCAGCAACAGAAAGGGTCTTTTAACATCCAAGGGCTGTTTGCTGGCCCAGAAACCAAAAGCACATTAGAGGAATGCACTTCCCCCACTAGCTCCATGCCCCTCGTTCTCTGCCTGCACTCTCAGACCGGCTCTAGGGAGCCTTGCCTGATCTGTCCAACCAGAAACGCTTCTCTTTCACCTTCACCGTGGGGCATTTATCCATGTGGAAGAGAATCAAAGCAGCCCTCCTTTGGAGTCAGGAGGTCTGGATTTGAATTCTACTTTAGGTGTATGACCTTGGGCATGTCACTGTGCCTTTGGCCGTCCCAGTTTGCTGACCTATAAAATATAGATTTTGTTTGCCTCAAAGAACATGCTGGAACATGAAAGGCAGTGTGGTGTGGTAGGCAGCGAACCACCCTTTTGGTCAGGAAAACCTGGGTTTGCATCCTTCCTCTGAGAAATATGGCTTGTTTAGAGTCCTTTAACTTCTCAGGTGATAGTGTAAGGAACAGGGCAGGGAGCAACTTTGTAGGCAGAAGGGTCTCCGTCCCCTGGAGTGCCCTACATGGATGGAAATGCCCCTCTGGTCCAAGCAACAACAATAAAACCAACTTATTCAATGTACTATTGTTGAGTGACTGCACCAAGAAACAAAGAAAGGGAAAAACAGTCCCTGCCTTCTGGGAGGCTCCATTCTAATGGGGGATACAACATTGTAGGTACCTACAGTATGGATACACGGGAGATGGGGAGTACTCCCAGGGGATGCGTGTGTAGCCTGTCTTCTCTCCCTCAAGGGTGTAAGCTCCCTGAGGACAGGAAGGTCATTTCTGAATCTCCCCCAGCACACAGCAGAGCAGTCCCTGAGGGCTAGGGACTTGCCCAAGGTCACACAGGTAATCAGTATCATAAGTGGGATTTGAACCTGGGTCCTCTGTCCCAAGAATCAGAGCTCTTTCCATGGTCACACAAGGAGGCTCAAATGAGATAACGTATTGTAAGTGCTTGGCCAACTTCAAAGCACCTGCTCAGAGACACGTGATCAAATTTTAGACAGGTAGAGGTGTAGTCAGTAGACAGGATAGGGCACTGGCCCTAGAGTCAGTGGAACCTGAGTTCAAATCCTGTCTCAGATGCTAACTAGCTGTGTGACCCTGGGCAAGTCACTTAACCCTGATTGGAAGAAAGAAAGAAAGAAAGAAAGAAAGAAAGAAAGAAAGAAAGAAAGAAAGAAAGAAAGAAAGAAAGAAAGAAAAAAGAAGGAAAGAAAGAAAGAAGGAAGGAAGGAAGAAAGAAAGAAAGAAGGAAGGAAGGAAAAAAGAAAGAAAGGAAGAAAGAAAGAAAAAAGAAAGAAAGAAGGAAGGAAGGAAGGAAGGAAAAAAGAAAGAAAAACAAAAGAAAGAAGGAAAGAAAGGAACAAAGAAAAAAGAAAGAAAGAAGGAAGGAAGGAAGGAAAAAAGAAAGAAAGAAAGAAAAGAAAAAGAAAGAAGGAAGGAAAGAAAGGAAGAAGAAAAGAAGGAAAGAAAGACAGAAAGAAAGAAAGAAAGAAAGAAAGAAAGAAAGAAAGAAAGAAAGAAAGAAAGAAAGAAAGAAAGAAAGAAAGAAAGAAAGAAAGAAAGAAATCTATGGGATTGGGAGTCAGGAGGAACTTGAGTTCAAATCCCATATCCAACACTTAGCAGTATGGATGAGAGGGAGTCATTTTATCTCAGCTGCAGGAAGACCTCAGCATAAGTCCCACTGAGGCCCCTCAAGGCTTTAGCCTGACTCAGTTTCCTCATTTATAAAATGAAGGGGTTAGACTTGACAGCCTCTGAGGTCCCTTTGGGCCCTAAATCTAGGAGCCAATCCATGATCCTGGAGTGAGAGAATGAGCTTAGAAGAGACAAAACATTTTGTAAACTTTCAAATGGTTCTCTCAATGAGAACTTAGAAATTTGGATTAAGAAGGCAAGACTGCTGCCCTCTGCTGCTGGCAACCAGGGTAGGCACTGCGGGGACAGTGTGCAAGGCTCCAGCCCACCCTGGGCTCAGGGCTCAGGGTGGCCATGGCAGGAAATTCCAAGGATCGATGAGAGTGTGCATCGGCAAAGCCTTCCTGAGGGAAGTGCCAGCTCTGCTTCTGGGCACTGACCACCTCACAGCCGGGCACAGCCAACTCCGTTCTTGGGCACTGACCATGCAGGCGCTGGGGGGTGGGATTAGCACCTGCTTCTTGGTGAATGGTCTTCTGTCTGCCTCTCCTCTTACAAGGAGGGATCCTAAAAGCAGGCCCTGTGCCTCCCCTTTAGACTGGACGCTCTCTAAGGGCAAGGGCTATGGCTCCTCTAGAATCCCGGATATTACTGGAGTTGGGGGGGGGGGGTGGGAGGAAGGGCCTCTGAAGACAGGAGCTGGGTCTCTCCTCTTGGACTCCAAACTCCCTGGGCCAAAAAGCAGTACCTGTG
Organism: Pseudocheirus occidentalis; assembly: GCA_028646575.1. Taxonomy (NCBI): domain Eukaryota; kingdom Metazoa; phylum Chordata; class Mammalia; order Diprotodontia; family Pseudocheiridae; genus Pseudocheirus; species Pseudocheirus occidentalis. The sequence continues at coordinate 42,874,496 of CM053596.1, forward strand.
TTTCCCCCTCACATGGGGAGATCCCTGAGGATGAGGAGCCGTTTTTCCTCTTTCTCTCTATGGCCTCCCTCAGCCAGGGCTCATGGGGAAGCTGATAGGGGGAGTCCCTTGAGCCCTGGGGTTGGGGGGGCAGTGTGGCTCCATCCCACACCCAGAGCCTCAGGGACGCCAGCCCCAGTCTGCTGCTGCACCCCAGGCTGGTGTCTCCACCCCCCTCCCCTCCTTTGTCCACTCCTCACAGTCCTGGTGCCTGCTTGGAACCAGAGAGGTGTCAAGGCAGCAGGAGCCTGGGGTTAGGCCAAGAGCAGCCATCTCCCATCAGGCAGAGAGACAGCCAGGCCTGAAATGCAGAAACCTGGGGAGCTTTGATTCTTAACCCTGAGAGAACAGAAGGTAGACCAAATCCCATTCCCTCCCTTCTGAGCCTGCCCAGGACCAGGCAGCTTCTAGATTTCTCTCTCTTAACTCCCTCTTCCCAAAGAGATTGGCCCATTCTATGTCACCTCCCCCCACCCCAGGCACACCCACAGGCTACCCAGGGCTCATCTGTCAGATCTTGTGGGGAGCTCTCACCCCTGGTGTCTCAGGAAAGCCAGCTAAAACCCTTGAAGGCTCAGGGCAGCCTAAAGAACCCATCCCAGAAGCTACGGGATTGACCCAGGGGTCAAATGAGAGAAATACAACATGAACAACATAATTATCACTAAGGAGTGTGGCAAGGAGGCAGAAGATTCACTAAGGACCTGAGCTGAGCCAATACCTCTGCCCTGCCCCAGACCTGACCTGATTCCCCTCAGCACGAAAAAGATCTCCAGATCCCACCATTTGGGAAATTTATAGAATAGCAGAGCTGGGAAGGCCCTTAGAACACAGAATGTCAGAACTGGGGGGGGGGGGGTTTAGAATACAGGATGTCAGAACTGGGAGAGACCTTAGAACACAGGATGTCAGAACTGGGAGAGACCTTAGAACACAGGATGTCAGAACTGGGGAGGGGCCCTTAGAACACGGGATGTCAGAGCTGGGAAGAGCCTTAGAACAAATGACTGGAGTTGGAAAGGGATCTTAGAACAGGGGACATCAGAGACGAGACAGGACTTATGAGCTTAGAATGTCAGAATTCTAAGAGATCTTAGAATATAGAATGTCAAAGCCAGGTCAGAAAACTTAGAGCACAAAACACTAGAACTAAGAAAATGAGGGTTGGAAGGGTCCCTAGAACTTGGAATGTGAGAGCAGAAGGGACATAGAATGTCAGAGCTGGAAGGGGTTATAAAACATGGGATGTTGGAGTGGGAATGTCTTTAAATGTCATCTGCTTTTCAGGTTCCATACTTCCTAAGTAGAGGAACTGAGAACCAGAGAGAGGAAGTAACTGGACCAATGTCACCCATCAAGTTCTTGGCAAAGCTTCCTATATCTCCTGTCTTGTGCTCAAGGCCTTGCTAGTCATACCAGGCAGCCCAGGCTCAACCTGTATTTTTGCCCTGCCCTGGCTCCTCTCAGTCCATACCCCCTGGACCACAAAGTGTTGGGAGGGAGAAAACAAGATGATGTTTCTGAGGTTCAACATGGTTGGATCAGGCACTCAATAACCCAAACATTTCTCTCTCCTTGTCTATCACAGCCCATGCCTAATAGCTGAGACCAGGCTGGGCCTTTGCTGACCCCCTCTGCTCTTGGGTAGTGAATGCTCTCCAGCTGTCCAACATCTGGAATTCAGAGAGCCAAAGCCCCTCCACCCCCCGGCCCTGGGCAAGGCTCCCTCCCTGGGCAAACATAGGGACATTCATAGGTTCCCAGAAAGGCCTATAGTGTCGCCAGCGCGGCTTTTAAAATTAGTCTCCCTGACCAGAGGCAGCTATTTCGGGCTGGGCTGAGCTCCCCTGGCCGCACAATCCCAGGCTGTCCCTTTGGCACAACGGGCACAGGGGGTGGAGTAGGGTGGGGTCCCTGGGCAGGGGAGAGGGAATAGCTCAGTGCTTTCCCCAACCAAATTTATGCTGTATTCCTCTGCTCTTCCACAATCCCCCAGCCAGAGTTCTAGGGGGCAATGAAGTATGACAGGAAAAATATTGGATTTGCAGTGAGGAAGCCTAGTTTCAAATTTTTACCTTGGACAAATGACTTCTCTGAACCTCAGTTTCCCCTTCTGTATAATTATGGAGTTGGACTAGATGTTCTACGGCCTTCTAGTTCTAAATCATATGAATTCTTGCCAAGTGGGTACCATCCACCTACCTCCTCTGGCACCACTTGACTACCCGTCATGGACTCAACTCTGGGCTACTGCGGCCACAGTTGCCTATCCTCAGGAGAGCTGTCCCCTGGCAGGTGACAGACTGAATGCTGTGACCTGAGGGCAGAGATGAGGCCTGGGCTCTCCCTCTGCCTCTGATCCCTCATATTCTAAATGGAGATGGTAATACCAGCACTGCCTATTTCCCAGACTGGCTGTGAAGAAGGCATTTTGGAAACCCCAAGGCATTAAAGAAATGGGAGCTAATGTTAAGGGAACTTAGAAGGGAGTCGCTTTTTCCATCCACAGAAACTATTTCCAGGCAGAGCCCTGGGCTTCCCGGAGCAGGTTCCCCCCCCCACCTCAGCTAGGACATCGTGGTCCATCCCTCCCTCCCTCAGAACCCCAGCTGGCCCTGGGACAAGGGAAACAGGCTGAGGCTGCTTTGATCTGGGGGACAGGATGACCTGAAATGCCATTCCCCCTCCCAACTGGTCTGGGGGAATGTCAGGAGGGGCCTGGGCAGAGGTCTAGATGTGAGGACACCCTCCTCCCCTTCTTGCTCCCATCTGTGGACACCCCAGGGTCACCCCAGGATGGAAGAGCACCTCAGGAGAGGAGGCCCACATCAGTTTTCTGCTTCTCTAATTGGTGACCCAAGCCTTGACTGGACATGGCTTCTAGAGTCTCAGACCATAGGATCAGAGCATTCAGATCCCACAGGTACCTTCACCATCATTAAATCCAACCTCTCATTTTTTGGATGAGGAAACGGAGGTTCCCTGTGTACATGGCAGAGAAAATTTCAACTCACCTCCTCTGACGCCAGATCCAGTGTTCCTTCCATTAGTCAACTCTTTTTTTTAGTAGAGGAAGAAATGGCAGCCCCAAGAGAGGAAATGATTTACCAAAGGTCACGCTGATAGTATAAAAGAGTCAAGCCCAGATTGCACCCTGCCCAGTGCTCTATACCCTCTGCTACCTTCCCACCAGGGTACCCAACAATGACCTCAGTTCATAAATTTTCAACTGGATTGGGCTCATGTAGTGCAATCTCCTTATTTTATAGATGGAGAAATTGAAATACATGGTGAGGAAAGTACAAGCACTTATTAAGTGCCTACTGTGTGCAGGGCACTGTACTAATAAATGCAATCTCGTTTGACCCTCAAAACAGCCCTGTTTTATAGCTGGCCCATTTTACAGTAGAAGAAACTGAGGCAAAAGGAGTTAAAGTTGAAAAGTGAAGGAGTTAAAACTAAAAAATCTTTGCCAGGATTATACAGTTTGTCCACACTTCAGGCCAGATTTGAACTCAGGTCTTTTCTGGTTGCTAGACTCAGCACTCTATTCGCTGTGTCACCTAACTGCCTCTAGGTTACGTTTGTGCTTGGTCCTGGGCTAATGACGCGGATCAAGGTGTAGATACATCTAAATAACAGATGGAATCAATCTGGAAGAGACAGATAGATACCGTGTTGGATGAGACAGCGAATCTTGATAGGCTCAATCGAGTAAAACTAAATTCAGTAGGGATAAATGTAAAGACTTACATTGCATTCAAAAAATCAATTTCAGGGAAGCGTGCCATCTTCCTTTTGGCTCTAGGAGTTACTCAATTCATGTCGAAATGGGCAAGTTCATGAGACTCAGGGAGGTGGTGCTGGTCCTGGCCGGGTGGTACTCTGGGCGCCAAGCCGTCATCGTCAACAACATTGATAACAGGACCTCCGACAGGCCCTACAACCATGCCTTGGTGGCAGGTATCGCCTGCTACCCTCGAAAAGTGACTGCAGCAACAGGCAAAGAGAAGATTGCCAAGAGATCAAAAATCAAGTCCTTTGTGAAAGTTTATAACTACCACCACCTCATGCCCCCCCAGATACTCTGTGCGTATTCCAGTGGATAAAACAGTTGTCAACAAGGATGCGTTCTGTGACCCTGTACTAAAATGTAAGGCAAGGAGGGAGGCCAAGGTCAAGTTTGAAGAAAGGTACAATACAAGAAAAACAAGTGGTTCTTCCAGAAGCTGCGGTTTTTAGAACTACTGTGTTGGTCAGTAAATAAAATGTTTACTAAAGATGAAAAAAAAAATCAACTTCACCAAGACCAAGTAGAAAGGGAATGTTTAGACAACAGCCATTTAGGTGGAAAAAAATCTGTGTGTTTTAGCTACTTATAGTCTCAATACGAATCAACATTATGATGAGGAAGCAAAAAAAAGGTCATTTTGTTTCAAACTCTAGTTCTTTTCCTCTAAGATAATCTCCAATTTCCGCCTTCCTATATTTTTTTCATACATAGTTGTTTCTCCTATTAGACTGTGAGCTCCTTGAGGTCAGACACTGCATTTTGCCTCCCTTTGTATCCTTGGTGCTTAGCACAGTGCCCGGCAAAGAGTAGGTACTTGACAAAAGTCTGATGCCTTGACTTACAGTCTTGATCTACATTGAGAGGAATAAGGGAAGAACAGCTGTTCCGTATTCTCCTCTGGGCAGATTACATCTGGTATACTGTGTTCAGTTCTAGGGGTCACAGTTAAGAAGAACATTGATGACCTGGAGATCATCCAGCAGTGAAGAGCTTTGAGCTCATGTCTGATGAGGATTGGTGGAAAGAATTGGGGATTTTCAACTTAAAGAAAAGATGGCCCCCAAAGGACCTAAGAGCTGTGTGGAAGTATTTGAAAGACTCTTATGGAGAAGAGGGATTAGGCTGATTTTGTTTGGCACCAGAGGACATAGCCCGGGGCAATTTGTGGAAGTTATAAGACAAATTTGGGTTCGATATTGGAAAAAAAAAACCATCCTCAACATCAGAACTGTTGGAAAGGGGAATGAGGCTGCCTTAGGAGGTTGTGAATTCCCCCTTACTAGAAGTCTTAGAGCAAAAGTGGGAGACCACTGCTTGGTCCGTTACAGTGAGGACACCTTTTAGAAATGGTTAAGACTAGGAGCAGCTAGGTGATGCAGTGAATAGAGTGCTGGCCCTGGAGTCAGGAGGACCTGAGTTCAAATCCAGCCTCAGACACTTAACACAAAACTAGCGTGTGACCTTAGGCAAGTCACTTAACCCCAATTGCCCTCCAAAAAAAAGCAAAAAATCCCCACAAAAACCCAAACCCAGAAATGGTTAAGACTAGATGGCAGCTGAGGTCTTTTCCAATTCTAAGACTGATTCCATGGCCTTTGGGTAGGCTCCAGAGGAGTTGGGGCTTGAGGGCTTTCCTCAGCAGAGGGGCATAGAAGAGTGATTGGAAGCTCTAGCAGGTGAACACAGAAGAACACGGAAGCTGTTGGCTCTCTGGGAAGGCCACAGGTCAGACCTCTCCTTGCCAAAACAAATCCCTCTATATGCACTCTTGATACCACACCATCCAGCCTTCTCTAGCAGATTGCTTCCTCTGTCATCTACCTCTCTCTAATCTTTAATCTTTTTTTCTGTCAACTGGATCGGTCCTCACTAAATACAAACATGTCCATGTCTCCTCCATGCTTAGAAGAAAAACAAACAAACCGTCTCTTGATCCTACCATCTCTGATAGAGTTGTCTTCTATCTTTCCTCCCCATCTTGGCTAACCTTCTTGACAAAGCTATTAACACTCACAGCCTCCGCTTTCTCTCATGCCATTCTAAACTCTTCATGCAATTTGTCTTCTGCCTTCATCTTTTCACTGAGATTGCTTTCTCCAAAGTCTCCAATGATCTCTTCGTCACCAGACCTTGTGACTTTCCCCCAGTCCTCACCCTTCTCAATCTCTCTGAAGTCTTTGGCACTGCTGACCATCCTCTCTACCATGATGCTCTCTTGTCTCTAGGTTTTATTGGCACCGCCCTCTCCTGCTTCCTCCACTTGCCTCTCTGACTTCTTTGCTGGATCTTCATCCGGATCATGTCCATGAGCCATGGGAATGCCCCAAGAGTCTGTCCTTGGCTTCTTTTCTCCCACTGCGCTGTCCCATTTGGTGATCCTAGCAGCTCTCATGGGTCAGACGGTCATCTCTGTGTGACCAATTATCACATCTATGCTCCCTAGTTCTCTCCTGACCCCCAGTCTCAATAGCAACAGCTACCTTTTGGATGTCTTGCTCCCTAGCATTTTGGATTCAACATGTTCCAAACTGACCTCGTTATCTTCCCTCCAAACTCTTTCTCCTTCCCATTATACCACCATTCTCCCCCAGCCTAAGCTCATGACTCAGGGTCATTACCTTGGCTCCCTTTGTGTCTCCCCCCTCCACGCAGCCAATCTGTTTCCATGTCTTCTTTACGCTATCTCTCATACATGTCTACCTTCCTCCATTCACTCTAGTGAAGGCCCTATCACCTCATGCTTGACTGCGTGGCTGGGGGCCTCAACAATGGCTTAGAAGAGGAGAGGCATCCCCGAGGTTGAGCTCTAGGACAGAATCATCTCATGTCTAGACTGTTGCAGCAGCCTTCTGGTCTCCTTGCCTCCAGTCTCTCCCCATTCTAGCCCATCCTCCCCATAGCTGCTCAAACCACTTTCCTAAAGTGCAGATCTGATCACATCACCCCTTCCCACTCAATAAACTTCAGTGGCTCCATATTACTTCCAGCATCACATAGAAAATCCTCTGTCTGGCATCTAAAGACCTTCCCAACCTGGCTCCTTCCTACCTTCCCAATCTTCTAATATTTTACTCCTCTCCATGTACTCAATGACTCTGGTCTCTGTCCTGTTCCTCACATCTGATACTCCTTTTGGGCCTGTTTCTCATACCCAGGATATTCTTTCTTGTCTCTATCTCCTGATTTCCCTGGCTCCCTTAAAGACTCAGATCGACTCCCGTTTTCTACAAGAAGCATTTCCTCATCCTTCCACCCTCTCCGCCACTAGTGCCTTCCCTTTGAAATCACTTCCTGTCTTGTATGGAGTTATGTGTAGCTTGTTTTCCCATTAGCGTGTGAACCCCCAGATGACAAGCACCATGGCTTAGCCTTTCTTTGTATCAGCAGCACTCAACACAATGTCTGGACATAGTAGGTATTTAATAAAAGTGACTGACTATCACTTCATGCTCAGCCCTAAGTCCAGAGCTCAGTGATGACCAGCAGCAATGGAGATTGCCAATCAACCTCCTTGCTTGTGTGAGCCCCACTGTTTTCCAAACAGTTCAAAACACCTGGTGAGACTTAGAGTGGGGGTAGGAGAAAGGGCAATAGATTCAGAGCTAGCAGGCATGCGTGCCAGCCTTGGGTCCGCCGTTTACTACCTCTGTACCCGCAAAGGAGTTAACTTCCTTATCTGTAAAATGGGCATAATATGGACCATGTCTTAGGGTCATCATGAAGGCATATGAGATGATGCCTTTAAAAGCTCTGGAAAATACAAAGTGTATAAAAACTTGTATTATTTTGTATTAATATTCATCCTAATTATTAACATACGTAAGCAGCAGCCGTGCACAGAGAGGATTTTCTGCTTCCCTGGAAAACTAGAATTTCCTCGGCTTCCACTAAGTCCCAGCTAAAGAACCAATGGCCTCCGAATGCAGATTGAAGCATATTTTTTCACTTATTTTATTCTTTCTCCTGGTTTTTTTTCCTTTTGATCTGTTCCTTCTTTCACAACTGTGACTAATATGGACATTTTTTTACATGACAGTACATGCATAAACTGCCTGCCATTTTCAGAAGAGGTGAGGGGTGGGTGGGAGCGAGAAAATTTTGGAGCTCAAAATCATGTAAAAATGTAGGCCAAACATTTTCTTGACATGTAACTGAGGGAAAAAAATAAACTACTTTAAAAACCATAAAATCCAACCTTTTCTAAAAAGCTTTTCCTGATCTTCCTTAGTACTGATGCTTTCCTTCTGTTGTTGTCTCTAATTTACCCTCTGCATATCTTCTTTGTATGTAGATATTTGCATCTATTAGTATCATTGCTGTAATAATAATAATAATAGAGTGTAAATTCTATCAGAGCAGAAGCTCCTTGAGGGTAGGGACTGCCTTTTGCCTCTTGTTGTACATCAGTGCCTGCACAATGTCTGGTATATAGTAGGAACCTGATAAATGTTTATTGACTGGCTTCTGGGACAGAAGAAAAGTCCGAGGGTCCATGAGCATAAAAAGCTGTGAGCAGGGGGTGCTGGGAGGGAGAGGGAGCCACAACGAGGAGGTATGGTGACTGAAGAATGGGAGCCAATGGCAAAGGTGGTCAGTACTGGGTGAATGTGGATAAGTACCAGTCAAGCCAGGAACCGAGGGAGCTGCAGCGACCCAATTGGGCTCCATGGATTGTTGCAGAGATGCTCAACAGAGACCTGAGAGATGAGTATGCACACTGAGGGGAAGTGCACTGAGGGGAAGCCTCAGAACAGTGGTTCTCAACCTGTGGGTTATGTTCAATTTGTAATAATGAAAATACTTCCTGCATATCAGATATTTACATTACGATTCATAACAGTAGCAAAATGACAGTTATGAAGTAGCAACGAAAATAATTTTATGGTCAGGGGTCACCACAACATGAGGAACTGTATTAAAGGAAGGTTGAGAACCACTGCCTCAGAGTAAGGGATGAATGCCGATCCTGAGAGGAGGAGAAATGTTGACAGTGGGTTTGCCCCAGGACCTATGATAGCAAGGCACACAGGGGACATTTGACTAGTTGGTGCAAGGAGTTTTGGGAGGGCAATGCCTGAACCTCTGCAGATCAGAAAGGAAACAGCACTCACCAGGAGTTGGTCTTGAGTGCCTAGGTTCCCAAAGTGAGAGATACCACCCCTTGGGGAGTGCTGGACAGATCCAGGGAGCTGCTAGTAGCCTCAAGTGCAATTGGAGGGGATATTGAATAAAAACGAGGGGGTGGTAGAAGCATAAAGAAAGAAGAGAAAAGAAGAAAATTTTGAAAAAACCATTCATACATGTTTTCACCTGTTATGCAAGAGTTGTGTAAGAGTAAGTCATAGTGATTACATTATTTTCCACATAAACACACAGAATTCGAGTTATAACCAATCAGTGGTCAAGTCTGCTGACAGGTCTTAGCAAGCAAATGTTGGCAGGTGAGCATTTCACACATTATTGACAAGTCCAGCATACATCCACAGGAATATGTTTGTGTAATGACTTGTTAACAATATGATACTTATATGGCTACATGATACAATGTTGCATTACCAAAATTTCAATGCAGGAAAAAACCTATAAATTTAGAATGAATTTTTAAATTTAAGATGTGTCTTTTTTTTTAATTGTATTTTTTTAAAGACACAAATTTAAAAAAAAGTTAAAAGGTTAAAAAAGTAGATTTCCAGGGGGATGCTGAATAATTTTTTTAAAGAGGAGGTAGGTCCAATAAATTTGGGTAGCTCTGGTCTTGGAGAACTTGGAGAAGAGTTACTGTTCTACTCTATGCAAGTTTTTAATGCTTATTGTTAGCCTGATACTTGCAGCAGAACCAAAGACCCCTGGTGAACAGCCAGCAATGAGCCAAACTCAGTTATTCCCAGGTTTTCCTAGGTGCTGGCAAAATGAGCCATAGACATCATTATTAGAGAGGGACCATGAATTGAATCAGATGAGCTCAAAGCTACAGTTCTGAACCACAGTGTATTTGGGGGAAGGGGGTTGGTTGGTTCTCTTGATTAAGAGCAGACCCCTACAAGTACAAGACAGGTAAGGGGCTGCTGGACATTGATAACCATGCATTGTTTCTTCCCAATTATTGAGGACCAGTGAAAAGGCGGTGTGTAGACAATGATGGGCAGAGATCCTCATTGGCTCTTAACTGGGGGGGGAGGCACCATGGAAGGAATTTTGCATGCTGTTGTGGATTCTTTGGGGGAAGAGGGTGCATGGAATTGAGAAAAGCATTCAGGAAGGAGGACAAAGCAGCTTCTGTCTTTATGAGCTATGAGATCATGGGGCTTTCTCAGGACCCCCAGAGAGATATCCAGAAGTGTACTTTAGGGTGAGAGGGTAAATTCATTCCTATCAGTAATGCCAAAGCAGTGAGAACCCTTAAACATCAGTGTCAGAGTTAAAAGAGCCCCTAGGACCTAGAATGTCAGAATGAAGAGACCTTAGAACACAGTGTTAGCACTAAAAAGGCCATTAGAACATGGTGTTTAAAGGCTGGAAGTGACTTCAGATCACAGAATGTCAGAAGAGGGTTAGAGCATAAAATGTCTGAGGTAGGAGGATCCCTAGGACACAGGATGTCAGAGCTGGGAGGGCCTTAGAACAATGTGAGAGCTAGGGGGAGTGTCAGAACTGGGAGGGTCCTTAGGCCATAGATTTGGTTCTGAGACAGGCTGTCAGTAGAGTCTTAGATAGACCCCTTACAATGATTAGATTTATTTCCAAGGAGGTGTATCTGTTTCACTAGCAAGGCCTGGTTACAACATGTCACTCTTCCAGAGGAGCAATGGCCAGACCTGATGCCTAAGAACATAGGAGATTATTGACGAGCCCAGGAGGTTTCATGCCTTTGATGGAGGGGCACAGCCTGAGGTTTGCTCACACAGCTGAGGGGGGTAGATAACCTTGAGAGTGCAGAAGGCATCTACATCAGGCAGAAGGTCTTTGGCTTTGTGCAAAGGTCTTCCAGAGCCTGTGATGGAGGCCCAGTATGAGTGGGGCACTGGTTAGAAAGTACACAAATTACCCTAGGAAGACCCAAGTGATCAGTGGGTGTCTACATGACTATGGGCTCTTCCTACGTGAGCATCGGAGACAACCCTCCAGCTGCTCAGAAATGAGGTGGTTGGTTCAGGGGTTTGAGGCAGATCATATGTACAGATGAAGACCTCAGGCTACAATACTGACTCCGTGTGGGGCCCAACAATATTCGTAGGGGAGAGCATTCAAGACTGAACTAGGCACTAATCCAGACCATACCAGTCTCTCCAAAGAGGTTCAAATCAGGTCTGCTTGGAATACTGTTCACCTACTTGAGACAGGAACATGGAAATTCCCAGAGGGACAAGAAGGGTCAGGTTTAGAGATTGAGGTCACCTGCTTTGGTAGTAACACCAAAAAGACCCAATGATATTTTACTAAAATTGTGGAAATCATCCAGATTGACCAAATTGATTACATTCCCAACCAACATTTCCCTGAACCTCTGAAAAAGGTGATGCAGAAATCCCTTGGGACATGGGCTGTGATCAGCAAAACCTCACTGGCCAGAGGAATACCGTCTTCTCCTTGTCCACTGCTGCCAAAGAAATGTGAGTATATTGGCTGTGTTCAGGTCCACTGCTAAGAATCATTGACTGCCCAAAGCACTTGGAATTCATGGCATCTTCTGCTGGTCTAGCCAAGGCCTTTATTCAAGGTGACGTTTGTATAGCTTGAGGACAACCTTGTACCTGGAAGATGCTGGCCACCAGGAACCTTGAGCATTTGCCAATGGTAGATTCACAGATAGCAACAGGTCAGGGTTCTTGGCTTTGGAGTGGGCAGGTACAAGTGAGTTGCAAGACGGTTAGGGTACATACAGCTTGACTTTGAGTGCAGGCCAGAACACACTGCCCTAGATATCCCGACAATTGCTTAAGGAGACGGGTAGTATCTCTGGTCAACAAGGGTCTAGGAATAGCGATATTGGCCAAAAGTCAGGCTTTAGGCATCCCTCTGAAACTAAACATTGCAGAGAAAGTCTGACCTGTGTTAATAGTGGGAGATTTCTCACCTGGGAGTTGGCTGTGAAATCCCAGGTCTACTTTCTATCCCCATCTACTTTATTCAGTGAACAAAGAGGTCTGGTTACTCTTAGGGAATCATGCTAGGCTCTCACTAAAGAAATGACTGGAGTTGCAGCTCTGCCCTGGAAGGGCCATTGGGTGATCAACATACTGGGAAGGCATTAACCCTCCTGGATGCCTACTGACCTCTGGCCATAGTAGATTGAACACGGTCACAGGGGCATAGCTCAGAGTTCATCCAGTGCAAAGCTCTTCCCAAATTGGGTCTCAGTTTCACAGTCTGTAACATGAAGAGGTAAGCCTAGATAAGTCCCCTGTGGTCTCTTCTAGTCCAGTGTTCTCTGACCCTAAGCACATGCCAGTGGGCAGATAGTGCCATCCCATGGATAATGAGAAGAGAGGAGACCACGGGGAATAGGAGGTGGAGATGTCTGTCTTCCTTTTTCAGTCTTCCCCTAGTCCTTGTGGGAGACATTAGGTTCTGTGTGAGTTGGAGGAATCATGAGATTGGACATAGCCTGAGCCAAGGTTGGGTGCCCCTTGGAGCCAGGCTGGGATCACCCCCTAGCCAGATTCCAAGACTTACCATAGGTATCCACAATTGGCTTCATCGCCCACCTCCCCCCAGTCACCCACCTCTGAGGCATGTCTCTGGCCAGCAGGGAGTGGCTAAGCCAGGGAAGCTGCCAGGGCACAGCTCCAGGTCAGAGTGACCTGTCCCAGGAGAGCAAAACAGGGTCCCTCCTACTCCCCCAGGCATGCCTAAGGAATCTGGGAAGACCACACAGGAACTTCTAATAATAATAGTTTATCTTTATTGTGGCTTCTCTGGAACAAAGTCCTTTGAACAGACTGTTGTATTGGGTACCCATGGCCACCCCAGGAGGTAAGAGGCACCCATTTGATGGAAAAGGAAACTGAGTCTGAGAGTAATGACAGAGTAAAGTAAATGACAGAGCAAAGACTGGAACCCACATTTCTTGACTCCAAAGTCAGGCCTCTTTCCTCTCATTCCTGAACTCTTGCTCCAGAGTCCTCCTTTGCCTTGGCTGCCCCATGGTCACTCAGAAGAAGTCACTGACCTAAGTTAGCCTTCTTCTCCTGCTCAGTGACTCCTTCCACAGAACTACCATTTTGGGAAGGACCACAGTCAAGTTTCCACTCCCTGTCTTCTAGACTCTCTCCAAACTCCTTTCTTCTTTGTTACCTGACCATTGCCCCTGCTGGAGAACCCATCCTCCTTACTTCTAGCCTTCCAATTCTATTCATTGATTGTCCTCCCCCGTTAGAAAGCAAGCTTCTTGAGGATAGGGACTGTTTCACTTTCTTGTATTGTGCTCCACCACTTAACATAGCTCCTGGCACAGAGTTAGCACTTAGTAAATGCTCTACCCATCCATTCAACCATCTGTCTGTCCTATTTTCCTATCTTCCTCTTCTCTTTTTTTCTTTTTCCCTTGTTCAACATTCCTTCTTTCCTTCCTTCTCTTCTCTTCCTTCCTTTCTCTATCCTTCACTCCCTTTCTTCCCTCCTTCCTTTCTTCCTTAATAATACATGGAACACTGGAATTGAAGTAAGAAAGTCCTGTGTTCTAATCCTGCCTCAGACATTTACTAACTGTATGAGCATGGGCCAATCCCTTCATTTCTCAGCCTCAGTTTCGTCATCTGAAAAATAGGGAAAATAAAAGCACCTACTTCCTAAGGTTTTGTGAGGATCAAATGAGATAAAGAATTTTGCAAACTTGAACACATTATATAAATGATAGCTGTTATTACTTATATTCTTTATAGGTAATATAAACCATATTCTCATTATCTATCCATCTACCTGCTTATCTATCTCTATCATCTATCTGTCTATCTATCTATCTATCTATCTATCTATCTATCTATCATCTATCTATCTGTCCGTCTATCTATCTATCTATCTCTGTCTGTCTATCTATCTGTCTGTCTGTCTATCTATCCATCTATCCATCCATCTATCTATCTGTCTGTCTGTCTGTCTCTATCTATCTATCTATCTATCTATCTATCTATCTATCTATCCATCTATCCATCTATCTATCTATCTATCTATCTGTCTGTCTGTCTGTCTGTCTGTCTGTCTGTCTATCTATCTATCTATCTATCTATCAAACCACCGTTACCTCTGTGCTGGGGTCTTTTTCCTGAACCCTTGGGCCTCCACCTCTCTAAACTCATTCCTTGCTCTGATTGCCACATGTTTGCACTTTAGGACCCTGTAGTTACAGGGGTTAATTGGCTTTCCCTCCATCCTATGGTGGGTCCTCCTCAGTAAGTGTGCTACTCTCTGCTGAACTGAAAAGGTTTTCCATTGCTCCCTCCCCCCGCTCTCATCCCTGCCCCTCCAGAGGCCTCTTCCTCCTCTTCTTTCTAGCTTCCATCTTGCCTCCTGGTAGCCCTGCCCTAATGCCAACTAACAACCCTTCATCCTAGAGCTAATCTCTCTATCTTTTCTGGTTCTCATAGAAACCTGACTCTGTTTCCAGAAGACACCAGGGCTCTAGGCACCCCTTCCAGTGTAGACTGCTCCTTCTCTCATGCCACACCCCCTACAAACTCGGGTTTCCCCTGTCATTTCCACCTATCTGCTCTCCCCTGTTGTCCCCAGCTGTGTGTCGGAGGCTGAGCCAAGCACCAATAATCAGAAGAGGGTCCCAACTCTCAAAGAACTCATGTTCTAATGGTGGACACAAGACGTAACTAATCAGGCACATACAAGTTATTTACAGAGGCAATTTGAGTGGAGAAGGCCACTGCAAAAGGGGAGATTTAAAGGAAGTCAGGCTATTAAAGGGCAGAGGGTAGGGCATGAAGCACTCCAGGGATGTGGGACGGCCCATGCAAATACATGGAAAGGAGAGAGGTGACATGTTTGAGCAAGGAGGCATTAGAATGCATGGAGGGGAGACAAATGGAAGAAGACCAGAAAGGCAGAAAGGGACCAGGCTGTGAGGAGTCTAAAATGTCAAACAGAGGAGTCAGTTTGTAATTGATTCTAGAGGTAATGTGGAGTTACTGGAGTTCAGTGAGCAGCAGAAGTAACAGGACCAGTCCCACACTTCAGAAAAATCACCTTGGCAACCTAGTGGTTGCCCCAGAGCTTTTCTCCATCCCTTCCAAACTCCCAGAGTCACTTACCCTCATTGCTTCCACTGTCTTACCCCCGCCCCAGTCCCTTCTCACCCCCAATGGCCTGACTTCCGGACCCCAACACTCGACTGAAGCTGCTCTCCAAGGCTCCCTGTGGTCTCTTTTTTTTTTTTTTTTTTTTGCTTTTTGGAGGGCAGTTGGGGTTAAGTGATTTGCCCAAGGTCACACGGCTAGTTTTTGTGTTAAGTGTCTGAGGCCGGATTTGAACTCAGGTACTCCTGACTCCAGGGCCGGTGCTCTATTCACTGCGCCACCTAGCCGCCCCTCTGTGGTCTCTTAATGGCCAACTCCAAGGGCCCTTTCCCAGCCTTCCTCCTCCTGGACCTCTCTGCTGCTTTTGTCACTGTTCATGACTCCTGGTGCTAAGATACTGTCTCTTCCCTTGGCTTCCTTGATAGATCTGTCTTCCCATTCTCCTGCCTGCTTGGTCATTCCTCCTTGATCTGTTTTGCTGGGTCATTACTCATGTCCCACTGTCCAACCTGGGGGGGGCCCTCAGATCTCTGTCCTGGGCCTCCTCCCATTAGGAACCCAGCTCTCCCCCAAGGGTTCAGTTATTCTCTCTGTCCGGGTGACCCCCAAACTTTGATCTCCAGTTTCAGTCTCTACCCCTGAGCCTCATTCAGGTATCTGCACCTGCCAGGATATCTCTTCAGCAACTCAAACTCAGCATGCCCCAAACAGAATTCCTCTTTTCCCCTAAAATGATCCCTTCTCTAAACTATCCTATTTCTGCTGAGAGAAACACCATGCTCCCAGTCACTCCTAACTCTGTAGTCCCTCCCCCCACTTTCCTTTCCCAGAACCCTCCAAATTCCATCACTTGCCAAGTCTCTCCACGCCTTCCTCAGTGTCTCCTGAATCTGTCTCATCTCAATTCACACACAGCCAATACACTAGTCTAGGACTCATCAAGGTCCCATTGTCTCTCACCAGAGCCTTTGTAATGGTTTCCTAGTAAGTTTTCTTGTCTCTAGGCTCTCCTCTCTTCAATCCATCCTCCTCCCAGCTGCTCAAAGTATCTTCCAAAAGACAGGCCTTACCTTCCCCCCACCCATAAACCATCAGTGGTTCCCTATTGGGATCTACGAATTCATTTTAAAAATCTGTTGATAACTGTTATCTCAAAAGAATTGGTCTCCTTTGTAATCTTATATATTTTATTTTTATATATTTAAATATATAACATATTTATATAATAATATATTTTATATTTCATTTTATTTTATGAATTTAAAAACATGACTCTGAGAAGAGATCCATAGGTTTTACCAACTTGCCAAAAGGATCCAAGAGATACAGAAGATAGGTTGAGAATCTCTGCTCTAGGAGAAAACACAAACTCCCCCTAAGTCATCTGACTCTAGACTTTGCTTCTCTATTTCTTCTCACTGTTCCCCCTCATACATACAGCATGACAGTCAAATAAACTATTGTCTTGGCCATCTCTTACACTTGCACAAAACCCCCACTCTATATGACTGGAATGCCCTCCCTTCTCACCTAAGCTCTCAAAAATCTCCTTTCAAGACTCTGCTTTTCAGGGCAGCTAGTGGCACAGTGGACAGAGCACTGACCCTGAGTTCAAATATGGTCTCAGATACTTACTAGTTGTGTGACCCTGAGCAAGTCACTTAACCCCCACTGCCTCCCCCCACCAAAGACTCAGTTTTTCCTGATTCATTGTCCTCCCCCAGTTAATGTTCTCTTTCTCCTTGAGCCACCTTGGATGTGTTTTTCTGGGCACCTATTATGTCATCCCCACTTGACTATAAGCTGCTGGAGGGCAGGCCTGATAGGCTTTTTGTCTTAGAATCTCATTTCTTGGCCAGCTACCTCCTGCTTTTATAAGCACTTAATGGATATTTGTTTAATTAATGATCCCTAATTGGTCCCTTACTCTCAAGAATAACAGGCTCCTTAGGAAGATCCTAGGGTCAGTCAGTCAATGGGCATTTATTAAGTACCTACACATGCCAAACTCTGGGCTAAGCACCAGGATACAAAGAAAGGCAGAGACAACCGCTGCTCTCAAGGAACTCAGTCTAAAGTAAAGACAACATGCAAACTATGTACAAATAAAATATGTGTGTGTGTGCATGTATAGATAAACACATACATACACATGTGGACAGATATAGATGAATGGATGAATGGACATACAGGACAGACACAGACATAGATAAGTGGATTAATGTAAGGACAGCAGATGGACAGAGACAAATGGACCGATGGATGGACAGATGGATGGATGGATGGATGGATGGATGGATGGATGGATGGACGGATGGACAGATGGATAGAAAATAGAAATAGAGATCTATAACAATAAGATTGTCAGCAGAAGGAAGGGGTACCCTGGCTTGGGGAGGCAGGGACAGCTGAGCTCCCGCGGGGGAGGGGGTGGGGAGGAACAGAGAAGGAAGAGACTAGGGAGTTCTTCTACATCAGCCCCCTGAGCTAGCACAAGCTTGCTCCGATCAGCTCTCTCTCGCGGGTCCTTGGCGACACCTGGTGGTACTAAGGGGGAAGTTCAGCAGGGTGGTGAAGAGCTTGGCCAGCACCCTGGGCTAGCATTGTGCGTTTCCTCTCACGGGTCCCTGATGGCCCCTCCCTTGACCCTGAGAAGTGACCTTGACCTAGGCTCTTGGGGGCCAGAGCAGACACAGCACAGGGGGTTTGTTGCCAAGGATGAAGACGTCCCTGCGTGTCTGGGCCATGTCTGGCCATTCCAGCCACACCCTTCCCAATTTTAGTGAGGTTTTAGAACTACAAAGGACCCTAGAGCAGTGGTTCTCAACCTTCCTATGCCGCGACCCCCTAACAGTCATATGTGGGCATGTCTGCATGTGGGCGGACCTGCTTGGAGATGGATAGAGGGGATTCCTAAAACCATCAGAAATATGTGTTTTCTGATGGTCTTAGGCAACCCCTGTGACCCCTGTGAAAGGGTCTTTAGCCCCAAAGGGCTCACAACCCACAGGTTGAGAATCACTACCCTAGAGATTGTGGAGGAAATACTGTTGTCCTTGGAATCAGAAAGTGGTTCGATTGTGTCCAACTTTTCATGACCCCTTGGACCTCATGGTCCTGGCCAATATTATGCCAATCCATCCGTGGGGTTTTCTCAGCAAAGATATTGGAGCTATGTGCCATTTCCTTCTCCAGCTCATTTTACAGATAAGGAACTGGAGGCAAACAAGGTTAAGTGACTTGCCCAGGGTCACTCAGCTAGGAAGTGTCTAAGGCCAGATTTGATTCCAGGCCCAGCACACTCTCCATTGAGCTACGTAGCTGCTTCATCATGGAATCAAATCTTGCCTTTCACACCCCAGTTGTCCAGATCCATATCTGGCCGCTGGACTCAGGTGTTCCCGGAGGAGAAAGTGAGGCTGGTGACTTTGCACAGCCCTGCCTCACTTAAATCCAGTTCAGTTACAAGTCATGGCATCACCTTCCTGATGTCACAGCCCTCTTTGAGAATGTGGGACAAACCACCACCATAGGCAAATGACTAACTCTCTGAAACTTTTTCGTCATCTGTAAAACGGGATTAGTTCTAGCTCTTAGTACCTAGTTCAGTGCTGTGAGGCTCAAATGTGGGGGTGCTTTCAGACTTTTAAGTGGTATATAAATGGGAGTTCTGCCACATCCTTGAAGCTTTTCTCATGCTGTTTTTCTCCATCTCTGCAGCATTTGGCACTGCTGAGCTGTGAGCCCCCTCCCCACTCACTACCCCCCAATTCTT
This sequence comes from Pseudocheirus occidentalis, assembly GCA_028646575.1. NCBI lineage: Eukaryota > Metazoa > Chordata > Mammalia > Diprotodontia > Pseudocheiridae > Pseudocheirus > Pseudocheirus occidentalis. Next base: position 42,893,343 of record CM053596.1, read on the forward strand.
TTTCCTCATTGGGGTTCTGTCTTCTGGTTCTCTTTCTACCATCTGGACACTCCTCCATAGCCCACCTCACACCATGAACACTCCCCAAAGCTCTGTCCTGAACCTTCTTTTCCCTCTCCTGGCCCTGCTCCTAACTCCCTGGTGCTCCCCATCATACCCCAGCTGCCCCTAGGGCCCCCTTCTCCCATTCACCAGGTACTCACTCCCAGAAGCCTCAGATGCATCCTGCTTTCCTCTGCTTCTGATTCTAAGGACTTTACAACCCTCTCTCCCCCAGGCCCCTGCTTTTTGGCTCCCTGAAGATAGGGATGTCTTTTTCCGTTAGAAGGAAGCCACTTTCTACTCTTTTCCTATCCCCAGCACCTGGCAGGGTTCTTGGCACAGAGTAGGCGCTTAATAAATGATATGCAATCCCTGAAAGTGCTGTCTGAATGCTAATTAGCATCACCAGTCCAATCCTTCCTTGAACTGGAGAGGTAACCAAGGCCCAGAGTGGGAGGGATTTGCTTAGTGGCCCAGACAGGACACTGGGCTTGGTAGAATTCAGCCACAGATCTGAGTCGTTACATCCACTTTCTAGCTCCAGTCCCTCCACCTCATCGACACTGAAGGTGAAGGGTTAAACCAGGCTCAGGTTACAATAGTGATAAATATAACTTTATTTTGTACACCTGTCACTGATACACACACAACCGCGGTCTCAGAAACAAGTGCTTGGCTTGGGCGTCAGGCCCTGGGGCCCAAGGCCTTAAAAAACACAGACAAACACACACAACATGGACATACAGTAGTTCCCCCATCACCCCAACTCCCCAAAGCCTCCAGGGGCCAAGGAAGTGGGCTGAGGAGAAGAAACCCCCCCATTTTCCCAACTGTGGGTGCCACCAACCACAGGCAGCACTGGGTGGCAGCCCTCCCTGGGCCAAGTGTTCACAGCCTTGGCCCTGTCCTGCCAGCCATCATGTGGCAGGGAGTGGGGATGGGGGTGGGGAAGCGGATGTCAACTTGCCCGCCTCCCAGGTGTACTGGGAGACGCCAGAGGTATGGGGTTGGGTCAGTGAAACTAGATGCCTGGAGTCTCATGGTGGGTGTGTTAACAAGGTGGGCCAGCTGATTCCTTCAGCAAGAAATAGTGCCAGTCTCTCAGCCGTGGGCAGTGACTGAGCAGGGACCCTGCTGGGTCAGGCCTGGGGGAAGGACAGAAATAGGGCAGGAAAGTGGGGGTCTGGGGAAGGTGGCCCAGGGAGTACACCTAATTCGGCTCCCCTCAACCTGGTGGCCTGAACAGGGCCCACGAGGTAGAGGCCCCTGACTGACAGCCTGGCGCGTCAATAATGGGCAAGATTGGGCAGCCTGCAGTCCTGGATGGAGGGGGGGAGGGGGCACCTGCTCTGGGCATGACTCAGTAGAAGAAAGGGGGCAGGAAGGAAGGCCAGCTGGACACTCAAAGCTCACGTCTAGGCAGGCTCGGAGGATGGTGGACTTTGGGAACTGGGAAAGACCTAAGGAACCATCAGGCCTGTTCCCTTCTCATTTTACCAAGGAAGAAACTGAGGCCTGAAGAGGAATGACTTGGCTCACACCTGGAGGAGGGCGCAGAAGGAAGGCTGGGACCAGACCCTGGCCCACGGCTTCTTCCATTCTGCCAGAGCATCCTGCCAGCCCGTAGTTGTCTTGAACCCTGGCAGGAGCAGCTGTGTACGGTGATCCTTGCTTTTGAGATGCCCCAGAAGGTGCCCAGTCCAGAAAGGTGCCAGCCTGGTTTCTTCTGAGTTGGGCAGGGATCCAGGCCATCCCTAGGGGGTGGAAGGTCTGAGGGGTGGGGAGAAAGCAGGGCAAGGGCTCAGGCTGGAAGCTGTGGCAGTAACCTGTCCAGGCTGTGCCAGGGACCCTGGGTGGGCCTGCCAGCCCTTTGGGGGGCACTGTACCCTTTGGCAGGCACAATGCCCATAGATTTCCTGGGCAGGGGCAGGCAGATCACAGGACCCCTGCACATTCAGGGGGCAGAGAGCGCCCCCAGCCCCCAGTCCTGGCCCTGAGACCCAGGAGGCTCCGCCCTGCAGAGCTGTGGTCCTGGGCAAGGGGAAGACACAAAGAGGGCAAAAAGGCCAGTCCAGCAGGCTGGTCGTAGTGAGAAGGGCAGAGTCCCCCATCTCTGCTCAGCAGCGATCTCAGCTTGTGCTTCTGCCGAAGGGTCTGTGGGCAGAGGAGAAGAAGGGGCCTTGGGAAAGAAGGGTAGGGCCTCCTGAGGGAAAGGAGCCTTGTGAAGCATGGGGTTGGGCTCAGAGAGGAGAGCGTGACAAGGGGAGAGAATTGATGGGCAACTCTGGGCAGCAGTCTGTGAATTCTGCTGATCCTTTGGCCAGTTTCTAGGGAGGACCCTCCTCTGGGTCTCACCCTCAGCAAGGCCTGAATGACAGGGGGAGGAGGGAGATAGGGAGCCCATGCAAACCCTCTTTGTCCAGGGAATGTACTTTCCATGGCACATAAGACCTCTAAAGGTATCTGTACCAGGGGAACATCCCAAACCAGTCCCACCCTCCCTATGTTTGCCCCCTCTTGCTCCCACTCCTGTGGGCAGACTAACCTTGGATGTCCTATCCATGGAGGCCTCTCTAGGAGGGCTAGCAGCCCTGCACAGATATGAGGAGGTCAGCAGGATGGACAGATGGCAGGCACAGGGAAAAGAAGACACCAGGTTACTCCCTGAGCCCCTTATCCTAGATCCCCAAGGACCCTTAGAACATCGAGAGATCTCCCCTCCATTTAGTAATCTGCCATCAGGTGTGGGGGTAGGGAAATGATGCACTCAGAGCCTGGAAAGAAGAGGGGCACAGAGCAAACTCTCTACTATATCCATCCACTGATTACCCCCAACTAACACTCTGGGCCTAGGGTGTGGGGTGGTGCTGGTGTAGCCTACATTCTAGACCCTTGGTGTCCCTCCCTGGGCTAGTCTAGCATATCCCTGTCCCTCCCCAGGGCTCCTTGGGGCTCACCAAATGGGGCGTATGCTGCTGCTGCTGCTCAGGTCCCTCCAGCTGGATCTTAATCTCTGGACAGGTAGGGTCCCCTGACTTCCTGGCATCTGGCTGTGGTGACCGAGAGGGGCCTAGGGTGGGGGGCAGGTTATAGAAAAAAGTACAGAAATGTGGTCATTGCCAATGGGAAGGGGGGCCACTGCTCTAACACTAAAACAGTCTTGTGTCATGACCCAGTCTAGCTGGATTTAACCGTTGAAAGGATTCTTAAAAGATCACTTACAACAGGACCAAAGAAGATATAGAGAGCATTATGAAATGTAAAATGGCTAATTTTGATTATAAGAAATTGAAAAGCTTTTGCACAAACAAAATCAATGCAACCAAGATTAGAAGGAAAGCAGAAAACTAGGGTGGGGCGGGGATTTTTACCACCACTTTATCTCTGATAAAGGCCTCATTTCTCAAATATAAAGAGAACTGAGTCAAATTTATAAAAACACAAGCTATTCCCCAAATGATAAATGAACAAAAGATAAGAACAAGAAGTTTTCAAAGAAATCATATAATGATACGAAAAATGCTCCAAATCACTATGGACTAAAGAAATGCAAATTAGAACAACTTTGAGGTACCACCTCACACCTATCAGAGTCGTGTAAAGGAAAAGGATAGATGCTAGAAGGGATGTGGAGCAACTGGAACACTAATGTACTGTTGGTGGAGTTGTGAACTAGTCCAATCATTCTATAGAGCATTGAAACTATGCCAAAAGGGCTATAAAACTACATGCCCTTTGATCAAAGCAATACCACTACCAGGTCTGCATCCCAAAGAAATAAAAAAGGGGGAATCTAGTTGTACAAATATATTTATAGTAGCTCTTTTTGTGATGGCTAAGAACTGGAACTGAGGGGATGCCCATCAACTGGGGAATGGAGAAGTAGTGGTATACAACTGTAATGGAATACAATTGTGCTATAAGAAATAACAGGCAGGATGATTTCAGAAAAACCTGGAAAGACTTAAATGAACTGATGCAAAGTGTAGCAGAACTAGAAGAACATTGAACACAGTAACAGCTACAGAGTACAATGAAGAACTATGAATGACTTAGCTATCCTCAGTAATAAAACAATGCAAGACAATCGCAAAGGATTCATGAAGAAAAATGCTATTCACCTCCAGAGAAAGAACTGAGCACAGACTGAAGCATGCTATTTTTCTCTTTTCCTCCCTCCCTCCCCCTTCCTTCCTTCCATCTTTCCTTTCTTCCTTCTTCCCTCCTTCCTTCCTTCCTTCTTCCCTCCCTCTTTCCTTCCTTCCTTCCTTCCTCCCTCCTTCCTTCTTCCCTCCCTCCCTCTTTCATTCCTTTCTTCCTCCCTCCTTCCTTCTTCCCTCCCTCCCTCTTTCATTCCTTCCTTCCTTCCTTCCTTCTTCCCTTCCTCCCTTCCTTCTTCCCTCCTTCCTTCTTTCTTCCCTTCCTCTTTCATTCCTTTCTTCCTTCCTTCTTCCCTCCCTCTTTCATTTCTTCCTTCCTTCCTTCCTTCCTTCCTTCCTTCCTTCCTTCCTTCCTTCCTCCTCTCTCCCTCTCTTTCTTTATGTCTTTCTTATTTCTTCCACAAAATGACTAATATGGACATGTTCTACATGATTGCACATACATAACCTATATCATATTGCTTACTGTTTCAGGGAGGGGAAAAGGGAGCGAAGGACAGAATTTGGAATTCAAAACTTAAAAAAAGTTAAAAAATTGTTTTTACATGTAAGTGGGAGAAAAGTAAAAGACAAAAAATGAAGAAAAAAAGATCACTGCTTCCAACTCCTCCATTTTACAGATGAAAGCACTGAAGCTCAAAGTGAATAGCAGAGCAAAGACTCACACCCAGGTCTCCTGACTCCAAATTCAGCTGTCTTGCCACCACATGACACTGCCCTCACCCCATGAGACCCACAAAGAGCCAAGGATGGGGTCAGGCTTTGGGGAAGACAGAGTGACAGGGACCCCCGGATTTGTTGTAGAGAGTAAGTCTCCCCCATGGGTCAGCTCTGCCCCTCCCCACCATGGGTCAGCTCTGCCCCTCCCCCACCATGGGTTAGCTCTGCCCCTCCCCCACCATGGGTCAGCTCTGCCCTTCCCCCACCATGGGGCAGAGTGGGGTGGTACCTGGCGAGCTTCCCCCACTGGCGGTACTGACGCTGTCCTCTAGCCAAGTACTGTAGATGAAGGAGTCTCTCTTGTGCGGCATCCCAGAGGAGGACACACTGTCCTGGAGGGTCACAGACAGAAGGGAACGCTGACTTTTGCATGGGCCCAGCGTCGCCTGCCCTACCAGCAGTGGTCAGCAGAGGGAGCCAACTACCCACCAACTGGACCCCACCTTCCTACTCTGCCCAGACCAGGAATCAGCCCCTTAGATCAATGTAGTCCGGAGATTTAAACCCTGAAGGGACCCTGGCATCTATCCAGTCTAACACCCTCATCTTACATATGGGGAAACTGAGTCCTCTCGCCGTTCAGTCATTTTCAGTCACGTTCCACTCTCGTGACCTCCTCTGGGGTTTTCTTGGCAAACATCCTGGAGCGGTTTGCTATTTCCTTCTCCAGCTCATTTTAAAGATGAGGCAAACGGGGTGAAGTGACTTGCCCAAGGTCACACAGCTAGTAAGTGCCTGAAGCCAGATTTGAGTTCAAGTCTTCCTGACTCCAGGTCTGGCACTCTATATACTATGCTACCTAGCTGCCTAGACTGAGCCCTAGGGAGGCTGAAATGGTTTGTCCCAGGTCACGTAGCCAGCAGCAACAGAGCCAGGGTTCAAACCCAGGCTTTTCAACTAAATCCAGTGCTCTTTTCACCAACCAAACTCCCCTTCCCATCACACACACAGTGTCTTAGTGATAAAGGCACTGTGTCTCCAGATCTCCATTATTTCTTAGTCATGTGAAGAGAGGGCCCCAGGCATTCCTCCAGGCTCAGATGGTACAAATGTCTCCCAGTTACACAAGGAAGGTCACAGGGAGATGCTCCCAGAAACCAGCAGAACATCTCTCATTCAATTCATTCAGAATTCATTCATTCAACACACACGTCTCCTCTCCTCTTTTTCCTTCTTTTCCAGGCACGAGTCTCCTTACTTCTCCCAAACTAGACATTCAGGACAACTCCTGGGCTCAACCTGATTACTCTGACCTGCTCCAATTCTGACCCGGGCTGGTTGGACCCTCCTTTGGTAACCTGGTGGTGCTCACTTAGGGAACTGGCTTGCCCCACTGCAGCTCAGAACTATAGAGCTCATGCCAATCCACCCTCCCTGTTAGCAGGGATGAAAGGGGTGGGTCACCATGCCTGGCCAGTATTGGCTTAAACGTCAACTATATTAAATGTAAGTGACAATCTGGCATAGCAGATCAAAAGCCAGTCTTAAAGCCAGGACGACCTCTGGAATCATGACCCACCTCTGGCTGGGTGACAGTGAACAAATCCTCACCACTCAGGACCTTGGACAACTCCATAAGCCTCAAGATTGAAGGCAGATTCTTGTCTGCATTGGTAGAGGGACTCTGCTTACTGGAAGCTCCCTATACTAATAAAGTCATAGGGTTCTAGCTTTACAGCTTTAAGAAACTTCAGAGACCACCCAGGCCAACCCCTTCATTTTACAGATGAGATAACAGATAATTTATATATGGTGCTTCGCAAACCATTAAGACCTTTAAGAACCTTTATTAGCTAATACAGACGAAGTAAAGAGACTGGGAGAAGATGCCAGACCTGTGTGGCATCAGGGAAGGCAGACAGACAGCTGAGCAGGAGATGGTTGCTGTCCTCCTGGGGCTCACAGCCTAATCGAGAGGAAGCATCAGCACACACAGACACACTCAGCCGTGTACATGGCCAAGGTCCAAGGTATGAGTGAAGCCGTATCTTGAATTCAGCTCCTCTGACCCCAAATACAACATTTCCCCTCTCATGCCCATGGCCTCTGAAGGTTCCATGTCCAGGGAAGGGTGGGTTAGAGGGGTAGGTTAAAGGACAGCAGGGTGGACAGTAAAGAGGTTAAAGGGCTGTGTGAAATTTGAGGGAGATGACCATCACTGATGGGGGTATCTGGGAGGTCTTTGTAGAAGAGATGGCTCTTGAGTTGGACAGAGGGCAGGCAATCAGGAACAGCTTGGACAAAGGCACAGAAAACATCAGGCATGTTTGGGGGGCAGAGATGGCCAGACTGGTTAGAACTTAGAACTCAAAGAAATGAGAAATGTGAGATGAGGTTGGATAGGGACAGTAGTTTCAGACTCTAGAGAGCCCTGAATGCCAGGAAAGGGAATCTAAAGTCTAACCTGAGACAAGATGGGACCACTGAGATTTCAGAGCAGAGGAGTAAAGTGACCAGGTCTATTGATGAGAAATTATTCTGGCTGTGGTGCGAAGGGAAACAGGGTAAGAGAGCAAGAGACAAAGAGTGGGTAAGAGAGACAGTAGAGGAGGAAAGAAAAAGAGAGAGGAGGGAAGAAGAAAGGGGAGGGAAAGGAGAATAGGAGGGGAGGGGAGAGGAAGGAAGAGGAGGGAGAAGAGGAAAGGAGAAGGGAGGAAAGGGGAGGGAGGAAGACTCATTAGGAGGCTCCTGTAACAGGCCAGGCAGGTGATACAAGGGTGGGGGCTGTAAGGTGAGAAGAGGGAATGGCTATGAGAAATGCTGTGGAGAATGAATGCACAGGGCTTTGTAACTGAGAGGCATGGACTCACAAGTCTGTCCACAGGGATATTCTCTTTTATGCATTGAGCACCCACCTAGCTTGACCTAGAGCAGCCCAGATACTACTATGTATCTCCCAGGTGCACACTGGGCATTTCTCAGCTGCACAGATTATCCCAAGTAATTGAGGGACTCTCCTGGTCACATACAGAGCACACCCATTCCCACTGACCCCCAAAGACACATAGAAACACAAGGGTGTACAGGACAGTACCCGCCTCCATGGGGGGCAGTACCCAAATCCCTGTTGTTACCATGCCCATGTCATCCTCATTGGCACCTTCTGTCTCTTCTACTACGCTGGCGAAGCTGCTGGCACTAGAGGATGAACGGGAGAAGTCCTTGAGCGCCTCAGCCTTCTGGATGGCCATCTCTGCCCTGCCAACACACAATCTGGGACTGTCAGTATTGTCTCATCCCAGATCCCAGATGTGACACTTGACTCCACTCCCCCCCACTCTACCCCCAAGCTGCCCTACAAGCTACTAGTTCCCAAGCCCTCACATTCCCTCATCTCCCTCCTATCTCTGCCTAAGCCTTTTGAGCACCTAAAGGACACTTAGAAAGTGAGTACTAACCCTCCCTGCCCTCCCAGAAAGTTAGAGGGATGTTGGAGGAGGGCATAAAAGAGAGCAGATTGGGGGATGGGCTTTACAGTGGGATCGCTGTTTTGGGTTTGGGGGTAGGGGAAAGACAGGGAGAAAATTTGTAACTCAAAAATCTCATGGAAATGAAGGATGTAAACAAGAAAATAAATTTAAAAATTTTATTTAAAAAAGTGAGTACTACCTTTCAAGGGTCTGGTCTAGAATGGTAAAGATCTTAGCTCCCCCCTCCCCAATACAGCTACAGCTGTCCCAGTCTGTAGTAATTCAGACCCTTGCTCACAGGACCATAAAAGACCAGGACGCCTCAGGAGTAGTCTTTACTAGGAAGGGCCAATGGTAGAAAAATCAACAGGACCCCAAGGGGGAATCCTGATTTTTCTAAAACAGGAAGAAAACAAGATCCTTCCAACTACATAGGCTAATGATGTTGACTTCCTAGAAGAGATCATTCAAGGGATGGCTGGTAAAATCTAGAAAGATGGGGGGGATTACAAAGAGCCCCCAGGGGCTCATCTCTGAGTTCCCTTCTTCATCAGGGAGAAGTGACTAAATCAGTATATGTGAGAGACAAAACCTTTTCATCAAAGTACCACCTGCTATCATGGACAGGTGGACGAGAGGATAACACATTTAGAAAGATTCCGAAATAGCTGAAGCACCAGCTTCAAAGAGCATTCAGCACAATTCAATGTCTACTTGACAAGAGGTCGCCAATGGAGTGCCCCAGTTGAACATTTTTGTTACTAACTTGTTAAAGGCAAAAGATGTTAAGTTTAACAAATTGGCAGATAGAAGTGACCCAAAGCTGGGAGGAAGAGCTGACAAGGTGAACAGCAGGGGCAAGCTCCTACTGGATCTTAAGAAGCTGGGGGTTGAGGCCTTGAACACATGAGCCACAACACTCCCCAGTGTGACCTGAACCAGATTCCAAGTAATTTATGGGAAACGGTTAATGTAATAATGGTTAATAAAAATGGTTAACAAAACAATAAAATAAAAACAACAGAATATAGATATTAAAATCTGAAACGAAGTTAATATGCAGCTGGCAGGGATCATTATGTACAATTTAGTGGCCCCTAGTCCTGAATTTGATACCACTGGTTTAGAGCATTGGGCTGGATCTGGGTGGTGCAATGAATAGAACACCAGTACTGGAGTTAGGAGAATCTGAGTTCAAGTCCAGTCTCAGATCTTATTAGCTATGAGACCCTGAGCAAGTCACTTAAACTTGTTTGCCTCAGTTTCCTCATCTGTAAAATGAGCTGGAGAAGGAAATGGCAAGAAAACCCTAAATGGGGATATGCAGAGTTGGATACAATTAATCAGTTAAGTAACAAAAAATACGATGAAATTCAATAGGGAAAAATGTAAAGCCAGACATTTTTGGTTCAAAAAAATCAAGTCTTCAAGTGCAGAATGAAAAGCTTTAAAAAGATCTGGTTTTAGGGGCAGCTAGGTGGCACCATAGTGCACAGAGCACTGGCCCTAGTCAACAGGACCTGGATTCAAATTTAGCCTCAGGCACTTACTAGCTATGTGACCCTAGGCAAGTCACTTAACCCTGATTGTCTCCAAAAAGGAAAAAAAAAAATTTTTTTTAAAAAGGTCCCGCTTTAGTAGACTGCAAGATTAGTATGAGTCAACAGACCAAAAGGTCAGTGTGATTTGGGGCTGCTTTAAGAGAGGTTTGACTTGGAAGCAGGAGAAAGTGAGAGCCCTCTGTCCTCTGCTTTGGACCGACCATGCCTGGAGCAGTGCATAAGGTTGGTACATGGGGTTTAGGAAGGACTCTGCTAAGGCTAATGGTCCTGAGGGTGTTTAACTCCCAGGAGAGAAGGCCCCTGAGGACCAGTGGCTAAGGGGCTCTCATGTGGGGGAGGGGGAGCCAAGGCAGAACAAGGAACAAAGCAGGGGAAAGTCTGCAGAGAGAGCAGGAGCTCCAGGGAAGGAAAAGCTGATGGTGGTGGGTTCTCCCTCACGGAGGTCTTTGAGTAAAGGTTTGAATGACCATCTTGTTGGGGTAGACAGGAGAGGAGATGGCTTCTCAGGAAGGAGGCATATTACCCAGCTTCTGTGGCTCTGGGAAGGAGCCCCAAACCCTGGCCCTGGGAAAGCCCAAGCCTAGCTCCTGATGGAGTGTGGGCACCAACCTGTTTTTGGTAGTGGGCATCTCCGGGGAGCTCTGATTGGACGAATTCTCTGACTTGGGCTCCTGGGACACATGTCCACTGTCTGGGGTCTTCTGGCCAGCAGGCGGGCTCTCTCTCCGGGGCACACGTGGACAGCGGGGTGACTCAGCATCAGGTCTGGTATGGGGAAGGGTGATGAGGACTAGGAAAAGCATGAGGACCACGTCCTGGGAGAAACTTCCTGCCACCAGCACCTGAATCAAAGCCAGGTCCCTGGACTCTAATTCCCTGAGCTTTCTTCTGCCCTACCCTGCACGCCCCCCGCCCCAAGTCTGTGTCTGGCTGGAAAGGAGAAGCCAGAAGAAAGGGATTTGGGAGGCAGGGCTTCCTCCTTCTGGGCCCTTCCGAGGTTTGAGGAGGGACAGGAGCAGTGGACCCTGAACTAATACACTGAAGAAGAGGGAGGAGCTTATCGTACCTGGAAGATACCTTTGGGAGCATGGAGGAAGGTGGGAGGGCCATGGAGAGAGAGGAGAACAGCAGGGAGAGAGGGAGAAGGGGAGACAGGAAGATATAATGGAGCAATGAATTTCAAGTCAAAGGACCTGGGTTCAAATCCACCTCTCTGAGACTCAGTTCCCTCCTCTACAATAAGGATGTTTGACCCCTGCTGGGGTGGACTCCCTGAACTCTTCCAGCTCTAAATCTAGGACCCCAGGACAAGATTTTGGAAGGTGCTAGTAAGAGGAGCTAGGACAAAGGAATGGTGGGGGGAAGAATAAGGGCTCACATTGATAAGATGCTTTATAATGTATTTGCCTCCCAACAACCCTATCAGGCAAGAAAGGCAAATATCCCCATGTTAGAAAGGAGGAAACTGAGGCACAGAGATTAAGTGACTTGGCCAAGGTCACCTGGAGACTTGAAGCCTCAGGCTCCAGAGTCCAAAAGGCAGAGGAAGATAGAGAGAAGTGTTGAGGTGAGAAGGGCTGAGAAGGGCAAGAGGCAGGGGAGAGTCACTATGGGTAACACAGAAGGGCTGGGAGGATGAGAAGCGCCACGAGGCCCTAGAACTCACCTCTTCTCCTGTACCTCCTGGATGTTCTCAATGCCTATGGCACTACTCCGACGGGAGCTGAAGGGGCCCGACTTCTTCCTGGTGGGGCTCTTCCCTGGCACAATCAGTGACTGCAGAGAGAAGCCTTGGCTCAGGGTCTGCCCCGAGCTCCCCAAATGCTGGCTAGGCAGAGGTGAGCATCCAAGAGCAAACAAGCCTCCCATCTCCCCACCCTGGGCCCATGGACCTTTCTTAGTGGTCCAGATCAAAGGTTCTCCTGGGCCACACTGACAAGAAGAACTAACTGCGCCCATGGCCAGGACTCCCCAGGGCCCCCCTTCCTGAGGCTGGGATTCTGGGGGCATTCTGAAAGGGAGGGACCCTTGGGGGCAGCCTCCTCATCCCCAAGAGAGGGGATGTGAGGACCACCAAGAATCTTGGCATGGGGACAGCCCTCAGAGTCCACTTGAGTCAAACCCCTTGTTTTTAGAAATTAAAAAACTGAAACCCATTTGCCCAAGGCTAAAGAGATTGTGAATGGCAAAGGTGGGTTCTGAACCAGGATATTCTGATGCCAGATCCAGCCTCACCTCGCACTTACTCCCTTCACCTGACACTCAACTACAAAATCCTATTTTACAGATGGGAATACTGGGGCTCAAAGAGACGTACGGAGCAGTGGTTAGAACCTAAGCCTTCTGACTCCTAGTCCTCTTTCAGGGGGAAGACAGACAGAGAAAGAGGCCAAGGAGCCCTTAGATCAATTCCTGGATCAGTGGGACAGAGGCTTGGGGGCCCTGTAATGACTTGAGGACAGACCCTTTTAGGACTTTGAATCTGTCCCCCCCGCCGGCCCTTACGATTACCACTTTTCTCCTCCCTGTCCCAACAGCTGTGGGCCCCGGCTCCCAGAGTTGGAGAGAAGGGAGGAGAGAGCGGGCAGTGCCCTCCCTCTCTGCCCCATACCAGCCCAGCCCCTCCATGGAGCCTCCAGGCTGTAGCAGGCAGAGGCCTCAGCCCCAGCAGCTGAAAAACAAATTCCACTCTCTCCCATTCTTCCCCAGCCCCCAGCCCTGCTCCCTGGCACTTTCTGGCCAGAGGGATGCAGGACAGATGGGCTGATGGACAGACAGACGGACAAGGCAGATGTGTGTGAGAGTCGTGCTCGGGGAAAACAGGGCTCAGTGTTGTGCTCTCTCCCCACCATACACACACACACACACACACACACACACACACACACCATTAGAGTCTCAGGAAACAGTCATGCCACTGCCACTGTCCTGCAGGATGGGGGGGTGAAGGCAGGGACATTGGGCAGGGACAGTTGCCAGCATTGCCCACACCAAGACATTCTCAGATGGTTAGTCCCCACCCTCAGGAGCGGTCCTCCCTCTTGTTTGGGAGTGCTCCAGAAGACACCATGCTGGAGAGGGCACCCAGGACAAAGTGGGAAGTGGTGAGGGAAAAGGGGGGCCAAGAGTGGGGGGCCTGGAGTCTGGGCCAGCTCATGCTCTGGGAAGATGGGTGGCAGGAGCAAGGAGCAGCAGGTGATGGTGGCAGCAGGTGCCGAGGCTGACGGGTTACAGGGGCAGCAGGAACAGGGTCAGGCATGAGCACAATGTGTCCCAGGGAGAACTGGAGGCAATATTGGGGGAGCTGGTCCTTAGGACACTTAGTTGGCTGGTTTGGGAGTCCCAGGCAGAGCCCAGACAAGGCCAACAAGAGAGTATGCCATTTCATGTCCCCAGTGGTCCAGCCTTCTCTCCCAGGCCCCTGACTGGGTCTCTGGTGGGCTGGGGCAGCCAGGGTTGTGTCCTGCTGAGCCAGCCCCAATCCTGCTCACCTCGAGAGGCCCTGGCAATGAGGGAGCATCAGCCTCGCCCACCACTCAGGATACCAGCAAGAAGAGGACAGCGGGGGGCCCTCCCCAATACAGCCTCGGTCCCCCACAAACAAAAGATCTACATGCAAGAGCCAGCAGCCGGCCCAGCCGCGGAGGTGGCGGCAGCACCGGTTACCACAACCTCTTCTACGGTTCCTATGCCTATGGCGCTGCCCCGACGTCCGAATCTACTGGAGTTTTTCCCCGGGACAAGCAATGACTGGCAAGCGGGCAGAGATAGACAGAGCCGAGGGGTGGAGAGAAGAAGAAAGAGGCAAGAAGAGAGGAGGAGAAAGGAGGAAGGAGAGAAGAGAAAGAGAATTGCAGGGAAGAGAAGGAAAAAAGAGAGAGAAGGGACAAGGGAAATTGGTAAAGAGAAAAAGAGAAGATGGGGAAAGAAAGAGAAGAGATGAAAGAGAAAAGAGAAGAGAAGAGAAGAGAAGAGAAGAGAAGAGAAGAGAAGAGAAGAGAAGAGAAGAGAAGAGAAGAGAAGAGAAGAGAAGAGAAGAGAAGAGATCATGCAGAAACAAAACAAAAAAACAAAAACAAAATATGGTTTGGTTACTGCCCCCAAGGGTCCCCCAGACCTGGCCCCAGTGCCCTGGGGCTCCCCCATCCCAGCTAATGGGGGGCTGGACCAGGGCCCCTCACAGGGGCTTTGCTGAGCATGGGGAAGGCTCAAAGCAGCTGGCGGGGGGTAGAGGGCTAGGAAGAAGCAGGGCATCTTCTTGCAACGGTGTCCCAGAAGTCTGGGCCAATCCCCCCCATTCTCTGGGCCCTCAGGTGTGGGAGTTGAAGAGCTGTGTCTCCCCTCTGGCCAGGGACCCAAACCCTCAAGCTTCTCTGGTACCTAGACCGTGGGTCGCCAGGGAGAGAGGGAAGCAGTCTGGGTCTTAAGGCTTGAAGGAATGTGGGTGCCTCCTTCCCACCCCCTCATGATGGGGCTCCCAGTGGGCAAAGCCAGGGGTGTTGTCAAAGAGCATGGGCATGGTGCCAAACTATGGTTATGCAGAGCAGGGTTCTTCAGGAGGGGCAGCCAGGGGATAGGAGGGCTAGAAGGATGAGGAGAGGTGGGGTAGCCCCTGGACGCTCACTTGGGAAAAGATGCCTGGACTTCTCTGCCATGGCTTTCTGGAACTAAGGAGAAAGCTACCACATGGGCAGATCAGGAGTAAGGGGTGGGTGGGAACATTCCCCGTGCCATGTCCTAAGTAGGCAAAGCATCTGCGCTTGCTGGTTGCTGGGCCCTCTCCCTCTCCCCCAACTCCCTGCAATGGGGACTGGGCCACATAGGCCCAGAGCTGAAAACCTGCCTGTGAAGGAGCCTGATGGAGAAGGGGAGGGAGATCAGAGAAGGGAGCAGCAGCATCCCAGCCTGGAGGGCAGGATGGGGAGAAGGGGAGGAGGGGGAAGGAGGAAGGTGGAAGGAAAGGGAAGATGAGGGAGAAGAAGGAAGGGGGACATGGGGAGGGAAGAAAAGAAAGAGAGAGGGAGGAGAGGGGAGGAAGCAGGAAGAGGGGAGAGGGAGGAGGACCAGGAATGAAGGAAAACCAGGAGGAGCAGGGAGGGAGGGGAAAGGTGGTAGAGAGAAAGGCTGGAGGAAAGAGGAGAAATGGGAAGGAAGACCAGTGGTGAGCAGAGGAAAGGGCGGTGCTAAGGGCCTAGGAAGGTGCGTGTCTGGGGGAGCACTCACTATGCCAGCTGCTTTCACCAAGTCTGGGTTGTTGGGGCCAAAGCTCCCACTGTGGCTGGTGGACACCGTGTTTGCCTTTTTGTTGCTGAGGCCCATGGCATCCATCGACTGGCTGCGACTTCGGATCACACGCTGGGGACAGAGAGACAGGGGCCATCAGGCCTCCAGCACCCCACTTTAGGGGGTGAGGGGGAAAAAGACTAGAATGGCCTATAACTCTGGAGAAAGAGTGCAGCACCAGCGGCCAGCAAAGCTGGGCGCTATTCCTGGCACCAACTTTGCCCTATGACCTTGGGTAGGTCATTTAACTCAGAACTCAGCATCTTCCTCTATAAAATTAGGGGGTTGGGTCCAGTCATCCCAGTTTTGACATCCTGTGTTCTAAGGCCCCTCCCAGCTCTGACATCCTCTGTTCTAAGGGCCCTCCCAGCTCTGACATCCTCTGTTCTAAGGGCCCTCCCAGCTCTGACATCCTCTGTTCTAAGGGCCCTCCCAGCTCTGACATCCTCTGTTCTAAGGGCCCTCCCAGCTCTGACATCCTCTGTTCCAAGGGTTCTCCCCTCTCTGAGGAATCTGGTGAGATAAGGCTGGGCAGCGTTATGATCCTGAATATACTAGAAGCTGACATCTTGGGTAAGGGTCCAGCTGCCTCATCTCCCTCTGTCTCCATCTCTTCAGACATGAGGGTTCCACAAGGAACAGGGCAAGACCCAGAGGTACTGGGGCAAATCCCCTTATCCAAGCACAGTTGGGCTCTAACATTCACTGAAGAGGTGTGCTGGGTCACACCCAACAATGAACCAGGTCACCCGGGACATATCTGTCCTCTTCCTCCTCCCCTCCCCACAACAGTTCAAGGAAATGGCCCCAAGAATCCCAAGGGACCAGAAATTAATGCCACATGTCAGATTGCTCTGGCCTCTTTATCTAAAACAATCACTCTGAGTTCAGTTTGTGGCCCGTTCTGTATCTCCTTTGAGTCCCAGAACACTGGTCTGGGAGTGAGGCAGAGCTGAGAGTACTTATCCCCCTTAGAGATGAGGGAACTGGGTGAGGCCCAGACAAGTGTCCAGCATCACAAAGTGTCAGAACCAAACTCAGGACCCAGGACTTTCTACTCTTAGCCCAAAGTTTTTTTACGAAGGGTCATAAGACCCACCCACCTCCAGGCTGAGCATTTCACATGGACTCCCAAGCTGATGCCTCTCCTTTTCCTCCCTGCTCCCCGCAACATCCCCAGTTAACCCAGTCCTTTGCTTCAGAACTCACTGGCTCCATGGCCTCAGCTATTGTCTCAATAGAGAAGGAAGGGCCTTAAGACAATCTGCCAGGCCCAGAAAGTCATGGGGTCTCCCCTTCTCCTAATCCTAACAGTCTTCTGGCCCCAAGAAGCATGCTCTGCTAAAGGCCCCTGGAAGGGGTGATGTGCTGGGTGGTGCCCTGGGGCTGGGGGGGAGGCAAGGAAGCTGAGTCCCCTCCACCCAGCCTGAAAGAAGAAGGCCCAAAGGAGGACACCTTCCAACCCAGGACTCTAAGAGCAGGGCCAGGCCTGGTTCTGCTCCTAAGCCACAGGGTTCAGAAATCACAAGCCACAGGATCCACCCCCAACCATAGACTCCACCCCTGAACCCCAGATTCCACTTTCATGCCATTGGCCCCCCATATAACCCAGATTCCACTGGGCTCCACCCCCAAGCCCCAGGCTCTGACCCCAAGTCCTGGGCTCTGCCCTAGTCTCCAAGGCCCCGCCTCAGGCTCTTTACCTTGAAGGACTCAAAGAAGCCACCACTGCCCCCTCCTCCGTTTTCCATCTTGTCATCATCTCCTCCCAGGCCCATCATGGACTGGCTGTGAATGTGCAGCTCCTCATAGAGGGTCTCAAGGAGTGCAGCTCTGGTCCGCTCCTGTGGGGATGAGCAGGGCACAGTCACTGGGGAGTAAGAGCAGAGGGGGAACACACACACTCTTCCTCTTCTCACAGACTAACAGCATCTCTGAAGCCAACTGGGGGAGCCAGCTCAGCCTTCCTGCTCCCCCACCTCGTCCTTCCTGCTCCCCCTCCTCGTCCTTCCTACTCCCCCTCCTCGTCCTTCCTGCTCCCCCTCCTCGTCCTTCCTGCTCCCCCTCCTCGTCCTTCTTGCTCCCCCTCCTCGTCCTTCCTGCTGCCCCTCCTCGGCCTTCCTGCTCCCCCTCCTCGGCCTTCCTGCTCCCCCACCTCGTCCTTCCTGCTCCCCCTCCTCGTCCTTCCTGCTCCCCCACCTCATCCTTCCTGCTCCCCCTCCTCGTCCTTCAGTCTTCCTTAAAGCCTGAAATCCCAGTCAGAAGAGATTTCAAAGAACATCTAATCTCACATAATCGTTTTACCTATGAGGAAACAGAGGCACAGAGAGGCTAAATCATCTGCCCAAGGTGACATCCCTAAGTGGAGGTGGGCTGGGAATCAGAACCCGGATCCTGACATCAAATGCATCATTCTTTTTTCCTTCGCACTAGTAAAAAATGTAAATATTCCTAGGAGAGACCCTGGAGTTTGCTGAGCTTTACCAGTCCTTCACAAGCCCTTAGTGCCCACAAATTTATCAGAACTTTTCCAAGAGAGGGTTTTTACAGGAAGGCCCAGGGGAGCTAGGCATTGTAAAGCCAGCTCCCAGGAAATCCCTGTAAAATGCACTTTCCTTATGTTCTGCACACAGCTGGTGTTTAATAAATGTTTGCTGAATTGAGACGTCTACTGTCTTGACTGTCCTTCCGCAGGGTAGTATAGTAGGAAATTCCTTGGTTTTGGAGTCAGGAGCCCAGTTCTGCCACAAACTGCTGTGTGGTCCTGGGCACATCCCCTTAGTTCGCTGAGTCTGGAACTCTTCATCAGAAAGTGAGGAATAAGAGCGTGTAGCTCTCAGGGCTAGCATGAGGCCCACATGAGATAAGGCCTTGCCATACGGCTTTATATAAGCAAGTATGATTATTGGATTACTCCCCTACTAAAGACCCTGCAATGGCTCCCTTTTGCTAAGGACCACTGTTATTATCCATCCAACTTTGGTTCATATTGTACTCCTACTCTCTCTCTCTCTCTCTCTCTCTCTCTCTCTCTCTCTCTCTCTCTCTCTCTCGCTAGTCCTCTTGTCGGCTGGTCCCTGGCCCCTGACCCCTTGAGGGCTGGGCCTATCAAATTTTCCCTTCTTGTAGTTTGAATAGACCCTAGCACAGGGCTGGGCGCACCAGAAGGGCTCAGTGTGAAGTAATTTGTTGTGTGATTCATTGCAGGAAGAGAATGTGGTCTAGGGAGGGAGGAAGAGGAGGAGCCTGAAAGAAGAGAGTGAGGGCTCCTTAGACAGCCTTTACAATCTGGTGGAGAACCAGTCTTGACTTCAAGGATAGGTCAGAGGTAAAAAGGGATACAGATGGAGAGAGTCTTGGTGGTCGGTAGAGGACCCCAGAGATGTCACAAAAATTAAGGTAATTTTTCTTGCATATGTCAAACAGTCCTTCTTGCCTGATCCCAAATCCTTTCTTCACTAGGCTCTCCTCACCTTCCCACCGCCTGACACAATCCCTGTCCCTTCCCTCTCCAGGACTCTCCCTTCCAGCACACTCGGTCCTGACTCCTTTCCCCCCCATCCCCCACCCCACAGACATATTCCTCTCCTAGCCCAGACTGGGGGGCTGGACACTTTTGGAGACAGGCCTCTCACCTCCAGTTTGGCAAACTTTTCTGCCTTGTAGCAGGCGTACTCTGCATTTATCAGCTTTGTCAGCAAGAATTCCTGGAATTCAGGGCCCTGAGGACCCCGTGGGGCGGGAGGGTGGGATGGAAAGAGAGAGAGAGAAAAGAGATTGGTTGGCTGAGCAGAGCACAGAACTCACTCAGGGCTGTGGACACTGGGAGGAGGGGGTGGAGGGGGATGATGGTGAGAGGGGACCACCTGGGCAGGGGGGAGAACCAGGTACACCAGGCTAAAAGAAAGGGGAGTGAAGGAGTCCCAGAGTCATGAATTCCTGGCCCCAGCATCCTATCAGGGAGCTTTAGGTGATGCTTCTGTGCTGGGGAAATCAGCTGCTGCCTCTGCATGTGGCCCCTCCCCACCTGGGTCTATTGAATACAACCCTCAGGACTGATGGGAAGAGATCTCAGGCCCCACGTGATTCAACAGTCTCCTTTGACATTTCAGGAAGGCCTTGAGACTGGGAGTGATTAGCTCAAGGTTCCCCAGGAATTAAAGCATCTCGGAAATCCCCAAGGGTTGGAAACCACTACAGCCTTTGGACTCCTTTGCCTGCCCCACGGGCACGCCAACATTACCAAGAAAAGTCACAGGGCCTGGTACAGAGGCAAAGAGACATTGCCCCCCACCCCAACACACACAAAATAAAAAAAACCCAGAGGTTATGGCCTCCTCCTATGAGAAGAGGGGAAAAAGAAGGGGAAGGAGAAGAGAAAGGGAGAAGGGGGAGAAGAGAAAGGGGGTCCTTCTCACCTTCCTGAAGACAGCAGGGTCTGGAAGTGGAGGCCCAAAGAAGGGCACGTCATCTCTGGCAGTAACAGAGACCTGCAGAGGAGAGCAGCCCTCATTCTAGGCCCCTCCCCATCATTTTCCTTTCACCCCCTCAGGGGCTCCTTGGAATAGGGGCATGAGATTAGCCCAACCAACTGGGATATAGAGGAGGTGGGAGGTTGTAGGGGTGGTAAAGGGCCTGTATACCTTACTCTCCTCATTGTGGAAGGAGGGAACACAAGGAACAGGGACTGAAAGGGGCAGGCCTGGGAGTTGGGGAAATCTTATAGGGCAAAAGCACGAGGGAATTATAGAACCACAGAATGTCCACTGAGAGAATCCTTACAACATTAGAGAACATTAAAGTTAAAACATTAAAGTAGAACACAGGATGTCAGAGCTGGGAGGGGCCTTAGAACACAGAATGTCAGATCTGGGAGTGCCCTTAGAACACAGGAAGTCTGAGCTGGGAGAGACCTTAGAACAGAGGATATCAGAGCTGGGAGGGCTCTTAGAACACAGAAAGTCTGAGCTGGGAGAGACCTTAGAACACAGGATGTCAGAGCTGGGAGGGCTCTTAGAACACAGGATGTCAGAGCTGGGAGAGATCTTAGTGATCACCTAATTCAATCCTTTCATTATATAAACTGGAAAAATGAGGCTTGTGACTTACCTAAAGTCACAAAGAAAGTCGGTGGCCAAGCCAGGGCTTGAACCCAGTCTCATCTACTCCCTGCCCTAGCCCAGGACTGTAAGCATAGGCCCTGGGTCCCTCATGGAGCCCCCTCACCTTGTAAAGGGGCCCATCGGGGCCAGCATCCTCTGCCTGCACCACCACATAGGCATGTAGGAAGTTGGAAGCGATCATATCAGGCACAAAGGGCGTGTTCTCATCCTGGAAGACCACGGCCACGATGTCATTCCCGATGTGCCTCTTCCTCTGTAACTGAGCACAGGGACCCCACAGCCCCTGAGTTGGGAGCCTTGGGGGAGCAAAGAGAGACCCTCCTGCAGCTCCAGGCTCATAAGGGGTGTGGGAGAGGGAAGGCATCCTCTAGCATTTGGGAAGTCACAGCCATAGCTAGGCATGGAAGGTAAATGCGGGAGGGTGGGGGTGGGGACAGAGACTGGATGCTAGAAATCTGGAGGATGGAAGTGGGATGGGATTTTCCCCTTTTCCAGTTTCTTGAGAAAATCAAAGTTCCCAGGGAAGAAAATCTTTCTCCCTAATTTTTTCCTCATTCTTTTCATATTTCAACATATCCCAAATATGATCATTTTATGAACAAACTCATAATAATATTTAAATACCCATAATAATAATAGTGCACAAAAGAGCTGTGAATGTGTAATCATGGGACCTCCTGGTATGAGGACTCTCTCCATCAAACTTAATTTGTAAGGGTCAGAGGTGAGATTTGAATCCACATTTTCCTGACTCTGAGCCCACTCCACTATGGGTGTGCCAGAATCACCCTGCTACGAAGTGGCAGGTCAAGAACACAGCTCCTCTGAGTCTAGGTACAAAGCTCTTTCCTGGAACTAGTTCCTTCTAAGTTCCATGTTCCCTGGAACTAGGTCATAAAATCAAAGAACATCAGAACTTGGAGGAACCTTAGAAGACAGAACGCTAGAACCACAGAACAAAAAATGTCTGAATTAGGATGGCCCTCTGAACAGAGATTCAGGCCTGAAAGGGATTTCCCGACCAATAATCCTGCCCTATCAATTCACAGATGAAGAAGTCCAGGCAATAAAGTGGTTTGCTGACAAGCTTACACAGTGAGCTATATAACATTACTTTCAGTTTCTAAACCAACAGGATGACCATCTTTCCACCCATGTGATTTAAAAAAAGAAATAGGGCCCACTTTTGTTTTTTCTGCAAACCAACCCATTTGTTCTGTTTTCAAAATGCCTAGAAATGTGACATCGATCCATAGAGGGGCTGGAGGAAGCTGAGGGCTAAGGACCACGCCTTACCTGCTGGGCATCCCCCTCTGTGTAGGGCAGTTTGGTGGACACGTGGAACATGATCTCCTTGTTCCGAAAGTTGCAGTAGACCGACTCTGTTCCCGTCTGCCCGTGAGTCACATCCAGGCCACCCCGAAACCTGCCATCCAGAGACACCACCCCACTGGCTTAGCTGCCTTTACTGTCCACAGCTAGGCTCAGAACCCCTCCAAGGCAAGAGTGGAGGGGCTCTACTCCCTAAGGGCCCCCCTCCCATTCCTGAATAATGAGCCTTTCACTCCTCCCCCTCCCCCATTCAAATCTACCGCCCACCACCACCACCATTGTCTTTTCCCAAGAATCATAGAATGTTGGAGCCAGAAGGGATATTAAAAGATGAACTGGTCTGATCTGTTTAGAGACGAGGAGACAGAGGGAAGTTACTCACCCAAGGTCACACAGTGAGTTAAGAGACAGAGCCAGGACAACTCACCCCTTAAAGTCCTGTAGTTTGACCTTCTGACCCAAGAATTCTAGGAACTCCACGAAAGCAGGGCTCTCCTCATTGGTGCTAAACAGCTCCTCCTCAGAGGTCTGCGGGTACATGGGGCTGGGGTTGTGGGGCCAGCCAACCGTGGGCAGCATCCCTCTTTCTTCCCTCCCACCTCCCTTAGCCCTCCTCCCCCCACCCAGAACACACCACAGGCCAGCGTCCCCCAAAAGCAGAGAAGCTGGACCAGTTAAGCCTGGAGGTCTCTGGGTCATCCCCACAACCCAACAGGGAGCTCCATGGAACCCCTGGGAAATAAGGAGGCAGCCATTTACCAGAGCAGGAGCAGGAGCTGGGAGCTGGGAGGCCTAGAGTCTAGTCCCAGATCTCCCAATGACTCTCTGTGTGATCTTGGGCAAGTCATTAGCCTCATCTATAAAATAAGGGGTGGGGGCGGGCTGGGCTAGATGATATCTAAGGCCCTTTCTGGCTCACATAGTCTATGGTCTAAGGTGGGAGGCAATGGGACGGACCCAGCAGCTGGAGAATCCTGGAGTCTCTGGGTTGGTCACCTGCCCTGGGGGGTGGTGAGGGTAGGTCCCCCCAGGTATTGGCGGGAGGTTGATTCAGCAAAGTCCAGGGAGCCCCACCTGCCCGAGTTTCTGGTAAATGACCCCAAACTTGAAGTTATTGCTGATGACGTGTTCATCGAAGGTGACAATGAGGCGAGAGGCCTGGGAAAAGCAGACAGTCAGGGTGTGTTCTCTAAGAGAGAGATCTTCCTACCTGACACACAGGCCATGACCGGACCCCATCCTTACCCTTTGTTCACGCCACTCTCTCTTCCCTGAAACACCTTCTGTGTCTCCTTCTTCCTAGACAAATTCTTTGGGCCCAGCTTGGCTCCCTCCTCCAGGAAGCCTTCCCTGGCCACTCACAGAATGCCAGAGTTGGAGACCTCCCAGGAGAGCTAGGCCCTTCTATCCCTAAGCAGAAATCCCCTTTACTATATCTCCAGCAGTTGATCCCCTTCTCCAGAGGGGAAACTTCTACACCTAGGGGCTGGCCACTCGACTTTAGGACAGCTCCAAGCAGAAAGAAATTTCTCCTTATGCGGAGTTGAAATCTTCCTCCAGGCAACTGTCTCCCTTCTCCTGTGTTGCAACTCCTAGTTCTGCCCTCTGGGGTTAAGAGCACCCTGTGTATCCACATTTCTTTTCATTCTCTCTTCTCAGAGCTCCAATTATACCTGAAATCTGTACTGCACATTTTTATTCAACTACCTTGCCTAGTACCTAGAACTCTCATGACTCACCATAGGGACTGTTATTCCCCTCAGGAAAAGAAAGGCCCTTTTCTTTCGTTTTCTGTTCTATGTTCTAAAGCCCCTTCCAGCTCCAACATTCTTTTCTAGAATACTTCTCTGATCTAAGTTCCTTCCATTTCCTACATTCTATTCCAGAGCCCTTTCTAGCTCTGACATTCTATATTCTAAGGTCCCTCTCAGTTCTGATATTCTCTGTTCCAAGATTCCTTCAATTCTGACATTATGTGTTCCAGGTTTCTCCTAGCTATGACATTCCATGTTCTAAGGTTCCCCCCAGCTCTGACATTGTGTTCTAGGTTCTTCCTAGCTATGACATTCCATGTTCTAATGCCCTTGCCATCTCTGACACCCTCTGTTCTAAGGGCCCTCCCAGCTCTGACATCCTGTGTTCTAAGGGCCCTCCCACCTCTGACATCCTCTGTTCTAAGGGCCCTCCCAGCTCTGACATCCTGGGTTCTAAGGGCCCTCCCAGCTCTGACATCCTGTGTTCTAAGGGTCCTCTCAGCTTTGATATCCTGTGCTCTAAGATCCTTCCAGCTCTGACACTTCATTTTTAGAGCATGTGTTTATAGGAGAGGCTTTCTTTCTGAGTCTAACCCTAGGCACAAAATCAGAGCCAGTTTTCCTCCCTGAGGAATCTTTTTTCCTCAGATAGAACTGTCCTGTCCTCCTAGACAGAGATCCTCCTGTGATGCTGGAGCTTACAAAGCTGGCAAGAGAGGCCTGAGTAGCAGTGAGGGGCAAATGCCCAGAACAACGCTCCCCTCCCCCATAAATCCACTCTAGGCTGACAAGCCTGGTGTCAGGACTCTGGGGCCAATCAGTCCCTTCTCATCACTACCTCCCCCAATCTTGGGAATCCTAGGG
Organism: Pseudocheirus occidentalis; assembly: GCA_028646575.1. Taxonomy (NCBI): domain Eukaryota; kingdom Metazoa; phylum Chordata; class Mammalia; order Diprotodontia; family Pseudocheiridae; genus Pseudocheirus; species Pseudocheirus occidentalis. Next base: position 42,917,593 of record CM053596.1, read on the forward strand.
AGCTATTATACCAGAGGAGGTTGGGGTTTCAGCGACATGATGTTTCCCAATACTCAGAGAGTTGAAGGACCTCTCCTACCCCCAGCATATCAGACAGCTCAGCTCCCACTCCCCAGCAATGAGGACAGGACCCAAGACATCAGTCCTACCTTGGGGTAAAGTACTGGGTAGAATCGATCCACATTCACGTCTTCACACACCAGCTGCAAGGAGAAGATAAGGGAGGGAGTGTGGGGCTGGACCCTAAGCAGATGAGACCAGGGGGACTGAGAGGGCTGGGCAGGGTATGGAGGCCTTCCTGTTACAGGAGCTGAGTTGGCTCAGCATGTATGAGAGAATTCAAGTTTGGACAGTAGGCCAAGACTGGCGGGTGCTGAGAACAAAGGCTGACCCAAGGGTGCCCCTTACTAGGGCTAGAGACAAGTTTGGGGGAATGTGTGAAATCCAGGGCCTGAACAGAGCAATCACAGGGGGTGACACAGAGTCGGTGCAAACACAGAGATGGGGACTCGGGTGAATATATGGGAAGGTAGAGCCATGAGGGGAGCATATGAGAGCATGCCAGTATGTGTGCTTGCATGTAAGAACATGAGCTGGGGGGCATGTGGATTTATAATGTCTGAGCACACAAGCCACCACAGAAACATTAGGATCATGGCAATTGGGGAGGGGCCATGTCCAAGCGCATCTTCAGGTGGGTTAGACATGGAGGGACATGCCAGAATGGGCAGGGGCCTCCCCAGCCTGGTCTGCCCACAGTCAGAGTCTGCGATAGCCCCAGAGGGTCAGGAGGCAGGGAGGTCAAACCTTTGCCATCTGGACTACGTTGGGGAATTCTGTGAGGCAGGAGATGGGAATGACATCATGGTAGGTCCTACACTTCGTCCTGGAGGGAGAGAACAGGGCAGAGTGAGGGAACAAGAGGGAGCTGGGAGGCCAGACAGAAACACCAGAGTAGAACATGGTGTGGCAGAGAGAACGCTTGCTCAGGAGTCCTGAGTCCTGCGTTCGAATCCCACTGTGCAATAAGCTCTTTGTGTGACTTTGGGGTGCCTCATTTTCCCCCTCTGTAAAATGATTTCTCAGGTCTAGGTCTAATATTTCCTGACTCCCACCCCCACCATGCCTAGCAGGGCCTCCCCACCCCCAGCCTCCTCATCCTGGGCCCCTGACTCACCGGAGCAGCAATCTGAGGTGTTCTTGATCCCCGATTACATCATACTTGAGTGAGAACACCAGATGGCCCAGGGCAGTGTCCAGGGCATAGTAGTTGAAATGTTCCTGGGACAAGGGAAATGCATGGAAGAAAGGGAATTCAGTGCCACAGGGGGAGAATCAGATCAAGAACCTCCCTTTCTGTATCTGCCCCATTTCCTCCTAGGACTTCAGAATTAGAAACCAATCCAGAGGTCGCCTGACCCACACCACAGCATCCCCAACAAGCAGCCATCCAGCTACCCCTGGAAGACCTCCATGACAGGAAGCTCCTTACCTCTCAAAGCCTCCCACTCCCTACAGGGTCAAAGCACCCTAGGACTCCAGATCTGAAACTGGAAGGAACCTCAGGGGCTACCTTTTCCACCCCCTCAATTCACCAGTGAGGCCCAGGAGGGTCTTGTCCTTCCTGAGGTCACCCAGGTACTCTGCTCAGTCAGTCCACAGGCATTTATTTAATGCTTCTACATGACACAGTCCCTGTCCTCAAGGAGCTTACTTCCTATCAGAAGAGACTGTATGCTAACCACTAGATTTATCTGAAACTGTCTTGTTGTTTGCATCCTGTCTCCTCTATTAGACGGCTTGGTTCAGTCATTTCAGTTGCGTCTGACTCTTGGCAAAGACACTGGAGGGGTTTGTCATCTCCTTCTCCAGCCCATTTTACATGTGAGGAAACTGAGGCTAACAGGGTTAAGTGACTTGCCCAAGGTCACACAGCTAGTAAGTGTTAAGTGTCTGAGGCTGGATTTGAACTCAGGTCCTCCCAACTCCAGGGCCAGTGCTCTATCCACCGGGCCAGCTACCTGCCTCCCAAACCAGTTTTTAATGTTAGAACTGGGAGGGGCATTTCGGTTCTTTCAGTCCAACCTCTGCCTCCAAGCTGAGGGCGAGAGAGGAACGTGGCTTCTTTGGAATCACAGATTTATAGCTGGAACAGGGATCACCTAGTTCAGTCCCTCATTTTACGGGCAACAGAGCTGAGGTTTGGCAGAGTTAGTAACTTCCGTGGCAGAGCCAGGGGCCTAGGCCTGCCAGTGCCAAATCCAGCCTGACTCCAAAGCCAGGAATTTTCCTCCCCCGCCCCCATAGTTTCAAGGTACCTACAGAGCACCAGCAGAAGGCATCGAAGAACTTAACAATGAATCATTCCCTAATTATTTTCTGTGTGTCTCCTCACTGTGACTAGTCGGCTGGGTCCTTCCTTGTGGGCAGGGACAGAATCGAGCACATAGTAGGCTCGCAGGCAAGTCTTGGAGATTGGCGATGAACCTGTCACTTGCAGGCCCCAAAGCCCAGCCCCATGGGGTGCGGCTCTAGTGGATGACTTAGAGGAAGTGAAACATGTCCCAAACAAACAGAGAGGCCTCTGGAGCCAATGTCTGGCCTCCCAAGGAGGAAGGCACTCAAGGAGTGGGTGGAAGGTTCCTAGGAGAAGCAGGGCCACTCACAGTGAGGAATGGAGAGATGGGTGGCAGGGACTGGCGTGGGCAAGGGGGTCACCCCCAATGCCAGGATACCAGCCCAAAGGCAGGGATCTGGGAGGGAAAGCCTTGGGCTCCACACACCCCTGATCCCGCCCAGCCCAGCCCAGCCCAGCCCAGCGAGTGCCGCTGGCTCCCCTGGCCAACGCCCACCCCAGGAATCGGCCCGGAAGTGAGTTCCTGTTTAAACATGAACCTCTCTCTAGGCATGGGGCAGGAGTGTCCTAGGATGATGGGGATCTAGATCTGGAAGGAACCTTGGAGGTCATCTAGGCCTGTCCATTCACTCATTCTATAGAGGGGTAAACTGAGGCATAGAAAAGTTAACTGACTTGCTGCCTGTGGCCACAGAGGTAATCTTAGCAGGAAAAGTATTTTAATATAGGCCATCAAATTCCAAACTCAGTGCTCCTGGGGGATGAGAGTGGCTCCCCCTTATCCCTTCCCTGACACGCTCTGCCTCCCTTCCTCCCCCCAACTCCTGCCATGAGTTTCTGGGGAGACCCTGACTGTTCTATGGGGAAGGACACTTTGCCCAATGGCCAGACCTTTTCAGGGAATGAGCTCCAGGACCTAAGCTCAGGCTGCCTCCTTCTGTCCCTGGATCTCCAGTGGGTCATGTCCCAGGGTAAAAGTGGGGGGAAGCCAACAGAAGGCGGTAGTGGGGTGGGCGGGCTCAGAATCTCGTGATGTTGGCTCACCTGCTGCCTTGGCATCAACACCAGCAAGCCCAAGGTCATCCTGTCCTCCCTCTCCCCCAATCCCCACCACCTCCATATCTCCACTTTATCCCAAGCCCATCCTGCTGTGATCTCTATGATATCTGCAAAATTCTCAGTCCCTCCACCCCGGGGAAGGACATGGCTCCTGATCTCGCCCCATCCCACCTCCCTGGACAGGGTCTCCTCCAGACTATCAAAAGCCTGGAAAGTCCTCCTTCTTCCCCTACTCATCTGAATACCACCCCTCCTGTGAAGGTAAGCTCATGGCCCTCCTAGAAGAGACTCTCAGAATATGAAATGTAAAACAATAGCCATTCAAGTTTGAAGCAGCCTTAGAACACAGGATGTCAGAGCTGGGAGGGCCCTTAGAACACAGGATGTCAGAGCTGGGAGGGCCCTTAGAACACAGGATGTCAGAGCTGGGAGGGCCCTTAGAACAGAGGATGTCAGAGCTGGGAGGGCCCTT
>CM053596.1:42921979-42936138 GCA_028646575.1 Pseudocheirus occidentalis
GTCAGAGCTGGGAGGGCCCTTAGAACACAGAAGGTCAGAGCTGGGAGGGCCCTTAGAACACAGGAGGTCAAAGCTGGGAGGCCCTTAGAACACAGGATGTCAGAGCTTGGAGGGACCTTAGAACACAGAAGGTCAAAGCTGGGAGGCCCTTAGAACACAGGAGGTCAGAGCTGGGAGGGACCTTAGAACACAGAAGGTCAAAGCTGGGAGGGCCCTTAGAACACAGAAAGTCAAAGCTGGGAGGGCCCCTAGAACACAGGATACCTGTGATGTTAAATGTCAGAGCCAGAAGGGATTTTAGAGATGGACACATCTTACCCCTTCCCCTACCACTGAGGCCTTGTGAGATGCTCCAGGCCACCCATTTCAGAAGGTTAAAGACAAGACCTGAACTCAGGTCTTTGGACTCCATCTCCCAGGGGTGGCTTCCTGAAAGCCCTTCCTTAACCCCTGGGTCCCAGAGGCCTCTACCCCTGAGGCCTCAACTTTTGGATGCTTAAATTATTTGGAGGACTTTTCTTGACCTTGAGTTCAAATCCTCCTCTTTGCACCTTCAGCCCTCTGCCCCTGGTTGTGCCTGTCCAGGTCACTTCCCAGCTAAACATTCTCAGTTCTCCTTCCACGGGATGCTCTCAGCATCTCAGCTCCAACCTCTTCCACTGGTGGCCTGGGTGGTCTTGGGCAAGCCACTTCCTTTCCCTGGGCCTCAGTTTCCTCATCTGTAAAATCACAAGCTAAACTAAAAGGCCTCTGAAGTCCCTTCCAGCTGTAAACAGTCTGCCCATGGAAGAGCACACTATGCCCGTCTTCAGGGCAGCATTTGCTTTCTTGGCCATCAGATCACACGGCTGACTCATTCTCAGCTCACCAAGACCCCCTCCTGAAGAAGCCACTATTGAACGGGCCTGGAAGGCAATTCAACAATCCCTACTCCACCCCAGGCCCTCCAGAGCCACTCCTGCCCTGAGGAAGCTGCCTCTGAGTTCCAGACCCTCCTGCTGCCCAAGGGGAACACCACCAGGGCACCTTACAGGGCAACGCCCCAGAAGGTCAAGGTCACGCCCCAACCTTGGCAGCCAGTCCTGCCATCCCGGTCGAGCTGCTGCCTCTCAGTTAAATGATCTGACAGGAAGACCAGCTCACAGGTGGCCCTGAGGCCACCTAGCTCACCTTGCCTAAGAAATACTTCCGGTAGAGCCGGGCCGTGTGGTTACACTCCAGCTTCACTTTGGATGTGGGAGACTGGAGTTGTTCTGTCTCAGGGATGCTGCTGAGTTCGTGATTGGTGCCTTCAATCCAATAACCCCCAAACTGAGGCAGCAGGATGAGGGGGAAGGGCCCTTCACGCCCCAGGACCTGGAAGAGGCAATGGGGTCAGTGTCAGCATCAGGAGAGGCTTGGGTTCCAGTCCTAATCTAGGCACTTACTAGCAGTGTGCGCTTAGGCTGAGCCCTGGTTTCTCTAACTGTGAAGTGGGGGCAATAATGACACCTATCTTACAGAGCTCTTGTGAGGCTCAAATGTGGTAACATCCAAAGGACTTTGGAGACCCTGCAAAGCTAAGGGCATGTCTGCTCTTACTATCATTAATTCCTGGGGTAACAGGAATTCCTGCTTCTAGAGAGCTTCAAGATTTACAAAGCACTTTCCTGGCAACAACCCCATGAGTTGGTTATTAGTATTAATTATTAATTATTTAATTATTATCATTCTGTTGGAAATGAGCAAACCACAGTTCAGAAAGGAAAGGGATTTGTCTAGGGCTCCAATTCAGGGGTTCTGATTAAGGAATACTGAAGCTTTCCCCAATACTGGGCTTCTTTTCAACTTGAGTCTATTTCCATGGGTTGCCCAGTCCTTCCAAGGGCTGTTCATGGTATCACCCACAATCACCTGGGGCTGAGATCACCCTAAAAAAAACCAGAAGGGAAACTAAAAATTCTTCTTCAGAGGCTTTGGGGGTGGGGACACACCCCAGGTGTAGGACCAGAGAAGCCTTGCCTATCCCCTTCCCTGCATTCAAGGTCAGTCCCCAGAGGTCCCTATGGGGAGCAGAGATGCCACCATTCAAGGTGTTCAGAGGGATCAGTAAGACAGAAAAGAAGACTGATTTCTGGGGACCCCTGATCTCTCTCTCTGTCTCTGTCTCTGTCTCCCTCTCTCTCTCTCTTAAAGGGGACAGCCTGGAGAACCTATTGCCACCTTTACTAATCCTTTATCCATATTGTACCCACCAACCATGGGTGCCCCCCACAGTTCTGTCCTGGGCCTTCTCTCTTCTTTCTCTATACTATCTGTCTCTTGTAGGTTTAGCTCTCATCTATCACCATGCAGATGACTCCCAGATATATTTATCCAGCCCTGACCTCCAGACTCACATCTCCAGCTGCCTCTTGTCCATTTCCCGCCAGATGCCCCCCAAACATCCTAAACTTAACATGTCCAAAACTGAACTCTGAAACTGATCTTCCCCAGAGCCCCACTTCTGGTGCAGAGGGCACCCCCCATCCTCACAGTCACCGAGGCTCAAAACCTCCACTTCATCCAAAATTCTTCACCTCTCCCACGTACCTTACAATCTGCTCCGATATCTCCTATCTCTGTGTTTTAAATCTTCACAAAATTTCTTCTATGCTTCCCCCTCACAACACCCCCGTTGTAGCACAGGGCCTCAACACCACTTATCAGATCTATCGAATTAGCCTGTTATGTGATCTTCCCACCCCCACTGGAACAGGCTCTCCCTGCCCCAATCCATCCTCCATACAACCGCCAAAGGGATTTTTCAAAAGTGTAGCTCTTGGGGCAGCTAGGTGGCACAGTGAACAGAGCACCAGCCCTGGAGTCAGGAGAACCTGAGCTCAAATCTGACCTCAGACACTTGACACTTACTGTGACCTTGGGCAAGTCACTTAACCCCAATTGCCTTTTCCCCTCAAAAAACAAACAAACCCAAAAACAAAAGTGTAGGTCTGGTCATGTCACCCTCCCCCCTCATTAAATTCCAATGACTCCTTAGCTCCTCCAAGATCAAATATAAATTCTTCTATTTGGCAATTTTAAAAATCTTCCTATCTTTGCTGAGTTGTTACACTTTACTTCCCTCCATGTGCCCTATGATCCAGTTACACTGGCCCCCTTGCATTTCCTCAAACATGTCACTCCATCTCCTATATCCACACCTTTGCCTCCCATGCCCAGAACGACCTGCCTCTTAGCTTCCCTGACTGCCTTCAAGACTCATCTCAAACTGCGCTTTCTGCAGGAGATGTTTACCAGCTCCCTCCATTCCATCCCCATTCCTTATGCCCCTCGATGCTACTGCCTTCCCCTCTGAAATCACCTTACCTCTGCCCTTTATGGATCTTACACAGATTTAGCTATTTCTACATTTCCTTTGTTAGAATGTAAGCTCCCTGAGGGCAAGGCCAATTTAGCTTTTTAATCTGTATCCCCAGTTCTTGCCTGGCACATAGTAAATGCCTGCTGCCCGATTGGACTTGGTTTAACTGCTGTCTGCTTTCTGTAGGTCATCCAACCCCTCCAAGGTCTTAGCACCCTTAAATCAGTGACTCCTCCCCCCAAAACCCTGGGGTTTCCCACATGGGAATTCCCATCTCCTACCTCCAGCAAAGGCTGTCCCCTGTGCCTAGAATGCATATCCTCCTCTTCTCTACCTTTTAGAGTATCTAGGTGGGGATCTAGAACTAGAGTCTTTTAGAATCTCTAGCCATCTCCTATAGGAACCTTTCCTGAATTCCACCCCCCTCCCCAGTCACACAGCATTCATCTGTATACTTATTGTCACTGCACACCCAGGAGAGTGGAAGCACCTTGAGGGCAAGTCCTTTTTATCTCTTTGTCTTCCCCAACCAGCACAAAGCCTGGCCCAAAACAGCTGCAGAATCAACACTTGTTGAATGAACAAAAGGTTTTGGCCTGCCTGCCAAAACCCAACAGGAAGAGGGAGATAAGGGTGACAGGGGAGACCACAAAGTCTTGGTTTGTGGCCCCAGAGTTTGGGGTGCGGCCCAGGTGTCCACTGATTCCTTGCTAAGAGGTGCCAGGGACTCTTAGCTAGAGTGGTGTGTTCTTCCAGGGGAGGGAGACGTCATGAAGGGTGGGGGGAGGGGGAGAAGGGGGCCAGGGGAGAGGAAAGAGTATCTCAGATTACCTCATGGACACTGGGATATGGGATGTAATCCTCTTCTGTCTGCAAGACACAAACCAGTCAGAAATGAGATAGATTTACTAGCCCTAAGTCTACCATCTTTTATGGCCCAAGTTATCTGCTGAAACATCTTACAATCATTTGATTCACCCATCCAGCTTTTTGGGATAGACTTGGTATTGGCCAGGAGAAAGGTGGGCAGATGAGAAGGCAGAGAGCAAGAAGTGTCCTGTTCTCTCCCCTCTTACAGGCCCAGAGAGTGGCAGGGATTTGTCCTAGGGCACACAGACAGGGGAAAGGAGAGCTAAGCTCAGATCCCTGACCCTTTGCACAGGAAGAGTTACTTGGAGTAGAAGGGATGATTACAAAGTCAGAGCCCTGGGAGTCTAACCTCCCCTTCCTTCTGACTTTTGATCAGTTCTGTAGAGTCACAGCCCAGTGCCCAGGCCGACCACACTCCTTTCTACCCCCTCTGCAGATGAAGGATGGCAAAGCCTGGCATGTCCCTGGAGTTACCTAGGACAGGATACTCTGGGTCAGAGACCTCACTGTTGGGACTACTTTCTTATACCTCAGGTGACCAGGGAGGTGGGCTCTTCCTAGTTGGGACTGACTTCATTAGAGTAGGAGCCCCCAGGGTTAAGGGTGACCTGGACTGAAGTGCCTCCATAGTCAATAAATAGGATTGTATTTGGAATTCCAGGTCCTAAGGATGGAAGAAATGTCGGGAAGGTAATGCTGTTAGAGACAGAGGGAGTTGGCATTCTTGAAGTTTAGGAGGGTTCTTCAAACACAGAATGTCAGAACTTAGAGGACCCTTAGAACACAGAATGTCAGAGCTGGGAGGGCTCTTAGAACACTGAATGTCAGAGCTTAGAGGGCCCTTAGAACATAGGATGTCAGAGGTGGGAGGGCTCTTAGAACACAGGATGCCAGAGCTAGGAGGGCCCTGAGAACACAGGATGTCAGAGCTGGGAGGGCTCTTAGACTAGTGAATGTCAGAGCTGGGAGGTCTCTTAGAACACTGAATGTCAGAGCTGGGAGGGCCCTTAGAACAGTGAATGTCAGAGTTGGAAGGAATCAGAGAACATGGAGAGTCAGCCCTCAGCCCCTAAGCTGTCCTCCTGAAGGCATCAGAAGCCAGCTGATAAATACTGTCCAAACACTCACAGGAGCACATCCCTCCCTCCCTCTCCTCCCTCGGAAATCTATAATTCCACCCCCATTCCCTATTACCCAACCATGGATAGAGGTTCAATAGCCTGTTGAAAGGGGCAAGGGGGTGGTAGTGGTGGGGGTGGTGAAGACTCACTTTTGAGGTCAAGACCTTGAGATCCAGGGAAGCATCTGCCTGGGGTAGGAACAGCCTAGTACTCCTTCCCCCTCCCCATACCCCCAACACACATCTACCCAGAGAGGGCTGTGACTTACTTTGAGAGGTGGTGGGAAGGAGCATCTTTGTTCATCCATCCTGCTTCCCTGCAAAGAGGAGTTACCAGTCATGACCCTGGCAGTCTTTCTAGATGGAGACCTCTTAACTCCTTCAAATACACTGATAGGGCATCTAGGAGTATATGCCCATGAATAGATCCACAGACTGTGAAAGCTTAGAAGATCCCTTAGAACCCAGAATGTCAGAACTGGTAGGGAATTCTCTCATGCTATTTAGCAAAAACCAAAGCCCAGAGAGAGGACCGAGTAGCCCAGAGCCACGCTGCCTACTGGTAGCAGTCCTATGCCTAGAACCCTGTCTAATACACTCTTACTATGCCACAATACAAAAGGAATAGAGCTCTTCTTTTTGCCCTCCAAGGGAAGGAGTAGAATAAAGAGGGGAAGTCACAGAGCTAGATCTGGGCTTCTCCAAAAGGAAAACAATCAATCCATGAAAGTTCTGCAGAAACGGGCCAGGCTACTGTCACAGGTAGAGCACCCTCTGTAACAGGGAGTTCTGAGCCAGGGGCTGGATGCCCACTCCTTAGGGCTCTCAAAGAGGATTCATGCATCAGCTAGGAGTTCAGCTAGATAAACTCTAAGGCCACTTTCCCCCCAACAATGCTCTAATTCCATGGGGGGGGGTCCAGGTGGAAGGAACCATGGCTGGCGGAGGCCTTGGCGTAGTAACAGCTGGAACTGGCCCTAAGCCCTGCAGTCAAAGGCAATGCTGAGCTGGAGAGCAGGACCCCAAAGACACAAGGACCATCTGGATGGAGATGGAAATCAGGGAATTAGAACCCGGAACCCACCCGCCTGATATTGGCATTGCTCTGTGCTAGGACATGACCAATTTCCCCCGCAACAGGGGGATGCTGCTGCCTCCTGCGAGCAGGACTTGAGGACCATGGTTATCTAGGCTAAGAACAGCATCAGAGCTGGTTGCCTAGGTTTCCCCCACTCCTCAAGAGCTCCCCAGCAGAGGTCCAAAAGACTGGTCACTCACCTGCATCTTCTCAATCATCTCAAACAAGTCTGAGTTCTGCAACAGAGAAAACAGGAGGAAGGGCAGGGTTAGGTCATGGAATCACAGGTTCCCAGATCTAGAGCTAGCCAAGATTTCAGAGCCCACCTGCTTCAACCCTCACTTTACATGAGACCTAGGGAGACTTGTCCAAGGTAACACAGGAAGTAAATGTAAAATCTGGATTAGAACTCAGGTCCTGTGTCCAGATGCAATGCTTTCTCCCCTCCAGCACAAAGGCAAGCTTGGTCCATGTCCCTCTGGACTCTTTGAGGTGCTCTCCCCGCCATTCAGTGACACCAGCCCCTTGAGGCCACAAGATGCCATGCTGAAATGAGCTGCGCCTCTCGTCAGGACTTCTCTGCTCATACCCCATAGCTAGGGAGAGCATAAAGAGCCAAGGGCCCAGGTCCTCTCTGTGCCAGCTTTGGAGTCAACTGAATCACAGAATTAAATGGTTTAGAACTGGAAAGGCCCTTAGAGACTTTCCAGTCCCCTCATTTTATAGTCTGTGTTATAAGAGACCATCACAGTCCCTCCCAGCTCTGACATTCTATGTTCTAAGTTATATTCTAGTATTCTGTGCTGCAAGTTTTCTTAATGAAGAGAAAATTGAGACCTAGAGAAATTACATGGCTTGGAATAAGGTGACAGGGGGATTAGTAGCAGATCTGGAATGTGACTCCATATTCTCTGATTCCAAATCCAGTTCTCTTTCCTACCATACCTCAAGGAATTTCAGAGTTAGGAGGTACCTCATAATCTACCTAGTCCAAATGCCTCACTTTCCAGAAATCATAGGTCTAACTGGAGAGCCTAGTTGCTCCTAGTCTTGCCTACTGGGACCAGGCCACCACACCTAAGCCCTCTTCTAGCAAGAGTAGGTGGGCTCTCACTATCTCCTCAATTCTCTTGGGGTTGACATCCTAACTGATCACTTCTATTCAATCCTTCTCAGTCTGAAATTAGGAGGAGAGACGTACATTAAATTAATACCCCTGTTTAAGCAGCCAGAGCCACATCCCCTCTATTCTAGCCCATCCCTAGCCCAATGAGAGTTCCCTAAATTCCCAAAACCTCCCCTCCCCCCCAGAAGATCTGTGTTGAGAGCACCAAACCCTGGTCCCAGACTTCTCATTCTAGTTGTCAATGATAAAATAGCACAGAAAAATGCATTCGGACTCATAAGAGATGCGTTTGGATCCTAAGTCTATCCCCTTATTAACTAGGCAACTTTGGACCAGGTCCTTCCTTTCTCTTGGTCTCAGTTTGCTTATCTGTAAAATGAAATCATCTTCAAGGTCTCTTCCTTCTCTTAATATGATGGAGAGACAATAGCCCTAATGTCAGCAGCCCCTGGAGACCATCCCATGCCCACATCCAGGGCAGTGCCAAGCTGCTTTCAGAAAGAGGCCAAGAGTCTGCTGGACCCAGCAGGTGGACACAGAGGAGGAACCGGGATTCCATCCCCAAAGGGGGTTTTGGCCCAATCCAGAGAATCACAGGGACAAACCCCAGGGGACCTGCTGGAGACCTGTACAGGCACAGTTCTTCTAGAAACGGTCCCATCTCCAAGCAAATCCTGAGACCTCAGTGCAAGTGATGGGAGCACAGCTAAATCTCTTATCCCTGTGCTTCTCTATACTGAGAGAAGATGCTGAGTTAGACCACACCCAACATCAATACCTGTTCTAGTTGTCTCTTCCCTCCTTCTCTCTCTCTCTCTCTCTCTCTCTCTCTCTCTCTCTCACACACACACACACACACACACACACACACACACATACACACACACACACACTTTATCTCTTTCACATAGACTCCTCTATTTCTTTCTCCTCTGTCTCCTCCCTCTTCTCTCCCCCTTCTCACACACACTCTTTCTGTTTCTCACACACACACTTTCTTTTACACCCACCTTCTCTTTCTCTCTCTCTGTCTCTGTCTCTGTCTCTCACACACACCCTCTCTCCCTCTCTCTAAATGATTATCAAACCCCTCTTTTCTCTGTTGCCCCCATCTCTCCTGAACCCCACCCTGATGAATGCTATAGTCACATACATGTGGCATTAAGTTCTGCCACTTCCAGGCTGGGCTTTCAAGTTTGCCAGCTCCTGTCCCTACAGTGACAGTACTGAACATAGCAAGGTTTCCTGAAGGGAAGGCAGTTCCAGCTGGCAGGGCCAGGAGAGCTTCCAAGTTTTCCCAGACAAGTGCCCTAATCCTCTGCCAATGCCCAACCACTGGCCCTGTGCTCTGCTCTCCCTGGTGAAAGGGTGGCACATCCATACACGTACTTACACCCCAGCACAGGGGCACACTGACACATACAAGGATATATGAACACACAGAGAAACATGTTTATGTACACTCAGAAAAGGGCACACTCCACTCACACACCTATCCTGTCTAAACTCTCCATACATTAGCATGCACACCGAGACAGTACAAAATCTAGACACAACCTTTCAGGAGTTTTTCCTTGTGGAAAAGCTTTGGGAGAAAGAGGAAGAAGCCCATGAATGCTCCTAATTATGGCATCAGAAACAAGTGCCCCCTCCGTATACACCCAATCACACAATACACACCAAGCATTGCATGTAATACTGTAAGAGTCAGAAGCACAACCACAAACAACAATTCCCATGTCTCCAGTTCTTTTGGGGGTATAAACAATATCCTCACAATAATCCTGGGGAGCAGGGAAGGCAGAGTCACACAACCTAGGGTCAACCAGTTGGGGGTCACAACTGGTTCTAGTCACAAAAGCTACTGGACAGATAGTCACACATCCCACCAGAGTATACAGGACCCAGGCCACAGTGCCCAGGAGTGAAAAGGGCCCCAGGCTGGGAGGCAGGAGACTTGGGCTCTGCCCCCCACCTACCATGTGATCTGACCAGAGTGGACCTCAGCATCCTCACCTAAAGGGGTCCAAGGAGAAGATCCTTCTCGCTTTCTACATACTATGTTCTGAGAGCCCTCCCAGCTCTGACATTTTATGGTTCTGCAAGTATTCAGTTCAATTTACAGTAACAGCTTCTAACACACACAGAGGCAGGCTCACAGTCACGCCAACACACAATGACAACACACCCTGGGAGAGTTACACACAGTGTCAGTGATTAAGTCAACCTAAGCCCATGAAGACAATTTCACAACTTGGGTGTAATACACACACACACACACACACACACACACACACACACACACACACACACACACACTGTACCATGCAGTCCTGGACACTCACATACAGACACACAAACCCGCCTGGAGGACTTTAAGTGTGTACTAGGGCCAGGGTCTCTCACCCACTGTCACATCCAGTCACAGCATAATTCCCCCACAGCAAAGCAGTTCTGGAGAGATTCAGGGTTGGAGTTATCCCTTCATTGACCCTTGGGAGCCCACAGATGAAACCTCCCCGACAGGGCATTGGGATGGACAGACACACAAACACACACACACACACACACACACACACAAATACACACTGTCTCACACACACACACTCACACGGGTCAGTCGGCCCCAAGTACCACCTCTACACGCCTCCCACCCCATCCCGATCTCATCTTCGCCCCCCGCCAGACCCAGGCCCCACTCACCTGCCAAGCGGAGCCGGTGGGCAGCGAACCCCTCCGCGGGCGGGCGGGGGGCGCCGGGGGCCGCGGCTGCGCCATCCTGAGCCTGCCCCGGGCCCCCGCGGCCCCTCGCCTCTCCTCCGCCCGCGCCCCGGCCCCCGCTCTCGCCAACTCTCCCACGACCCTGGGCCCGGTAGCCCCGGTGCCCCAGCCCGGCTCGCTCCGGCCTCGGGCTCGGGCTCGGCAGTGGCGCTGGCTGGGGCTCGGCCGGGTCTGGACTGGGATCCAGGGGGCGGGCCAGCAGGTACGGGCGGCGCGGGGCGGGGCGGGGCGGGGGTAGGGGCGGGCATAGGCAGCGTGGACCCGCCCCCGGCCCAGCCGGCCCTACAGCTCCTGGTCCCGCCTGGCTCCGACCGCCCACCCCGCCAAGAAGCAGCACCCGGCCCGATCTCAAAGCACTTTTACCCAACCGCTTCCCTAGTCACTGGGAAGTGGGACAGCTCGGCCTCCAAAACTTTGTCTCTTTTCTCGTAGAATCAGTGTGTGTCAGGGCTGAAAAAACCCTAGAGCACAGAAAGCCAGAGCTGAGAAGGTTTTGGAATACAATATAGGAGAGGGAAGGAACTTTAGAACTTGGAATCTCAGAGTCGGCCCTTAGAACCCAGGATGTCAGAGCTGGGAGGGCCCTTAGAACCCAGGATGTCAGAGCTGGGAAGGCCCTTAGAACACAAGATGTCAGAGCTGGGAGGGATCTTAGAACACAGGATGTCAGAGGTGGGAGGGCCCTTAGAACACAGGATGTCAGAGCTGGGAGGGATCTTAGAACACAGGATGTCAGAGCTAGGAGGGATCTTAGAACACAGGATGTCAGAGCTGGGAGGGATCTCAGGAGTTAAGACTGTTAGACTGGAAATATTCCAGAGAAGTGGGAAATTTCACCACATGGTATATCAGAGCTGGATGGACATTAGAACAAAGTATGAATAGTAGAATGAAAGCATTGCCCTTAAAGGGGAAGGGGAAGGGAACTAGCATTTATTAAGCACCTACCAAGGGTCAGACAGAGTGCTAAGTGTCTCTTTTGATCCTCACACAATCCTGTAAAGCAGGTGCTATTATTCATCCCCATTTTGCAGTTGAAGAAACTAATGCAGACAGAGGTTAAATGACTTGCCCAGGACCACACTGCTAGCAAATGTGGGAGGTCAGATCTGAACTCAAGTCTCCCTGATTCCAATTTACCACTCAATCCACTGTACCACCGGGTGTCTAAGAGATTATCTATTTCACACCCTGCCTTTTATAGATTTGAAAACTGAGGCCCAGAGAAGGATTAAGGTCATGGCTACTGCCCAGATGCAAATGAGAAGAAGAACAGACAACAGGATCCTGATTGTCTCCCAGAGGAAGGGGGGGACACCCTCTCCCATTTACTTCTACCATAACGGCTTGTGAGAAGGAGGATTGTTGGAGAACCACAGTTTTAGAGATGGAAGGAATCTCAGAGGTTAGTTAGTCCAATCCTATTTTTCAGATCAGAAAATTGAGACCCCAAGAATTCCAGAGGTGATAAATGGCAGTCAGAATTTGAACCCAAGTCCTTTGGTGCCAAATCCAGCACTCTTTTCACTGTATCATAGGCTTAGCAGCAGCCTCCCAGATCGATTCGAATCACCTTCCTCTTCCTCTCTCTGATGGCTTGTGTCCTAGGAACCTTCTAACCCTCTGGCAACTGGTCAAGATGTGATGCTCTCAGTCATCTATAACCACAGAATTTTTCCTGGGCAGAGTCCCTGGAAAGGATGGGCAGGGAGTACAGAACTGGAAGGAGGCAGATCTACTTCTAAAGGTGCTACAAGTCCCTCCCAGCTCTGCCATCCTGTGCTCTAAGGGCCTTCTCAGCTCTGACATCCTGTGTTCTAAGGCCCCTCTCAGCTCTGACATTCTGTGTTCTAAGGGTTCTTCCTGCTCTGACATTCTGTGTTCTAAGTGACATTTTATGTCATTAAATGAAATAATATATATAATGACAAGTCTGTCATCCATTTAGACGGTAATGATGAATTTCTAGCAGTCTATGTTCTAAGGCCCATCCATTCTAGTATCTATGAGTCTAAATGGTGTTTGAAGATGATACCAATTCAGGAGACAGTCTTCCACATCCCTGGCCAAGTAAAGGTCTTGTTCAGAAGCAGAGAGACTTGGGATTCTTTCCATCCCCAAGAGACATTGAGGAAATGTCTAAGTATCCCTCATATTGCCAAGGAACCCTGAGGTTCTTCAGCTGTCCCAGAAGGCTGGACCCAAGCCTGGCCTCCTGAAGAGCCTGTGGGAGCCTCTAGAGCTGCCAAAGCTCCCTGGAGCCAGGCCCCTAGGGTGCCCAGCTGGCTTTGGCTTGAGCTTTGGGTCCAGGGAGCTGGCGGCAGCAGGAACTCCGGAGATGCATGTTCCAGCCATAGTCCCGGCTTTGGTTTTAATAATTAACAACAGCAAATATTGATTTACACAACTGGCTCCCTAGACCCAAGTGCTTCCGGGCACCTATTGAAATGCAGCCCTGAGAAAGCCCTGCATTCCCACACAGCCCCAAGAGGAGGGGTGAGCTGTGCTATCATGGGGATGTCTGAGCATCCAGCAAACAGGGGCAGGTGTGCTTGGGCAAGGAGGGAGGGGAGGGGTGTTGTGATTGTGTCATAGGGATTAATAATAAGGATGGAAGCAAGCCCTGGTGGAGAGAGACTAGAAGAGAGGCCAAGCCCTTATGATCAGCTGAGTCGTCAATATGCATTTTCCTTGTTTTTGTTTTTAATTATTTGCTTTTTTAAAAAATGGGTTTTTTGAGGTTCTTATCTCACCAAGGCTGGAACCAGCCACTTGCTGACTGATCCCACTATTGATTGTCATGGGAACTATAACCTGCTCTAGTTCAGATCTGGGCTGGTACAACCCTCCTTAGAGAGCCTGGTGGCCTTCCACTTGTGGGGGTTCATCATACTAGTGCCAGACTTAATGTGGGTACCCTTCTTTAGCCCTAATGCAGCTCAGAATTCCTGGGCACAAGCAATCCACAAGCCTCAGCAGTCCAAGAAGCAGGGATTACTGGCCATCGCTCCTGGTAAGCAATTATTAAGTGCCTACTCTGTACTGGGTTAAGCACTGGGGGATACAGAGATAGGCCTCCTCCAAAAACACAAACCCACAGTGATCAGGAGGATTTGTAATGTGTGTGTCCTTCTAGAAACCTGGCACTTATATTTCATTTCCTTCTTACAGAAAGAACAGCAGGGCCAGGGGTGGCAAAGCTGCCTGCCAAGGTCCAAGGCCCAATCAAGTCAATGGCCTTGGCATTTTCCCTTGCTCTGGGTCCAATACGTGCTGCAAACACCTGGTGTTGTTCACCTGAACCTGCCCATGCTATGCAGAGCCCAGGGTCAGATGTCAGACTGGCAACTGAAGCAAGGTGGTTGCATTTGGTGATCAATGAACAGACTGAGCTACTTTATCACATCCCCAGAACTAGCAAGGTGGAGAAGAGGGAGCACTGGATCACATGCTTTGTACATAATCTCAGACTGGATGACCTGACAGAGAAAGAATTCCTTCCAGCTCCTTTCTCCAGGGCACTCAAAACTCTCCCCCATGGAAAGAACTGAGTTCCCATCACTGGTACGGTGCTCCTACATGGAACTTGAGGAGTCTAGAGGAGTCCAATTAGAAAATGCTCCACAGCCTGACCCTGGGTGACTGGCAGGGAAAGTGCACCTTGACTCCAACCTCTTAGGTTCACTGGATGACAGAGCTGGGAGAGCCCTTAGAACACAGGATGTCAGAGCTGGGAGGGCCCTTAGAACACAGGATGTCAGAGCTGGGAGGGCCCTTAGAACACAGGATGTCAGAGCTGGGAGGGCCCTTAGAACACAGGATGTCAGAGCTGGGAGGGCCC
>CM053596.1:42936238-42953790 GCA_028646575.1 Pseudocheirus occidentalis
GAAGCCAGGAATTTGCCTGAGGTCTCCCTGGTTCCCCTAAAAAACAATGTTAAATCAAGCTTTTAAAATTTCTGGAGCAACAGAATCCACAAAAAGATGGAGTAAAACAATTTTCCAGCCCAATATAACTGAGGACTTCAGGAAAGGCAGCCCGGTGCGGGGGTGTCTATGCAAGCTAGCAGGAGGCTCTTAGCCACAGCACAGATCAGCAAATGGGTTCAGCAGGCCAGTGGCACAGCAGGCCAACCGTGAGGCCTCAAGTCTAGTGCATTAGGCAGTCTGCCAGCCCCAGAACCTAGGGCACAAAGGTGTGGTTAGGCTGGGCTACCCTAGCACAGTGGGCAAGCCATCAGTCTTAGAGGACCCAGCACAGAAATCCAGTGAGCAGGCCTCTGATCCCCAGTATAAGAATCTTGGGACAGTGCCCTTTGTACCACAGGAAGGAACACAGCTCAACTTTTAAAAATGAGCAAAAGCCAGAAAAGAGCCCTGCCCATAGAAAGATACTGTGGTGACAGGGAAAATCAAAATGTGACCTCAAAGAGGACAACAATGTCAAAATGCCCACATGTGAAGCCCCAGAGGGGAATATGAATTGGCCTCAAGTCCAAAAAGTCCTGGAAGAGCTCAAAAGGGATTTTAAAAATCAAGTAAGAGAGAAAGAAGAAAAATTGGGGGAAAAATGAGAGAATTATGAAAAAAGTCAACAGCTTGGGAAATGAAACACAAAAATTGACTGAAGAAAACAACTCCTTAAAAAACACACTTGGGCAACTGCTAGGTGGCACAGTGAATAGAGCACCAGCCCTGGAGTCAGGAGGACCTGAGTCCATATCCAGCTTCAGACACTTGACACTCAACCAGCTGTGTGACCTTGGGCAAGTCACTCAACCTCAATTGCCTTTCTTTCCCCTCTCCAAAAAAAAAAAAAGAACTCTATTACTATCAGGGATGTTAGAAAAGGGTGTGGGTATAAGTTGACTTTGATGTGGTGATAAAATTAAGGAGTGAAAAAAAGGATTGTACTGAGAGAAGAGGAAAGGGGGAGGCAGAATGGGATAAATTCTATCGCATGAAGAGGCATGAAAGATCTATTATAGTAGAGGGAAAGAAGAGAGTAAAGTGAGCCTTGTTTGAACCTTACTGAATTTGGCTCAAAGAAGGAATAACATATAGACTTAGTTGGATAAAGACAACTATCTTACGTTACAGGGAAGTAGGAGAGGAAGGAGAAAAAAATAAGGATGGGGGCCAATAGAAGGTAGGGCAGATTGAGATCAAAAGCAGGATACTTGTGAGAAGGAGCAGGGTGAAAGGAGAGAGAGAAAGAAAAGTATAAACAGAGGAAAGATAGGATGGAGAGAAATAAAACATAATCATAACTATGAATGTGAATGGCATGAACTCTCCCATAAAATGGAAGTAAATAGCAGAGCAGATTAAAAACCTGAATCCTGCAACGTGTTGCTTAAAAAAACACATTTGAAGCAGAGATACACACAGAGTAACAGTAAAAGACTGGAGCAGAAAATATTATGTTTTGACTGAAGTAAAAAAAAATAAGCAAGCAGGGGTAGTGATCCTGATCCCAGACAAAGTAAAAGCAAAAATAGATCTGATTAAAAGAGATAAGGAAGGAAAGTACATCTTGCTAAAAGGTACCATAGACAATGAGACAATATCAATACTAAACATATGGGGCAGCTAGGTGGTGCAGGGAACAGAGCACCAGCCCTGGAGTCAAGAAGGACCTGACTTCAAATCTGACCTCAGACACTTAACAAAAAAAAACTTATCTGTGTGACCTTGGGCAAGTCACTTAAGCCCAACTGCCCTACCTTCCCCCCTCCAAAAAGCAAAAAATAAAACAAAATACTAAACATATATGCACCAAGTGGTATGGCATCCAAATTCTTAGAGTTACAGGAAGAAATAGATAGCAAACTATGCTAGCAGGAGACCTCAATCTCCTACTCTCAGAACTAGATAAAACTAGCCACAAAATACACAGAAAGAATTTAAGGAAGTGAACAGAATTTTAGAAAACTTAGATATGACAGACCTCTGGAGAAAACTGAATGAGGATAGAATGGAATAGACCTTTTTCTCAGCAGTATATGGCACCCACACAAAAACTGACCATATATTAGGGTAGAAAAACCTCACAATCAAATGCAGAAAGGCAGAAATATCAAATGCATCCTTTTTGGATCATGATGAAATAAAAACTACATGTAATAAAGAGCCACAGAAAGATAGATTAAAAATTAATTGGAAACTAAATAGTCTAATCCTAAAGAATGATTAGGTCAAATAACAAATCATAGAAACAATCAATAATTTCATGAAAGAGAATGACAATAATGAGAAACATACCAAAATTTATGGGATGGAGGTAAAGCAGTACTTAGGAGAAATTCTATATCTCTGAATGCTTATGTGAATAAAACAGAAAAAGAACATATCGATGAATTGGGTGTGCAATTTAAAAAAGGTAGAAAAAAGAGCAAATCAAAAATTCCCAATTAAATACCAAATTAGAAATTTGAAACTCAAGGAATAGAATAATGAAACTGAAAGTAAGGGGCAGCTAGGTGGCAAAGGGAATAAAGCACTGGCCCTGGAGTCAGGAGGACCTGAGTTCAAATCTGGCCTTAGACACTTGACACACTAGCCATGTGACTTTGAGCAAGTCACTTAACCCCAATTGTCCTGCCTTCCCCCCTCCAAAAAGAGCAAAGAAAGAAAGAAAGGAAGGAAGGAAGAAATAGAAAGTAAGGAAACTATTAAATTAATAAATAAAACTAAGAGCTGGTTTTTACAAAAAAAAAAGACAATAAACTAGATAAACCTTTGGTTAATTTTATTTGAAAAAAAGGAAACCAAATTACCAGTATCAAAAATGAAAATAGCGAATTCACCACCATTGAAGAGGAAATTACAACAATAATTAGGAGCTATTTTGTCCAAGTGTAAGCCAATAAATCTGACAATCTAAGTGAAATGGATAAATATTTACAAAACCATAAATTGCCCAGATTAACAGAAGAGGAAATAAAATACTTAAATAACTCCATTTTAGAAAAAGAAATTAAACAAACCACTAATGAACTCCCTAAGAAAAAATCTCCAGGGCCAGATGGATTTACAAGTGAATTCTACCAAACACTTAAAGAATGATTCATTCCAATACTATAGAAACTATGTGGAAAAATAGTTTAAGAAGGAATCCTACCAAATTCCTTTTATGACACAAATATGGTGCTGATACCTAAACCAGGGAGAGCCAAAACAGAGAAAGAAAATATAGACTACTTTCCCTAATGAACACAGATGTGTTTCTGATAAAGGCCTCATTTCTCAAACATATAAAGGGCTGAATCAGATTTGTAAGAATACAAGTCATTCCTCAATTGATAAATGGTCAAAGGATATGAACAGAAAGTTTTCAGATGAAGAAATTAAAACTATCTAGTCATATGAGAAATGCTCTAAATAAATATTGATTAGAGAAATGCAAATTAAACAACTCTGAGGTACCACTTTACAGAAAAGGAAAATGATAAATGTCGGAGAGGATGTGGGAAAATTGGGACACTAATGCGTTGTGGGTGAAGTTGTGGACTGAGCCATCCATTGTGGAGAGCAATTTGAAACTATGTCCAAAAGGCTATAAAACTATACATACCCTTTGATCCAGTAATAAAACTACTAGGTCTATATCCCAAACAGATCACCAAAAAAAAAAAGGAAAAGGACCTACAAGTACAAAAATAATTATAGCAGCTCTTTTTGTGGTAGCAAAGAATTGGAAATTGAGGCAATGCCCATCAATTGAATAATGGCTGAACAAGTTGTGGTATATGAATGCAATGGAATATGGCTGTGCTGTAAGAAATGATGAGCAAATGGATTTCAGAAAAACCTAGAAAGACTTACATGAATTGATGCTAAGTAAAATGGGAAGAATCAAGAGAACATTTTACACAATAACAATAACATTGCACAACAATCAACTATGATTGACTTGGCTCTTCACAGCAATACAGTGATCCAAGACAATTCCAAAAGACTCATGCTGGACAGTGCTATCCACATCCAGAGAAAGAACTGTGGAGTCTGGATGCAGATCAAAGCAGACTATTTTAACTTTTTTTTGTTTTTTTGAGGCTTTCCCCTTTTCTTCTGTTTCTTCTTTCCCAACATGACTAATGTGGAAATATGCTTCCATGATTGCACATGTACAACCTATATTAGATTGCTTGCTGTCTTGGAGAGGAGGGGAAGAAGGGAGGAAGGGAGAATATTTTGAAACTCAAACTCTTATAAAAAAGAATGCTGAAAGCTATCTTTATGTTTAATTGGGAAAAAATAAAATACCGTTTCCAAAAAAAGATTCTTCAAAACAAAACTTTAGTTGATGTTTAAATACAGACAAACAAAAAAAGAACGCAAAATGTCAGAACTGAAAGGGCCTTAGGACACCAGAAGTCAGAGGTGGAAGGGGCCCTAGCAGAGGGAGAAGGGTATAAACATTTATTTATACCTACTATGTGCCAGACACTGTTTTAATCATATTTTAATAAATGTTATCTCCTTTGATTCTGCAAGGCAGGTGTCATTATGAACTCCATATTACAGTTAAGGAAATTGAGGCAAACAGAGGTTAAATAATTTGCTCAAAGTAACACAGCTAGGAAGTATCTGAGGCTGGATTTGAATTCAGGTCTTCATGACTCCAATCCCAGCAGTTCAATCATTACCCCACCTCTCCCTTGTACCACACTGCCAAGAACCAAGAGACTAGTGATAGTGAATGATGATGATGGTGATAAAGATACTATAATAACTGTTCCTTCTTTTATAACACGTAAGGGATAAAAAAATCACTTTCTTCATAATAACCTGGACAGGTAGAAAATATAAATATTATTGTCCCCATTTTAAAGATAAGGAAACTGAGACTCAGAGAGGTCATAGGATCATAGATCTAGAGTCAGACACAACTTCAGAGTTCATCCAGTAGATCCCATCATTGTCATTTTACAGAAACTGGCATTCAGAGAGAAGTCACTTGTCCAGCATCACCCAGCTAGTAAGTGACCATCAGGCTTCAAACTCTAATGCTTTTTCACTAAACCCATCCCTGGGGTTGTGAAAAACCCAGGTCAGGTTCATCGAGTTGTTGTTCACCTCATTTCATCCCTCCCCAACCTCCTCACTGAAATGTTTCCTGGGATAGAGAGGAGAGGTCACCTTACCTTGGGGTAGAGGGAAGCTGTGTGGGGAGGAGCAGAGTCTACTCGGGGCAGGTCTAATGCATGCGGGAAGGGCTGGCTCTGCCCATCACTCCTCCTGTAAAAGAAAGGAAACAAGAGGTCAGAATAAGCCCCAAGCAGAGAAGAATGAAAGGGAGATTCAGAAGTATAAAAATCAGAAGAACTAATACCTATACAGCCCTTACTATGCTCCAGGCACTGTGCTAAGCACCTTACAATTATTATGTCTTTTGATCCTCACAACAACCTTCAAGGAGTTAGGTATTATCACCCCCATTTTACAGATGAGAAAACTGAGACAAATAGAGGTTTAGTGACTTGCCCACAGTCATACAAGTAGTAAGTGTCAGAGGCTGGATCTGAACTCAAGTCTTCTTGCACCACCTAGCTGAAGATATTTGTAAGGTTCAAGGCCAAGTTCATTTAATAAGGGGAGCTCTTGACCTCCTATGAGTACAAGGAAAAAGAGTGAAAGGTTTCAGGACCCCAAGTTGCCCCTCCCCATACACCCCCCTCCCCCCAGTGCTCAGCTAGGGAAAATTCTCTACAAGAGGAATAGGTGTTGATCCAGAATTCATTAGTGTCTCTAGCATAGTACAGTTTTGTTCTCTGTTCATTCCTATCCACATGGTCCCGATGGACAGCCCACAGGGTAAAGGGGGAAAGATTTGTTACGAGGTTACTACAATGGTCCAGGAGGGGCTGGGCTATGGTAGCAGTGTGAAAATAGAGGAAGGATGGCCCAGAGATAAAATCACTAAGACTTGGTCACTAACAAGATATGAGTAGTGAAGGAGGGGAAAGGTCAAGGACTACCCAGAGATCTTGCACAGGAAAGACCAGAGGAATGGGGGCCCCACAGACAGAAGCAGTCACGTCAGAGGGAAGGGTAGGTTTAGGTGGAAAAGGTACTGAGTTCAGGCTTGGATATATTGTTTGAGAAGTCCTTGGGAAGAGGTGAAGAGGTTCCCCTAAACAACCGGGGATATGAGCTGGGGCTGAAAAGTGAGACCAGAGATAGAAATAACAATTTGGGAGCCACCTGTGTAAAGATGGTGGTGAAGGCCATGGAAGTGGCTAAAAATACCAAGGAAAAGAGCTGAAGAGAAGGTCTCCTTGGGGGCACAGACATGAAAGGATTTGGAAGAAATCACCAAAGGAGACAAAGATGGACCAGTAAGAGAGAAAGGAGGAGGACTGAGAATACAGCCTGGAAATGATGGGAGGAAGGAGGCCCTGAGAGGAGGCTGGTAGGCCCAGTATCAGACCCTGCAGATGGGCATCCCAAGAGCCTCTTGCCAAAATGGGCACAGATATGGGCAATATGGCTTGCTTTGTATGTGTCTGTTTGCACCCTCCTCTTCCTCCATTGACTGTAAGCTCCTTGAGGGCAGGGACTGTCTTTTGCCTTTTTATATCCCCAGCACTTAGCACAGTGCCTGGCACAGAGTAAGCACTTAATAAATGTTTGTTAATTGACTGATTGATTCATTGATTGTCTTATGCCAGCATCTGCCTTGGCTGGCACTTGATTCCCCAGGCCTTGCTTAGCACTACTGCCCACTAATGTTGGAAGGGACCTTAGTGGTCACCTAGTGCAACTCACATACCAAAGGAATCCCAGCTATAACCAACACCTGAGGAATTGTCTTCTAGCCTGCAGCGAGACAGGAGATACTCCCTCCTGAGGCAGCCCATTCTGCTTAGGGACACCTCCAATGACTTGGAAGTTTTCCCAGAGATCAAGGCCAAGTACAATATTTTTCAGCTACCACCCTTTGTTACTGTCACTGCCCTCCGGGGCTAAACAGAACAAGCCTATCCCCTCTTCCACCCAACCCCCTTCACGCTACCCTCATTCTTCTCAACTCCAGGATAAAGCTCCCTGGTTCCCTCAGCTGATATCAATCACTTTCTTATTCCTGGAAGCAATGCCACTCTTAACGTAGCCAAAGACTTTACTAGCGTTTTTTGGCTAGCTTGTCAAGCTGCCAATCCACACTGAGTTTGTGATCCACTAGAACTCCCAGAATTTTTTCAGAACTCTATCTGACTATACTCCCCCAGAAGAATAAGAGCTGCCATTGACACAAGACTTGAAGGCTTGCAAAGTGTTGTACGTTATCTCATCTGATTCACATGCAACAACCCCAGGAAGTTGTTGCTATGAACCCCCTCTTGCAGAGAAGGAAATAGAAGCAGGTTAAGTCCCTTGCCCAGAGTCTCAAAGATAGTGCCTGAATCAGGATTTGAACTCCTGTCTTCCTGATTTAAGGTTTAATACTATATCCACTCTGCCACCTGGTTGCCTCTTGTGAAATGGATTTTTTTTAATGTAAGACTTTACATTTATACCTACTAAATTTCATCTTATTAGACTCTACCCAGTGCCCTAGCCTGGCCAAAATTTTTTGGATGCTCACTCTGCATCTGGCATGTTATCTAGCCCTCCCAGCTTTGTGTCATCTGCAAACTTTGGGACTTTATCCAAGTCACTGATAATCTTTTTGAGTCAGAAGACCTCGGTTCAAATCTGTTACTTATCTATGTGACCTTGGGTAAAGTACTTGACCATAGACTCCTCCTTTGTAAAAGGAAAAAATAGTACTAGATCTCAAAATCAAAATACTAAAATTTAAATATAGCTCTAAATCTAAAACAAAAAATCTTAAGGAGAGGGAAATGGAGGTTAGGGAGGAGCAGGGAGGGGGATGGAGTGAGAAGGGGAGTGAAGGAAGTTCTTAGCAAACTGTCCTGGACTGGGATAGAACTGCCGGCCACCATGCTCAGCTCCCCACAGGATCCCCAGATTCTCTGCCTCTCCTGGCACCTCAAGGCTTCGACAAAGATACAAATCCCAAATTCGAGCAACCAACTGAGAAAGGTCACAGGAGTAGGGAACATGTGGCCTGCAGGTCACATGTAGCCCTCTAGGTCCTCAAGTGCTGCCCTCCGACAGTTCTGTGAAGACTGGATTCAGTCAAAGAGCATCACTTGAGGACCTAGAGGGCCATACGTGGTTTCGAGGCTGCAGGTTCCCCACCCCTGGTCTACAACCTAAACCCAGAGGTGAATAATTGTCTGGCAGGCAAAGACCTTTTCCAGGCAAGAGGAAGCGTCAAGATTTGGAGAGCTCCTGGAAATGGTTTGGGTGGGTGGGTACGTTCCTCTGGCCTCATACTTCCTAAATAGCCATTTGATGTAGAGACTGGATGGCTTCCTGGACACTATGAGCTGGGACCTGAGGCCAGGCTGGCTTGGGTGTGGGGGATGTCCACCCTGCCCCAAGGAGAATGCTGAGGCTTCCCCCGCCCAGCTGAACGTGAGTCAGGAGTGGGTGTAGTCTCATCATCTCCAGCCTGAGTCACTCCAACTCTAGGCAGCCCAAGACTCTCCACACCCTGAGACTAGGAGGGGGACTGCCAGGGACCCCAGCCTAATATGGACGGTGGGGGGCTGGGAGTGGCGGGGTAGAACTCAGGTGCTCAAGAAGGAGACTCAGGATCGTCTGTACCCTGGCCTCCCAGAGAGCACCTGCTCAGGAAATGAGTCTCCTAACCCAGGTGGGACCCCCCAGAAGCAAAACTGTAAAGTCAGAAAAGATTTCAAGACTAAATGGGAGAATGGAAAGGGCCTTAAGACATTATCGTAATTATTGTCACTAGTAGTATACACTCTGCCTTTAAAAAGAAACTTGCACACATCATCTCATTTGAACCTCCCAACAGCCCTGTGAGGGTAGAGACTACCTGTCTATTAGACCCATTTTACAGATGAGAAAATGGAGGCTTAGAGAGTTTAAGAGACCTGCCTATGCTCACACAACTAGTAAAGTGTTAGAGGCAAGATTCAAAACCTAGGATTAGGAGATCTAGGATTCTGGGTTTCAGATTCAACACTTTTAGAACAGAGAATGTTAAAACTAAGATTCTATTAATTATTAATTGGTATCACCATTAATAAAAATAACAGGTGATATTTATATACACTCATATAATGCTTTAAGTAAAGTGCAAAGTACTTTACACATATTATCTCCTTTGCTCCTCATAAAAATCCCATGAGCTAGGGGCTATTATTATTCTCATTTTACAGAGGGGGAAACTGAGGTTCAGAGTTTAAATGAGCTGCTGAGACACTGGCTCAGGCAGAAAAAAAAGAGTATTAGAAGCAGGAAAATTTAAATCATGGAATGTGGGCACCAAGAGGATCCTCAGAACATGAAACACCAGAGTTAGGAGGGCCATTAGAAAATGAAATATCAGAGCTGGGAGGGCCCTTAGAACACAGGATGTCAGAGCTGGGAGGAACCTTAGAACCCAGGATGTCAGAGCTGGGAGGGCCCTTAGAACACAGGATGTCAGAGCTGGGAGGGCCCTTAGAACCCAGAATGTCAGAGCTGGGAGGGCCCTTAGAACACAATAGCAGAGCTAGAAGGGCCCTTAGAACCCAGAATGTCAGAGCTGAGAGGGTCATTGGGACATTTAAATCAATCCCCTCACTTTGTATGATGCTCAGCAAAGGGGAGTGACTGGTCCAAAGTCATGGTCAGCAATAGAGGCAAGATTAGAAGCCACATTTCCTGACCTCTGGGCTAGTGCTCTTTTCATCACACAAGCCAACTCCTTTTTCTCTATCCCTTCTCTCAGGCTCCCAAATGCTCTCAGGCTTCTCCTGTTAGGAAAGCTGTATCAGATGAGTTCGCTCACATTCCAGTGTGGGGAGTTTAAAAGAGGATTCTGAAGAAGTCAATGTTTAACTTGAACTCCCATCTGGCTTTGGAGATTCTGTGGTCCTTGGTGGGGGAGGACTTCTTTTTAGACAGGGAGGCTTTGCTGATGTCCAGAAGCTGCCTGGCTTAGTGCTTATGTGATAAGGGAAGTGAGGAAGGACACCTCGTCTGAGGTTGTTTTCTGTTGTGACAGAGGCCAAGCCCAGAAGGGCTATGCTGAGGAAAGAGGCCCTGGGAGCAGACCAACTTCTCCATTCCCCCCTCACCCTCAAGGTCTCTCCCAGTCTCTGAATCTCTCTTCACAAGGATCCATTCCTGCCTCAACTTCTCCATTCTCCCTCCTCCAAACTTCCTTTCCTCCCCTCAGTGGAAAGAGCACTGGACTTAGTCAAAGATGTGAACTCAAATTCTACCCCCACAACTTACTTCTGTGTGGTATTGGGTGAGTCACTTAACCCCTCTGGACTTCAGTTTTCTCATCGGTAAAACAAGAAGGTTAGACTCTGGGGATCCTCCAAGCTCTAGATCTATTTACCTTATGACCTCTCCATCCCTCCCCTAACCTTTCTGTCTCTTCTCCCCAACTCCCTTTCCTTCTCTCAAACTTTCCTTCCTTCATTCATCTTCTCCACCGCCTTTTCATCATTCACTCAGCATCCTTATCCCTCCATCAAGTTCTGAATCCTTCCTCCCCAATCTGCCTTCTCCCTCCCAATCTTTCTATCCTCAGTCTCACTTCAAAATTCTGCATTTCTCGCCTTAATGTTGACTCCTTTCCCTAACCCTTTTCATCCTTCCCCCAATCTCTCCATCAATCACTAATATCATCATCTCTCCCTCAAGTCTGACCTCTCCTTCCCCCAACTCTGGGGGAGTTTTCCTTTCCCTTTCCCTGACCTCTCCCTACCTCTCCATCCTTCTCAATTTCTTCACCTCTTCCCTGACCCATCTCTCTCTCCCCAAGTCATTTCCCTCTCTCCCTTCATCCCTCTCCAACCCAGTCTGAACCCTTTCTCTCTCTCACCATCCAATCTATCCATCCCCTTCCTCAGTCTAAAAAACCAAATGTTTTTGCTTCTCTGGCTAGATTTACCTTCCTAATTCCCTTGCTCAGATTCATTGCATAATGTGCTCAAATTCTCTAAGGATCATGGATTTAGAGCTGGAACGGACCTTAGTGGTCATCTACTCTAACCTCCTTGTCTTTGAAGAGGGAAACTGAGGTCCAGAGCAATGAACTATGCATTTAAAATAGCACAGTACCACTAGTAAGTACTTACTAGCATACCACTAATGAGTAGCAGACTCAGGGTTCAAACTCAAACCCTCTGACTCCCAATCCAACCCTCCCTTCTCTGATGCGGCCAATGGAAGGAGAGGTAGCCCAAAGCAAGAGTGAATCTCAGAACGTCCAGTGGATTTGGCCAAGCTCCAAAGGGGCCAAGCTGTCTGGGAATCATCTGAAGTAGGCTGTCTTCTCTACGCAGCCTATGTAGAAGGTTTGCAAATACTTGTTGAATTGTGGATAAATGAGTCAGGACTCAGTATGATATCTCTGTTGGTGTCTGTACCTACCTTCCTGTCCTGACCTTCATTCATTCATTTAGCAGGCACTTATTAAGCACCAGGTGTATGGAGAGCACTGTCCTGGACATGGTAAGGTTTAGTTAAGACTAAGCCATGATACACAATGGTAGCTGATAAGTGCATCAGAAAGGGATAGAAGAGAGGTCGATATCAAGTCCCAGGGGGATCAGGGAAGGCTTCCTGCAGGAGACACTATGTGGGCTGGGCTTTAAAGCACAAACACTTCCTCCTGTTTAGGCTGGGTTTGCCCACAAAATCGTGTTCCCAGGTCACCTTCAGTACCTGCTTCCCAGACTGATCACTTGGCACCTGTCCCAGAACTCCAGTTTTTACCTTGCCCAAGGTCAGGGTGAGGCAGCTCAGGGACTGAGTTTGAAGGGGCTGCCCAGATATCATCACTGTTCCTGGCAAGGCAGAATGAGCTTGGATGGGAAGTAGAATGGATGGTGGTGGCTCATCTGTTTCCTAGCAATGATCCTCCCACCCCTTCCCTTCCCTCCTATCTCAGAATCTGAGATAACAGCGACAGCCGTCCCTATCGTGCCTCCCAGGGCTTTCACTCTTTGCCAGGCCCTTTATCTGCACTGTCTCATCAGATCCCCATAACCTATGAGAGAAGCAGGGCAGGGGGATCCCTTACTCACCTCATCCCAAAGGAAGTTCATTGGGTATACTCAGTGGGAATTAAGATACAAGCCAAAAGATCTGGATTCCAGTCCTGACTCCTCCATATACATACTTGGAACAAGCCACTTCTTCACTCATTAGCTCCCTCATTTTTAAAAGGAGGGGTTATATTATATGGCCTTTGATACCCCTTCCAGATCGGAAGGTCTACAATTCCAAAGCCCAGAGAGATGAAGAGGTTTCAGACAAAGGGGTGGAGGAGAAGCAAGAGAATGCCCCCATTCCACTAGTAAAGTTTAGTCAACTCCTTTTAGCAAGATAGGAATGGCAACAGTCTTGAGGCTGGTTGTAAGGTAGAGAGGGGATAACTGTGGGTTCAGATCCAGTGACTTTTCCACTCAAAGGAAAAGTCGCTTCTCTCTCTAGGCCTCAATTACACAGAACCATGAAATCTCAGAGCTGGAAGGAATCTCAGTGGGCCAACCTGGCCCTGAATAGGAATCTCCACTACCACACATGGATGTCCAGTCTACTTACACACCTCCACTGAAATAGAACGCCCCAGGCCACTGGGGGACAGCTTGAATTGGTAGTAAGGTTGTTCTGATTTTGTACTTAAGTTGTCTCTTTGCAGTTTTCACCTGGAATTGTCCTCTTGGGCCAAACAGAACAAATTAAATCTCTCTTCAAAGAGACAGCCCTTCAAACACTTGTCAAAGTGCTTTGCACAGTGCCTGGCACATGGTAAACAATTAAATGCTTTTCACTTTGCTTGAAGACAGCAATTCTGTTCCCCCAGAGTCTTCTCTTCTGGCTGAATCTCCCCAGTTCCTTTGCCTGACCCTCATATGTCATCTTTTGTGTGTGTGTGGCTTTTTGGAGGGGGGAGGGCAGAACAATTGGAATTAAGTGACTTGCCCAAGGTCACACAAGTATAATTGTCTGAGGCCAGATTTGAACTCAAGTCCTTCTGACTCCAGGGCTGTTGTTCTATTTACTGTGCCACCTAGCTACCCCTAGACCATCTTTCTTAAACTATGGTGTTCAGAACTGAACACACTACTTCAGCTGTGATCTGAGCAGCGCAAAGGACAGTAGGGCTGTTGCTCTCTTCTCTCTGGGCACTAACGCAGCTAGGTAACACAGTAGATAGAGTGAGCTGAACCTAGAGTCAGGAAGAACTGAGTTCAAATCCAGCCTCAATCACTAGCTGTATGCCCCCTGGACAAGTGACTGAACGGAAGCTGCCTCAGTTCCCCCATCTGCAGAATGGGAATGATAATAACACCTATTTCATGGGCTTATTGTAAAGATAAAATCACTTATTTGTCAAGTGCCTGGAACATAGTAGGCACTTCATAAATTCTTGTTTCCGTCCCCTCTTAATGCAGGCTATGGCTTCATTAGTTTTCCGGCTTGTCATATCACACTTGAAAAAAACGGAGCTTGCAGTCCACTAAACCCCACAGATCTTTTTCAGAAGACTTGCCATCTAGCTGTGGCTCTGTTATCTTGTCCTTGTGAAGCTATTTTTTAAAAATCTGAGTAGAGGATTTTATATTTATCCCTATGAAATTTCATTCCAAGAAATGTGGCCCCATGTTCTAGCCTGGCAAGATCACTTTAGATCTTGACACTGTCATCCAGCATGTTAAACATCCCTCTCAGCTTTGTATCATTTGTCAATTTGATCAACATACTGTCTGTGCCTTTATCTAAGTCACTGAGGAAAATGTTCAATGGCATAGGGTTGAGCCCAGCCCCTTGGGCTCAGGCTCCACTGGAAACCTCCTTCCATGAGGACCTGGAACACGTGATGACTCTTAACCTCTGGTCACTGAACTGGTGCCAAACCTCCCTGTCTCTCCACCTTTCTCACAAGAATAGCATGAGAGATTTTATGTTTGCAAAAATTGCAGTAAATTCTGTCTTCAACATCCCCCTGATCTACCAGTTCAGTAACCCTGTCAACAAAGAAAATAAGGTTGGTCTGGAATGACCTGTTGTTGATGAAGCCAAGCTGCCTCTTCATAATCACTGATTGATGTTTTTGGTTTTTCTAACTATTGTCTAGCCTACCTTTACTACATTTTTGTTTATTTATTTATTTGCTTTTTTGGATCATGAAGGCGGGGCAATTGGGGTTGAGTGGCTTACCCAAGGTCACACAGCTAGTTTTTGTGTTAAGTGTCTGAGGCTAGATTTGAACCCAAGTCCTCCTGACTCCAGGGCCGATGCTCTATCCACTTTGCCACCTAGATGCTCCTCTTTACTACATTTTTGGAAAGGTCCATAGCTTTCTCCATGTGTAGGGAACTTCGAACATGAAAATCTTCCTCCCTCAGTGCAAATCACTGATTCCGTAATTTATATTAGAGAGCTATCTGAAAGCACTGGAAGTTTAAATGACTAACATGTAGAATTTGCCAGGAATTGAAGTCAAGCTCACTGGGCCATGGTTTGCAGACTGCGTTCTCTTCCTATTTCTGAAAATCAGGACATCTGCCTTTCTCTGATTGACAGTGATTCACAAATCCTATCTTTCGGGACTAGGGATAGAGTTCATTTGGCTCAGAGACTTAAATTCCTGAAAGGTGGCAAGGGCCTGTCTCACGATCTTTTTTTGTTGGGCTAACATGCTGGCCGTCTGTTCTAGTCCTTCAATCTAAAAGTCATTTTCCTTGGCAGAGAAAATGGAAGCATAATAAGAACTGAAGAGCTATGGTTTCTCTCTCATAAGTCATCCCATCCACCCCAAGCAGCAGTCCCAGCCTTTCCTTGAGCCTCCTTTTTTCCATGTTATATCTCCCAAATCCTTTGGCCCCCTAAGTGGTTTCCCTCTCTCAAACTTCTCCCCGCTTTGGTTCCTCTTCCACACAGCTGCCAGAATGAGTTTTCTTATGTGCATATAAAGAAGGCTGTACCCAACATGTAGCATGGATGTCGCATATTCTGGTAGGGAGACATGATAGACACCTCTAGCTTCTTCTCTCCCCATTCTGATCCAAGGGAGATTTTAATTCCTACCAGGAGGGGAAATAGTAAGTGAAGGGCAGAGGCCAAGCATTCTTCTTTCCTCAGAAAAAGGGAACACCTGGCTAGATTTATATCTATTTGCTCCCTTTTAAACTATTAGTCTACGGCAAGCTTGGGTAGGGAACTTGCAGCCGTAAGGGCACGTATGACCTTCTAAATCCTTAAGTGCAGCCTTTGACTGAATCCAAATTTTACAGAACAAAGATTTGATCAACGGATTTTGTTCAACTGATGTGTTGAACAAAGATGTAGATTCAGTCCAAAGACCACACTTAAGAATTTAGAAGGCCACAAGTTTTCCTGATTTAAGGGATGTAGTTTTTAGATTCAAGCTAAACTTCTATAACTATTGTTAATGGGGAAAGTAGGACCCAAGCTTTATATCCAAGGCTTAACTTTCTTCTCATCATACAATGTCCCACAATAAATATACAAATAGTAAACAGCAAAAAAAAAGGATATAAACAAAAAAGTTTATCCAAGTTGATAGCCGAACAGTAGTCAGAGGAAGTATACATAGAATATGTACCAGATGGTACAGAATGAAGAGCTCTCTCATTGGGAATGAAATAACTCAGTTCAACCAAGAGAGTTACAGATCTCAACCATAGGAGAAAATTCCCTGAAGTCTCTAGTGCTATAAGCTGGGGATAGGAACATTTTGGAGACTGCCAGCTTCTCTCATGTCAGCTTCTTCCCAGTATCTTCTTCTCCCTTTAACAACCTGAAGGGGAGTGGGTATCATTCATTCTCTATATCAAAGCTGGAAACCAGAAACACCAGGAGAGACCAGAGAGCCTGAAGAGTCTCCAGATAATATAGGAAATGAAGAGCCTCAATCTCTCCTTTCCTACCTACCCCAGCTGGGTTCCACCCCTCACACAGTCAAGGGGTCTTCATCTCCACCAATGAGAAAAGAGTCCCAAACCAATGAGCCCTGGGACTTGGTTTAGACTCATATCCGACCACTTCATTCCCCAACTCTACCAACTCCAGTGACTCCTTATTGCCTCTAAAATCAAACATCAGCTCTTCTACTGAACTTTTAAAGTCCTTTACAACCCAGCCCCACTTATCTTCCCAGACTGATTGCACATTATTAGTAGTACTCTGTGTTCCAGTCAAAGTGACCTTCTCTCTTAGCTCTGTCTTTGCTCTAGCTACCCCACCTCCTCCTCACTTCTGCCTCAAAGAATCCCCCTCTTCCATCAAGTCACAGCTCTACTACCACCTTCTATACATGATGCCCCTTTCCTCACTATTTTGTATTTGTTTGTGCTAATTCTCTTTTTTATTTATTCTGTTTATAATTATATATCTACTTGTCTTTCCATTTAGAATCTAAGTTTGAGATTGTTTCATTCTCTGTGCTTCTATCTCTAGCAACCAGCATATTACATGATACACAGTAGGTGCTTGATCAATACTTTTTTTTGGAGGGCAATTGGGGTTAAGTGACTTGCTCAAGGTCACATGGCTAGTAAGTGTGTCAAGTGTCTGAGATTGGATTTGAATTCAGGTTTTCCTGACTTCAGACCGGTGCTCTATTCACTGCACCACCTAGCCACCACTGATCAATACTTGTTTCTTGATTGTTTCTTGTTCAGTCAAGATCAACTTTTAGTGACCTGTGGACCACAGCACATCAATACTGGGCAATAGTTTTCTTGGCAAAGATACTGGGGTGGTTTTCCATCATTTCCTTCTCCAGTGGTTTGAAGCAAGCAGAGCTTAAGTGATTCATCCAGGGTCACAGAGCTAATAAGTACATGAGGCTGGATTTGAACTCAGGTCCCCTGAGTCCCCTGCCTCTCTTACTTGACTGCTTCAAGTTCATTCTGAGCATTAGCACTCCTAAGATTATTAAGGACTGTGCCACATTTTTGTTTTCTGCTACATGCTTTGTTTCCATTTCCTGTAAACATTTTAAAGATCTAAGTTGGAAGCTGAACCTTATTAAAAGGAGCTACATATAAAAATTTAGTATAAGTGCCTTGAGGACAGAAATGACCTTTATTTTGGACCGTGTACTACCAGTGCCTGGTACAGTGCCCATTAGGCTTTCAATAAACGCTTACTAAATGAATGAGCTCTCTAGACAAATGTAAAGAGAAGACAAAGCTAAATTGACTGATAAGATGCCTGTGCATCCTCATCTGTCTCTTTAGAAAAATTCTTCTTTTTCTTCCTTATTAAAACTGTTTCTTAGTATCTTCAAAATTTCATTCTGGAGAGCTTCCCCTTCTTCCAGGGCTGACTTTCTCTTCTGTTTTCTTTTATCCTACATCTCC
>CM053596.1:42954290-42991448 GCA_028646575.1 Pseudocheirus occidentalis
GACAAAGCTAAATTGACTGATAAGATGCCTGTGCATCCTCATCTGTCTCTTTAGAAAAATTCTTCTTTTTCTTCCTTATTAAAACTGTTTCTTAGTATCTTCAAAATTTCATTCTGGAGAGCTTCCCCTTCTTCCAGGGCTGACTTTCTCTTCTGTTTTCTTTTATCCTACATCTCCTTTTTCTGAGTTCTTTGAAGTCAGAATCTTGGGAGATTCTTGTAAGCACATGATACAATCCCAAATACCTTTTCTCTTTCGTTCTTTTTTTTTTTTTATTTTGGACATGGTTCCACTTGGCAGAAAACCCGTCTATGAGACAGACTAACCTTCACGGGCAGCACTTTCCTGGAATGCAAGGCCAGCCCAGTCTTTAGAAAAGGTGTGAGGGGGAGGACTAATCACAGAGCACTGCCAGATGACAATGATTAAAGTCAATGAAGAATAGTGCAGCCCTTAAAAACATTTTCCACTCATCTGTGGATTTGTTCATATCAGGCTTGTCGTCCATTTCCTGAACTCATCTATTTCTTCCTTGTGTCTGGGTGGTCTGTTGTAGATTCTGACAACAACATTGCTTCTATTTCTACATTCATTAATCTTCACCCGAATGCTGTTTGTCATGCTTTCCCCACTTCTATTCCTGGATTTCCTCACATATATGTATCTTAATATAACCTATCCCATCCCCTTTTACCTGTCCTTATTTCCCTGACTTACTTCAAGTCCCAACTAAAATCCCACCTTCTACAGGAAGTCTTCCTAACCCTTCTTAAATAATCGCTTTCCTATTATTTAATTTAATTAAGATTAATTAATTTAAGACCTTTAATTATTTCCTTCTTATCCTGTATATAGCTTGCTTTGTTTCCATCTTGTCTCCTCCTTTAGATTGTAAGCTCACCGAGGATAGGAACTGTCTTTTGCCTCTTTTTGTATCCCTAGAGTTTAGCATGGTGGCTGGCATATAGTACTTAATACATGTCTACTGAACTGAATTAATTCATATTTGTAGGTCATTTTACAGTTAACAAAGAGGTCTAGCTACAACCTATGAGACAGGTAGTTTGAGAATTATCATGTCGATTTTGCAACTGAGGAAAGAGAGTTGGAGAGGAGCAAAGTGATTTGGCACACATCTAATTAGTGGAAGAACAATGGGAACAAGCATTTATTAAAAGCACCTACTATGTGCCAGGCACTGTGCTAAACATTTCACAATTCAGAATTGTATCCACTGCTCTGTGCTTCTCCACCTTGGGGCATTTCTGTGGCAAAATAGTCCCCTGAAATGATGGATGACTGGGGTTCCCACCAATAAGGAACATCAAGCCAGGGACCTGGGCTAGTTCCCTATGATGCAACTGTTCCTTCCTTCATTAGACCTTCTCCCTGCTGCCTTTGAGTCCCTGTTCCCTGGAACAGTAGAGTTAGGAACAGAGGAGAAAATGATCTCTTCCCATTGCAAGCCTCATCACTAGCAGTCTGAAGCTTCCCAGGCTTTCTTCTTTCAGAAATATGTCTAGCAATCAGTTCCTAAGACTCACAGAGTCACAATCATTTTATTATTTCACTTTAATAGGAAATACCCAATGCAGATTGGCACATGCCCTGTAATTTATTGTCTGGGAGCATTAAGTGACTGGACAGTCACTGTATTAGAGGGAGGACATGAGCCTAGGTCTTCCTGGTTTATAACACTATATCATAATGCTCTAATAAGAATGTCACATTTATATACTGCTTCAGGGTTGGAAAAGCACCACACAGACATTGTCTCCTTTGTTCTCTAGACAGGATCTTTCCATATAAAGTGTTAGAGTGAGAAAGAACCTCAGAAGGCTTGACTGAAGCTGGAAAGAATCCTCTACCTTAGTATTCAGAACTAGAAGGTTCAACCCTCTATCTGACAGATGAGGAAAACTTGACCTTAGGGAAGTGATTCCCAGGGTCACACAGTAAGTGGCAGAACTGAGGCTGTCCTAGACCCTAGCCCAGTGCTCTCTTAGGGACTCCTTTCTCTGAAAGCACAAACTAGATTGTAGGGAGGGGGATAGGAAAAGAAAGTGAGGAAAGGGCTAGAGGTCAGCACAGCTAGAAAAGCCTTCCTTAGGAAGGACCTCCTGCCCAGATCCAGACACTGCCTGCCCCAAGGCCTTGGACCCAATCTTTCCACCTCTTGATACTAGTATTTTAGGGTTTGGAGGGACAGCAGAGAGCCTCTAATCCCTCCCACCTTACTGGGAGAACCTCTTCCTTACAATGACCCGTCAATGGCCATAGAATCTTCTCATGAAGATCTCTTTCAGGAAGTTTTCCTTTACAATGACCCCAAATCTGCCTCCTCTGAAACATCTGTCCACTGTTCTAGTTTCAAGCAGGATGAGACCAAGCCCTCTTCCACATGATAGCCCATCAAATATTTGAAGACTGCTATCATGTTCCACCACTCCCAAATTCTCATAAAACACCTGGGCCAGAACCTGACTCTTAAAAGGTGAAACTGTGTGTGTGTATATTTGTGGGAGGGAGGAAGGGAGAGAGAGGGGATCCGGGAAGCATCAAGTGGCCTTCCAATATCCCTGCCCTATGGGGTGGGAGTTGGAAGAAGCAGGATCCTGTTTAGAGAATGAGAGATAGCCCAGTGAGGCAGAAAGGGAAATGGGCTGGCCAGAAAAGCCAGGACAACAACCAGAGCAGGCTAAGCAAAAAAGCTAGGGCAGTCTCTGCAGGAGCAGCAGAGCAGGACATGGAATACTGCATATAATATCAGACTTTTCATTATGGGTAATCTGGCTGAACTTTTCTTCATTTTTTCAAATGAAGGAAAGGCTTTCTAGGAGGGCGTGGCATATTTGGAAATGTAGGTAATGTAAAGAAAGATGTTAATAAAATTTGATTTTAAATTATGTTTTTAAAAGCCAAAGTGAGAGGACTCTGGTGACCAAAGCAGGTAAACTGTAATGGTAAGAGCAGA
The DNA here is from genome assembly GCA_028646575.1 of Pseudocheirus occidentalis. Lineage (NCBI taxonomy): Eukaryota > Metazoa > Chordata > Mammalia > Diprotodontia > Pseudocheiridae > Pseudocheirus > Pseudocheirus occidentalis. The sequence continues at coordinate 42,957,265 of CM053596.1, forward strand.
CTGCTGAACCCATGGACAGCAGCCATATTGGAATGGCTCACACAGCCCACACCTGGAGGCTGACCAACCCTAAAAGGACAAGCCCAGTGGGATTGCCCAAACTCTGATGGTCTGAGCAGATTCCTAGTCCCCACTAGAACAAGCACATTGTTCTAGTCTCTGCACCAATAACCAGAGAGGATGAATGATAAAAGCCACAGTAGGATGACTGTCTCAATGAGAACAGAGTAGGCAACAATGAACACTGATGATGATTTGTTATTTCAGTTTTCATTTCTATTAGCACTCTAAAGTTCATAATATACTCCACCTATAGTATCTCATTTGAGCCTTACAATAAACCTTGTGAAGGTTTTGTATTGCTATTAGTAGGCCTGATTTTACAGATGAGGAAACTGAGGCTGAGAAAGGTTAAGTGGCCAGTCTTATAGCTAGCAAGTGTCTAAGGCAAGATTTGAACACAGGTCTTTGTCATTTCAAGTCCAATGCTTTACTCCCTACACTAGTGATATCAAATTCGAATTTGAGAGAAATGAGAGTCACCAAACCATAATAAGGATCCCTGAGGATCTTAGAAAACTTAGAAAGAAGCTTTTCTAAGAAAACTTAGAAAACCACATATTAATATTATCTGTTTTATTGTATTTTTATCTATTTTGTTGAATTTTCCCCAATGACATTTTAATCTGATTCCCCCTGCCCTAGGGAGAGCTGTGGGTCATATGCCCAAAGGCCAGGCCAGGTGTTGTTGTCACTAGCAAGGCTGAAAACCAGAGCAGGCTGACTGTTCCCCAAAATAACAAGCCTGCAGGGGTACAAGTCAAGGCTAATGGTTGGAAGTATCATGGTGGGAGGCTGACTGTCCATCCCAACCAGGCTGCCCAAGTATCACCAACTCCAAATCAGACCAACTAGGTCTCCTAGCCCCTCCTTTTTACCCCCTAAGATCCAGAGAAAATAAGCATCTCTAGCGTTTACATTGCACTTTCAGATTTGCAAAGCATTTTACAGATATTATCTCATTGGACCCTCAACAATCCTGGGAGGTAGGTGCTATTATTATCCCCATCTTATAGATGAGGAAACGGAAGCAGACAGGGGTTAAGTGACTTGTCCACAACCATACAACTGCTAAGTGCCTAAGGTAGAATTTGAACACAGGTCTTCCTAACTCCAGATCTGGTATTCTAACCACTGTGCTGCCTAGATTCCTCAGAGATCAGAGGAGAGACAATTTGCCCAGAAAAATCTTAGCTTAGAAAGAAGGAAAGGGGGTCAACCAGTCCAGGGCAGTAGGATTTAGGGACGTGGTTGTACCAGTTCAACTGTGTCCTCAGAGGTGAGGAACATTGGCAAGAAGTGTGAGGGAAGGGTGGAAAGGTAGGTATGGTATGGAAAGGCTCCGAATGCTCCTGTCTTACTGGGTTGCTCCTATGAGGTCCCTTAGAATGAAGTTTTGCTTGTTTTATACTATAAAAAAATAATAAGTTTCAAGAGATGGTGATGAAGCATTATTAGGGCTAAGGGTCTTCTAAATGGAGAAAACCAGAGGTGGGGATGGAAAGGCATTCGCATATTGTGGCCCTGACCAGGCCCAGCCCCAGAATGTCTGCCTGTGGGGCTCCAGAGAGGGGGAGGTCTGGCTAAGAACTGGGCATCTCTTCTCATCGTGGGCAGAGAGGGCAGTGCTTTGGGTTCAAACTCTTCCTACCCACTGCATTGCCACAGGTGGCAAATTACTGAAACATTCTGGTCCTCTGCTTCCTCACCTGTCAAAGGAAGGTATTGGACCAAATGATCCCTAAGGTCCTTTCAGTTCTGAATCCTATAATCCCATGATCCCCAGAGAGAGTTCAAGACACAGGCATCTGGGCTTGTGTGACCTTGGGCAAATCTCTTCTCCGACCCTCAGTCTCTTCATTTGTGAAATGAAGGTGTTAAATTTGATGATCTCTAAACCTTTTCCAGTTTAAAATCCTGGGATCCCTGAATCTGGAGGAGGCGGCTCAGGTCCAAGGACCTGGAGAGGAACACTGAGTGGCAGCCAATCCTGGGATATCTGAACCTCAGCACAGCCCCAGGCTGACAGTTCCCAGGCTAGGGCCACAGAATACCTATTGTCTACTCTTTTGGGCTCAGTCCCTTCCCAGCCCCCCCACCCTAACACTCCTCCCCCTCATCTTCCACCTGACAGTACCCCCTATGGAGGCTGGAGCCTGTGAGTGGGGCCCAGCAGGCTGGGCTGGTTTCAAATTCTAAACCACAGACAGCTCTGAGACCCTGGAAAGTTCACCTCCCCCTTCAGCAACCTCCCCCCAACCCCCACCAAGCAAAGACATCCGGCTCTGCTCCTTGGATTTCACTTCCTGCTGCGTCCCTTTAACCCCTGCATACAAGTCAAGGGTGAGGTATTCAGCCCGCCTCCCCTCTCCAGACCATACTGCTCTGGCTGCCTGTGACCCCCACGGGAAGAGGGGGGTGGAGGAGGGGAAGGTTTGCTTCAAACCTGGAATCAGGGGCTTGAGAAGTAAGAAGCAGGCCAATGGGGGCAGGAATCAGAGTGCCCACCCCCATCTCCTGTGCTGGCTCCAAGCCTGGGCCACCCGGATCCTAGTGGCCTGGCCAGGCAACCACCTCTTTTGCAAATAAGGAGCTGGCACTCTGGGGCGGGACATCATGGGACTGACTTTGGGCCCTGCTGCCAGCCCAGTGACCCTGGCACCAGGTGACTACATGCTGGGAGTCTTTGGCTCTGGAACCATTTCAGGAGGGACTCTGACAGCTAGGTTTGGGAAAAATGGAAGAGGAAGAATAAGCGAAGAAAAGGACACAATTATGTCATCACTGGAAGGGTATTTGGAAAACAGAATGGCAGAGTTGGAAGGTTCTCCACAATCTCCCTTCCCACCCACCTGCCTCTGCAGCACCCATGTTGAATAAATTCTGGGTATACTTATCCAGACAAATGTGGCCCCCTCTCATTTGAACATACCATCCATGAAGGCAAGGGCTGTTTCCCTTTGATTTTTGTATCCCCAGAACTTAATGCTGCTCCTGATCCATAGTAGGTGCTTTTATTGACTGACTGATCTTAGAGCTGGGAGGGGCCTTGGGATGTAGGAGGAGACAAAGTCCTGCTGGGAGACTTTAAATCAAAACATTAGAACTGATGACAGTCTTGTTTTACATGTGAAGACATTAAAGCCTAGAGAAAAGAAGGAACTTGCCCCTGTGAGGTGATTTGCAGAGCTAGACCAAAAGGCAGATCCGCTACCTCCCAGACCCAGGTTCTATTCACTGGATCACCACCCTGCCTGGAGAGAGCAAACTGGCTGGGCCTTGTTGGCTGGGTTTAAGTATCTGAAGAATTATTTTGCACAAGGGTTCTGCTTCATCCCTGACTGCTAGCCTGGGGTGGTTAGAAGTTGCAGAGAGACACTCTCAATATAAGCTCAATATAAGAACTTTCTAATAAGCACTGGTCCCTGCAGAACCGGTGTGGCCTTGCCACAGGTGACCTTAACAGGTAAGTGACCTCTCTGGGCCTCTGTTTCTTGTTCTGAAGATGACAGTATCCTGGATGACTTCTGACGTCCTTTCAAGCTCAAACATTCTATGATGTTATAAGAGAAATATATGTAAAATCCTCAAAGTACTATGTAAATGAAAACTAAAGCATTAGCAGGCAGTGAGTTTCCGGGCATTGGAAGGGGCTGAGCATGGTCTGGAAGATCACCTGCAGAGGAGCCCTTCACTGGATTGGAAATGGACCAGACAAACTCTGAGGTCTCCTCTCACTCTGAAAGACTGAATGATGTCCCAGGCCCCTCTGTCTCCTGGGTCACTGGGGTTCAGGACACAGGGGATGCCCCTGCCATTTGTACAGGGAGTGGGGCCTGGGCTACCCAGTATGTGAGAGATGGAGCAGTCAAATTCTCCAGGCTGGTGGGCTTATTTGAATATGTTAGAGTATGGCTCAGCCTCTCCCTTCCTTCCTCCCTGCCTCCCCCTGCCTGGGGCTGCCCCACCCCACTCTGTGGATGCCTCCATGCCAAGTCCATGATCACAGGGCAAGGTAGGCACGAGGTGGTCAGGCTGCCAGGCCCCTTCTCTTCCCTGGGGCTCCTAGTGACTTTGCAGACAGCCTTCCCTATTGCTGAGAGAGCTCAGACTTCAAGGTCGGGAATCCAGCCTTCTTTGGACCAGCAGGAAGGCAGGGAGCCCGTGTTATGAATGTCAGTATGCCCTGACTGCACGTGCTCCTGTGAGGAGGTGTGTCTCAGAGTGGCCAGGTGGAACTCAGAGCTGAAGGGTCTTCAGAGGAACTCTTTACTGATGTCCAGAGAAGGGAAGAGATTTGCCCAAAGATACATGTGTGGGGCATATTTACAAATACGTATGAGTAGGTTGCGCATCTACATGCGTGAATGTGAGCAAAGGACTTTTCCTAACCTCAAGAGTAAAAACCATGCATGTAAATCCAGCCATTTATATGCCTCTTTCCCTCCCTGGGATCCCTTAGTATACAGCTAATTACCTTAAGCCATTTTAGTGATGGGGAGGGAAGATACACCTATGACTAAGGAAGGAGGGAATTTGTAGCACGTATACAGGGCAGTGGTGGTGTAGAAAACAGACAGGGGATAGGAGAGGGAAGGAGGGAGGAAAAGAGGAAAGAAGACAGAAGGAGAGAGGGAAGAAGAAGGGAGAAGAAGAGAGGAAGAGAGGAGAGAGAGGGGGGGTAAAGAGAGAGATAGGGAGGAGAGAGACATGAGAGACAGACAGAAGAGGGACAGAAGCAGACACAGAGACAGAGAGAGGGAGCAGGGAAGAGAGGCAGAGAGAGATGGGAAGGGGGCAGGAGAGAGAGACAGAGAGAGATGGGAAGGGGGCAGGAGAGAGAGACAGAGAGAGACAGAAAGGCGGGGCAGGAGAGAGACAGAGACAGACAGATATGGGAGGGAGAGACAGAGACAGATGGGAAGGGGGCAGGAGAGAGAGAGAGACAGAGAGACAGAGAGATGGGAGGGAGAGAAAGAGAGAGACAGGAAGGGGCAGGAGAGAGAGAAACGGGAAGGGGAGACAGGAGATAGAGACAGAGAGAGACAGGAAGGGGGGCAGGAAAGAGAGACAGACAGAGAGAGAGATGGGAGAGTTCACGTGAGCCCGTGTCTGAAGGAATGCTTGTGTATGACCATGTTTCTGGGTGCACATGTTTATAGCATCATAGGACCACTGACTTAGACCTTCGAGGCCTTCTTGTCTAGTCTCATTTTTCATATTTAGGCCCAGAGAGGCTGTGATTTGCAGCAAGATCACCCAGATGGTAAGTGGCAAAGTCAGAATTCAAACCCAGTCCCCATCCATCGACTCCATAAAATGGGCCTGTGTCTGACAAGGGGCAGGTGCAAATGTTCCTGGGAGAGGCATCCCGGCATAGGAGAAGCCTGGTGGATGCGGGGGGGGGGGGGGGGGGGAAGGAAAGGAAAGTCCAGCGTTCAACATGAGCCTCAGTTTCCTCAACCACGAAATGGAAATAATGATAGCTGCGATTCTAATCTCACAGGCTTTTGAAACAAGCAAATGAGATAATGGATGTAAAGAGCTTTGCAAACCTTGTTCCATAAATGGCAGCTCTTATTATGGGAGAGAATGAGCATCTTTGTTTAAGATAATGTGCCTGTGCCTGGAGGGATGTGTGTGTGTATATGTGTGTGCTTGTGTGTGCATGCATGTGTGTGCGTGCATGTGTGAGTGTGTGCGTGCCTATGTGTGTGACTGTGTGTGCATGCATGTGTGTGAGTGTGTATGTGTGTGCTTGTGTGTGCGTGCATGTGTATGTGAGCGTGTGTGCATGTGTGTGTGCATGCATGTGTGTGAGTGTGTGTGTGCATGCATGTGTGTGAGTGTGTGTGTGCATGCATGCATGTGTATGAGTGTGTGCACAACTGTGTGACTGTGTGCATGCATGTGTGTGTGAGTGTGTGTGTGTGCGTGCATGTGTGTGCGTGCATGTGTGTGCGTGCATGTGTGTGTATGTGTGTGTACGTGTTTCTGCACATGGGCCTGTATCAGAGGGGTCTGCATATGTTTCTATTGTGGGTGTGGGCTGAAGTCCAGAGGCCGGGCACTTAGTTGGAGGGGGGCAGCTCCCCTCCTCACTACAAGTAATTCTGACTAAGAGACAGAGTTCCCTGCCTTTCCTTCTTCCTCAGGGTCCCTTCCAAGAAACAGAACTGGGGCTCCACTGTGGCTGGGCTTGGGTCCCAATAAAAGAGGTGGAAGTGAACCAGTACTGGGCTGGCGTCTTGACCCAATCCAGCCCAGGTCCTGGACTCTCGCCTGGAATGGGATTGGAGGGATGTAGCTAGGGAGGATGTTGGGGGCTCCACAGGGCTGCTGTCCCTTGTCAGCTCCCAAGCAGACAGCTAGCTCTCATTTGTGTTAATTACATTCATATTTGACAGGTGAGTAATGGAACAGATTGCAAGGACAATCTCAACCACCTGCCCCCTTCTAGGTCTCCCTCATCCTGTCCCTGACAGCCACTGACCCTGAAAAACAAGCTTTTCCCAGGCCTGCCATCTGGCTCCCAGTTCTCCTGCTTTACCCAGGGGGTGTGCATGGTATATTTGCTCTAGGACAGTGATAGGAGAGGAGATCCTAGAACTGAGAGCAGGAAATAACCTAAGAATCCAGAATGTCAGAGCTGGGAGGGGCCTTAGAACACAGGAGTCAGAGCTGGAAGGGGCCTTAGAACACAGAATGTCAGAGCTGGGAGGGCCCTTAGAAGACAGGAGTCAGAGCTGGAAGGGGCCTTAGAACACAGAATGTCAGAGTTGGGAGGGCCCTTAGAACACAGAATGTCAGAGCTGGGAGGGGCTTAGAACACAGGAGTCAGAGCTAGGAGGGCTCTTAGAAGACATCTAGTTCAATCCTTTCATTTTATAGATGAGGAAACTGAGGCAAACAGTTACATGGCTTGCCCGGGGTCACACAGCTAGTAAGTGTCTGAGGCCAGATTTGAATTCGCGGAGATGAGTCTTCTTGACTCCAGGCCCAGAGCTCTATGCACTACGGCTAGCAGAACTTTATGATTCCAGAAGAGAAGTGTGGCGCAATGTCCCTCTCTTCCACTAACACATCCCTCCTCAAGGAGCTCCATCTGAGGAATGAGATCACATAGAAAGTCTGATGCCAAGTAGAGCCAGGAGACCCAACTGCCAGTCTAACTGGATGGTCAGCTGGACAGGCTGGTATCATTTCTGGATCACAGCACCCTCCCTCTCCTCCCCACCTCCCCTCTACCTCACTTCAGACCCACATAGAATCAAAAAGGACAATGCCCAGCCCAGCCCAAGGACCAGAACAGGCAGTTACAACTGAGGGTCAAAGACAGTCGCTAGCTTGAGTACAGTTGACAGGCCTTTCCCGGCTCTGGAGCAGGTCAGGAGGTCAATGGGCAGTGGAAAGAGCTCTGGATTTAGAGACAAGGAATCTGGGCTCAAATTTCAGTTCTAGTACCTATGTTATATTACTTCTCTGGGCCTTAGTGTCCCCCTCTGGAAAAGAAGGGCTTAAGGACAGATGATTCCTATTGTCCTGGTAGCTCTGACATCCTGTGTTCTAAGGGCCCTCCCAGCTCTGACATCCTGTGTTCTTTTTTTTGTTTTTTTTTGTTTTTTTTGCTTTTTGGAGGGCAATTGGGGTTAAGTGACTTTCCCAAAGTCACACAGCTAGTAAGTATGTCAAGTGTCTGAGGCCAGACTCAGGTCCTCCTGACTCCAGGGCTGGTGCTCTACTCACTACGCCACCTAGCTGCCCCTTGACATCCTGTGTTCTAAGGGCCCTCCCAGCTCTGACATCCTGTGTTCTAAGGTCCCTCCCAGCTCTGACATCCTGTGTTCTAAGGGCCCTCCCAGCTCTGACATCCTGTGTTCTAAGGTCCCTCCCAGCTCTGACATCCTGTGTTCTAAGGTCCCTCCCAGCTCTAACATTCTCTGTTCTAAGGACCCGTCCAGCTCTGAAATTTGATGTTCTAAGGGCCCTCTCAGCTCTGATATTCCATGTTCTAAGGGCCCTTCCAGCTCTGACATTTTATGTTCTAAGTACCCTCCCAGTTCTGACATTTTGTATTCTAAGGCCCCTCCCTGTTCTTGGATGAGCCAGCTCAACTCTATGTTCTATAACTTTATGAGATCTCAGTCCTCAAAGGGCACAGAGTGCCCATGGGGTGAGACATCTCTAGGACTGGATGGGGGCAGGGTGGTATTTGTGCTGGATGGCAGGTCAGCGTTGTCAGAGAGGAAACATCCAACTCATCAGGGAACCAGGGTGTGTGAAGGGCCCCACAGAGGCAGCAGTTCCTCATCTCTGCCTCTCATCCCTTTCTCAGCTACTCATGGTCCTTTGATTCCCAGGAGTCCAGAGTTATGTCCTGGGGTGCACTGAGCCACTTCCTTTGCATTACCCCCAGGCATTTGCCCCATGGCCTCTCTACCCCACAGACACAGAAAGGTCACCCTTGAAGGTGACAACAGTGTTCTTGGTGCAGAAGCCTTCAGTGGATGCTCATTGCCACTCCATAAAGTCAACTTGGCATTCTCTTAGTGGTCCCCCTGATTCTAGTGCCCCCTGCCCTCCCATCCCCGCTTCATGCAGCTGGTAAAATAATCTCCCTAAGGCAGAGATCAGCCAAGACACTCCCCTGCTCCAAAGCCTTCCCTTTTGCCTCTACAGTAAAATTCTGACTCCTCGGCTTGGCCCTGGAGGCTCTCTACAATTAGGCTACTGGACCAACCATATTTCACATCCTTCCCTTCCCCAGAGGCATCAAACACACAGCCCCATTCCACTGCTGACACCAGTCCTGAGTGTGGCTGAACCAGATTGAAATGTAATTGGGAAATATCGAACAAAATAAACAAAAACTAAAATAGAATCTCGAGAGCGTTAATATGAAGTTTTCAAAGTCATTTTGCAGCCAGCAGGGAGCCCTATGCACGGACAGTTTAGCTAACATCACAGAGGTGACACCCCTTCCTTTCACAGCCCCAAAGTTCTTGTCAATCCAGATTACTCTTGCTCTCTAAAGTAGAGACGTGCCATCTCCCACTTGGTTCATTTTCTCAAGGCAACCCCATGCCTGGAACTAACTCATACTTTATTTCCATTTCTCAAAAGCTTTATTTTCCTCCAGGCTTCATTCAACTCTGCTCTGGACTCTTCTATGCTGTCTTTCCAGATTTCCCCACCACCTCCATGATCAGCACCTTGGAGAAGACCAACTTTTATTTTTACCTTTTTAATTTTATAGTAAGTATTTAACCAACATTTGCCGGAATGCATTTCCTTCTGTTTTCACAGAGGTGGAGGTCTTGGGTACAGAATGGCATCTATGCCGTCAGATTTGGTCAATGTGTTGGTGAGTTTTGCTAAACTGTTTCCCTCTTTTGTTTTATTCCTTACTACAAGGATAGGATTTCTAGATTGAGGCAGGGTGGGCAGGGGAGGGATACATCTAGAAAGGAAGCTGATGTAAAAACAAAGATATCCGTTGAAATGTAAAAAAAGAAAAAAAATAAATGTTTGTTGAATTTTATTGTATTTATAACCTTACACACACACACACACACACACACACACACACACACACACACACACACACACATACATACTCCTGCACAATTTGGCACTGCCTCAGAGAAGGAAGACATAGTAGGACGAATGAGGGCTCTGAAGTCAATGATCCTGGGTTCGAATCCTGATCTGTTCTTTGCCAGGTCTGTGATGTTAGATAAATCATTTCAATTATCTGGGCCTGAATTTACTTATTTTGTAAATAAAAGTGTGAGCCTAGATGAGCTGTGACATCCCCTTAGGTTCTAGACTCTTTCTTTTCCAACGTTTCCAGATATTCATTAAGGACCTATTGTGGGTAGAATACTGCCTTGGCACTAGGAGTAATATGAATTTAGAGATCTAGTTTCTGCTCTCCTGGTACAGTCTGGTAGGATACAAGGACTGCAAACATATTACAATAATAACAATCAGCAATAGCCAGCACATACTGAGCACTTGGAGGCTTACAAAGAGTTTTACGATCCTCATGACAACTCTATGAAGTAGATGCTACTATTATGCCCACTTCACTGATAAGGAAACTGAGGCTGGGAAGTCAGGACACTTGCCCAGGGTCACCCAGCTAGTAAGTGTCAGAGGCTGGCTTTGAACCGTGGAAAATGAGTCTTCCTGACTCCAGACCTGGTGCTCTGTGCACTATGGCGCCCCCTATCTGCCTAGATAATTATAATATAAAATATCTCAAGATAAATGAATGAGAAGAGCATCTGAGGGAGGGTTTGAGGGACAGGTAGGAATTCAAATGCTAACGGTTTTAGTTCCACAATTCTATAGGAACAATGGATTTTGCACAGGACGTGAAAGAAGGTGTAAATCAGGATGAGGGAAGGAAGGGCAGAGTGACCCTATTCAGTCGTACAGCTGGAAAAAATCTACAATTTCTTCTTGAAGGGGTCTTGGCTGAGGTCATCCAAACTGGCCAGGGTCAAAGGATGGTCACCGACTTTTTACTAACACGCATGCTTCATACTAGCCTCCTACATATTAACTAACACACCCCACAGAGAATTAGAACCTCATTAACCTAACACACAACCCATGTTGGCCCGTGTTTGAGAGGAGGGAGCACATGAAGGAGTAAGGGCTGTCCAGAAAAAGGGACGTCTTGTCCAGTCATGTCCAATGGATGTAACAAGGGGTGGGATACGATGGGATTAAAGCCAAATAATCTTATATAACCACTTGCTCTGCTACCGTATAGGAGTGTGTTTTGTCCTGTGAGGGAACACACATCTGCTTCTCTGGAGAATCGCTAATTCTTTCACTCCACAAACTGTGATTTTGTTATTACACAGATTACTCTAGTTGGGGAAATTAGGAGAGCCTTCTCAGGCTGAAATCCAAATTGAGTCGCGTCTGAGATTTCTGTAACAGGTAAGGATGGGAGATGGGGAGAGAGGGCATGCCAGGCATTATGTGAACAAAGATCAAGGGAAAGGCAGGGAAACAGGGAGGGGACAGGAAAAGGAAAAAGAGAGTTGTCCAGTTTGACTGAGGCATGAGATAGATGAGAATTAATCAAAAAAAGAATGGGGCAGCTAGGTGACTCCATAGTTCATGGAATGTTGGGCCTGGAGTCAAGAAGAACTGAGTTCAAATCCAGCTTCAGACACTAGCTGGGTGACCCTGGGTAAGTCACTTCACCCTGTTTGTCTCAGTTTCCTCATCTATAAAATGAGCTGGAGAAGAAAATGGCAAAACCACTCCAATATTATAACCAAGAAAATCCCAAATTGGGTCATGAAGAGTTGGACACAACTTAAAAATGACTGAACAACAAAACGAATGGGAGGCAATTGATTATATAGAGCCTTGAATGCCAGGTAAAAAGAGTCTGAACTTTATACAAGAAGTAATAGAGAGCTGAAAATTTGTGATCACATTTTGATTACATAAAAAAAATAATTCTGCCAGTATGGGAAGGATGGATTAGAACAGGGAGAGAATGGAGGCAGGAAGACCTGTTAGGGAAAAAATATCTTTGCAGCAAGTTTCTCTAATAAAGTTTTCATTTCTAAGATATATATAGAGAACTGAGTCAAATTTGTAAGAATAAGAGCCATTCCCCAATTAATAAATGGTCAAAGGACATACACATAAACAGTTTTCAGAGGGAGAAATACAGGATAACAGTAGTCACATAAAAAAATTAGAGAATTAGAAATTAAAGTAACCCTGAGGCTCCACCTCATACCCCTCAGATCAGCAAGGTTGACAAAAAAGAGGAAAATGACAAATGCTGGAGAGACGGTGGGAAAACAGGTGCACTGATACACTGTTGAGCACTATGAACCTGTCCAGTAATTTTAGAAAGCAATTTGGAACTGTGCACCAAATGATATTAAACTGAGGATATACTTTGATCCATAGATACCACTACTATGTCTGTACCCCAAAGAGATCAAAGAAAAGATGATAAAGGCCTATATGCACAAAAACATTTCTAGCAACTCTTTTTGTATTGGCAAAGAACCAGAAACCAAGGGGCTTGCCAGTCAATCAGGGAATGGCTAAACAAGTTAGGGGACATGAATGTGATGGGCTATTTTTGTGCTTTAAGAGAAAATGAAAGGAGTGGTTTCAGAAAAACCTGGAAAGACTTGTATGAACTGAAGCAAAGTAAAGTGACTAGAATCAGAAAAACAATTTATACACTGGTGATATTGTAAAGACAATCAACTTTGAAAGACGGGAATTCTGATTGTTACAACAACCAATCACGATTCCAAAGAACTCTTGAGGAAACAGACTACCCACAGTCAGACAAGAAGAGATGGGCTAGAAAAATGGTGAAGACTGAGATGTAATTTCTTTTGGACATGGCCAATGTAGGAATTTGTTTTGCCTGACTTTGCATGTTTCTAACAGAGGTTTTATTTTTCTTGTTTTCTCAACTGACTGGGAGAAGAGGAAGAGAAAGGAAGGGAGAAAAGCAGAACTTTATTTGAAAAACTTTTTTTATTAAAAGAAAAAGGCTTCTATAGTAGCCCAGGCAGTAGGAATGAGACTCTATAGGAGGACAGTATCAGTGGGAATGAAGAGAATGGATATGAGACATTAGGGAGGTAGAATCCACAGAACCTGGTAAGTGACTAAATCACAGACCACAGAACCTTCAAACTGAAAGGAACCTTGACTTCCTGACAATATACCATCACACTGGCTTCCATAGACTGTTCTAAGTTCCCTCCCAGTTCAGATAGTCAAAATTCTAAGGTCATTTTGATTGCGGGTATTATTTGTTCTAAGTTCTGACATTTTATACTCTAAGGGCCTTTCTGCCAGGGGAGAACTAGCTGAGAGAGGAAAACATTTGGCTGAATCCCCTACCTCTGATCTCTTCCCCTATGGACAAGGAATGCTGTTACCCAGTCTCTTCTTCCTCCCTCCCTTCCAGATGGTGGTCTGCATGCTGACATACTGAGGTGCCATCCCCTGGTTCAGGCATTTCTCAGGGAGGCCCTGTAGGTAGGAGGCAACCCCCTGGCAGTGCCACATTTAAAAATGCAGAAAGCCTGCCTGCCAAATACATAATTGAGCAGGGAGCTCAGCAGGGATGTGCCCAACTTGCTTCACCTGGCCTTTCCAAGTTGCTAATGAGCCCTGGTGTTTCCTGCTTCTTTGCTCAGATCCCCCAGAGTTAAGGTCTCCCTGAGCTGGTCTACCAAGTGAGGATCACCTGAGGACAGGATCAGTCCATCCTTTGGGGAGGTCAGAGTGTCAGGATTTGGAGCTACAAGGAGCCTTAGCAATCATTTGTTCCAGAGGATCTCAAGGCATGATCTGGGGACCCCCCCCAAGACCATTTCATGGTCAAAACTATTTTCAAAATAATAGGAAGATGTTTTAGTTTCTAATGTGGTAAATATCAATATCTATAACCCATATAAACAAAAGCTTCTTGCAGGGGGAGGGCATCTTCAATAATTTTAAGAGAAAAAAAAGGGGTCCTGAGACCAAAAGTTGAGAATCACTGATATAGTTCAATCTCCTTATTTTACAGAGGAGAAAAATATAACTCAGAGATGGAAAGTGATTTTCCCAAGGTCATACAGATAGTACTAGCACAACCAAGATTTGAACTCAGGTCCTTGGTCTTCAAATCTTGCTCTTTCTATCACAGTGGCAGAAGGTGAATTTAGTTCCCATGGTCAGTGTGTATCCAGACTAAAGAACAGTAGCTTCTCTGTGTGGGAGAATGTGGGGGCATTCTGTGGTTGACACATGCCTTGGCATTTAGTCCTTCCTCAGGCAACACATATAATGGGGGCATAGTCTGGGTATATGGAAAGATCACTGGTCTAGGAATCCAAAGACTTGGTTCAGGGTCCATCTCTGTCACTTTTGAAATCCCTCCCTATCTCCCAAGGTGCCCCCATCACGCTTTTGGACTCCTCTGCTGGTTAGAAGTTTACCTTACCTCTGTATAACTGGCACCATGTTCAGTTCTGCCTTCTGTGGCCAAGCTGAACAAGGCTAATCTCTCTGCCATGGGACAGCCCTTCCTACACAGCTGCTATGTCCTCCATAAGTATCCTCTGCTCCAGGTAAACAATCCCCATTTCTTTAACCAGGCATCACAAGGTTTTTCATCACTCTGGTTGCCCTCATTTAGACCTTCTCTAGTTAATCAATGTCCCTACAATGGTTTGTCCAGAACTGTGCATATTTTCCACACCAGGGCAGAGTTTGCCTAGACCCACTCCTTTTTTCTTCTTTTTTTTTTGGCAAGGCAACTGGGGTTAAGTGAGTTGCCCAGAGTCACACAGCTACTGAGTGTCAATTGTCTGAGGTTGAATTTGAACTCTGGTCCTCCTGATTCCAGGGCCAGTGCTCTACTACCTAGCTGCCCCTAACCCATGCCTCTCATAAGGTTGCCCAAGATTGCATTAGCTTTGTAGTTATTTGCCTTCTCTGAAACAGAATTCTCTCATCTGTAAATTAAGGAATTTAATTCAATGGTCCTTGGAATTGCTTTAAGTTCTGACATTTTGTCATTTTAAGACCCCTTCCAAATTTGACATTCTGTGTTCTAAGGGCCTGTAAGCAGCAACCATACTGGCATACCCTGCTAGCACAGGTTCTTAGATCTGCTTTATTCAGAAAGATAGCTGTTCAAGGGGTCAACAATTTTTTTTAATTACATTCATTAGTTCAGGGAAAAAATCAACACCCTGAACTTCAGAGAAAATCCAAACAAAGAAAACAGAGAAAATACAAGCAGAGAAATAAAGACCAACAGACAGGGCTTCTTCTCACTGGCAGAGAAATCAGCACAGATCAACAGACAGACAGATCCAACTATCTGATCAAGGCAAAACATACATAGTTACCAGAGAGAAGCACCAGCATCTGGACTTTTCAAAGCTGGGGGCTTTGAAAGAGAGGGGGCCACTTCTTAACAGCTACCCAGATCACCCGAGCACCCTTCCAGGTAGTGAACCCTAAAGCAAAATGCTAACCCTTAGAGTATGTATATCCTTTTTAGAGTCAGAGGGCATCACAACAGCCCTTATGACTCAGTGCCTAATTAGAAATTAACAAAAGGTGTGAAAGCCTTCCTACAAGCAAGCCTCCTCTAATCAAGTGTCCCTTAATGGGCTCCACTTGAGGCCTATTAATGGGTGAGGAAAAATCTTATATCTCATTAACATTACAGGGCCCTCCCAGTTCTGACATTCTGTATTCTAAGGGCCCTCCTAGTTCTGGGTTCTAAGATCTCTTTTCCTTGCATTCTGGCTTTTAATCACATCTCTCAACTGAAACTGCTCTCTCTAAAGTTACTAAGAGCCTCTTACCTACCAGATCTGAGTATCTTTTATCACTCTTCATCATTCTTGACCTCTCAGCTGCATCTAATACTGCTAACCACCATCTCCTCTTGGATAATCTCTCCTTTTGGGTTTTCACAGAAATTTCTCTCTCCTGGTTCTTTTCTTACATGTCTGACAACTCTTTTTCAGTCTCTTTTTGCAAGACCATCATCCACATTATACTTGTTATGGACATATGGACTATGGACATAACCCCTCCTCCAAAGTTCTGTTTGGGGCACTCTTTTCTCTCTATCTCCTCTCTTGGTGGTCTCATCAGTGCTCATGGATTCAATTATCATTCCCATACAGATGACTGACAGGTCAATATACCCAGTCCTAGTCCCTCTCCTGAGCTTAATTCCCACATATCCAATTGCCCATTGGATATTTCAAACTGAAATCTCACAGGCATTTCAAACTCAATATGCTTAAAACAACTTATTATTTTCACTTCTCCCCCCCAAAAATTCCACCCCTCCTCTGAACTTCCCTATTTCTATTGAGGGCATCCAGGTTCACAACTTTTGAGTCATCTTGACTCTTCCCTCTCTCTCATCCCCCCTCCCCATATGTCTAATCAACACCCAAGTCTTGTTGACTTGACTCTTATCAGTCCTCTCCTCTCCAAACACATGGCCACCACCCTAGTTCAAGTCTTCATGAGTGCCCTCCCCTATCCCATGACTTCAATAGCCTCCTAACTGATTTCCCTACCCCCAGTCTCTCCCCTATCCAATCTATCCTTCAAACAGCTGTCAAAGTGTCATTCCTAAAGCACAAAAGCTCCAGTGATTCCTTATTATACCTTTAGGAAAAAAAAATATAAACTCCTTTGTTTGGCATTCAAAGCCCCTCACAATCTGTCTCGGCTACCTTTCTGGGTGTATTATCCTTTCCTTTCCTCCCTTTTATGAACTATGTTCTAGCCAAACTGGCTTCCTTACTGTTCCTCATCCCATCTCCCACCTCCATGCCTTTGTAGAAGCTCTCCTCCATACTTGAGGTGTCCTCCATTCTCACTACTACCTCTTAGAATTCAAGTGTTTCAGTACCTCTGATTTCATGAGATCTTTCCTGATGTCCTCCCATTCCAGCTACTTGCTAGATCTATTGTATGTACTTTATGGAGAATCTGTATTTACTCCCTTATGTAACATCAAATGAGATAATTTTGTATAGAGCTTAGCACAGGGCCTGGCATGTAGTCAGCACCACATTGATACTAGTTTTGGTATTGTTGTTGTATGTACTTTTCTCCCCTATATGAGGGCAGAGACTGTTTCATTTTTGCCTATCTCCAGTGCCTAGCACAGAGCCTAGGACATAGTGAACACCTGGTAAATGCTTTTTGATAGATAAACTGATTCTTGATCTAGCCACAAATGGATTGTGGTGATATGTGATATTTACATGTGAACATGGGAATTTGTCTAGTGTTACAAACATTCTTCCATCTTAGAACATGAGAGGGTGAGAGAACCTTAGAACACACAACATTAAAGTCAAAAGAAACCTTAGAATATGGAGCGTCAACACTGGAAGGGACCTTAGAATGGTCAGAATATTTGAATCTTTTTTTTCTTTTGAAGTGATGTCTGAAGTAACATTTGGAGTATCAGAGCTTAGATCGAAATATATTAAAACCAGCTGGGTCCTTAAGACATGGAATATTAAGAGAATAAAGAATGTTAGAGCTGTAAGGGATCTTAGAAATGATCTAATCCTTTTATTTGTCCTTAGAAATTATCTAACCCTTTTACTTTTACAGAGGAATCCTAGAAAAGGGAAATGGCTTGTCCCACATTAAACTGTGAATTCACGGCAAAGCCAAGTCTAGAATTGGGACCTAATGACCCCCCAGTCTGGTGCTCTAGTCTTTGAAAATGAACATTCTGTCTCTTCCACCCAATGCCCAGGGTTAGTAATACAGCAAAAATAAATGCAACCAATGAATAGTTATTATGCTTGGAGCAAAGGGAATGGATTAATTGTTCTCTGATATTCCTAGCTTCGATGAATATTCTAAGAAGAGTATTGGTCTGAGAGTTCAGAGACCTAGGTTCTAGCTCAATCTATATTACTAGCTCAATGAGTGACTAGCTTCCTAATCTGTAAAATTAGGGTTGGGACTGGATGCTCTATGATCTCAAGCCCCCTTCCATTTTATGTTTTTTATGTGTATGATGGCATGACCAGCACATAGTGTCTGGTTTCGCTCTCCAAGGTCCTGGAAGCCATGGCTCTCTGTCCACAACCTACAGAATAGAAACCTCCTTAGCTGTGGGAATGACTAGCAGTGGCTTTAGTGATTCTGGAAGCAGAACTGAAACCCCAAGAGTGCTTGGAGTAGATAATGTAGGAGCACAGGTGTTCTTTTCAATCTCTTCCAGATAGAACAGTTTATGAGTGGTGTCTCTCTCCAGTCTCCTAGATATTAAGCTACGCTCTGTGGGGTGATAATATCTCCACTTCACCTAGGAATGACCTAATCCTAAACCCATTGACCTAAGCTACTGAACTGTCAGTGGATAGCAAAGGATAGATCTGCAACACCAGAGAACATATTCCCACTGCCCACCTATATGATCCCTTATAAAGCATAGTTATAACTACATATAAAATAAGGTGTGTATATATGTGTATGTATACATGTCTATGGTGTATATCCTAAGGCAGTTAGGTGGATGAATGGATAGAATGTTGGGCCTGAAGTCAAAAAGACCTGAGTTCAAATCTAACCTTGGGCACTACTGGTTGTGTGGGCAAGTCACTTGACCCTATTTGCCTCAGTTTTCTCATCTGTAAAATGAGCTGGAGAAGGAAATGTCTAATCACTCCCAGTATCTGTGCCAAGAAAACCCCAAGGGAGTCACAGAGAGTCAGACATAACTGAAATGACTCAATAACAACAATGTATTCAACTTCAAAATATTATATTAACATGATTATATAATATCTTATAGAAGCAAAGAAATTGACCCTCAGAGAAGCCAAGTGAGTCTGAGTTTACCTCTCTAGCCACTATGTGTGGATATTTTGTTCCCTGGACTCATAAAGCTTATAGTCTACATAAACTCATAGCATCACAGATTTAGATCTGGAAGGAACCTAATTTTACAGATGAGAAAGCCCATAGAGATTAAGTGACTTGTCCAAGGTCACATGGCCTATAAGTAACAGAGCTGGGGCTGATCCCAAGTCCTCTGACTCCAAACTCAGATTTATGTGAATTGCTCCATGTTGCCTTTGTAGCACACACATGCACGTGCGTGTGTGCATGCATGTGTGTGTGCGCAGGGAGAGAACAAGGAGTCCTGGAAGTAAGAACTAGATATGAGTCCAGTCTGAGCACTTTATAGGGGCATGAACTCTAATTGTGGATGTGGGTGTCTATGGTCTAACCTAATTTCTCCTTCCTCTAAGATACCATCCGTGATGGTTCCAGCTCACATACAGCTTGCCATTCTCTGAGCTTTTCCTTTTGCGTTTAATTTATTAATAATTTAATAATCGTTTCATTTATTCTGTGCAGTTAACTTCCAGACCAAGATCTCTACTCCAGACCTCCACCTCAGAGTTCCACATGGACGTTTCCATTTTCATTGATTGGGAGGGAGATCAGGAGGAATGAGAAGATGTAATCCCCCTAAGTTGTATCAAAGCCTTCACAGAAGTCTTATGTAGACCATACGGAGATATGGGCATGAGTACAGTGCAATAAAATTGACATTAGTTGGATAACTAGACTCAAAAAGTAGTTATTAGTGATTCCATAGCAGCTCAGAAAGCAGCTAGAGTCAGGAAGACTCATCTTCTTCCCGAGTTCAAATCTTTCCTCAGATGCTAGTTGTGTGACCCTGGACAAGTCACTTCATCCTGTCTGCCTCTGTTTCCTCATCTGTAAAATGACGTGGAGAAGGAAATGGCAAACCGCTCCAGTATCTTTGCCAAGAAAATTCCAAATGGGATCCCAAAGAATCAGACACAAGTGAAGATTGAAATACAACAACCAGCTTAGAGGCAGACCTCCAGTAAAATATCCCATGGATTTATGCCTAGCCCTGTGACTTGGTAAAGGCAGAGGTGGCACATTTATCAAGTCCACAGATGACACAAAGAGGAAGGATTCCTTACCACATACTGACAGAGTGAGGACTCAAAAAGATCTTGACAGGCAAGAACAGGGATCCAGATCTAAGAAGATGGGATTGAATAGATAAATATAAAATATTATGCTTGGCCTAAAAAAAACTAATTTCCAAAGTAAAAAATGGGAGTAACACAGCTCTCTACAGTAGTAGATCTGAAAAAGATCAAATGAGTTCATATTTGGAACACACTTAGCCCAATGCCCAGCACATAGTAGGCATCATACAGATGTTAGCCATTATTAATATTATTATCATTGTTATAATTATTATTAAAGATCTGGACATTATACTGGGATGCAAACTCAAAGAAATAAGAGAAAGCTAATTCTATCCTGTGCTGCACTGAGGGGGGGCTGGCATCCCTAACGCAAAATGTGATAGCCCTAATGCATTTTCTCTGGGTCAGGCCACACCTGGCTTCTTTTCTAGGTGCCAGACTGAATGAGGGCTGCCCTCTCTAGCTTGGGAGTCCTGTGCAAATCTGACAAGCTATAGAGGAGGGTATTTGGGTGGTAAAAGGTCACAAAATCATCATAGCATATGAGGAGTAGCTGAAAGAATGGAGAATATTCAGCTTGAAGAAAGGACGACTTTTGGTGGTGGGAGGTACATAATAGCTGTATTCAAGTATCTAAAGAAAGAGACATTAGCCTTGTTCTTCTTGCCACAAGAGAAGCAATGAAAGGAAGCTGCAGAGAGGTGTTTCTGGGCTTTCTATAAGAAAAGACCTTAGAATAATTAGACCTCTTCAAAAGTAGCTAGGATAGCTAGGTGGTCTAGCAAATAGAGTCACTTTCTGCTTGGAGTCAGAAAGACCTAGGTTCAAATGCAGCCTCAGACACTTACTAGTTGTGTGTCCCTGGACAAGTCACTTAACCCTGTTTGCCTCAGTTTCATCATCTGTAAAATGAACTAGAGAAGAAAATAGCAAACCACTCCAGTATCTCTGCCAAGGAAACCCCAAACAGGATCACAAAGGCTGGATGCCCACTTATGTATTTCTGGAGGGGATTCTCAGTTCAGATACAGGTTCACAGGCTCACAGATTTAGAGCTGAGAAGTCTTAGAGGTCATCTGGTCCAAGGCCTTTGTTTTGCAGATGAGGAAACCTCAGTTCAGAGAAGGGAAATGTCCAAAGTCAAAAAGAGCCAGAATCTTAGCTGGTGTCCTTTGACTCCAAAGCCAAGGCTCTTTCCACTGCACCACAGTGTCTCTGAGGTGTCTACTAACACACAGCATCTGTGATGCTGTGAATTTGTCTTCTTCTAACCAAATACTGCCTTTTCCCCTGGTTTCCCTATTTCTGTGAATGGCACCACAAGCTTCCCAGTCAGCCAAGCTGGATACAATGGAATTCCCTTTGACATCTAAATCCTTCCTTCTCCTAATATCCAACAAGCTGCCAAGTCCTGCCAATGCTGCCTCCATAGCACCTTTCACCTCTACCCTTCTCCTCAACCAGATGGATTCACAAGTGAATCCTACCAAACATTTAAAGAACAACAGATTCCAATACTATATAAACTACTTGGGAAAACAGACAAAGAAGACATTCTACCCTTTTCCTCTTTATTCCTACAACCACCACCCTGGTTTGGGCTCCCCAGGATCTCTTACCTAGAACACTATAAGAGCCTCTAACCTGGTTTCCCCAACTTCAGGCTCTTCCCTCTCCATCTCACCCTCAGTCAGTTACCAAATAATCCTCCTAATTCGGAAGTCTGATCAAATCCTTCCTCTGATCAGTGACCCTCAAGAGTTCTTCCATTGCCTACTAAATAAAGTACAAACTCTATGGATGGGCGTTCAAAGCTGTCTATGACTTGGCTCTAGCCTGAGGAAAGAACACAGAATCTGGAATCACAAGATGAATTCAGGTTCTTCTCTGCTTCTTTCTCCTTCCTTATGTGACCTTCAGTCAATCACTAATGTTCCTAGGGCTCAGTTTCCTCAGCTACAAAATGAAGGGCTTGGACTATACGATTTCTAAGGTCCCTTTCAGAAGCCAAATCCAGCGACCCTATTATCCTAAGGACACCCTTTGTCTCCAGCTCAACTGAATCAGCAATTTCTGGATGGATTTCATTCTTCCCTTTCCTGGCTCAAGGCATTCTCACAGTCATTCATCCTGGTGCCTAGACAGCCAGGAAAACGTGGCACTCGAGGACTAAAACAACATAAAGGGAGAGAACAGTAACAGAACAAGCGAAACCAAACACTGTGAAATGATGCCTGAGCTTAGCCCCCCAAACTGACATGTGAGTGGACTTTGGCCGTCTTTGCTGAGGTAGGCGACACTGAGTTGGAGACCAGACTTGGCTGAGGTGTGGGTTAGTTTGGCTGAACCATCTTTTCTCAATTTTTTTTTTTCTAAAGAACAGTTCTCTGGGAAAGCTGGAAGGGAGGGATATATCATGAAATTTTAAAAATATATAATACAATATGATATGGTGTGATATAATAATTGTACTATATATTACATTAATATAATATGTAATGTAAAATATTCTTTAAGTATAAATAAAATTTTTTAAAGAATGTGATATCTCTATTGAAAAGCCTTCCCTTCCTTTGAGGCTCACCTCCTCCGGGAAGCTTTCCTTGCTCTTCCCAGCTAGAAGAGATTCTTCTTTCCCCAATTTTGTGTAACCTTGGATAGTTTCCTTAACCCCCAGGGCCTCAGTTTCATCACCTATAGAATAAAGATGGCACAGGTTGGACTAGCTGGCTTCTTCTAATCTACAATCTACAATCCTATGAAGTTCTCATCTCTTTCTATTAAACTCCTCTCTAATCACATACTTCCTTTCTCTACCAGACTGCATACCCACCAAGGGATTGGACTGTTCTTCACCAATAGCCCAGTGTTTAGAAAAGGGCTTTGCACAAAGAAATATTTATTAATATTAAATTAACATAATATGTTAAGTAATAAATATAGATTCATTTGAATTAATACTGCCTGAATTGCTTGTTATAGAGAGGCATCAAAGGATAAGCCAAGAACCCCAGATTCAGTACGAGAAAAATGGGGCTCAAATCCCAGCTCTGACACTAATAATTTGTGTGACCTTGGACAAATCACTTGAGTTCTGTTCACCTCAGTTTCCTTCATCTGCAAAATGAATTTCCTTATACCTAAGTGTAGTGTGGTATATAGCTAGCTAGCCTCAGAGTCGAGAAGAATAGGGGTCGAGTCCTGCCTGATAACACACACTGGCTGTGTGACCTTGCCCAAGTCACTTAAAACCCCCAGTGTTCCAGACAATTCTCTAAGGCTATAAGTTAATGAGATACTGATCTGCATTGATGAAGCAGTTATTTTCACACAGGCATGTGGATGTGTCCCTATATACATGCTAATCTTCTTGAGAGCAGGAAGGATATACAGCCACACATGAGCCCCCAGGCTACTTCTGAATCACAGGCAGGGTT
This sequence comes from Pseudocheirus occidentalis, assembly GCA_028646575.1. Lineage (NCBI taxonomy): Eukaryota > Metazoa > Chordata > Mammalia > Diprotodontia > Pseudocheiridae > Pseudocheirus > Pseudocheirus occidentalis. The sequence goes on from CM053596.1 coordinate 42,980,309, forward strand.
CTGACTTTGAGGTTATTGTTCAATTGTTTCAGTCAAGTCCGACTCTCCAGGACCCCATTTCAGGTCTTCTTGGCAGAGATACTGGACTGGTTTGTCATTTCCTTCTCCAGCTCATTTTACAGATGAGGAAACAGGCAAACAGGGTGAAGTGACTTGATGGGGTCCCAAAGATAAGTGAGTCCATATTTGAACTCATAAAGATGAGCCTTCCTGATTCCAAGCCCAGTGCTCTGTGCACTATGGCGCCCCCTAGCTGCCTCTGACTTTAATAGGTGCTCAAATAGATACCCGATTTTTGACTTGGCAATATATTAGGAGGAGAGGTCCACAGTGGGGAAGGAAATTACCCACTATCACACAGGAAGTTCCAAGAATTGTAGATTTTGGTCTGGAAAGGACTTTACAGGTCACTGAGTCTTATCTCTTGAAATAAAGAAACTGAGGCTTAGAGGCTGAGTTACCTGGCCAGTAAGGATCTAAAGCCACATTCAAACCTAAGTCTTCCTCCAACTCCAAGCCCAGTGCTCTCTCCATTCCACCTCCAACATCAGCGGTGACCTGGCTGAAAAGCTTATTACACCTGCCAGTGACCTAAGAGACTTTGGTGAAATGCCAGCTACTAGAGACCTAGTAAGGAACAGAAAGAGAGGCTTCCTCTCTGGGCTCTCTGTTCCTGACTTGAAAGACTTATTTCTCTAGCATGATGCAGCAGCCTTCTCACTCTCGGAGACCGCTCCTCCCTCAGACCCCATCTTTGGACTGGTCAGTTCCTTCGGGAGCCCTCTTTGTACAGGACCCCCGTGTCTACTCCTTCACTCCTCTCTGGACTCCACTCGACTCTCCAGACTTTATTCTCCCCCCAGCCACCACCTCTCCCCTCCTTGTTTTTTATCTTTCTTTTATTCAATGTCTTTCCCAATTAGAACATAAGTTCCTTGAGAGCAGGGACTGTTTGGTTTAAATTTTTTTTCCTTGCATTTGTATTCCCAGCCCTTAATACTGTGCCTTGACTTGCCAGTGGAAGCCGCAGGATTTTGGGAAGATCTGGAGGTGAGTGGGAAGAAGGTGGCTAAGGAATTATGCAGGGACATCCTACCAGAGCTAAAGTGACGGCAGCAACAGCCAGGACACATTGCTCACATGGCATCGGTGCTAGGGAAGCCGGAAAGGCACCCGCCTGCCAGGGCATCTGTTTACTGCAAATCCCCAGGAAGTGTGGAGATACCTCCCACCCCATGTGTTGGGGAAGCTCCTGCGCTGTCACCTTGCTGATGCCACTAATCTGCCCTCTTCCTAGGGATGGAAGCCGTCTCCTCAGAGGAGGGGGAGAGAGGGAATAGAGAGCAGAGAGCTGTGGGCAGGATGGGAAGTGTTTGATTAGTGAAGGTGAACTGAGAGGAGAGGAAAGAAGAAGGGCTTTAGAGGCAGGAACATGGATGAAAAGAGAGGAGGGCAATATGGTCAAGGAGAGGGAGATGCTGAATGATCAGAATGGGCTTGGAGGATTAAGGCAGGGTGGGAAGAGAAAGAGTGAGAGGCGGAGATTTCAGGGGTCCTAGGGCCTTGGCAAAGGAAGGAAGTAAAGAGGAAAGAGAGATGGGGAGGGGAGAGTGGGGGCTAAAGGTACAGGGAGTAGAGAAGGAAGAGACCTGCTGGGAACTATAGCTGAGAATAGGGCCTAGGAATGGGAGAGACTGCAGAGGGTGCTGGGGATGTGGTTAGGGGAAGGGTAAGGAACTAGATGGGGCACTGGGGGCTGTGGTAGGAGAGATCTGGGACCAGGAGAACTAACCTTTTACCTTTAAAAGCCCTGAATTGCATTCTCCAGGGGGCACACCCAGTCACCCAGCTGAGAGAGACCTCAAAGGTCATCTAATCCAACCCATTCCTAGACAGGAATCGCACACAAGCAGCCATCAGGCTGCCTCTAGAAGTCTTCCAGTGACAGAAAAAGCTCAGCCTCTATCAGCAGGGAGGGACGATCAGTAAGAATGTGAGGCTTACTGGGTTCAGATCATTGCTCATGAAGAAGTGATTACCAGCTGTGTGCCCATGGGTAAGTAGCCTCACTCATCTCTTCGAGTCTCAGTCTCCTCAGTGGCAAAGTGGGGATCACAACGCTTGGACCCACACATATATTATGTGAAAATTACTTTACATATTTTAGAACAAAACAGAAATGTGAATTATGATTATGACCACTAGCCCATTCCACTTCAGAAGAGCTCTCATTGTTAAAATGTTGTTTCCTTAAGAGATCTAACTTTTGATAATTCCCAACCCTCCATCCTACATCTACCTGATGGAGGCTCAACATCCTCCAAGAGCAAGTCTGTGCTCCAATGAAAATGCAGCCACCAGTCCCCTCCTGGTCCTTCTGGAGCCTTTGGACTAAAAAGGACTTTTTTACCTGACAACATCAGGGAGAAATAAAACAAGAAAAGCAAGCCAGTAAGGAAGACAAGGCTGTGGCTGAAAACCTTGCCCCTGCTTCCCCAAAGGCCGGTTTGCCCAGAGGGAAGCCCCTTCCGCTTCTCACTGCTTCTGCATTTCTATCTCTACGAGGCTAGTCTTCAGAGGGGAGGGCTGTACTCCTCTGGGCAGCTCCTGCCACCTGCCCTTTGCACCCAGAGGGTCTATTGGGACCGTCAATGGGGCTGAGACCTAAAAGGCACCTTAAAGGTTATTCAATCCAACCCTTTAATTTCACAGAAGATGAAACTGAGGTCAAAAGAGGAGAAGCAATTTGCCCAAAGTCACAAGCACAGTAATTAATAGACAGGATTTTAAACCCAGAGTCTTCTGACTCCAAATCCAATATTCTGTTCACTACATCATATTATAGAAACAAAATGACTGCAATTTCATTTTTGTCTCTCATAAGATTATGGAGCTGGAAGGGATATGGGAATTTAGAATGACAGGGCAGGAAGGGACCTTAGAACAGAGAATGTCCAGAGCTGGGAGGGCCCTTAGAACACAGAATGTCAGGGCTGGGAGGGCCTTTAGAACACAGGATGTCAGAGTTGGGAGGGCCCTTAGAACACAGAATGTCAGGGCTGGGAGGGCCCTTAGAACAGAGAATGTCCAGAGCTGGGAGGGCCTTAGAACACAGAATGTCAGGGCTGGGAGGGCCTTTAGAACACAGGATGTCAGAGTTGGGAGGGCCCTTAGAACACAAAATGTCAAGGCTGGGAGGGCCCTTAGAACAGAGAATGTCCAGAGCTGGGAGGGCCCTTAGAACACAGGATGTCAGAGCTGGAAGGGGTTTTAAAGCACAGATTGTCAAGGCTTAGAGGGTCCTTAGAAAAGCTAGAAACATATTTTTTTGGCTTTTTGGAGGGCAATTGGGGTTAAGTGATTTGCCCAAGGTCACATGGCTAGTTGTGTGTGTGCATGTTAAGCATCTGAGGCCAGATTTGAACTCAGGTCCTCCTGACTCCAAGGTCGGTGCTCTATTCGCTGCACCACATAGCCACCCCAAAGCTAGAAACATCTTTAGAGATCACCAAGTCCAGTACCACCATTTAACAAGTATTCTTGGATAAAACTGGAGCTCAGTGTGAGGCGTCAATCCCACTGACAGAACTTCCTGGGACAAGGACCTCCAGCTCATTGTAGAGCTCCCTTCAGATTGAGGGGCAGCAGCTTCTGGGACAAGAACTCACTATTTGACAAAAAGTGCTGAGAAAACTGGAAAATAGTATGGTATAGACCAAGATCTTACACTGTATACCAAGAGAAAGTCAAAATGGTACATGGTTTAGACATAAAAGGTGATACCATAAGCAAATTAGAAGAACACAGAATAGTTTACCTGTCAGATCTATGGAGAAGGGAAGAATTTATTACCAAACAAGAAAAAGAGAGCATAATGAGATGTAAAATGGATAATGTTGACTACATTAAATTTAAAAAGTTTTGTACAAATAAAACCAATGCAACCAAAATTAGAAGGAAAGCAGAAAGATGGGAAACAATTTTTACAGCCAGTATTTCTGATAAAGTCTCATTTCTCAAATACATAAAAAGTGAGTCAAATTTATAATAATACCAGACATTCTCCAATTGCTAAATGGTCAAAGAATACAGTTTTCAGATGAAGAAATTAATGCTATCTATAGTCCTATAAAATGCTCTAAATCACAATTAATTATGGAAATGCGAAATAAACAACTCTGAGGTACCACCTCACATCTATCAGGTTCACTAATATGATATATAAGGAAAGTGATAAATGTGGAGAGGGTGTGGGAAAATCGGGACACTCATGCATTGTTTATGGAGTCGTGAACTGATCCAACCATTCTGGAGAACAATTTGGAACTATGACCAAAAGCCTATAAAACTGTGCATACCCTTTAATCCAGCATTACCACTAGTAGGTCTGTATCCCAAACAGAAAAAAGGGGGGAAATGGCCTACATGTACAAAAGTATTTGTAGCATCTCATTTTGTGGTGGCAAATAACTGGAAAGTAAGAGGATGCCCATCAACTGGGGAATGGCTAAACAAGTTGTGGTATACAAATGTAATGGAATACTACCGTGCCATAAGAAATGATGAGCAGGTGGACTTAAAATCCTGGAAAGACTTATATGAACTGATGCTGGGTGAAATGAGTAGAACCAGGAGAACATTGTACACAGTAACAGGAACATTGTGCTATGATCAACTGTCTATAACTTAGTTCTTCTCATCAATACAACGATTTAAGACAATTCCAAAGACTCCTGATTAAAAATGTTATCCGCCTCCAGAAAAAGAACTGATGGAGTCTGAATGCAGATTGAAGCATACTGTTTTCATTTCCTTTATTTTTTCATGGTTTTTCTTTTTTACAAATTGTAATTTTTTTTTTTGCAAACTGTTTCTTCTTTCACAACATGACTAATATGGAAATAGGTTTTACACGACTGTAGATATTTCAATTTGCATTCTGTCTTAGAGAGGAGGGAGGCATGGAGAAAATTTAGAATTCAAAATTTTATTAAAAATGAATGTTGAGAAAAAGAGAGTGAGGGGCAGAGGCCCCCTGAGGCTAGCCTTTGGGTCAAACTGAGAGCAGGTACTCACCACGGGTTCCTGTTGCGCACAAAGGACTTGTCCAATCTGAAACATAGCAAATGGGGGAAGAAGGAAGGTGAAATTAGCTGCAGTCCTTCCTTCCACACACAAGACTCTCAGGGTCTCTGGGATGCCCTCTTCCCACAGCAGAGAGGGAGGGACAGGCTAAATGGTGAAAGGGACTGGAGGAGGACAGGGTCATCTGGCTTACCTCATTTTATAGAGAGGCCCAGAGGTAAAATAACTTGACTAAAAGCACATAGTAAAAGCTGAATTTGAACCCACATCCTCTGTTTCCAATTCCACTAAACCATTATAAGATGTGTCCAGGATAGGACAGACACAACTGGAATGGAGGTCTCAGGCTTGCCTCTTCCCAGAGATCCCAGGGGGAATGTACAAGGATATTGGGCTTTATCCCTTCTAATTTCTCCTCAGCAGTGTTTTGTTTTTTCAGCCCGGTCAACACTCAGAGTAGGGGGCACTTCCAAGCTCAAATCTGGCCAATATCCAGCTTCTAGAAAGGGGAGCTGGACTCAGCTAGCTGAAGTCTCTGTTCATGCTCTCTGGCCTAGTCTGAGGCAGGGTGGAGAAAGGGGGTTTGAAAAGCTCTTCTGTTGTGAAAACAAACAGCCCCTCCTCCGACAACCCCCCAGCCCCAGCCCAGGGGGCAGAAGGAATGGAGAAGGAGGAGGAGGGGGAGGAGGAAGAGGAGGAGGAGGAGGAGGAGGAGGAGGAGGAGGGGTGGCATTCCACCTTATGAGACTGGGAGGGAGAGAGGAATGCCAGAGTCACATGATTATATGACCAGAGCACTTAGAACTGGAAAGGACGTCCAAGAGCAACTAGTCCAAGCCCCCTTGTTTGACAAAGGGAGAAACTGAGGTCTAAGGGAAGTAGCTTGCCCCAGGTCGCACAGAACCAGAATTCCGGCCCAAATCTCCTGACTCCCAGAAAACTATTTTTCCCAGTATTTTCCCACTTCCTCTCACCCCCACTCTGTGCACCTCACTTTAAGCAAACCTGACATGTGAAAACAGGGATTTACAAAACAAGACAGACAGGAGGTGGTTATTCACTTTACAAAAAAATTAACTCCAGGAGCGTTTTCTTCCCTCCTCAATGATTTTCCAGAGAGAATGAAGGCAGAAAGAGAATCACAGAGTCTTAGAAAATCAAAACTGAAAGAGAGAGATGTGAGGAACATAGAACGTCAGAGCTGGAAAAGGTCTTAGGAACACAGAAAGTCAGATGGAAGAAAACCCCTTCTTTTTACAGACGAAGACACTGAGGCTTAGGAAAGTGAAGGATTCAGCTCAAGGTCACAGAGCTAATTGGTACCAAAGTTAAGGGGGGGGAAAGCCTGGGTCAGCAACCTTTACCATGGCACAGGATCATAGACTACTGGGACCCCAGAGATCACCTCCCCTATAACCTCCTATGTGAGATGGTTTTAACAAACTCTCCAAGAGGGAGTCATTCAGCTTCTATGCATTCAATAATTGTTCTCCCAAGGTCACCTAATAAGGATTCCCTGAGATTAACATCCAAGAGTCCCAGAGTAAGTGGGTGGTTTGGGGAGGGGAGGGGAATGCTGAGGGGGAGCCCAGCAAAGGTCGCCATACAGAAGGGACAGAAATCTAGGAGCCCTTCCCCCATCCTCATCAGTCCCGCCTGCCTCATGCCCACCCAACTGCTGGCATTGGGCCCACCTGTGGCATTTCTATGTGGGGGACCCATATTCCTCGTTCCAGTCACCCAGCCCTGGAGACAGCACGATGATAGTGGAGTGCCTGGCTCCCGCCTCTGCCTGGCATGGACACCCCCACCCCAATTACGCACATTAAGGAGAGGCCCAGATAGGAACATAGTCACCAGCCTAGAATGCAGTAGACCAGAGGAAAGACCACGGAACAGAGCCAAAAAGCCAATTTCAGCTCCTCCCTAGTGAGGGAATCACCATTCTCACCATACTAACCTCAGGACCATCTCTGACTCCTCCCTCCCCTTCACCTCCCATTTCCAATCAATCGTGAAGCCCTACCAATTCCACCTCGGCATTTCTCATTTATGTTCCTTTACATCCCTCTACTTAGACATTAACCATTCAATCCAGCCTCTCTCCCTTCTTGCTAGTCTATTCTAATAAATTCCTAATTTCTCTCCCTGCTTTCAGTCTCTCTGGTTTTTTTTTTTTTTTTTTTGAGGTCGGAGGAGGGAATAGATCAGCTTTAAGTGACTTGTCCATGGCCACACTGCTAGAACAGATTTAGACTCAGGTCCTTCCTGACTCCTGAACTGGTGTTCTATCTACTGTACCACCCAGCTGTCCTGAGTCTCTCCACTTTTAATCCATTCTCCACACATCTTCCCAAAGCTTGAATCTAAACCAGGGGCAGGGAACCTTTGTCCTTGAGGCCACATATGGCCCTCTAGGACTTCAAGTGTGTCTCTTTGACTAAATCCAAACTGCACAGAACAAATCCCCCCTTAGAATAAAAGGATTTTTTCTGTAAAACTTGGACTGAGTCAAAGGAAAGGGTTGCAACCAAGGACCTAGAAGACCACATGTGGCTTTGAGGACACAGGTTCCCCACCCCTGGTCTAAATCACGTCACTCCAGTACTCAAAAATCATCAGCGGCTCCCTACTGTCTCTAGCATAAAATACAAATTGGCATTTTAAAGCTTCCTTCCCCCCAGCTCCCGCTAAGAGCCCCCGTTTTATTCCTGGTACTTCCTCACACCCTGCTTTCTTGCCAAACAGGACTACAAGTTTTTCCTTTAACTCAGTATTCCATTTCACATCTCTGCCCAAGGCATCCCCCTGCCTGCAGGCACAGCGGCCTCCTCATTTCTGCCTCTCACAATATTTCCATTTTCCATGGCTAAGCTCTGGTGCCAGCGCCAGGGAAAGACTTCCCTGATCCCCAGGGTTTTTGCTTTCTCCTTCCTCAGATCACAAATACAAGAAAAATCCTAACTGCCGCTTATATAATATTTCTGCCAAGTGCTTTATGCATGTTATCTCCCCCGTGTGCCTCCCGTCAAACCCAGTGAGGGAGGTTCTGAAGGGTATTATTATTTTCATTTTCCTGATGAAGAAAATGGGGCTGGGAAGGTTTGAGTGATTTGCCGAGGGTCACACAGCTTAGTGTGACAGAGAGGAACCACAAAACCACAGGATCCGCTAGAAAATTGGGTTCCAGGGGCAAAACCAGGAAGACCAGGTGCTGGGATGCTCCAGACTTCCCTTTTTTTCTTCAACATTTGTTTTGTTTTCATTACGGAGAGGGAGGAGAGGAAGATGGCTCCCCGCCCTTCTACCAAGGTTTTCATAAGCCCCGGGAACCTGGAGCAACGGGGAACTCAGGCACTTTTAAAGGAAGCGCTATTTGCTTGTCCAATATCTGATGTTTAACTGTTGGCAAAATGTTGCCTTTGCTCTGGTTCGGCACAAGAAGGAAGGATGGACTAGATAATTCCTAAGGATCTTTCCAATCACTAGAATGTAAGTTCCCGAAGGGACAGAAGAAATCTTGTTTTTTGTCATTATGTCCTCAATAGCTTAGTGCAGAGAAGGGCTACCTTGCCTAAGGTCACCCAGCTAATAAATATCAGATCCAGAACTGGAACCCAAGTTCAAAGTTCTTCCCGCTAGCATCAGCTAGCTTCAGAAAAGCATCATGGGATTTAGAACTGGAAGAGACCCAAAGGATCTAGGGTCTAGACTAGATAAGGAACTGACACCCAACTCCAAGGTCACACTAGGTCACAGTCAGCCCTCCGATGCCAAATCTGGGGCTCCTTCTCTTATGCCACACTGTATCCTGAAGGGTTCCTTGGGACTGGCTAGCACTCTGCCTCGATGCCCAGCAAGAAGCTTATGTCAGGTATCCTGGACTGCATACCTTCCCTACACCCACTTAAGAGGCCAGCTCATACTCCCCAGCTCCAGGCTTGGCAGGTCATCTAAGCCCAGGGTGACCTAGACACACATGCCTGGGGAAATGACAAGACTCAGTTGGAGATGCTCACTCCCTTGTCCCTTCTGCCAAGTGTGATGTCAGACTGTCTGCCCAGAGCAGAGCATCCACACCCAGAGCTGGGCAGCACCTTCCTACCCTATTTCTTCTCTGGAGCATGGAAATGCCTACCCCAGCCCTCTCTAGTCTAGAGAGACAGCAGCCCCCTGGTTGAAGGGCCAGCTTGGATAGCCTCTGCGGGGAGGATGGCAAGCCTGCCAACTTTGCGGCTGTTCTGGTCCCATTGTCTACCCCTGGGCCAGAATGTGGAGAGATGGGAAAGGAGGCTGGCTTTCTTGCAGATTTCCCCTAGCAGCAAACTTGTACACTGTTCAAGTTCTCCCTGGTGCCAGCCAGCTTGCTGTGACCTTCTCTTTCCTATCTGCACCGAAGGGCCCAGCAGGCAGTCCCCTAGTCCCAACCCCCGGCCGCCCCCACACCTACCCGCCGTAGGCTCCAAAGGTAAAGCTCCGCTTCCTGCTGCTCATGGTGCCCACTGATATAATGTGCCCACCGCGCCTGCTGCTGCTTGTTCCTCCGGGACCGCCTCCCCCTCCTGCTGGGCCCCCAGGCTCCAGCTTCCTCCAAGCTGCAGCTGGTTGCCTCCAAACCTGGACAGAGCTGCCTCCCAGGCTGCCCAGTCACCCTGGCAACAGCCCAGGGCCTCTGGGGCCACTGTTTACACCTCCAGTTCCAAGAGCAAGATCCCTGCTAAGGCATGAGTACCAGTCCTGTGGGGTCATCATCTGGGATCCCCGCCTGCGGGCCAGAGGCTGGGATCTCCATCCCTCCCAGGCTGCAGCTGGCTGCCCCAGGCCCAGTTCTGGCTCCAGGGCCCAGAAAGGAAGCTGGGGATGGGGGAGGGGAGCATAGGGAAGACAGCGGGTGGGAGGAGACATGGCTGGAACAGAGGCCTCCCAGCCTCAGAGTTCCACAAGCTAGAATTGTTCTCGAGCTGGGCTGCTCTGCTCCGCACAGTGCAGCCCAGGAATGTCCCAGCTGCTCAGGGGGAGTGGGGCCGCTGGCTGGAGAATGGGCAGCCTTGTTCAGGGGCCCAGGAACGAGCCCCCTCCCGCCCAACACTGAGGCTTTCTTTCCAGGCCAGGAGGGGGCAGGGAGAGGGCCACTGGCAGGGAAGGGCAGCCTCTCTAGAATTTCCAGCGAGGGAGCCAGCCAAGCATTTGGGGATATGCCCACTTCCAAGTGAAAAGGCTGTGTTTCCCAGAGCTTGGGGTGAGAGAGAAAGGAAGCAGTGCCCAGCCTGGAGTCAAACCTTCTAACTGGCCCCTCCCCATCCCCTGGGCCTCTGTTTCTGCACCTAAAAAGGAGCCCTAGAGGCTCCTTTACCACTGGTAGGGTCTTCACTAGCTCAGGGCCATCAGAGCTCTGTCCCAGGATGCTGGCATATAGGGGGATTGGCAACCCCTCTTTGGGCAGGGGTTACCAGGCTTAGCACCTAGTTAGCAAGAATAATTATTTAAAACAGGTGGCTACTACACAACACTAGCTAACACTTAGATAACTCCAAGACATGAAGATCAGAGAGAATCATGGGTTTAGAATCACGATTCTGAACCTCTTCTGTGTCACGGACCCCTGTGGCATTCTGGCAAAGCCTTGGCACACCTAGGGACACCCATGTTTTTTAAAGGTATAAGAGAAAATGCATAAGATTACAAAGGCAAACCAACTATATTGAAATATCTCTTTTTTTAAAAGTTCAAGGACCCCAGGTTAAGAACCCCTCCCTGATTTAGATCTAGAATGGACCTTGGAAGTTACCAAATCCACCCTCCACAGATAAGGAAACCAAGGTCCCCAAAGTGGGCCTTGTGACTTGCCTAAGCTCCTACCCGCAGTGAGAAGTATCCGAGGCAGGATCCCACCCAGGCCTTCCTGAATCCAAGTGCACTCTGGTGTTGTCCACCCCACCTCTCTCTTCTCCCCGCCTTCTTCCTTCCACCTCCCTCTTCTCCCCCCTTCTTCCTTCCACCTCCCTCTTCTCCCCACCTTCTTCCTTCCACCTCCCTCTTCTCCCCCCTTCTTCCT
>CM053596.1:42991948-43017829 GCA_028646575.1 Pseudocheirus occidentalis
CTTCTTCCTTCCACCTCCCTCTTCTCCCCCCTTCTTCCTTCCACCTCCCTCTTCTCCCCCCTTCTTCCTTCCACCTCCCTCTTCTCCCCCCTTCTTCCTTCCACCTCCCTCTTCTCCCCCCTTCTTCCTTCCACCTCCCTCTTTTTCCCACCTTCTCCTATCAGCCTCCCCAGGAGCAGACTGACACACCTGTCCCAGGACGTCTGTGTCACCCCTTTTCTCCACCCCCACCTCCCACCTTTGTCCCAGTTGTTCTTTGTAATATTTGCCCAAGGGGGGGGAGAGGGGAAATCCTAGTTATAGGATTTTTTTACAGCTTTTTTATAGCTTTTTTGGATTTTACAGCTTTTACATTTTTTTTTTACAGCTGTGTTGTTCAGACCTTGACCATCTCAAAAACTGAGTGGTACAGTGGATAGAATCAGGAAGGCCTGGGTTCAAATCCAGTCTCAGACATGTGCTGACCATATGACCCTGGGCAAGTCACTTCACCTCTGTTACCTCCTGCAAATGGAGATAAACTTAGCACCTGCCTTGCAGGGCTGTTGTCAGAATCAAATGAGATAATATTTGTGAAGTGTTTGGCACAGCGTTTTGGCATACAGTAGGCACTTAATAAATGCCTGTTCCTTTCCTTTCATCCCTCTCTGGACCTGAGTTCCCTTATCTATAAAATAAGGGGAGGAGGGGCTGGACTTTGTACCTGACCACCCCCGCCCCCTCTGCAACATCCCCAGGACTCCTGCAGGAAGTGCTCCCTCTCTCATTAGATACTGGACGGCCAGGCTGAGGATCACAATAACCATAACCACTTGCATTTCAATACCACTTGGAAAGCCCTGTATAGACACTGTTTGCTTTGAGATCTACAGTCACCCTGTCTACTCAAATGGGTCTGGGATGGAACTGATTCAAGCGCTCCCTCCCATGATGCCAGTCACGCCTGCCCATCCTGGATCAATCCACCTGCCGTTTCACCTTTGAGAAACAAGCTCAGAAACATTCAGGGACTTGCTGAAAATCACAGAGCAGGAAGGGTCAGCCAGGAAGGGTCAAGGCCAGATTCCAGCTCAGGTCTTCCTGAATCCAAGGTCAGTGTTTTATCTACTATATTCCACGGCCTAATAGGAGATGTTAAAGAAAAGGATGCTTGTGATTCCTCCCAGCCAGATGACATGACGCTGAAGGTGGGTTCTTCACAATCACTCTGTGAAGATTCCTCCTTCTAGTTGGCCCTCCTTTATGTCCTGGCACAAAGGCCTCCCTCCACCTGAGACTCCTCCAGGGAGGTGGTGCTCACCACAGCTGGCAGGGGACTCTCCAAGCCCCTCAAAGGACAAGACACAGAACTCAAAGGGACCTTTTTCAGAAATCTTTATTTTATAGGACCAGACATGTTGAATGTCTTGGGGTCACACAGCCCATGCACAGCCAAGCCAACCTGCTGATTTACACCCAGTGTGCTTTCTACCACGCTGGGTTTCCCTGATAAACGCTTCCTCTTGATCCCCCTGCCCCATTCCCTGCTTCTGCTACTCTTTGGGTACAAACCTCTAAAGGCCAAGAGGGCCCAGAAAAGCATCCTGTATAGAGCCATCCTGGCAGCCTGACTCTGATCAGTTGGGCCTGGTGAGTGTTTTCCACCATTGCCTAGATTTTCCCTTGGCAAAATGAGAATGAATGATCCCTGGATTTGTCCCCTATACTAGGGATACTGAGATTGGGATTCTCTTTGGGGTGGGGTCAAGTACAATAATAATAGGGTTATCATATTCATTCTCTAGATGATGAAACTGAGGTCCAGAGAGTGACCTTGACCAAGATCAAGGTCAGAGAGTATCAGAGTCAGGACTGGAATTTGACCAGGTCTCCTGACTTCCAGTTTAGGGCTCCTTCCTACATACCATGCAGCCTTTAGGTCAAGTTTCATAGTACCCCTTCCTCTCCCCCTCCTTCATTCTCTAGCACCCCCTCCCACCCCAAGGACTGTGAGAAGATGTCTCACAGGTCCTGTGACAATGCAGCCTTAAGAAGACACCCTGAGGGGGCAGGGGAGTTCCCAGGGCAGGACAATAGACCACAGTCATGGCTGGGTCATCCCTTCCCCTGGCACAGCTGCCAGCTCTAGAAGCTGGAGCTCAGGGAGGGGGGAGGGTCAGGGAGGGAAGGGCACTGGAAACATGAGCAAGGAAGAGGTTACTCAGGAGTATTACCCAGCTGGCCGAAAAGCCAAGCCAGCTGAGTGCTCAGGGGAGGCTAAGAACCACTTCCTGCTCCCTGTCACTCAGACAGCTTAATGCAGCAAGGATCCAGCTCTGACAGGGGCAGCCCTGAGCTGCTGTCTGCGCTCCTGGACACTTAGTGAGCTTTGGGGTCAAACATCAGATGATGCTGGATATCACTGAAATAGGCAGAAAATGTCAAAACTGTGAAGGCCCTTAGAACTCAGAATGTCAGAGCTGGGAGGGCCCTTAGAAAAGAGAATGTCTGAGATGAACAAGACCTTGTAGTACAGAACACCAGAGCTAGAAAGGACCTTAGAATATAAAATATCAGAGCTAGGAAAAACCTTAAAACATGGAATGTTAAGAGTTGGAAGGGACATTAGAGGTTCTCCTCTTAACCAGCTGTCTCACTTTATAAATTATGGGCCTCACAAAGTGGGGAGGGGGAATAATTTGCCTAAAGACAGATACAGTAGCAAATGAGGGGCAGAGTCAGGGTCAGAACTCCCAGTCAGATGTACTTTCTACTATACAATACTTCCTTAGGTGGTCATAATGTGGCAGGATCAGAGCTTGGATCCTCAGCAAGTCAGGGAAGGCCAAACCTGCCAGGTAATAGAAGGGTTGGAAAAAGTCCTGGACTAGGCCTTTGTTTTTTCATCTGTAAGATGGCGGGCTGGATGTTCTTTGAAGTCTTTACTAGCTCTAATCTAGTGACTTCTAGCCCTTCCCAGGTACCTCTCCAATGGGTATTTGGCAAGAAAGAGGAGGACCTAGCAGGGGCATAAGTGCTCCCAAACTTGAGTTTTCCACTTTAAAGACTCACTCTTGAGATGAACTCTAAGTGCTCCCACCCACCTCTCCCAGGAGCCCTGTCCCACTCCCCACCTCCCCGGCCCACTTGAAGAGAAATGTCAAGGCTGAGCCAGGCTGCCTGCCTGCATTGTACGTTCCTGAGACAGCATTGACAGACAGTTGTGAAGGAATAATAGCTCTGAGCTCAGGCAAGGGAGGTAGGATTGGTCCACCCACATCCCCAAATCCAAGGCAACATTCATCCCCAGGAACCAAGCAAAGGGCTTCCCTTGGACAGCATGTAGGGACTTTGCTGAAGGACAATGCCAACCCCACGATGCTGGGCCACTGCCTCAGAGCTGAATAAGGTAGAAAAAGTACTGGCCTGAGAATCAGCAGATCTGAGTCCTAATTCCCGGACATCCACTCACCTACTATGTGACCTTGGGAAAGAAAATTCCTCTTTCTGGGCCTCATTTCTCTTTTGTCAAGTGAGGCTGACAACCTCCATCTTACCTATATCACAAGGGTGTTGTGAGACTAAAATTAGGTAAGAATATATGCAAAAATATTCTGAAAAAAGTTGAAATCTCTCCACAAATATACAGTATTATTTCTAATCACAGATTAATTCATTATTACTCATAAAATTTCACAGCTTATCCTCCTATCTGGTTTCAATTTTTCATTTTTATCCTCCATACTCTTAATATTGCTTTTCCAACCAAAATGGACTCCGAGCCATGCAGAGATTTTGTCACACCCTCTGCCACTAGGCTGTCCTTCCTTCTAGCACTCCATTCCCTTCTCTTGAAATTCTTCTCTTTCTCCAAGGCCTAGCTCAGGCCTTCTCACAGCCCCCCCCCCTCAAAGCCTTATCACTTCCCCAACTGAAAGCGATCTCTCTTATCTCCCAATGTCTTAAGGCACCTTGTCTGCCTCCCTCCTTAGCCCCCATCACATTTCATGTTGCTTAGTACTCATTATCTGTGTGCACATCCCATGGCCCCTGCATGAGGGTATTAAGCTCCTTGTAAACATGGGTTTTCACCTTTGCATCCCTAGCACTTAGCACTGCTGCTGAAGACACATGTGTTGGCTTTATCATCATTATTAGTGATGAAGACAGCAGATGTTTCTGCCTCGCCCCTCCCTGCCTTCTCTGCTCCCTGCTCCTAGAGGGACCATAACATGATGAAAAGAGTCTTGGATTTGGCCCCTCCTTTTTTTGCTTTTTGGAGGGGGGAAGGTAGAGCAATTGGGGTTAAATGACTTGTCCTAGGTCACAGGGTTAGTTTTTGTGTTAAGTGTCTGAGGCTGGATTTGAACTCATATCCTCCTGACTCCAAGGCTGTTGCTCTATTCACTGTGCCACCTAGCCACCCCAAGAGTCTTGGATTTGGAGTCAGAGGACCTGGGATCAAACCCCTACTTGGCTACTTATTACTTATGTTACTTTGGCAAGTCATTTCCATTTATCTTAGCTTCACTTTCCTCATCCATAAATAATAACAATAATAAATCAGGATAGATAATTTCAAAGGTCCCTTTCATAGTTCTGTGTCCTATGATGATATCTTAGAAATTCCTTCAATAGCCATTGGGAAGAGGGTGGGCAGCTCTTTTATTAGTGAAGCCAACCTTCCTCCTCTCCCCCCCCCAGGGCCCTTTCCCTTCTTCTACCCCAGAACTGATTCCCCACTCAGACCAGTGGCACATCAATGATCGTTCTTCTTGACCCTTCTGCTCTGTTGCCCATATCCTGTCACTCCTAGCATCCATCAGAGGCCTGCTAGTACCCTGAAAAGACAAAGCAATCAATCAAGCCTCATCAGGTATCCCTGGCAACAGAAAGACATCCATCCTCAGGGGCCAAAATGGTTTAAATTGAACACCTTCCATGCTTCTCCTCTGTCCCCAAGCACTTTCTACCATTTTCCTAAAGAAATAGGACCCCTGAGATTACCTAAGCAGCAAAACAACTCTGGGTCTTTATGCACCCCCACCATGTAAACACAGAAGTACATACACACACCAAGCCCACGCACACTAAACACAAATACACACACACATACACACACACACACACACACACACACACAGGAATGAACAAAACCCAGTCAACAAGTAAGAAGGAACAAAAGAAAGAGAGAACAACACAGGCTCCTGTGGGGCTGGTGAGCATGGTTTGTGGGTTACAATTGCTGCAGCCTTAGGAATGGCAAATGGGAGAATGAAAGATGTTTCCCACATAGCACCAGAGCTGGAAACATGCCATCAAGCAAGCAAGGACTGACCCTACTGCAAACTGCTACCAGTATCTACAAGGACACAGGACTGGACTGCAGAGCTTTGGAGAAGCCTGGGCCCCATCTGTGCCAGCCCAGCCCTCCCTCTGGGGACAGCTGAGTTAAGCTAGGGTGCCTAGGTGCAGAACTGGTTTGATTCCTGAGGGGTCCAAGTCTCAAGTGGTACTACATTTCCCTCCTCTGCAAAATGAGGGGGTTGGCCTAGATATTTTCTAATGTTCACATTGTACGTTTTTAAGATCATTCCTAGCTCTAATATTCTATATCCCAAAGTTCTGTACAGCTGATCATCTATATTCTAAAGGTTCTCTAACATTTAATAACTTTACAAATCATTTTTACAAATCCATATTGGGTGGATTTGTTCCCCACTCCCTACCCCCAACTTCTGAATGTCTATTTCAGGGGCATTATTCTCTGCATACCAAAATCTGAGCCCAGTTTTTGGGATTTCCCTTCCCTTTCCCTTGCCACCTGTGCCAACTACTGGACAATGGTGTGGGGTAGCCCTCTGCTGGCCAGGATAAGAACTACACAGTAAATGGACAGCCAAGGTTTCAGGACCTTGGACAGCACATTCTAAGGGAGGAAATTCCAAGCCAAATAATCTAATCATTAACATCTCCATCCCAACACACAAAGAGCACTATGGCAATACACATGGAATTCGTGTTTGCAAGTGTATTCCACATATCATTATAGTTAAAGCTCTCTCTCTCGATCCAAGAGTACCACATATGCTCTGAACATCAACCAAGATCAAATCATCTTCATTACACGCAGGAATCTTTTAGAGATCCCTATCCATAAAATACTTCAAAGTAATAAGGTAGCAACAATGGAACACCTGCACCCCAAACACAATGCAAACACCTACTCAAAACACCTGGCCCTGTTCTCTAATAAACAGGAACAATCTTCTCCCCGCCAAACAACACCTATGTGACTTGAACACACACACACACACACACACACACACACACACACACACACAATTTAAGAGCTATAAGGAACCTAAAAACATAGAAAGTGGAAACACAAAACATTAGCTCAATAAATGACATTAGAGATACAACCATCTCTCATAATTATACTGAATGACACTTGAGACCTTGGTCTCTGAGTCTCAGGACAACCACTGGACTCCCTGGTTCAAGCCAGCTGAGGGAGGAGAAGAAACAGGAATCCTTCCTGTTCTCATTCTCTACCATCTTCTCACAGATTCTTTTCACTCTCCTTCCCTTATGTGGCACAGATGTGCCACACATGATATTTAAGTGTGTGTGTGTGTGTGTGTATACTGTAAACACTAAAGTGGAGTGGAGTGAGAGAATGTTCTTTAGCCTAACCTGACCCTGAACAAATTGTAACAATACCCTTTCCTACTCTCTTTTTCCCTATCAATCTCTTCTCTCCTGAAAATCCAAAGCTTCTCACATCCTGCCATCTTCCAATGGAAGATAATCCTCCAGAGGCTCACTGAGATCATGGCACTTACAGATCCCAAACCTAGGGTCTCTCCAGCAGGCTACCTCCACTCTAGGCAGCTAGAAAAGCTCTTAGAGGATTTCAGAGCTATACAGGACCTTGAAACATGTCAGAGATAAGAGTAGCCTGAATATCAGAGGTATCAAGGACATTAGAACATAGAATGTTAGAGCTAGAAAGGGTTTTAGAACATAGGATGTCAGGGCTGGGAGGACCTTTAACAGAGGGAGAGGCCTCAGAACAGAGGATGTCAGAGTTGGGAGGGTCTTCAGAACACAGGATGTCAAAGCTAGGAGGGCCTTTAGAACACAAAATGTCAGAGCTGGGAGGGACCTTAGAATACAGAATGCTTGAAGAGATCTTAGAATGTAGAATGTCATGATTAATATGGAAATATGTTTTGTATAACTTCACATGTATAATCAATATCAACTTGCTTACCTTCTCAAGGAGTGGGGAAGAGTGAAAGAGAGGGAGAAAATTTGGAATTCAGAATTGTTTTAATGATTGCTAAAAAAATTTTACATGTAATTGGGAAAGACTTAATGAAATAAATGTTGTTCAGTCATTTTGGTCATTTCTTACTCTTCATGATCCCATTTGAGGTTTTCTTTGCAAAGATACTGGAGTGGTTTGCCATTTCCTTTTCTAGTTCATTTTACAGATAAGGAAATAAGGCAGAATGTAATGACTTGCCCAGGGTCACAAAACTAGTAAGTATCTGAGGCCAAATTTTAACTCAGAAGATGAGTCTCACTTCAGGACAGCATTCTATCTACTGTACCACCTACCTACCTAAAGATATAAATAAAAATATATTTAAAAAAATAAAATCCAAAAAAATACAGAAAGTCAGAGCTAGATAGGACTTGCTGATTGAAGACATCAAAGCATGAATCTTGGGTTCTCAGTGACACTTTCTCCAAGTGCCTGAGGAATCTCCATCCCTCCTTCCTTCCAAGCCACATTTCTTGGCCATATTGCTCACCTTCCTAGTGCTCTTTTCTAAGAGGGGATGGTGGGATGACTGGCAGAGGAACAGAGATAAGGCATGTCCAGAGCCCTCCAACTGGACAAGTTTAACAAAAAGTTGATGAACCAATGTCATTAGCACTGCCTTCATCCCAGATAGTATTTCACGTGTCAGGAAGAAACCTCTGAGGTAGAAAGAAGTCTCTAGGACAACTGGAGTTATAAGTGACCCTTAAATGATGCTGTGGCATGGAAGGGAGTGGAATGAACCAAGATATGCGTTCTAGACTCTTCCTTCTATTTACTGGTTGTTGGACTGGAACGAGTCATGCTATCTTTGAGCAGTGGTGACAATGGAAGAAGTATAAGCAGAAAGCCCTCAATACCCTTGGTGTACTGTGATGTGGAAGAGCTCTGAACCAAACCCAAAAGACCTAGGTTCCAGTCCTTAACCCCAAAACTTACCAGCTGTTTGAATGTAGGCATTCTACTTCCTCTTTCTAAACTTTACTTTCCTGCCTTCTCTAGGTCCCTCAAAGGGAAAGCACAGCCCCTGGCACACAGTAGGCACATCCTCCTCCACCTCCTCCTCATCATCATCATCATCATGGCTAGCAATTATATATCACTTTAAGGTGTGTAAAGTGCTTTACAAATATTATCTCATTATCTCAAATTTTATCTCAATCATCACAAATAGGGATTTTTATTTTCCTGATTTTACAGATAAGGAGACTGCGGCAAACAGAATGACTTGTCTGGAATCACAGTGATCATAAGCAAGGCCAGATTTGAATTCAGATTTTCTTGACTCCAGATCCAGCAGTCTGTGTACTGCACTACCGAACTGCCTACTTAATAATGCTTTTTGACTTTTGTAGCCTAGGAAATGCCATACAAAGGGGATTTGCTCTTTCCACCACTTCAACTTCCAAACTGACAAATCTTTTGCCTTCTGTGTTAAATGCAGTCAATATGGCCAACAGGTGCTAAGCCAAGTCAAATTCCCATCAGGGAGACTTTGGGAATGTGGGAAAAGGAGATGACAGGCTAGAACTCACTGAGAATAAAGCCTAAAAATACCATCTGGCCCCACACACCTCTAGGTCTGACTGATCTGGTCCTGAGCCCCCCAAATTCCAGCAATGACATTTCCTAGAACATACTATGCCTCTGCCACTTAATTGTGCCACTCCAGCCAACTCACCTCCCTTCTCTTGCGGTTTGTTCAGTCGTTTCAGTGATGTCTGACTCTCCATGACCCCATATGGGGTCTTCTTGGCAGAGATACTGGAAGGGTTTGCCATTTACTTCTTCAGCTCATTTTACAAATGAGGAAACTGAGGCAAACTGGGTTAAGTTACTTGCCTATTGTTACACAGCTTCTCTGAATAGACAATATTATCTCAAAGGTCCTTTCCAGCTGTAAATCCTCTGAACCTATAAACTCCCCACCCAGGACTCCTTGCTTTTCTGCTTTTCCTTCTCTCTGCTTGAGTCACCACCCTAAAAATAGTGCACTCTTGGGGATAAAAATACTCAAAGTGATGTAAACACAAAATCTTGCAGCCCCTTGCCTTGGGCTGGAAACCCCTTTCCTATCTGGACCCTTAGGGAAGATGATCAAGGTGGAGTCCAGGGATCCTGATGGCTCCTTCTCTGTAGTACAGGTGGATGCTCTCTGTGTCTGGTGGGGGAAGGCCAGAAGAAAGAGGGGAGAAGATCAACAGTCCCCCATCTGGAATCAGGGATGCATCCAATATTTCCAGCGGCAAAAAGATAACCAAGGCAACCCCCTCGTAACAACTCTACCTCCAGCCTTGACTAGCCCTGAGCCTCCCATTCCTTTCCGTTGTTGTTCAGCTGTATTTGACTCTTTGTGAACCCATGGACCATACTGTCCATGGGATTTTCTTGGCAAGGATACCAGAGTGGTTTGCCATTTCCTTCTCCAGTGGACTAAGGCAAACAAAAAAGGTGAAGTGACTTGTCCAGGGTCACATACCTAGTGTCTGAGACTTGATTTGAATGTACATCTAGCCACTGAGCCACCTACACAGCTACTATTGTTCAGCCAGGATGCTATTCTTTCTCAGAATCAAGACCCTTCACCACTCCACTGGGAGAAGCAGGCTGGGGAAGTTGCTCCTGGCTCTTGACATTTTCTTGGCTGTGTGATATTGGGCAAATCACCTCCTAACCTCTCTGAACCTCTCTTTTGTCCTCTATAAAAAGATGATAATAATCCTTTACTACATACCCCCCAGAGAACTGTTCTAAAGAAAGTACCATGAACCTTAAGGTGTTACAGATATGTGTATCATCATCATCATCATCATCATCATCATCATCAGACAGCCCCAGGGAAGAGCAGATACTTGTTCCAAGACATACAGCAAGGTTGGATCATGCATAGAGTTTGGAGTCGGAAAGGCCTAGAAAGATAACCTGATCCAACCCCCAGCCCCATTTTACAGATGAAAAACTTGGGCCCAACAGGTGAAGTGACTTTCCATAGCTAGTAAGGAGCACAGCCAGAAATCAAAACTAGGTCATCTGGCTCCAAATGAAAGGTTCTTTCCAGCTGGCCACCCTGCTTCCCCATGCCTCAGAGAGGAGAGGGAGAGGTAGAAGGAGAGGGAGAGAGGGAAAGAAGGAGAGAGGGAGAGAGAGAAAGAGAGAGAGAGAGAGAGAGAGAGAGAGAGAGAGAGAGAGAGAGAGAGAGAGAGAGGGAGAGAGAGAGAAATGATAGGTGTTCTGGCCCTGGGGCACAGCTCCTGCTCCCAGGACGATGCAGGGAGGAGGCAGTTTGAAAAAGAAGAGGTAGGTTCCACCTGAATGGGGAACATAGTCAGCTAGCTGCAGGCCAGCCCAGAGATAGAAGCAGAGAAGAGGCTGCTGCTAGGACCACACAGCCTTCTACAACAGAAATGAGGGGAAGCTGACCACAAAGCTGAAGTTGATGACAAAAGGGTGTGTGTGTGTGTGTGTGTGTGTGTGTGTGTGTGTGTGTGTGTGTGTACATACACACACACCTGGGTTCTGTGTGCAGATGTATTTGTATGCACTTATCTGTGTGCCTGTTTTTGTGATGAACAGGACAGGTGTGTGTGTGTGGGTGGGTGTGTGTGTGCCTGCACACCAGCGCTGCCCAGCTCCAAGCACAGTCTGACCTATCACAGTTTTGTTTGCTGAATTGAATGCAACTGAATGTGTAAATCAATCGATCAGTCAATCAGCAGGCATTGATTACAAATCTCCTTTGTGTCAGGCCCTGACTAGGTTCTGGGTAAATGTGTATACCTGTGCACTGGGGTGGTGTGTGTGTGTGTGTGTGTGTGTGTGTGTGAGAGAGAGAGAGAGAGAGAAATATCCTCTCTGCCCATGTGAAGATACATGTAAGCATGTGTGTGCTGTTGTACCTGCATCTCAGCATCAATAGACCCCTGAACACTCAGGCTTTTTATGCACACAGATGTCTGTCTGCAGCTGCGTCTATATGAGTGTCTGCTCTTGCATCTGGGAGTGCATGCATGTGCAGGTGTGGGCACATATATGTGTATGTCTGTGTCTGACAGCAGAGCTAATGGCTGCTGCAGCCAGACTGTGAGGCTATCCCACCTTGAGAGCTCTAGAGCCTTATTATCTATTTCCATCATCTCTGAAGAATGAACAAATCAGGTCAGGCTAGGGAAGGCACCGGGGCCATGGAGACCAGACCCTCCACCCCAACTGCTGCAAGTCCATTTCAGGGGCTGCCCAGAGGGACAGGCAATTAAGCTTAATTCAATTTAACAGGTTTGCATTAAACACCTTATATTAAGCGAAAAATGAGATAGTCCCTGGCCTCAAGAGACTATAATACTGTAATGGTAAAAGACAGGGGAAACAGGACAGTTGTACATGAAGGAGCAGAGAGAATATAAATTGTAACATTGTTCTGGGCAGCCCTCGGAAGGGCAGAACTGTGAGAGCACAGACTAGGGGCCCAAGAAGGAGACCACCTATCCCACCAAGCATAAGAAAAAGTAAGAATAATGGTAAACTAACAATGAAAATCCCCATATCTATAGTGTCTTAAGGTTTACAAAGCTAATCTTTCCTCACCATGACCCTGCAAGGGTAGGTAGGAGAAATATTATCATCTTCTTCAGATGAGGAAACGGATTCAGGTGAACTGGCTTGGCTAGTGTCACAATGCCTTAACTGGGGTGGAAGTCAGCCAACTGCGGTCCCTCCATAGTTCCCCTGAGGCTGCCTCAGTTGGATGTTGATGCACAGAGCACAGAGATGAAGACCTCAGGGATATATGTGTTCAGGAACAGGGAAAGAGCCTCCAGAGCCCAGAACCTTTGAGGGAGGAGAAGATGGGCAAGGAGGAAAGTTACAGTCGGGCCACCAAGACAGTAACTAGGTCCTCTACTTTGAGGTCTAAACTTTGAGCACCTACTGGGCTGGCAAAGTCCCAGACTTAAGCCCTGATTCTTCCCCCTTCCATAGCTAAATTGCTCTGTCTCCCCTTCCCCTCCCCAGTTCAAACTAACAAGCCTGACACAGAGTGGAGAAAGGAAGAAAGTTGTGACCAATATTATCCTAAGCTCATCCAAACTTCGCTGGGTTAGAAAGGATGGGAAGGAGCCCCCTGATAGAGCTCAGACAGAGTGACCCATCTAGAGGTTAATTGCCCTCATCTACAGGATGCTAGAGACTCCCATATGAGGTGGAGGAAAATTGATCAAACTTCCTGTTTGAGAAATTGAGAGCCAGGAAAGGGGATGTGGTTGGGCACTGGGTGATCAGTGGACATCCCATCTTTATTTTACTCTTTTCCAGGTCAAAGACCTATTCTAGGATACTTTATGTAACAAAAGCAATCTGGAGACGACCCAGTCCAAGTCTGTAGGTCCTTGACTTATATGGGCCTAAATCACATAACCTCTCTGAGCTTCAGTTTCCTCATCTGTTAAATGAAGATAATACTGCCTGAGCCACCTACTTCACAGGATGGTAGTAAGGAAAGTAATTTATAAATTTACAATACTAGCAAAAGTGTGAGTTGTTATTCCTAGACACACAGAAGACAACAGCCCGGTAGAATGGAAGGAACACTGGTAGACTGGGAAACTGGGTTTGAATCCCAAATCTTCTGTTTACTAGCTGTGTGACTCTAGGCAAATCACTACCCCTCTCTGATCTTAGTTGTCCCATAAATAAAATGAAGGGATTGGAGTACATGACTCCCTAAGTCTCTTCCAGCTCCACACCCTGTGACCTCAAAGGTCACCTAGTCCAACTCCCCCCTCCCAATTTTCCAATGGCATTGAGATCCCTAGGACATATCTCCAGGGTTGGAGGCTCTGAGATCTAATCTGTTCTTTGCACACTCTTCTCTCCCAGAAAACTCTGCTGACTTCCCCATCCAGGTCCCCTTCTTGTAGCCTACCATTACCTCCTATATTTGGTGAGCCAGATATCTCCTGACAGACATTTCCTGACCATGGAAGTTTTCTCCTCAATCTCCTCTCTACAGCCTTCTTGGGGACCACCTGTCCAAGCAGCAGAGACAACATTTCTCTCAAAGTTCTCAAAGACCCTGGGAAGATGGTGGGGTTTGGGGAGAGGGCTGCCCTGGAGAGGGAATAGGGGCTCTCTATACTTTGTGGAAGGAAGCCAAAGAAAAATCAGTTTTTAGAGCTGGAAGGAACCATAGAAATCACCTAGTCCAATAAACTCAGGTGGCAAAAAATTGGGCTCAAAGGTCACATATAGTAGCTGAGCACAGACTTGAAATCAGATCTTCCTTATCCATAAACATTCAATCTTTCCACTATTTCTTGGGATGGTAGCAGCCCTTCCCCATCCTCCAATGTCCACTGCCTTCCTCTAAGCCAAGGCTCCCTTAGTTGGCCCTGTCTCAGAGCTGCCTTGGCCTCAAGGGGTCCATTAGCATCCCTAATTGCCATTCTCCCACCCCATACCAGCTCTCTGTCATCTCTGGACTCAGAGGGCAGGGGACAGTCAGTCTGGGACAGTCTCCAAGGGCACTGTTGGGGCGCTCTGTCCTCCTGCCTGTGAAGGCCCCATTACATGACTTGTAACAAGGACTCTGGGGTCACCCAGACTGGATGGTGCGTGACAATGCCAACCAGCGAGCCCTGGACAGATCCCCTCAGACACTCCCCACTGTCTGGCAGGCCACCTATGATAGGCACTGAACGGAGGGAGCTGGGGAAATGGAGGGGAGGGATGAGGGAGAACTGAGGGTATGTCAGCCCCCAGGTGACTCCGAGGGGGCATGTTACCTTGTGTCTGACACAAAGCACGTTGTAAATTCCCAGCAAGTCCCTAGAGTCCCGCTGGTCCCCCCTGGGGACAGAAGCCAGAGAAGACACCAAGCTGATCGCTTCCCCACTGGCCCCTGAAGGCGCAGCCTTGGGAGGGGTGAGGGGAGCTCCCCTTCCCAAAAGGGGCCTGAGGACAGGAGCCCCCGCCCTGAGTCACGGGGAGTGGGGGTGGGGTGGGAGCAGAGGGAGAGTAACCCCAGCCCTCCCAACAGGGGCCCAGAGCCCAGCCCTTGGCAGGGGGTACCTCCGCTGCAGCCTTCCCGTGCCCTTCAGGAGCCTGGCCCTCTGCCCGCGGGCACCCCGCCTTGGCTGTTGCCGCCGGGGGTCACCTGTGCGCGGCCCTCCTCTGCCGCAGGCAGGCGCCGAGGGGTCTGGGCTGGCCGAGGGGGAGGGGAGAGTCGGCAGGTGCCCGCTGGGACTGGGGGCGCGGGGATCGCGCCGCGCATCCTTCCCTCTCTGCGCCCTCTCCGCACACACCTCCCACCCCCGCCCCGGCCTGGGCCCGGGCAGGAGGTGCCCACTCACCCGCAGGGCCTGGGGGAGGACGCGCGGGGCTCCCTCCACTCCACTCCTCTCTGGTGGTGGCCGCAGCAGCCCCAGTCGGACGCAGCTCCGCTCCCTCTGCTGCTCCCGCCGCCGCTGCCACCGCCGCTGCAGTTGGGGTGGGGGGGAAGGAGGGGGAAGGAGAGGGAGGGCTGTCACGTGGCCGCAGAGCGCTCCTCTCTTTGCGCCGCCCCCCCCCTTCCCTCACTGCGGAGCCCGAGCACAGAGCATCTTCTGCACCCCCCCCAACCCCGCACCACATTTCCCCCGGCGGCGGGCAGGAGCAGAGAAGTACCTTGGCAGCGCCCCTAACCTCCCACCCTTAGGGTCCTCAGATCCAGCCCCCTACCCCCAAATCCTACTGATTCCCACCTGCAGAATTATCATCAATCTTCCTCCTCACCTCACATTTGAGGCTCTCTCCAGCTCCCTCCCCCCCATTCTGAGAATTCTCACCATTTTACCGGTGAAGAGACTGAGGTCTTCAAAACAGGGGAAGGAAGGGCGCTGTATTGATGGTGGGAGAGGGTCACACCTGATTTTTAGGCCAAACTATGAGAAACTGTGGTGCAATGGAGAAAGGGCTGTTAGCTGTGGAATGAGAGGAAGCCAGTCTCTCTTTACCAGTTCATCCCCTCCCCTCTCGGCCTTGAAGGAGCTGGACAGGATAATTGCTGAGGTCCCATAATCCCATGAGACATCCAAGGACATTCAGCCTACCAAGGCTCTCCTGGAAAGGGTTGAATTCTTGAGTTTGACCCTATGAAACCTTTCAACAAGTCTGACAGGGATGCCCATGGAACTGTGGAAGAAGACCTGGTCTTGTCACACCAAACTTCAATGAAAGACTTGGTGGGTCGGGAATCAGAGACCTAGCTGCCAATCAGCCTGTAATAATAAGACTTGACTATGCCAAACACCTTGTGCATATTGTCTCATTGCAGTCCCATGAGCTAGGGACAGAGGAGAAATTGAGGGTCAGAGATTGGCTTGGGCTTGGTTACAGGACTAGTGAGGAGTAGGATTTGAATCCTGGGTCTCCAGAACTTTCCAGCCCAGCATTCTCTCCCCTCTACCAAGCTGCCTCTGTAGATTTGATTCATTCCTTCAACAAACATTTATTAAGTCAATCTGTCAATACACATTTATTAAGTGCCTACTAGATACCAGGCACTGTGCTAAGTTCTAGAACTTATTGTATGCAGAACCTTGGCTGGACCAGTTACTCAGTTTAGACAAAGAACCCTCTACAAGAGATATGATAGAAACTCTTCCCCCTCGTGGGGTTTACATTCCAATAGGTTGGTACTACCAATAGCCTTTATAGAAAGGGGAAAGGCTGGAACACCTGAGTGGGACTCGGAGGAAGAACTTCTGGGGTCCAAGGAAGGGTCAGAATCAGAGACAGGGATGTTATTCTGGAATAATGAAGTCATAGGTTCCTACAGGACTCTTCTAGGCCTGTGCCATTAGGACATTAGGAAGACAGGATCAAATCCATACTAATTCACCGGATAGGGATGTGATAGACACCAACCCCCTCCAGCAATGTGTACATATACTGAGGTCTTCAGAAAGGTTTTTAAGAGTGTATGACCTGGGTAGCCACCACTTTCAGAAGGAAGTGTAGGCCCTATTCTACTCCTGGGCATCAGGCCCACTGTAGGGTCCTTTTCAGTCTTCTCTGGAAAGTGTGAGACCTATGTAGAACATTGCATCCAACGAGTAAGTACCTAATAAATGTTTTATCTATCTACCTATCTAATTGGCCACCCAATATTTTATGAGAAATGTCGGAGATGGTAGAGAAATGGGAATTAGCAGCACTTGTATATGTGTCGATATTGTGTGTTGGGATCTACATAGTGGGAGTGTTGGTCATGTGGATGAAGGGTGACATTTGTCCTGCTTTGTCCCAGAGGGTAGACCTTGGAAACAAGGGGTAGAAATGGAAGGAGATCTCTGTTGAGTGGGAGGAAAGCCTTCCTGCTAGGAAAGGGCTCTCCAGAGTGGAAGAGGAGCTCTTGGAAGCGATAGCACTTTATCACAGGAGGTCTTTGAGCAGAGGTTGAACAAAGGATGGAGAAGCCACAGTGAGAATTCCTGGTCAGCTGCTGGTTGGACAAGATGCCCTCTGAGCTCCCTCCTAACCGAGACAGTACTTATAGAATTGTTGGATTTAAAACAAACTAGAAGTAATTGTGGAGATTATCTGTTTACTTGGTTAATGAGGAAAATCTATGATTCTAAGACAGGGTTGAGAATCAGAAAACCTAGGTTCTAACCTAAAGTCTCTGCCACCTATTTATTGGCACGTTCAGAGAGTTGTGAAAAGATACTGAAAATAGAGAATGGAGTAATTGAAGTTACCACTTTCTCTAGTCCCCAGCTGACTCATCTGTAAAAGGAGCTTGGATTAAATGATCTTTGAGGTCCCCCAGCTCTAGGGTTCTCTGTTCTAAGGTTTCTTCAAGGTCTGTAGATCCTAAGATCCCTTCTACCTCTAACATTCCATGGCCTTAGGGTTCCAGGGATTAAAAGAAAAGACTAGCTCAAAAGCTGGAATCAGGAAGACCCAGCCTTGCCAATATGTCTTCTGGCCCCTTCTCCTCCTTCAGACATCGAATGTTGAGACCTGCTTCTCTCCTCACCCCCTTCCCATCTCTCTCTGTCACTTCCCTCATGGACTCATTGTTGTTATTGTTGTTCCGTCGTGTCCAACTCTTCGTGACCCCACTTGGGGGTTTCTTGGCAGAAATACTAGGGTGGTTTGCCATTCCCTTCTCCAGCTTATTTCACAGATAAGGAAACTGAGGCAGACAGGGTGAAGTGACTTGCCCAAGGTCACACAGCTAGTAAGTGTCTGAGGCCAGATTTGAACTCAAGAAGATGAATCTTCCTGACTTCAGATTCAGCACTCTATCCACAATGCCACCTAGCTGCCCTCATGAACTCTAATTCCCATCAAACAAAGCAAGGAAATACGTGGAATTGGGACTAAGCCTGGATTTTTAAGGGAAGGACCCCTACAGTTCAATGGTCAGAGCAGCCTACCCTATTCCTCTGTCCCCATCTCATACCTGAGATTAACAATTTATCTTTAGTGCCCAAGGTTTGAACTAGATCACTTCAGATTTGTCTCCATCCAATAATTTCAAGAGGAAGAGTGTGGAGAACTAAAGGGAAGTGTTGAGGGAGTATCTGAGCTGTGCTTTGAAGGGATTTCAGGAGGCAGATGTGAAGAGGGAACAAACCAATTCCAGGCCCCAGGCACCAGTTGGACAAAATGGGAGGCAGAGTGTTGTCTAAGGAGATTGTTTAAGGCAAAGGCTCCCAAACTTATTTGGTCTACTGCCCCCTTTAAAAAATTTTACTCAGTGCCCCTCTGAAAATTTTTTAACCCTTTGTTTTTTTGAAATTTGCATCACTTCAAAAAATTATAATCTTTTTAAAATGATGCATCTTAAATATAATAATTTATTGTAAATTTATGGGTGTTTTCCTTTATTTATGCAATATTGCATCAATCAACAGTATAGTATCATATTGTAAACAAGTTATTGCATGAATATATTCCTGTCAATGCATGCTGGATTTCCCAACAATACCTGACAAGTTCACCTGCCAACACTTGTTTGTTAAGACCTGTCAGCAGACTTAACCACTTATGGGTTATAACTTGCATTTTGTATGTTATTTGGAAAATAATGCAATCATTACAACTTTAACTCTGTTATACAACAGATGAAACATGTACAAAAATTTTCAAAATTTCATCTTCTCTTCTTTCCTTGTTCTTCTACTGCCCCCTTATTTTTATTCAATGCTCCCCTGTTGCACCTGAGACTACTACTGCCCCCCTGGGTTGTTCCAGTGTCCCCCAGGGTATGGTATTGCCCAGTTTGGAAATCTATAGTCCAAGACCTCCTGGACTAAAACAGAAGGTGAAGAAAAAGTGAGAGAATGAGAAATAAATCCGTAAAGGTGGGTGTGGAAGGCTTTAAATCCAGACTGAGGACTTTGGATTTTTCACCTAGGGGCAGTAAGGAGTCATTGAAAATTTTCTGAAGTTGGGGATGAATTGTTCATATCTGTGTTTTAGGCATATTGATTTAACAGCAATGGAGAGGATAGGTTAGAGAAATGTGAAAATGGAGGTAGGGGATCAATTAGGAAGCTGTTGCAATATTCCAACTGAGAGATGTCTCTGGCAATAGTCCAGTTGAGAAGAGATGAGATGAGACCTGACCTAGGAGGTCTGTGATATGAACAGGGTAGAAGGGGACTAAACACCCCATCTGAATACCTTATTTTACAGATGGGAAAACTGAGGGCCAGAGGGGAACATGGACTCATCTCTAGCTCTCACAAATAGCAAGGGATTCCAGCCCCTGCCTCCTGCCTTTCCAGTTATTCCTCATCAGAGACTAGGGAACCTGCTAATATAAGGGAGTTCTCCCATACCAGCCCTGAAGGGTGTGAAAACAGTTGAGGCCCAGATAGGGGAAGGAGAGAAGCAGGTGTGCCTCCACTCTGATCTCCCAGGGGAGCATCCATCAAAGCATAGTAGGAGTGGTGGAGGACAGGAGAAACACTCCCATGGGTCTCTTCTCGCTGGGCTTCTCCTCTGTTACTCACCTTGATCTTCCTTCTCCTTCCCCAACCCCCATCTCTCTTTGCCTCCTGGGCAAAGACCTCCCTGGAAGTCTCCAGTGACTTAAGGAGATCCAGGAAATTCTCCCAAGATTAATTTTAACTCAATGTTGCTCTGTCCTAAATTCTCATAACACTTTCTTTGTGCCTCATCCAATGGCACTTATCACATTTTAATTTGGATTGCAGTTACAATAGGAGCTCATTTTTATCCCAAGGGCGTATTACTCAACAATAAACCTGTAAGGTCCACAGTGGAAAACTCCCTCTACCAGACTGAGGGTGGGGAGTAGGGAGTGACTTGTCCTAGGTCATGAAGCTGATAAGTGCAAGAACCAGGAGTAGACCCCAGACACAGGGTCTTAAAGTTGGAAAGGACCTTACAAATCCTCTGACCCAAATCTTGTTTTACAGAGGAAAAGAAAGTGACTTACCTAAAGTTACAAAGGTAGCAGAGAAAAACGGCAGGATTCAAACCCAGACCCTCTGACTTCCAGTCTCCTACTAGGTCTAATTTGCAATTCACCTATACACACACACACACACACACACACACACACACACACACACACACACACACCCCATCTTGCACATACCATAGTAGGTTCTTTTTTTTTTCTTTTTGGAGGTTAAGTGACTTGCCCAGGGTTCACACAGCTAGTAAGTATCTGAGGCAGGATTTGAATTCAGGTCCTCCTGATTCCAGGACCTGTGTGCTCCATCCACTGTGCCATGCTGCCCCCAACACAGTAGGTTCCTGATAAGTCATAATTTAAATTAAACAAATTAGAATGTCCAAGCTGGAAGGAACTTCAGAGCATAGAATGTTACAGAAGGGAAGGGAATAAACATCTATATAATGCCTGCTATGTACCAGGCACTTTGTTAGGCATCTTGTTTCTTCATTTCTTTCTTTTTTTAAACAAATATGACCTCATTTGATCCTCACAACAACCCTGTGAGGTAGATATTATTATCATTCCCATTTTACAGTTAGGGAAACTGAGGCAAACAGAAGTTAAATGACATGTGCAGGGTCATTCAGCTAGTGTCTAAAGCTGGATTTGAACTCAGGTCCTCCTGATTCCAGGCTTAGTCCACTGTGGCTCCTAACTGCCCCTGAGTTGGAAGGACTTTTAGAACACCAAATATTAGAATGTCAAAACTTCTAGAGACCTTAAAACACAGGATGTTGGCATGGGAAAAGACCTTAGAGATGACCAAAAGAAAGTGAGGAGAATGACCCAAGTCCAGGAGTTTGTCCCCGCTCCCACTGCAATCCCACTCACTACACCACCCCGCCCCAAGTAACCCCTCCTTGCAGAGTCTCTACCTTTTGTCAGTTACGACACATAATTGTCTTGATTTTGAACATTCTACTGGTCATCAGGAGACTTAGATTTCTGAAGTCTGGAGAAAGGGAAGAGGCTCACCCAGGGTCTCATGACCAGGAAACAGTGAAGCAGGCACTTGAACCCAAGTCTCCTGACTCCTGGTACAAAATCAAGGCAATAGTGTTTTATGACCAATAATCATCTGGACTCAGCTGAGTTTATTGTTCAGTGGTTTTTCAGCCATGTGTGACTCTTGGGGACCCCATTTAGGGTTTTCTTGGCAGAGACGAGTCATTTGTTATTTCTTTCTCCAGCTCATTTTACAGAAGAAGAAACTGAGACAAACAGGGTTAAGTGACTTGCACAACTAGTAAGTGTCTGAGGTCAAATTTGAACTCAGGCCCTCTTGACTCCAGAGCCAGAGCTCCATCCTCTGTGCCACCTAGCTGTCCAGGTGAAAGAAACATTTTAAATAGCTCTCATTCCTGCCCTCCTAATAATGGCCAGATGTTGAAGCAGCCCAATCACTCAAGAAGCAGTAAAGCACACACACACACAAATGCTAGTCAAGTGAAAGAGCATTGGTTTTGGACTCGAAGACCTGGGGATCAAGTTCTGGTTCTACCCTTCACTCTATGACCTTGGGAAAATCTTCCCCTTTCTCTGGGCCTCAGTTTCCAAATCTGTAAAATGACCTCTAAGGTAATTCCCAGCTTGAAATATGAGTATTGGAGAAAGGAGCCCTCTTTTCTGATCTTTTCTGATCAGCTCTGACAGTGGTTCCCTGAGTGGTCTTGGGCAAGTCATTTAAATTTTTTAAAAAAATTTTCCCCAACTACATGTAATAACAATTTTTAACATTTTTTAAAAAATGTTTTGAATCCCATATTCTTTGCTTCCTTCCCTCCCTTTTCCTGAAACAGTAAACAATATGATATAGGTTTTTTAATGTATGTGTGTATATGTATGTGCATGTATATACTCACACATACCTATATATGTGCAATCATGTAAAATATTTCCATATTAGAAAAAGGAAGGAAGGAAGGAAGGAAGGAGAGAGAAAGAGAGAGAAACAGTATGCTTCCATTTATATTTTAATACTATCAGTTCTTTTCTCTGGAAGCAGCTAGTATTTTTCATGAGTCCTTTGAAATTGTCACTAAGAACAGCTAAGTCAAGGGCAACTAGGTGGCACAGTGAATTAGCCCTGGAATCAGTAGGACAAGAGTTCAAACCTGACACTTGACACTTATTAGCTGTGTGACCTTGGGCAAGTCACTTAACCTGAATTGCCTTGCCTTTCCTCCTCAAAATAAAAAGGGAGGGGGGAAAAATAAATAGGTCAATAACAATTGTTCATTATACAATATTGCTGTTACTGTATACAATGTTCTCCTGGATCTGCTCACTTTACTTTGTATCAGTTCAGATAAGTCTTTCCAGGTTTTTCTGAAATCATCCTGCTTGTCATTTCTTATAGCACAAGAATATTCCATTACATTCCTATACTACAACTTGTTCAGCCAGTCCCTAGCTAAAGTGAATCCCCTCAATTTCTAATTCTTAGTCACCACAAAATGAACTGCTATAAATATCTTTCTACAGATAGTCCTTCCCCCCCCCCTTTTTTTTTCTCTTTGGGAGACAGACCTAATAGTAGTGTTGCTGGATCTAAGAGTGTGCACGTTTTGAGAGTCCTTTAGGCGTAGTTCTAAAGAAGTAAGTTACTTATAAATCATGATAATCATTAATTCATATACCACTTTAAGGTTTATACATCTCTCTGCTGATTATTCCCACTACTTCTTGAGGACATCCTGAGTTCTAAGGACCCTCCCAGCTCTGACATCCTGTGTTCTAAGGGCCCTCCCAGCTCTGACATTCTGTGTTCTAAGGGCCCTCCCAGCTCTGACATTCTGTGCTCTAAGGGCCCTCTTGGCTCTGACATTCTATGTTCTAAGTTCTCCTCTCTCTCTTCTAAGGCCCTTTCCCTCTCTGACATTCTTTGTCCTCACAGGTACCCTCCTCACTCTAATATTCTCCACTCTAGAGCTTCCTCCAGCTGACATTCTATATTCTAAGGTCCCTTCCAGTTCCAACATTCTACGTTCTAAGGGCCTTCCCAGTTCTAACTTTCTCATGTTAGAAGGCCAGTTTTGACATTCTATGTTCTAAAAGTATACGAACCTGCTTCTGCGGTCCTCTTTCCCCCTTTCTTGCTTCTTTCCCCCTCTTTTTAATACCTGTTTCCCCACTCTGTGGTCTCAAGCCTACCACTTTCTCCAAGAGATCTGGGAAATTTTTAGAGATTTTAGAAGTCACCTTCTTTGGTGGCTTTGCTTTTTAAAAGAAGGGAGGTGGTGGGTTGGCAAGGACTACCAATGTTCAGCACAAAGGCATGAACCTGAATGGTCTTTCAAACCCCAGAAGGAAGGATATGAGAAATAATTAGGCTCATTCCTCCAAGGCACTATCTACTCAGCTTCTGGGTAAATGCCAGTCTGCTCTTGAAGCTGCCAGGGACTGGGGCTCTCCTGTCCACTTTCAGGCAGGTTTCCAACGACGACCAGAGGCAGAAACGAACCACAGAGACAGAGATATGCACAGCCAGACCTTAAGTGTCTGGTGTCTCTCAGCAGAGACCCCGAGTCTACCCACTGCATCCGGCTTGTTAAGGAGAAGGCAATAGTGATATGGGGGCAAGAGGTGGCCATTAGGAAGGAGGAAATGCATTAGTGGGTAGCGTAAGGTCTGCAGGGAAGGAGGGGGTGCTTCTTTTCAATTTTTTTTTCTGAGTCAGGCTTCCAAGAGCCCATCATTCATAAATGATCTCTGAAATTTCAGATCATAACCTCCCACTTTCCATCTCCTCCCCTCCCTTGCCCCTCCAAAACTTATTCCTTATTTTCCAGGTGATACCCAAGCCCTCTGACCCTGAGTATTGTCCACCCTATCACCTGCCCCTATGTAGTTCCCCAAAGCTGTTTCCAACCAGAGGAAGAAGAATCTGATGACTATAAAAATCAGCCCAGGATTAGGGGAGAGAGGAAGCGGTATGATATCATGTAAGCCAATGGGAATTGGAAACATGGAGATGTATTGCTTGAGGAACGGCTAACCCAGTGGTGTTGCCTGAATGGAATGGAAGGTGACCATGCTGTAAGAAATGAGGAATGTGGCAAACAGAGACTCATGGAAAGGCTAAGTCAGCAGAGCCAGGAAAACAACAGATAACAATGACTACAATAACATAAATGGGAAGGATCAGCACAAAACATCCGGAAATGAACATTGCAAAAATACAAAGAACAAGCTTGGCCCCAAAGAAGGGATGTGGAAAGACAAGGGCTTCCCCCACTACTCTGCAGGGGGAGGGGGAGGGTGCACAAGGGTGGCACCTGACATTTATTTAAAGGTTCCTTTCCGTGACCTGATAGGTTTTTCTTTCATTTTGAATTTTTTATTTTTTATACGGGATGGCTTTCTGGGAGTGTGAAAGGGAAAAGAGAAGGATCCAAGGGGAAATGTAAGAAAGGCACAAACAATAGATACCAATCATAATGAAAAATAAATGTGAGTTATCAAGTAAAGCGTTCACATAAGCAAAGAAGGTAGGCTCAGAAACCATTTCTCTAGGACTATTTTTAAAAAAATTGGGACATGGGTTCAAGGCTGAGGCTGCTGCTCTGAGACTTTCTGCAAGTTACTTCCTCTCCATGTACCCCATTTTTCTCATCCAATCCAACCATCATTTATTTAGCACCTACTTATTCACCTAAAAGTGGAAGGGTTGGAATAGAGGATATCTAAGATATGTCTCAGTTCTGAATCCTACGGTTGAATAACTCTAAGCTTTATACCTCTTTGCTCATTGATGACCCTGCCTGTTATTTTAATTTTTATATCTCTAGTTTCTTCCAAATAGTAGAGGATAAATGTTTTCTGATGCTTAAAAGGGTTCCAGAGACATAGTTTTGGGGTAATTTAATTATTTTCTTAATAAGACCGGCACGTTATTAATAAAAGGATGGTCATTTGACCATCTGTCTTAAACTAAAAACAATTACGGGGGGGTGGAGCCAAGATGTTGTAGAAGCAACAAGATTCCACAGCTCCCACATAGCCACCTCAAATACCCATAAAATATGACTCTAAACAAATTTTAGGGCTCCAAAACTCGCAACAGAAAAACACATCTCCCGCTGAAGGCAGCTTGGCAGGAAGGGCTCATTGCAGCATGTCGGGAACCGAAACCAGCCCAGCCTGAAACTACAGCTTGGCCCTGGGGTGGCCAGGACAAGCCGCAGCTGGAGCCTTCAGAAGAGTGGATCAGCAGCAGCTGTGGCAGTTTCCAGAATTATCAAGCCATAAGAAATAAAGACTAAGTAAAAGGTCAGTGGAACTCAGCTAAATCTGGGGGAGAAAAGCAGTCTGGCCAAACTGCCTCCAGGGCAAGGAAGTGGCAGAAGCAATGGCCCTGCAGCCACCTCCAAGTGGCTGCTTCAGAGCTCCCGGCCTGCAGACTGCAGGGGGGCCAAGCGATCATTCAGAGGCTAAGTGCTCTTGTGTTGAGTGGCCTGGATCCGGATCATGGTCTTGGGTGGTGGTCCTGGGGAGCATTTTCAGTGAGCCAAAGCTGGTGGGAGCTGCAGCAGCCTCCCAATAACTCTGGAAGCTGCAAAAACCCCAGAGATTTGACATAGAGCTTGCCCCCCTGGAAGCAGAATTCCATAGAGCTAAAAAATCAAGTAATTCACTGGCAACATGAGCAGGCAAAGGAGGCAAAGTAAGAACAGCAATTGAACTCTAGAATCCTTTTTTGGGGACAAAAAGGATCAAAGCGTGGAATGAGAGGAAGACAACACAGTCAGAACTCCCACACCAAAAGCTTCCAATAAACATGAAATATATATAGGGTTTATATATGTGTATGAATACATATTGGAGTATGTATATGTGTGTGTGTGTGTGTGTACATAGAGGGCACATGATCAATTGAATAGGAAGGGACAATACTTTAAAAGGTAAAATTCTGAGGTGGGTGAGGATTAGAATGAGAGGAGACAGGGAGAAACAGAATGGGATTAATTATCTCATATAGAAGAGGCTAGGGATAATTGTTACAATGGAGGGGAAGAACAGGAAGGCAAAAGGGAATGGGTCAACCTTACTCTCATTGAATTTGGCTTAGGGAAGGAATGACATAAACTCTAAA
>CM053596.1:43018329-43149438 GCA_028646575.1 Pseudocheirus occidentalis
AGTGGGGGTGGGTGATGAGGGAGGAAGGGAAAGAATCTAGAACTGAAAGTTCTGTTAATCAAATGTTAAAAATATATATGTATATATATATCATCATCATCATCATCATCATTATTATTATAACTGGGAATTAAGATATACAGGCACTGGGGTAGGGAGACCCATCCTGCCCTACTGGAAATTCAGAGGGGCCAGGGGGAGGACATAGGAGAGAGCAGATTGGGGGAGGGGTCATACAGTAGGATGGCTGTTTTGAGGTGGTGGGTAGGGGAAAGATGGGGAGAAAATTTGTAACTCAAAATCTCATGGAAATGAGTGATATAAACAAGAAAATAATTAATTTTAACAAAAAAAGCCAACAATTATGGCAATGGCTCCCAGTTTATATATCCTTTGAAGCAATGAGTGGCTGCTAGTGACATCATGTCACCTTTGGGCAGATAAATTATCTCTACTCAAGCCTTGGGCTATCCAGACAAGAGGATCTGTCTCCATCTAAACTGAAGTAGAACACAATTGGCTTCCCCATCCTAAGATTAAATTCCTGCAAAGGTTGGATAGGGTCTGACCAAGATGGGGAGAATCAAAGAATCTCATTATCAGTAATGTCATTCAAGAAAGCTGAACTTAAAAATGAGGAATTTAGGAAAATGGGAGATCTCTGGATCTCCCCAAGATATCAGTGATTAATAATCATTTCTTTCAGTTTGTTGAACCGACGGATGGATGGATGAATGAATGGGCAGATGATTAAGTATATACATGCGGTTGCCCAGGTCACCTCCAATACTGACATTCTGGGTTCTAAGGTGCCTTCCATTTTGGACATTCTGTAGTCTATGTTCAAGATGCTCTGAAAGGGAGACAGGAGATGCATGTGCCATGCAAGTCAAATTGCCACTGGCTACCATCTACCCTCAGATGCTGATACAGAGACCCTAGGACCTTGAACCCAACAGCCTTGGGAATAGCAATGTCCCCCAAACCACCAGGCCTGCTTTCAGCCCAGGCCCTGAAACCATTATTAAGGAGAGAAATCTTTTTGGAGAAGTGGCCCACCTTCCTAATGACAATCAGCAACAATTGCTGATCAACTGCCACTAATGGGCAGATGGACCCAAGAGCCTTGGGAATGGAAATGGGAATGGAAGTACCTGCTTCTAGCTCAGCACTCACAGCATTATCTGGGGAGGTGGAAAAGAAGCAATTCATTCTCACCATCTGCCACTCACAGGAGGCAGGTAAGTCAACCTTGCTGATGCAGAAAGAAAGCCTGGGCAAAGAGACCAGAGACAGTGTGCCCCAGACAAGCCAAATCATTACCACCATGACCAACATCTCTTTTCAGATCCTGAGGGAGACAGCCCAGTATCCTGAACCGAAGAGCCTCGGGAACATCAATGCTTCCAGTCCAGTGCCTTCTGCCATTGTCCTGAGAAACAATGCCAATGGAGATGTAACTTGGGAGCTGCTCCTGTGGGTGCTGCAGCCACAGTGACTGAAGACCCAGAAAAGAAAGCTTTTGTCACCAAAGTCCTTGGATTCGTTACATGGTTTGACACTGGAAACTGATATCATTTTATCTGTGGAAATAACTTTAGAGGAATAGCCATCTGCCTTGCCACTGAACCCTAAAAACTATGAGATCTTTGCATCTAACCCAAAGCTAAGACTCTCTATATGCATTGTCTTGCCCATTAGAATGTGTGCCCCTTAATAACATACACACTCAATTGGGTACCTAGAGCAAAGCAGGACAGAAGGGGATAAGAGGGGGGATGATAGAAGGAAGGGTAGATTGGGGGAGAGGGTAGTTAGAAGCAAACACTTTTGAAAAGGGATGGGGTCAAGGGAGAAAATGGAATAAGTGGGGACAGGATAGGATGGAGGGAAATACAGTTAATCTTTCATAATATGACTACTATGGAAATGTTTTGGGTAACTACACATGTACAATCTGTATTGAATTGCTTGCCTTCCCAGTGGGGGCAGGTGAGGAGGGAAGAAGGGAAAAAAATCTGGAACTCGTTTAAAAAAAAAATGTTGAAAAAAAATTTTGTTTTCTTTTACATGTAACTGGGAAATAAGATGTACAGGCACTGGGGTACAGAGATCTGTCTTGCCCTGCTAGAAAGTTAGGGGGTGATGGGGGAAGATATTGGGGAGAACGGATTGGGGAAAAGGGTATTCAGTGGGCTGGCTATTTTGGGGTGGGGGATAGGGAAAGACAGGGAGAAAAATTGTAACTTAAAATCTTGTGGAAATGAATATTGAGAACTAAAAATAAATTTTAAAAAAATGTGTGCCCCTTAAGAGCAGGGGCATCTGACTTTTTTATATTCATTCCCAGTGCTTAGGATATAGTAAACACTTAATAAGGACTCCATTCATTCATTATTCATTCTAAAGCCCCTCCCAGCTCTGACATTCTGTGTTCTAAAGGCCCTCGAAGCTCTGACCTTCTATAAGTTCTGACATTCTGTGAATCTAGACCCTTCCAGAAGTCAGCTAAGCATACCCATGTCAGAGTACTCATAAGAACTCACAATGTGCTGACCATGAATTGTCCTTGCACAAGTCATCATGGCTTGAACAAAGATGGGGACCTTTGGTGGCACCCGCTGTCATTGTCTCCTTCCAGGACTTGGACAAAATATTCTGTTCAAAGACGTTTTTCACTCATTCCTCTCTCCCTTGAAGGCAAATTCCCTTGGTCCAACAGCCACACAAGAGGCTGCATGTGTAGAATAGTGTAGTCTCCAAGGATAAGGCCGACCCAACCAGGCACTGACATGACTCAGTGCTAGCTGCTAATGGGAAGACAAGGACAAAGGCCCCCAAGGCCTTGCTTACCCTGCCCTATTTCCATCCAAACCACTTAGTAACTGACTACTCAAGTTCAGCTGCCTCTGGAAAAGGAACTGCCTTTCCTTCTTCTCCTTCCTTCTCAAAAATATTTAATTCGTTGTGGCTGCTGCTCAGAATCCCCTGGAAAATCCAGACCAGCTCCATAAAACCAACGTATGGCAAGGAGGATAACTGACTCATACTGATGATGCCCCATCACTGTAGGGATGTAGAAAGTGAGGAGAGCAGATGGGCACCAGGCAGGGAAGAAAAGGAAAGATTCCAATGGGCTTCATGATGGACTAGAAAGCATAAAGGACTTCCATTCAAATTTCTGCTCTGCCACTTTATTAACTATATGGCCCAGGGCAAGTCAATGCCCCTATCTGACTCAGTTTCCTAATCTGTCAAACTATAGGCCTGAAATAGCTAGCCATCTACTATCCCTGTAGCTCTAAATCCATGATTCTAGGGTCCCTTTGACATAGTTCCAAATTCTATGTTTGCTACTTACAATGTGACTTTGAGCAAGTCCTTTGCCCCATCTGGATTTCAAGGTTCTTACCTATAAATAATAAGAGGAGATAGACTAGATGGTTTCCAAAATCTCTTCCACACTATTGTTAAAAGTTGTTTTTACAAGGAAAAAAAAGGGGGGGTTAGGCTCCCATCTTAAAGGAAGCTGGTAAAGTTTTTTTTACTAATCATTTATGCACCAATGGGAAATATTTGAGTCAGAATCAAAGATCTTATGCAGACGAACAACTTTTCCACTTGTACAGAGAAGCTACAGTTTGTAATTTTTCTTGATAGAATTGCATTATCATTCATTTTATTAACATTTAGAAGACCTTCTGTTTCTCATTGTGTACAACCTAATTTTTGGTTATGTTTCCTAGGATGAGAGGACTCGCATTGTTCCGCAGCCTCTTTCTTTGGGTGGGTGGGGGAGTTGTCTCTTCCCTCTGATTTTTTTGCTTCAAACCTTTGGAATAAAGTGTTAGATTCAATTGGGTTTCTTGTTAGCATTGTTGTTCTTTGCATTACTTATTTTTTTATTTTTGCTTTCAATTGTTGATAAAAGGAATGGAAAATTTCTAATATATTTCTGTTTTTCCAGGGGAAAATTGTTTTTATGTGCAATTGGGAAAAAATATTTTTTTAAAAAATTCTCCAGTTTTAAATCTCATAATCCTGTGATTTATTTTTAGGGAGGATGGGGGAGGAGATGCAAAAAAATTCTACTGGATGAGGAATTAGTACCTTGGACACTGCCACTTTGGTCATTTTCAATCCTATCAGAGAGCAGAGGAGGGGAGTATGTATGTCATGGTGGGAAAAAACACTGGACAAGAGGTCAGTTAATCTGAACAGGATCCCTCACTCCAGTTTACCTATAATCGGCTGAATCTGCTCCCTCCTCTGAAGATAGGGATCTTTACCCTAATAAAAGATAATATGTATGAGAGTACTTTAAAGCTTTTGAAATGCATTGTCTCATCTGATGCTAACAGTCACTATACAGCCTCTACCACAGAATCCTTGTGCTTTATAAACCTTAAATTGTCAAAACAATCTATGGAATGGAGTGGCCTTTTTTCATCTACCCAGAACTGTTCCATATGGAGTCTGGAGATCAGGACTCAAACCAGCTATAATTTACTTTGTGCAAGATTTACTTTTGTCTTTCTTGCTATTGTCCTGTAAGGACTAGGATCCAGTTTTGCCAAATATTGATTGTGGATTTAAGGGAACTGGAATTTCAGGTCTGTGACCGATAAAGTATTCTAAATGGTCTTTAAAAAAAATTGTGATAACAATCTAAGCCATTGTTATTATAAGTTCTTGTTCATGGGATATGGAGGCTATTTGAGGGCAAGACTTTCATTTTTACCTTTGTGTCCCCCAGCACCATCACCTGGTGCTTAATAAATATTTGTTAAATGATATGCCCAGGGTCAAACAGACAATGTA
Organism: Pseudocheirus occidentalis; assembly: GCA_028646575.1. Taxonomy (NCBI): domain Eukaryota; kingdom Metazoa; phylum Chordata; class Mammalia; order Diprotodontia; family Pseudocheiridae; genus Pseudocheirus; species Pseudocheirus occidentalis. The sequence continues at coordinate 43,023,151 of CM053596.1, forward strand.
TCTAAGGTAAGACTTGATCCCAGGTCATCCTGACTCTGAGCCAACTCTCTATCCCCTATACCACATGTATCATCTTATTTATTCAGGGATTTATTATTTAAAACAATAATAAACTCCCCTTTAAAGGGAGTTCAATTTGGAAAACTATAGAAAAAGGGGGTTCTGGAACCAGACACTCCTCAAGGCAGTAGTTCTTAAAGGTGGCCCATGAGCCACCATTGAGACTAAAGGATTCTTAAGGAATGGTCAATAAACTTGTCTTGTGAATGAGAAGGCCAGCATAGGAGCCAGAAAGAAAAGACTTGCCAGGGCACATCCAGGTGTGGTAGGGAGTTGGTCAAGCCTTGGGTCTCTAGCCAAAACAAAGAAAAATGAGAATAAAAGGTGCTGAGAGAAGGTTACCTACTTCTTTATCTGCATAGACTCATCTCCAGTGGTTAGTAATTCTTATCTCCTCACTTTCCCAGTTCAATCATAGTGAATCCCAGTTGCTTGAATATAAACCAGCCTCCTTGCCCAATCCCTCCTTTCCTGTTCTCTCAACCCTTCCCTCTCAACCCTACCCCTCCAATGTCAGCTGTTTGCCCTTCCCACTGTACTCTCTGGAATGTTCCACGTTGAACAAGCTTCCCTTATTCTTTTAGCATTTGCAGAGACTCTGCTCCTTCTAGATGGCACTCTGTCCCTGGCCAGCCTATCCAGTAATGTACCTTCCCTCAGACTGCTCTCTTCCCACTCACTGGTCCAAGAAGGAGAATCAGAATTCTCCTTAATCCCCATGTTGCTATTTTCCTGGTCTCCTTCTGCTAAAATCACTCAACAATCTCTTATCTTCTGAGTTTATACTTTACTAGAAAAATCAAGTTTCTATTCCATTAGTTTTCTCCCTAACTCAGTATTTCAAACCCATTACTATCAATACCTTCTCTATTGTCTAATCATGAGATCGTCCTTCTTGTCAAGACCAACATGTGTCCTTGATCCAATCTCCTCCTTTCTTCTACAGCCAATTGCCCCCACACTCATTCCCTTATCTCTAATCTACTTTTTTCTCATCTATTGGTTCTTTCCCTACTACCTATAAATACATCCAAGCCTCCATCATTCTTGAAAATTTTCAGTCAGTATCAATCCCTCAAACTACCATCTATTTCTCTCCTTTTCTCAGGCAAACTCCTAGGAAAGAAAAACAAAAAACCAAAACCTGTCCATTTCTCTTCTCTCATTCACTTTTCAACCATTTGCATACAATCTGACTTCTGGTAACATCACTGAGCTGAACTACTCTCTCAAAAATTACCAATGATGTCTTCATTGCAAATCCAACAGTCTTGCCCCTGTTCTTCCTGTTGACCTTTCTCTGTAGCATCTGGTGTTGCTGACTGACCACCTCCTGCTTTCGGACACTCTCTCTCCTCTGGGACTTTGTGACACTGGCTCTTCTCCTAACCGCTTCTGTCTTCAGCAGTGGGTTCATCACCACCCATCCTTTTTCTCCATGTATCTTCTCTCTGTGACTTTATCAGCTCCTGTGAGCTCAATTATCATCTTTGTGCAAATCATTCTTTCAGAATCTAGAATTTAAAGCTCTGCAATTCATGCAACTAGGAATTAAGATATACAGGAGCTGGGGTAGGGAGACCTTCCCTGCCCTACCAGAAAGGTAGAGAGCAGATCGGGGGAGGGGCTTTACAGTGGGATCACTGTTTTGGGGGTGGGGTAGGGGAAAGATGGGGAGAAAATCTGTAATTCAAAAATCTCATGAAAATGAATGATGTAAACAAGAAAATAAATAAAAAATGTATTTTAAATAAATAAATAAATGAATCAGTCCTTGAAAAAAAAATCATTCTTTCATCTATAGACTGATATCCAGTTTTCCTACTAAGGTCTAGTCCCTCACCATTTCTAATTGGTATTTTGAACTGCCCAGAAGCATCTTAAACTCAAAATGTCTAAAACAGAATTCCTTATCTTCCACATTCTCTATTTCTGTGGAGGACACAACCATCCTGCCAGTACTCTATGCTCACAACCTTGATGTTAACTCCTCCGTCCACCTCACCTCACACTTCCCCATCAGTTGTCCAATCTTGTCATTTCTAAGTCCATAACATCTTTCCCATGCTCTCCATGTGAGATGTCACGTAGCCACCTCCCTAGTCCACGCTCTCATCCATCAACTCCCTCCTGGACTACTACAATAGTCTTCTAATTGGTTTCTGCTCCAAATCTCTCCCCACTCCAACTCACCCCCAACTCAGCTGCCAATAGGATTTCTTGAAAGTCTAGTTCTGATCATCTCCTCCCACTCCCACTCAATAAACTCCAGTGACTCCCTACTAGTCCAGGATCAAATAGATGTCTTTTAAAGTAGTCGAAGCTTTGCCAATTACATTTTAAAAAATTATTTTATTTTTGCCCCCAATTACACTCAAGAACAATTTTAACATTCTTTTTAAAAAAAGACTTTATAACTTGAAACTCCCCTTCATATACTCTACAGTACATCTAAACTGAATTTTCTGTGCTTCATAGAAAACATTCCTGCCATTCCACTGACCATTCCCCATGCCCAAATGCTACCTCCTCCCCACAGTCGGCCTCATAAAACCATGGGCTTCCTTGAAAACTCAGCTCAAGCAAAACATTCCACATGAACTCCTTCCTGTTCTCTCTTGCTTCTAGCCCTTCCTCTCCCTCCAAAACTCCCTCTCCAAATTGTGATTATATTCATACAACATATTTATGTGTACACACACACATACACACACACACACACACACACAGAAATGTTTCAACAAGTTCATACTTGCACTAGGACTTTTGGGACACTCTGTATACGTTAAAGTTCCCTGATAGAATGTAGGCTCCCTGAGGGCAGGGACCTTCTTTTTTATATCCCCAATGTCTAGCATAGTGTCTACTGATTAAGGAGTCACAGGAAAACAGATTTAGAACTACAAGAGACATTAGTGAGGATCTAGTCCTCCCCGTTTTACATGAGACAGGTCCAGAGAATAAGCATTAAGGGTTACAAGGAATTTAAAAAGAACAAAATCAAAACCTTAGGCAAACTTAGGGGTCTAGGCTTTGCAGCCCATTTTCTATGGTCCTTTCCCTCTGCCTAGGAGCTCAGCAAGGTCTGTGTTGCCATGTTCCTTGTCTGTCATACAAATGTCTTGGTTTTTTTTAATAGTATTTTATTTTTTCCAATTACATGCAAAGCCAATTTTTTAACATTCTTTTTAAATAAAAATGTGTTTTCGATTTTCTCCCTCTCTACCCTCCCTTCTCCCTAAGACAGTAAGCAACTTGGTATAGGTTATAAATGTACAATCATATCAAGCCTATATTCATATTAGCTATGTTGTGTCGCCAATGTTTCTAATCGACTAATTTATACTAAGGTTTGATACAATGGATCAAGTGCTGGGCCTGAAGACAGAAGACCTGGGTTTTAATCCATCCTCAGACACATATGAACTGGGTGATCCTGAGTAAGTCACTTTACCTCTGTCTTTTCTTTTTTTTTTTTTTTTGATTTTCTGGAGGGGGGAGGGCAGGGTAATTGGGGTTAAGTGACTTACCCAAGGTCACACAGCTAATAAGTGTTAAGTGTCTGAGGCTGGATTTGAACTCAGGATCCATCCTCCTGACTCTAGGGCCAGTGTGCCCTCACTGTGCCACCTAGCTGTCCCTGTCTCAAATTTGCTCAGTTGTAAAAATGGGAATTTTCACAGGGTTGTAAGGATGAAATATTTGTAAAGCATGTAGCATAATTCCTGGCATACAGTAGGTGTTTAATAAGTGCTTGTTCCCTTCCCCTTCCCTCTTTGCAATTTTTTTAAAAGATGGAGAATTGTAGGAAAATTTTGGGTCCCTGGAAGGACGTGCTTTTTAGGCTTCCACAAGAGGAAGCATGTAGAGTAGAAAGAGCAGGGCTGGTCTCTTATATTTTTAGGGATGGTCTTTGTACTTTGTCCCTCCTGTACTTAGCACATAGAATGACTCCTTGGCCCCAAATCTCCCCAGCTGTTCCATGCTCCACCTTGCATCTCTCCCTCTCTCCCATTAAGATAAAGATTTTGTCCAGGACTTTCCTGGAATCTGGGAATGCTGGGAATCCCTCCAGCATCTGTCTGACTTGCCAGCCCAGAAAGCCTGTCAAAGAAGGAAATGAGATGACTTTGGCCTGACCTCTCTTGAATGCAGCTGTATCATCAGCTCTGTGGAATCACACCTCACTTTCGAAATGCTCACAAGCTACCTCTCAAATGATGGTTTTGATAATTTTGCCATAGGTCAAAGTCAAGCTCAGTGGACTAAGACATCCATTCTCTTTCCTTCTGTGAAAATCAAAATTAAATAATTTCCATAATTATTTGATTAAATTGTTTATGATATATTATATAATAACATATTATACATTATTAAATGATTTTAAAAGAAAGGAAAGGAAAGCATCTGGGCAGTGGAAAGAAGTGTCTATTTGTATCCCTAGCAGTTTGCCCAGTGCTTGGCACACAGTAGGCACTTTGACAGAAAGTTTTTTCATTCAATCATTTATTCCCTTAGGGCATTTCAGGCACTTTCTCAGTCCCTCCTCACTTATCTCGGGTTTAATTCCCCCATTAAACAATTCTCATTCAGTCTGAAAATTGTTCTCTTTGCTCAGTAGGTAGAGAGTTCCAGTATGATGTCCAAGGTCAAGCTTCTCCTGAAAGGAGAATACAAAGGCATGGAGAGAAATCTAAATAAGTATCTGGGGATGGGGGCAGAAAAGGTCTTAGAAATCTGGGGGCAAAGAGGAATGAGAACTACACGTGACAGAGAGAAACAAGCCTAGGAAGGCCCTCGGAACAAGTGAACAAACCCCACACAAAAGACCTGCTGGGGTTTGCAATGGAAGCGTTGCCTGTAAAGGACTCACCGCTTAGCAGCAGTTGGCAGGAAGCAGAGCCCTGGAGAGCAAGGCAAGAGGCCTGTCTCCTAGTCTTTGATTTGCCATTGCCCTGTTATACAACCTAAGGCAATCCACTTCCGACCTGGGCCTCAGTTTCTTTATCTGCAAAAGGGAGGGAGGGGAAAGAAGTTTGTACTGGATGGTCCTACCATTAAATGACTTTGGGAAATTAGTGCTTTCAACAGGTGCAAAGTGGAAATTTGCAGGAGGGGATGGACAAGAGCCCCCAGGTAGTATTAAAACATGGTGGGATATGGGGGTGGCTAGATGGCACAGTGAATAGAGCACCGGCCCTGGAGTCAGGAGGACCTGAGTTCAAATCCAACCTCAGATACTTAACACTTACTAGCTGTGTGACTTTGGACAAGTCACTTAACCCCCACTGCCCTGCCCTTCCCCCTCCAAAAAGCAAAAACATGGTAGGATAAGACCCCAAACTATCACAAAACTCAGAAAAGGTATTCACAAGAAAAGGAAATTTTTAGGAAGAGAGTAGAAGGGGGCAGACTGACATTGCCTGTGGTAACCAGAGGTAGTCTTGTGAGAAACTCTAGGAATATGATGATCAAAAGAAAAAATCTGGGCAAAGATTAACAGAATGAGACACAGACGGAATCCTGATCTGTATTCTATTCTAATGACTCTGGACACAGTGAGGAAAACAGAGAAGTTTTCATAAGCAGGGCAGGGTAATGATATTGTCCTGTTGGGGGAATGCAATTTTGCAGATGTTTGCTGGAGTTCTGCCTGCCCAAAGGAGGGCACCTCATAATTTGACTTGCCAACTAACAAAGGGAAACTCTGCTCAGGATCTAATTTTAACAAGAAAAAACTGATTGAGTGACAACAATGAAAATTTGGGAGGAGACCACTATCATGGCAAAATTGTGACAGAAGAGAGGAACTCTGGGAGTAATCTGCCATACAGCCTAGACTTCGGGAGAAAAGATTTCAAAGGGTTCATAGAAAAGATAGGTAAATGTTTCCTCTAAAATTCTGTAGAATTCAGTTCACGGCAAATGGGATACTCTCATAAATGAAATTCTGAAGACACAAAAGGAAAGAGGAGAGGAGTTTAAAGAGAGCAATGTGGTTTCACAGGGAATTGAAGAGCAAACAGTTTTCTAAAAGCCATGTACGGAAGATGAAAGCAAGGGCAGGCGACAGGATGAATACAAAAGCGGGGCACTGTCTTGGAAGGACAGTGTCAGGAATGATCAATCTCAGAAGGAGCAGAGTCTGCCAAGGAAAGCTAAGGACAGCAAAGTGTGTGTGTGTGTGTGTGTGTGTGTGTGTGTGTGTGTGTGTGTGTGAGAGAGAGAGAGAGAGAGAGAGAGAGAGAGAGAGAGACAGGGAGAGAGAGACAGAGAGAGAGAGACAGAGAGAGAGAGACAGAGAGAAAGCTATATTGGTGGAAATGAGGACAAAAGAAGGAACAGGTCAGGGGCTTGAGGTAGATGGGACAGTGAATGGTAAACGGCAAAGAAGCCAGAGTGCCTTTGTTTTTTCTCTTTATTTTTTTCCCTTTTCTCTGTCAAGGAGATGATTTTTGGACTACAAAGGACAGAGCTAAAGTGCTAACAGGATGCTACTCCTGATGAGATCAACCACCGGGCCCTGCTTCCAAGGGCATGGTGGGGTTTGGGGCACGGGGTGGGGTGGGGGGAGCTAAACTGACATTTGTTACTGAGCCACTAGATCGGTGGGTGATCTTTGAGAGATAAAGGAGAATGATAGAAGGGTAAAAGTCCTGATTTTCCACAGAAAAGGAGAAGGGAGCTTGCAGGCTCTTCCCATCTACTGGCTCCTCGTGGCATCTACCACCTAGCCCCAACCTGGGTTTCCAAGCTTATTGTACACTGTCCCTCAAGCTCTGCTAGATAAAGCTCTAATTGGCTTTTACTTGGATCCTCATATCATAAAAAAAGAAACCAAAAGACCCTAGAGTTCAAGTGGGGGGGGGGAACCTTTGGCCTTGAGGCTACATGTGGCATTCTAGGTTCTCAAGTGTGGGGTTCACTCTATTAAGTCTGGATTCAAAGGTCTGTACTTGAGGACTTAGAGGGTTACATGTGGACTCGAGGCTGCAGATTCCCCACCCCTGCCCTTGACCCTACTATCACTTTCAGCTTTTGTCTACATCTCTTCCCTTTCTTAGCCAAACTTCTAGAAAACGCTGTCTATTCTCAGTGCCAGAAGGTCCTCTCCTTTTACTCCTCTACCTTCTGCAATCTAGCTCCTGTTCTCACCACTCTACTCTCTCCAATATGATCAATATCTCCAAGTAGACTAAGTATCCTACGTCCCTAAGTAGCCCAAACCAGACCTCATTCTTCTGAGACACTGCATTTGATAACCTGATCACCCTCTCCTGGAATTCTTTTTCTTCTCCGGTTTTCCTTGACACTGCTACTCCTCCGACTCTCCTTCCCCATCTCCTTTGCTGTCTCATCACCCATATCACACCTCCTAAACATAGGAGTTCCCCAAGGTTGGACCCTAGGCCCTCTTCTCTGCTCTCTTCATTCTTTTGGTGACCTCTTCAGCTCCCTTGGGGTTAACTAGCTGACCTATGCAAATGACTCCTAGACCTAGATATACAATCCCACATCACAGACATTTCAAATTGGAGGCTCTAGAGAAATCTCAAACAAAACACGCTCCAAACTGAATTCCTATCTTCCCCCAAACCCTCTTGTTTTTAGTGAAGGTACCACCAACCTTATCGTTTCCCAGGTTTGTAATATCAACATCATTCTGACTCACTTTCCTTCATCCTTGACATTTCTGCTAAGGAGATGAGAGGCCCTTGATAAATTCAAGTGACTGGGTCCAAATGAACTACGTCCGAGGGAAAATACCAACTTGCTGTATGACGTCTCTTAGTGTCCAAATGCTTCCCTTTGTTCACAGTCCCAGGTTCAGTTCAAGGACCATCAATTCTTATTTGGATCGCTGCCCCTGATTGGAGTCCCTTCCTTGTCTCCCCTTGCTCTAGTCCATCTTCCACACAGTGGCCAAAGTGATTTTCCCGAAATGCAGATCTGACCACGCTACTCCTTTACTCAATCACCTCTACCTCTAATAGTGCCCCTCTATGACCTAATATTTAATTTTCTATTTTTTCTATTAATTTTTCTACTTAAGGGGCAGCTATGTGACACAGTAAGTATTGCACTGGCCCTGGAGTCAGGAGTTTGAATCTAGGCTCAGATACTTGACTCACTTACTAGCTATGTGACCCTGGGCAAGTCACTTAGACTCAATTGCCCTGATTTCCTCCCTCCAAAATTAAAAAAAAAAAAAAAAAAAAAAAAAAAGCTCTATTCAGGTTCCAAAGTCCTTACAACCCTAGCATCAATTTATATTTCTAGTTTCACTGGACTTAACTCCCATCTCCTGTACTTTGCAATACAAACTACCTTCTGTTACTCACACGATGCTCCATCCCCATCTCTTCACACTGGCTGTCTCGAGAATACACTTTCTTCTCACCTTCTACAATCCTTCTGTTCTTTCAAGATGCAGCTCAAATACTGTAACATAGAGCCTTTCATGATCCCTTCAACTGTTAGTATCCTCCTTCCTAGCCACTAAGCTACCTGTTTCCTATGTGGAATAGGCAGCCTTGAGAAATAATGGGGCTTCTTAATCATTTGTTAAATATAAAATAATAGTAACATAATTTATATAGTGCTTTAAGGTTTGCAAAGCTTTTTTTTTTACAAATGTTTTATTTGGTAATCACAAAAGCACTAGTAGTTAAGTGCTATCATCTTATTTACAGCAAGAAAACGAAGGCAGGTGTAGTTTAAGTGGTTTGCCTAGGTTCACACAGCTAAATATCTGAAGATGGATTGGACTTCTGGTCTTCCTCACATCTACTGCTTCACCTAGCAGAATTATCAAGGGGTTTCATGTTCAAGGACAGGTTACACTAGGTAGCCCCTAAAATCTCTTCCTCCTCTCAAATACTGAATTGAATATTAATTCATCTTTCCTTTCCCCACCCAAGATAATTGGCTACAAAAAAATCATGAAAACAAGATGGAGAAGGTATGGCCAGGGAAGAGTTCATCTGAATAAAAAAACAACACCAAATACTCACAGAACTGAAGACATTGAGATAAATGTGAATGCAGCCCAGGAACTGTAAAGCATCCCAACAAATGGAAAGCATAATTGCAAATGAATCAATTAATTAAAAGGCATTTATCAAGCAATTACTATGGTCCAAAAACAAGGGAAAACAATCCCTGCCTTCAAGGAACTAATAATACTCTAACAAGGAAGACTCCAACAATGTTGGTGACCATGGAGTATTTTGGCTTGGAGGGACTGGGGAGTGGGGGACAGCCAAAAAGTATACTGAAACAACTTTCTAGTAGCAATGGCAGGACTGATTTGATTATGGAGCCAAGAATCAGAGAGCAATAAAGAGGAAATGTAGATGGGAAAACACAAAAGACACACACACACACACACACCCTTGACAAAGCCAAGAAAATCAAGGGTTTCAGATCCTGTCCTGTTTTTTTTTCTTCCCTTCCAATCACAAGCTCAGCATTCTTAGGTCAAAAGATCATAGATTTAGTTGAAAGTGGCTTTAGAGGTCATCTAGTCCAAATTGATTTTGCAAATAAGGTAACTGAGAGGGAAAGTAACTTTCCTAAGACCACACATAGGATCAGTCATCTATCTAAAGCTTAAAGGGACATCAGAGACCACCTAATAATCCAACTCCTTCATTCTACAGATGAGGAAACCAGAGGCTGACACAGCCACAAAGAGCTAAGAACTGAAGGCAAGTCCTCTGACTCTGGAATTGGCAGGCACTCTTCCTATACGACCTTGCCATGCGGACAGAGGACAGTAGGGCAGGAAAGAACAGAACTTACTGGGAGAGGCAGTAGTCTCTCCCGGGCTGGCATCATTATAAGGCTAGTAGAAATTTTCTTTCCTCCTTTCTCTGACTCTGAGGACTCATAGTACAAACGGCAAAATGGCAGTACTTGTTCAAAGTCTAAGCCAGGGAATTCACCCAACAGCTCTGCTTTAAACCTGGCTCATTCTTCCATCAGGGAGCAGTTTCATTTCAAATGCACGGGCACAGACTTCCTTAAATGAATCAAAAGCTGGGTTTTTCTCCCCCTCCTGGGGAAATTAGACCTTGCTCTCTATTTGAGATCAATATCCTAATTATGCTGGACAGGCACTTAGCACTCATTTCTAAGAACAAGTGGGCAGGAAAGAGCAGGCGACCTCCTTTGTGAGCAGTGTGTGGGGTGGTGCAGTTTAAGGAGAGTAAGCATCTCAGAAGATGCGGACTTCTAGGGTGGTAATCCATTTTTCCTGTTGCTGACTCTTTGTTCTAACTCTACTGGACATACCTATGAAAAGCTGGACTGAATGAATGGGTAGCCCTTTGAAAATTCCAATTGTACAACGCCAAGGTGGGAAAGGGACATTTAGACTGAGGGTACCGATAGAGTATCATGTAGTTCTTGGAATTCAGCCCAACAATAATGAGAATGCTCTGATCCCCATCACACGGTCTTAATATATATAACATAGAACAGGAAAGACTTTTTCAGCTATTTGGAGAAAAATGCCACCACCAACCCTGAACTAATGTGGACAGAGACAGTTTCCACCAGGGTCCTAAGCATCTCATAGTGAACTGGTATTTCTATGATGTGTGTTAAGAATTAATAGATGTTCTCCCTAGGACTCAGGAAGGCAGGCAATACAATGATCATGAGGCTTCATGATGAAAGGTTAAAAAAAAAAAACCTGTTACTGGATCGTTTCCAAATTTGGAGCCATAACTGGGAACCAGGGTATCTGTATTTCTGTGCCTAGTCAATACTAAGTGTTTTTAAAATGATTATTGACAAAATACACTATAATCCACTATAAGAGTAAAAAACACTGAAATGCTTATGTTCATTTGGTGACCAATTAAAAAAAATCCCTTCATGGTCAAAGTCCTTTAAAATGGCTGAATCTATGCCTACAAAATATACTGGGCAGATTCCACTTAAGGAAATCAATGCCTCCAGACCGTTCCAAGGGCACAAAACTGAGCAGATTGTGGGAGAACCAGGCAAGAGATAATGAACTGGAACCATGCTTGCGGAAGGACACAGACCTGTCAGAACACAAGCAAAAAAGGAGCAAAACATTGTAACAAGGGGTGTTGAAAGGATGTTAGAACTCCGAACAGGAAAGAGCCTTTAGATCATGCAGATGACTTAAAACCCTTTAATTAATTTGAAAGACACTGAGCCCTTCTGGGTGAATGAAATAGTTGAGCTTAGAGTAAAGTTAAAAATTTCATTTAACCTTCTCATTTCACATTCATTCCTCTGTCCATGGCCTCCAATTTTCGGTTCAAGTTACTAACTAGTCACGGTCTGAAATTCTGGCAAACATGGAAATAGCTGGTATTGACTGGTACTTGCCTTACTCAATATACCAGCTGACAATCTGTGGGGACTTCACCAGCCAGGAATAGGTATCTTAGTAAAGTCAGGATTGTGGGCTAGCTTTTAGAACACTAAATCCCAGGTCCCTCTGCACTACACCATGGCAAGATGACTAACACAATTCAGTGATCTTCTTTGGCACAAGTACATGGAAAACACATGTGTACACACTCGAATTAATTGTGTAAGCAAGCTCTGGCTTAACATTATATAACATTGGTGGTATAAGGTGAATTCCCCTTTCCAGTTTTCTTTTTTTTGGTGGTTGTTGTTCATCTGTGAGGCAGTAACAATGGCAAGGGCAGGTGTATTATTAGCTTTTTGAAGGGCAATTGGGGGTTAAGTGTCTGAGGCTGAATTTGAACAAGTCCTCCTGACTCCAGGGCCGGTGCTCTATTCACTGTACCACCCTTTAATAATACACCCTTAGGTAGGTGTATTATTAAAATTTGGGTTAAGAGTTGATGACAATATGGACTTGATAACATTATAGCAGAACAGCTATAATATTGAATTGAATAAAGAAAATATTGAATGACATCGCAAGTGACCAATTCAAAAACCAGTTCCAGAGAAGTGAACTCTCTGAACAGAGGTGTCTCACATACCTATAAAGGTATGAGACAGACACCTGTCGTCAGACCTAGGGAATGAATTCCCACCCTGAACATAGGAAGTCTATTCGCTCTCCCTTGCTGCTTTACCTTATGGGGTGAACCAACTTTGTACTTGACTCAGTTTAATTAAATTACTAGGTAAACCTAAAGAACCTGTTGCTAGCCTTTGGTATAAGACTGTGCCAAATCTGGGTCTAGGTTATCGTAAATGTTACCAAGTTGTAAATACTTGCCCTGGACTATAAAAAAAAATGGAAAAGGGCATCTTCTCCCTCCTGGACTCCAAAATGCCCTGATAGTTCACTAGGGTAAGGGAGAAGGCATGGTTCTAGCAGTCGTATTGCACATGTTAATTGCCAGTAAGCTTGGCAGTAAGTCATCTGAGGGGCTTCAGAGCTAAGCCAAAGATCACCTGACATAGGCCGCTCCTGATAAGGAGCAAGAAGCTATGATTTGCCCCGGGCCACACTGACCCACCCAACACCCGTCCACCCACCCTAAAGCCCAGTTCTGCTTCTACAAGCCACTGGACAGATATCCCATCATTGATGTCTCCTTAAGAGAGGCAGACCACTATGCACTCTCTAAGGTCCACTCCGCCATATATGTCAATGTGGATATAAAGGGAGAGAAAGGACTAACCTAAGAATGAAAATTAACTCACAGGACTAAAGGAACTCAACCTGAAGAGGACCATGAGATGAAAGAACCTTTTCTTCTCCCATAAAATTCAATGGGCTAAAAAAAAATGCTACAATCAAAAAGCGCTCTTAAAAAATAAAAACCTCTTGCTGGAAGGACAACCAAGGCAAAGGCCAAGGACAAAGGTGCCAATTTGGTCAGATTTTCCTACAAATCTTATTTCACATAAAACCATATACATCAGCAAAAATAACCCACATTTAACAGGTTTCTTTTCAAAATGTGCCTAGACCAAAGCATATTACCCTAACAGGATAGGACTGCAGGTTACTGTTTGCATTGGAGTACCCACCCTAGGGCCCACACAGCACTCCTTGTGATTTTTTCAGAAATACTCACATACCCGGGGGAGGGGATGGTGATATTAATTTACCAATTTTATGGGCAAAGAAACAGAGGGAGACATTTGAGGGCACATCTGAACTCTCTCAATGCACATTAATTTATGCCATGCTGCACCCTGGTCATGCTGGTCCTGGTTCTATAGATTTAAAACCTTCAGAGATAGGATGTCCATAAGCAATGAGATAAGCAATGTCCTCAAAGGACGCTAAGAAATAGGTTGACAAAATTTTCCTTTTAATAAAAGATTTTTTAATCCAAGCTGTAGAATATTTTAATCAGGATCTGATGAACAAATACAAAACAAAGTGAACACCTAAGTATTATTGAATCACTTGGCTATGACAATATGGGAAAAATTCAAAATGAACTGGGTTCAAGGCCAGCTTCTGACAGACTGTCTTCACACCGCAAAATTCTTTCCCTCAGCCTCAAATCCCTAATTTACAAATTGAGAAATGCTATCTGTTAATAACTCACAGGGTTGTGGCAAGGAATAGAAAAGCTCTTGCAAGGTTAAGGAATCTATAGATCTTGGCTAATATTTAATTAACTTTTCAGCTCTGGTGGTTTCCTCAGAGGTCTGCTCCTGGGTATCTGCTTTCTGTAATGGGTAGTGATTTCAGAGCGTGCTCCACTGAGGAATTTCCTCAAACAAAGGGAATGAAGACCTCTAGGACTGAGTCTTCTAGAGCAGGCTAGACCTCCAGAGGTTCCACATGCCTCAGCTTGGCTCACAGAGTCAGCAGGGGTCTCTGGGGGGGAACATTAGCCATTGTCACTCATGTAATGCCTCTTCTCGTGTTATACAGCCTGAACAGGGCAGAAAGTTAATTATTCTAAATAGAAGTAAACTCACTAAAATTATCTTGTCTCCCAGGCAAAACAGGATACAGCTCAATTGCATAGATGCTGCCACTGTTATGTCGACTTTGAGTGTTTACATATTAGTTGCAGAATTAGCTAATGAAAATGAGAAGAAAACTGGTTGGAAAATCTACAAGTGCCTTTCCACAAATCAATATAAAAACCTACACACATACAATGCACATGAAGAACATGAGGGAAAAAACAGACAATGCTGCATACTTTAATAAGGTATCCACAATTCAGATAACAATTTACTCCAATATATTTGCAAATACAGATAGAACAGTCAATGGACCTTCAAAATTCCATCTTGTACCTGTTTTCCCTATACACAAGGTCAAGAGCATTGAATACAACCTGTTTTTTTGCAAATTGTATCTGCTTACACATCCCAGTTTACAGTACTTGGCCTACATAATTTTGAGGCTGTGTTTGCAAGGAAAAAGACCCTAGTTAAAAAAAATGCTATCAACAGCAAATTGAGAAAAATAGATCAACTTTCTGGGGGTTATGTACAGGAGTGAGGGTGTTGATCCTGAGACCAAGGCCCAAGGCTCTTGTTGCAGCCCCAGAACTGTCTGCAGGAAAAGGAAGGCAGCCGTGTCAAGCACTAAAGAGGAGCAGAGCAGATGCTTGCTGAAGACTTTACCTTGGGAAAGAAGATGCTGGGGGGGGATCATTTCATCTAAGACCCAGCCCCCTTTTCCTGGTACAAAATTAAGAGGTTGGAGGCCAACGTCAAGATGAGCTTGCCCCAGTTTTTTTTTCCAGTCCCTTTCCTGTTCTCATTTCAAAGCCACCATCAATAACTCTCCAGCTGCTTTTCATAGGATGGTTTTTGTCAATTCTTTGTGCTACTCTCACTATCCCACACATGCTAATTAAATATTCCCCCACCTCCTCAGGGAGCACAGATTGAATATATTACAGAAACAGAAAAAACAAACAAGGAGTGATAATTTTACAGTACAACCATCATTATTTTCATAAAAAAATGAGTTGCAAAGGGATGCCATCAAGATTAGTGCCCCACCCCTCCATGAAGAAATGTTCTTCATTAAGTCTATTTTCTGAGTTTAATTCTTAGCAATGTTTCATAAAAAACAAAAACACAAACACAAGCCTTAAAACAACCACCACAAAAACTGAGTGGCAGCATCCCAGCCTTCCTCAGCATCCCTGGCATAAGCTAACTTAGAAACACTCGATGGAGTCAACAGCATTTGTGAAAGAGGGGCATACACCAGTCCTGAAGTTGTACCAAGTTATTTTTCAGGATCGTCAAGACAACCTGCTGGCTTCTGGTGGCACCTGACAATCTGACTAGTTAGTAGCAAGCAGTATAAAATATCATTATAGCCATATATATTTACCACAGAGAAAAACAACATTTAATTAGTTATAAAAAGACAACGTACTTCCTGGGCATTCCAGAACACAAATGAATTCAGGGAAACAATGGACCAAAAGGGACTGAGTGTGGAGAGGGAAGGGGGAGAGAGAAGAATCTGTTGTCCGGAAGAGCCACATACTGTCCAAATCCACTTTCAGGTCCATCAATCTTCCTGATATGGACGTCACTTTAGAGAAGGTCAAGCTGGTGCTTCCAACCTGACAGGGAGGCAGGATGTGCTGGGTATGGCTCACTCTAGGCAGTGGCATCTTCAAGTTGCTACCCAATTAAAGTGGTTACAATTTCCCATCATTCCTAAAACACAACTCAAGAAAAGGACCCCTGAGGCTCAAGATTCCCATTTATAATCAACACTCCAAAATGGCTGATTTCACTAACCCTGGAGACCAAACACTGGATAGCTTTGGTGGGTAGAAATGCTAGATATTTTTTTCCACAATTAACAACTTATTTACTTTCATGCTTTATTGAAAGTATAACAGTGGATTAAAGACAGGTATTTGTAAGCAGGTCTATAAAGAATTACTTATGATAGAACTTTGTTCATCTGCTGCAGTACAAATCCTTTTTATGGACAAATGCCTCTGGTATGAAATTTGAGCAAGGAAATACAATTGGATTTCATTCCCTTCCCTCTACAAATTTTTGTATGTAAACATGATATATTGTTACTGCTACTAAACTTCTTCAGCCTTAATCCGAGCCCCACCCTTTACCCGAAATTCCCCTCCCCCCTTAAATATAAAATGGGAAACATTTCCTTGAAGTCTGATGTCCTTCAGTGCAATCTGCTTTATTTGACATAAGGCATTTGGGACAGTCACTTTGAATGGATTCCTGCCTTCCGGAAGAGTCAAGCAACCATTTATTTGTAAATTCACTTTTGCAATAATGCCCTAAAATGTCAAACTCCTCCTTCCCTTATGGTCACTTTAAGCAGTCAGCAATTTTTCATATTATTAATGTCCAAGGAGACCAGTCCCTGGGAAAGGGGAAAAAAATTTAAGAGTTAATTATTTAAAAGATGACACCAGCAATAATGATTTCTATGAGAACAAGCAAATAAGCCCCTTAAGGTCTGAGTCCTCTTAAAAGCACAACACCTGGTATAAGCCTTAGACTTAACTGACTGGACAAAAAGTATCGAGAAAGTCCGATTACCTGGATGCTCACAAGCCCTCCCTTGTCTCCAAAAAGCAGTTAAATGGCTTCTACATCAAGAACTGAGGGAAAAGTACCCTTTACAAGTCTTAATTCTTCTAGAGTCCCTCCTCATACTATGGGCACTACCCCATCAACCAGTGGGCAAGGAGAGTTAGAGGATGCAAGCTTGAGGGAATGGAAGAACCTAGGAAGGGTTAAAGTTTGGGGACATTTGGACACATTTCTAAGAAGCTGAAGACACTGGGGGTGGGGGGGGAGAGAAGAATCAAAAGGGATTAATTATATATGGAAACAGTGTGGTAGAAAAGACAGGAGGGGACAGGATCAAGGGTATAGGTTGAAGGATGGGCCTTTGTCAAAGATAATGCAGAGGCTAGAACAAAGGAGAACAGAAAAGCAAAGGAAGTCTGATTTATCTAAAGGAACTAACATTTGGAAAGCTTACTGTTTGAAAAGGGAGGGACACAAGTCTACAGAGGAATATCAATTCCTCTGGAAAACTACTTCTGGCAAACTACAACTACAAATGAGCAACTTTGCTAAAACCTAGGATTAGGAGAAAGTGGAAAGAGGTTAAATGTGAATCAGGAAATACAAAGGGAAAGGAAAGAGCCCCATGTAGCTTCCGAATCCCTTTTACTGGCCCAGCCAAATAAGCGCTAGAATGAGAAAGAGACCTCTGCTACTTTCTGTTATCAAGTGCTTCCAAGTGTTTAAGAAACCAGGGGTGAAGCTGGAATTTTTTAAAAGCCACATTTAACTAAAATGAATTGTTGACACAGGCTCATGATGAAATTTAATTTTAAAATCAAATTTCACATTTTGTGTTAATGGAAAATTACAGCAAGCCCCTGACATTCATGAACAAAATGACATGCATCTTACCTTTAAATCCCTCTTCAGGCATACATACTGAAAAAGAAGAATGTCAAATTGAAAAACTTTGTCAGGAAAGCAAATGATGTTCAGTGACTATAGAGTGTATAAGCTTTTTTCTTTGGTGAACCTGATCACCTAAAATTGGTTCTTTAATAATGACTAACAATTTTCCCTGCTGGGTCTCTGGAGGCAAAAGAACAGATATTTCATGTGATGATTACATCGCTATGAACTCTAGTTAACTTTGAAAAGCTAACTAGAAAAAAAGTTTAAGTGTTAAGCACTATATTAATTCTGAGGCATGGGACAGAACTACAGAAACTGATGTGAAAGGAAAAAAGCAGAGCAGAGCCAAGAAAACAAGATGCACAATGACTCCAACAAGGTCAACACCACACCCACACCCACACCCACACCCTCTCTCTCTCTCTCTCTCTGTGGCAAAAACAAAGAACAACATGGTTCAAGCCTGGAGACTGGCTCACAAGCTGTGGCTGAAGTTGGAAACCGACCAGTGCTGTATTACACATCTTTTCAGACTTTTAAAAATGTATTGATCAGTTATGCTGATTTTTCCTTTACTTTTTCTTGCCTTTTGAAAATTTAAAATATTTAATAGGAATGTTTATGTAGAGCCTAAAACAGATTTTACACCCATGTCTTGGGGAGGGGAGAAAATTTGGGGAGAAAGATGAATGTTGAAAAATAAAAATAAAAGAATTTTAAAAATCATAAGCAGGAGAGGCAGCGAATAGAGCACCGCCCTGGAGTCAAGAGTTCATATTCGGCCTCAAGACACTTAACACTTACTAGCCATGTGACCTTGGGCAAGTCACTTAAGCCAATTACCCTTCCTTCCTTCACCTCCCCACCCACAAAAAAAGGAAGCACTGCAACAGAATGTTTTCAAGCTTAAAATTTTTAAATAATGTCCAAAAGTATATGGCATCCAGTTGCTAGAAAATTTTTTCTAGGGGAAAAACTGCTTCCTTACCTTGCATAACATCATCCATTGCTGCATAATCTGCTATTGGTTCATCTGCCTAGAGAGGGAAAGAAAATCAAAATCAACCAAAAAAATCTGAAGTTTCTGTTTCAAGAGGAAGTAATTCTAAAGAGGAAACAATCAGATTGAGCCCCTAAAGTCTGACATTGCAATGTATACTCTGAACCCACTTATGAGAGAAGGTCAAAAGGAGTACTTTCCAAATTCCAAAGGAAACATCAAAAGCAGAGCACTGTTCTCCCCCTGAAAGACATTCTTGACTTCAGGACTTAAGCACTTCCTGTGCTTATCAGAATCAAGTACAGGCACCTTCAATAATGTGTTGTGCTGGGTGTTGGAGGAGGTGGGGTAGTGATAATGATGCACAGAGAATCACTAGCAAGTTCAGTTAGGAACACCAGTGTTAAGAAATCATCCTTCCTGACATGTGGTTGAAGTTGTTCTGGGTTCTTCTACTTGTACAGGTCCTATTCCCCCACATCTCATGATTAAGTGAAGCATTATCTCTCTGGCAACTCACAAATGCAATTGGATTAAAGCTTTGATGAAATAATATCTCACCTCAAAACTGTGCCTAAAGGGCGGGCTGGCACAGGCTTCCAAACCTCAGTCTTTGACATGATGGCCTGGATCACATACTTAAGAGCTCAGGAGGTCGGAGTTCAGCTTGTCTCCTGAGCCTTCTAGATCATGCCTAAATAGCCCAAGGTCACAAAGGTGACACAGAACAACAGCAGAATCCAGTGTCCTGCATAACATGCTGCGTTCAATGGCAGTCATCTTAAAGAATTTTTAAGAATTAGCTGGTCAGGCTTGAGCTCAAAGGGCAGAACTATGAACAGCAAGCAACAACAGTAAGAGTTTAAGACAAAGATGCCCAAATAATACATATTCTCCCAAAAGCATGACAGGCACTGGGTTCCATGCACCTCATTAGACAAAAAGGCAGCATGATACAGGGAATAGCCTACTGTATGAATGTGTCAAGGAGGGGGATGGGCATGATCCTTAAAGGCCCTTCTAGGTCCAATCTACACTTCACTCTCCAAGGGCACTCCACTTTGACGTAGAACAGCTGTACTTTTGGAGAAGCTCTTTCTTAAATCAAGCCAACTGCTCCTAGCCCTGTTCTGTTTGGACAAGCAGAATTATTTCTTTTCTAAGTGAAATCTCTTTAAATACTCAAAGATACCTATTTTATCCTTAAACATCAACAATCCTCTAGACTTGGAGCAAACTCTGACTTAGGTGTAGGTGTGTTTAAAAGGGGATTCTTAATCCACAGGCCTTCAAGGAGTCTATAAGACATCACAGGGCTATATAAACTTGTAATGGGCAAAAGAAATAGCAATTATACTTCAATATGCTTTTTATAAACTTCATTATTTCATTTTGTGCACTTAAAATACTTATTCTTAAACCAATCCATAATGTTTACTGAAATACCAAGTGGGTATATGTTAACAAAAGGTTAACCCCAGGCTGAACAGTGTTTTCCTTTTATACCTAAATCAATAAGTAAATGACCACCCAGAGGAGCAGAAACTTAGGGAAGTCCCTAACGTAGAGTTTTGTAATAATTAGTAAATGGGAGTTGTCCCTGTGTTTACCTCGGGTTTGGCAGTTCTATACTATCTACATTTTCCACATAATGGTAAAATCCTGAGGGAATGGAAATGAAATACATACCCCATTAAAATTTAGGGTTGTGTGTGGTAGGGAATAATGAAAAGGGGAAAAGAAATGAAGACCAAATGACCTGTTGAAAGATAGAGATAACATCCCACTTCAATCACTCTCAGTGCCTCGGGCCCAGTGCTATTAGGGTTGGGGATGGAAAGTCATACTAGACATATGGGGGGGAAAAACACAGGGACAAGTGTGAAGATGGGCCACAGTGCCTCCAAAACACTGCAGCACAGAAGCTCATAACCTCAGATGGTCAAAACCACAAAAGTTAATAAGCCTTTGATATCTCTCCTATCACAGTTATGGAAGAATTTCTAGTACCACCTAAGAACTTGGTGACATTATACCCTTCTCATTACTGCCCCAGTCTGAGAATTACATAATATAATTGTATAGAAGATAAAAGGAAAACGTCGTTTTAAATACGGGGAATTTTCATTAAGTCTTATAGAACTTCATCAGTTAGGTGAGAACATCTTTCATTTAAGTAACTAAGTAAGTATTACCTTTAACAAAATAACTGACTCAGGAATCACGCCTAGGGTACCCAAGGTAGCTGTGTCATCATTGAGGACTTTCCCATCAATTGAGAGATTCTGGTCAAAAGGAGCTACTGAGAAGGCGTGCATGATCTGTGTTAATACAAAACAGAATGTGTTTGTACAAAGGGGGAAAAAAAAAAATTCTCCTCTGAACACAAAGTAATAAAGGCAATCTGAAAAGAGAACAGGCTTCATAGAGTACAAAAGCCTGGGAAGAATTCAAAGTCAACTGACTTGTTGAATTTCCATTAAGGCTCAGATCCTAATTATCTTGGGAACATGCTCAGGAGGCCTTGGGAGGCACAGAGATGGAATTAAATAATTACTGTCTTACTTCATGGTTCCTTTTGTTCCCCACCACCTACAACAAAGGCTAAAACCGGCAAGGAGGTTGACAGGGGAGGAAGGAAGGCACAGCATAAAGGGCAAAGTACAGGAGAGCTAGCCTATGAGACTGGCTATCTCTCACTCAAATACCTGCCCAAGCTTTGCCTATCTAAAGACTACCTATCAAATTGTAACATTTTAGACCCACATTTCCCAACTATTCTAGCCTACAGATTCTTCCCTGTACCAGCTAAGCACAAGCACTATGCCCAGCTAATAAGGCACCGTATAGTGCTTGGCTATCAAAAAGGGCAGTAACTATTCCTTTAAAAAAAGGAAGTTCAGCTACCCTTAAACAGCCCTGAACATTGTCATCAGAAAAGGCGCAGATAAAAAAAAATAAATAAACCACACTGAGATCTAGGCTGAAAGTACTACAATTTATTTTATATTGTGCCCATCTTACACAGGAGAAAACTAAATTACCAGGAGCATAAGGATCATTACCATACTGCTTCTGTGAGGGACACCTGCAAGTCCTACTGCATAGACCGTACCAATAGCCAAAAGGGAATAACTGGACTTTCACAGATCCTCTAAGGGAGAGTGCCTCAACAGCTTTAGACTTCTATTTCTGATGCAAAATATAAGCAAGACTATGGGTATTTAATTTAAGAAATAAGAGAATTTAAAAGAGGACAATTATTAATAATCTCCATGAAAATAATTTTAACTATTTAAAAAAAAAAAAGAACACTTGATAGAAAAAACTGAACCAAGTCAAAGGCTACAGGCAGATGAAGTTGAAGCTTTTGAGAAAAAAGTAATTTGCCGATGACAAAGCAAGTGAGTCTCCAAAATGGGACTGAAACTGACAGCCCAAATCAACTTCACCATGCTGCCTTTCTGCATGATAGGGACGAGACACTTAATGTCTACTCAATATATAGAACCTAATATACAACAAGGAAAATATACAAAGTAATAATGTCTAATTATATATATATATATATATATATAAGGCTCTTCAGTCACAGAAAAAAATGAACACTCTTGGCTTAGAAAAAGTTATCAGGGCAGCTGGGTGGCTCAATGAATAGAGCACTGGCCGTGAAGTCAGGAGGACCTGAATTCAGATCCAGCATTGGACAACTTACTAGTTAAACACTTATTAGTTAAAAAAAAACAAGTCACTTCAACCCACTTGCCCCGCCTGCTCCCCCCCCCCCAAAAGGCAAAGAATGTTATCCTGGAATATCAACATTTACCCTGAATAAATTAAGGTGTGTTTTAAGTTTTACAAGTGTTTTTTTTTCACAACTCCAGGTAAGAAAAATATCACTGCCCATTTTATAGTCAAGAGGGTTCAGAGACCTGTTTCTTTTAGAGGTTGATAACTGTTCAAAAATATGGTACTGAACAGGTAAGAGGCTCTACAAAGGAAGCACTGCCCACTTTAGAAGTCAACATACCTTGTTTGTATGGACTCATTTCAGAACTTTTAAAAAACACATGAATCCCTTAAAAACAAAATCCGTTACCTGCATACCTTGTAGGATAAAATCTAACGGAAGATGGTTGCCCACTATTTTTCCTCACCTGGATTTTTAGTTCTTTTAATGTCTGATTAGCTGAAACAAGTAGTGCCTTCTCTCCCCGAACTTTCCGGTGCCGCATACTTCGTCGAATGACCTGCTTCTGATAGACAATATAATTCTGATGGGCTATTTTCTGCCTCTTTGTTCCACCATTGGTCTAGGAAAAAGCAACCAAAAGGAGCTAAATTATAGAACAGAGCTTAATGGAAAGGAGACAAGGTCCAACTTAGGAGGAGCACAAGACAATGTAGAGGTGGGATAGAGGGAGGAGTTCGCCAGAGCAACCTGAAGAAAAAGGTCCCCTAATAGACCAGCAGTGGTCTTCTGACACTGTTCTTGCCACACAACCCTCCCAATTTTACCAGGCAAACTGGAATTCTAGCTGTTTTAAGGAGGTATTCAATGTAGAAAATCAAAGAAAACAGCACCATAAAACTCAACTCAGGAGTTCACTAACCAATACCTCCAATTACAAGCCAGTGACCTTGGGCAAGTCACCAGTATAGCACCGCAGGGATCCATTTTAAATGGGGGTTAAGGGACATAACACAGATGTGATAGAAGAGAGCCAAATACCATGTGAGATGCATGTGAGGATATTAGAGGAAAGCTCAGGAATTCAGAAAATAACTAGTTGAATTCAACTTTGGAAAGACTTAAGATAGAGAAGAGTCATAGGACTGCAGCTTCAGTAAGACTGGTACAGAGATTGCATGTAATGTCTCAAATACCACTTCTCAGTTGTTAGCCAAATAGTGCGGGGTGTGCAGAGTGCACATGGAAAGATAAGAGAAAGCAACAGGGACACGGAAGGAGGAGAGAGAGGACACTGAGCTGTGCTGATAAATGTGTAAGATCACAGCATGACTTCAGAACATACTGATACATTGGGCTGGGAACAGTGAAATTAAGAGAACAGCTGATCAATGAAGGGCAGGAACCTTCTCAGATATATTCCTACACCAACAAATACTTTAGGAGAGGCTTTAATTATTAACTGAACTGCAAACCATACTACTAAAATGGGGGAAAAATCATTTTATCTATTAATGCTAAATCTCAATTTGAGAGGTGACTTCTCTGAATCCAAACTATCCACAAATTCCCTTTTTTTCCAATGGGTCCTATTTCCACAGCCTCTAATTTTGGGATTCCTGACTACAATTTTCTGCAAAAGCAAAAAAAAAAAAAAAAAATCCAAAAGCACTAGAGTCTCTTCTTGGATAGCTTGTGTAAAACTGTGGAACGTTCAGACCTGCTCATCCATTGTTCCTCAGCATTACTGATAATGTATTAATGCCTACATTAATCAAAACGTAAAGCTTGAATACTGTTAGAAAATTTTTATTCATAAAAAAATGCAAAGGATGTTTAAATGATGAAATGGAAAACATTACAGTCAGATAAAAATGAGAACTGATCAAGATTAAAATGTCAAATTAATTCTGGCATTTCATTAGCATCTTTCTCAGAGCCTTATGAGATTCTTTCTGGATCTTAGCTCTTAAATTGTTATTATTCATCCTATTCTTAAAAGTGTGAGCACCTCTAAAATAATTGGCATTTCCCTGGATAAACATGATAGACTCCGCCTCAACAGCCCTTGCTAAGTTTTCTTCTTTAAGATTTCCTCAAAACAACTTGCATTATTATAATCCTGTTCAGAATCACAGCCAACAAATGCCAGAGATGAAACTTTTATAGCCAGGTTTCTTAAAGCTGGGCAAACCTTTAAGTGTTTCTTATAAACTTACTTAGCAGTTAAACAATCTTTTTATCAGTCCCACAAATGAATTTGTGCTAAGGAATTCCATAAAATATCACCTGAAAAAACAGACAAAAAGCAATTAGAAATAAAAGATGCCTTCTGATACTTACCTGATTAAAATCTGGGTCTTTTTCCCCTTCCAGCCTGGTTTCCTCCCTGTCCTCTTCAGTTTCTGAGCTACTAACATTTAATTCTGGTGCTGCATCCTTCATTACCTGAAAAGTACAGTAAGAGAAGCAAGATCAACAGCCAAGAACAGCTGAGAAGCCTTGTTAAAGCCAAAGGACAAACAATCTGATCCTATCCTCCTACTGTGGACACTTATATGTATTATACAGCATGCTGTTGTTGTATGAGCAACACAAGAATTGCAATTATGGGGGGGGGGGGGGTAAGAGAAAGAGGACCAAATGAAATTTCAGCTGTTCATGCTTGGAATCAAATAGGTGGGAAGCATAGTATCAAAGGTTTTCGAGCTGGAAGGGACAAAGTTATCTAGGTCCATCTCTCACTTTATAGATAAGGAAAATTAATACTCAAGGAAGAGAATGACTTGATTAAGATCACACAGGCATGTAGTGAGAAGGCAGGCTTGAATCTAGGTCTGACTCCAAAGCCAACATACAATGTTGCCTCCTACTCGATGTTAATGTAAAAAGAAATATAAAGCAGGTAAGAGCAAGTTGGAAAGACTTCAAATAAAAGATGAACACATACAGCATGTGCTTCTTATAAAAAGACCCCCAAGGTTAAGGGTAAGGAAAAACTCCAAATAGAGTAGACAAACATTAATTATCCAGTAAGTCAGAGATTTACAAGTATATTAACAATGGAGAGCCCCAATTACTTCAGAAGGAGTACAGGGAGGAGTGTTCTTCTTAAGGAAGTGAATTTACAATTAAATCTTAGATTAAGGTGTGGGTGGGGCTAGGTGACCCTCAGGTTCTCCTACAGGAAACAATAAGGTTTTACATTATAACACAAATAACCCCTCTACTCACACCTAAGCATTAACTCCACAAAGTTCAAGACAAGAATAACAGTTGCTCACAGTGTACCTTTTTATTATCCACAACCTTATGTACATATATAGTGGCTTGAGTGTATTCCCGAAGATCCCTCTGCTGCTGACACAATAATCCTTCCCTGCATTCTGGACAAAGACCTAAGGCAAAAGGTCTGAGTAACTATAGTGACAACTGACACAAGTACAAACAGAGCATAATGGAGCCATTCACATGTTCCCAGTGATTTATGAGGTATTGGCTTTCCTTACATAACACCTTTGAAGGAAAAGTGCAACAAAAATTATGGTGGACTGTTCCACCATACTGTCCAGACTGAAGGGACACAGTATGGGGGCCCTAGCACTGCCAGTTCCAGGTAGGAGCAAAGAGCTCAACTGTTTAGGGGAGAGGTGGAGTCTGAATATCTAACAGGCACACACACACATATTACTCATGGTGTCATGAAAATGTTTTCTACACTGACCTGGGTTAAGATATATGGCAGCTATCTAGGGAAACCCAGCATGACTGCTAGCCATGTGGAAAGCACAGAGCCTGCTACAGAATAAGCCTAAGCACTTCACAAATACTTGCTCCCTGTTGGGTGGTTACAGCATTAAATCTAATTACCCCAATTTGAGATCGGCTATAGATTCTTCATGCCCCCGTGCCCACCTAAAACCAATGTGTAATCAACTTTACTTACTGGGCTCTAATGTGTACAGCATCTGGGAAGGGTTGGCATCCTCTGTTTTTTCAGCTTTGATAATTTTAATTACATGATCCACGACAAATAGCTTTTGTATCATCTCCCACTCATTGGGCCATATGAGAGCTATACTGTGCAAAGAAACACCATTCCTTATGACATCATGAAGTCAAGCGCCAACGTTTAGATAAGACAAATGTTCTAATAGCAGAAGCTCTAGTGTTTAGTTTTAAACAGGAAGAACAGAGCATCTAGAAAAGCTTTGTATCCCACAGCAGTTGACGAATAAATACTGACAATTTCCTTAAAAGGTAAACAATCCATAAGGCTTAATGGAATGGATATTTACAGTTATGTCTTCCACATGGTGACTTTTCCCCACCTTGGCTTATGGGTTGGCATAATCCAGGAATTTTGAGTAGACACTCAAAGGCCAGCACCATGTAAGTATTGTAAAATAGTTCAATAAGGTACCTCATAAAAGAAAAAATTCAATTCTGATACAAAGGGTAGGCCAAAAAATTTTTACCAAAACTTTCAGATCCTGGCAGCACTACAACCCTAAACTGTGATGTGGAAGGGAAAACAGTATAAAACGGTCATGATTTAGGACAATCTAGTCCAAGCCTTCTCTCTGACAAAGAAATCAAGTCTAGAGAATGGCACAGGGTAGGGCACTTCCAGAACAGGGAGGAAATCCACAGCGTGAGATAGACGCCAATGTGTATTAGAAGAATCATTTGACTGCTGAGTAGAGCCCTGCAAGCTCTATCATATGTCCACTCTTGTCTTGGTTCTCCAACACAAGAAGGTTTACTGGCGTAAACCCAATGCTTTTTCTACTGTTAAGTGCTAAGTCCCAAGAGGAAAAGACTTCAATAAAAAAATGAGAATCAAATTCTATTCAGAGGCAAGATGCCCTTTAAAATATTTCTAAGAAAGAATAAGATAATATCAGACAAACTTCATAAATCACTTCACCAAAAAACAATACACACGAACAGAAAAAACTCACAGTTTAGAATCTTCTTTGGTCATGGAAGCAAAAGTAAACATAAGTCCACCATGAGGACAGAGAAGAGCACTGTTTCCTACTGATGATACAGGGGTACATCTGGTAGGCCGCCTATTGCAAAGCACAATAAAAATGAGAACAATTCTGATTTGAATGGATGAATAGAGAAAAAAATTGCAAAACTGAAGAGTGGCAATATGATTTTGCTATAAAAACAGGGAGATAAATATATGAAAATTTTGCTGAATTATCAAGAGGGCACAGTTATCACATATTAAGCAAAAGGGACAGGACAATATATATATTCCTACTAAAAACACTATGAATCTAATCTTTATATTTCTAGCACAGAACCTTGCACATGTGACCTAAAATAATTTATTTTAGTGTTATTCACCATGCCAGTGAAGGGCACGAAGTGGCATGAAGCTTAAAAGTGGTCTTAAAAAAAATAAAATAAAATAATCAGAACAAAAAAAGAGAAATGTTCTTTAGAGGAGAAGGGAAGGGGAGGTTTCAGGTATATGTACCTTGGCAGAACTGGAGGAGGAAGGGGGAAGTTTAAGTAGGTGGAGGGAAATAGGGAGACAAAACATGAAATTAAGTAAAATTTTTAAAAATACCTCACAAATTTCCGCCATTCTTCTACAAAAAATTGGGATACAATGTAAAGTACATCCGTCTCCTGAAAAAACCATTTCACATGATAAAAAAATTCAGTTTATACCCCAAAACATGTTTCATACACCAGAT
Organism: Pseudocheirus occidentalis; assembly: GCA_028646575.1. Classification (NCBI taxonomy): domain Eukaryota; kingdom Metazoa; phylum Chordata; class Mammalia; order Diprotodontia; family Pseudocheiridae; genus Pseudocheirus; species Pseudocheirus occidentalis. The sequence goes on from CM053596.1 coordinate 43,051,007, forward strand.
TTTTAAATTCACACTTAAAAAGAAATTAGGAAAATCACTAGGCAGTATTAAGTCACGAAAGAAAATGACCAAGTCATGTGTGTTATAACAATTTTTATACATCCATTTTCATTTCTTCTTACTAAAGTTGCATATTTGACAATTATATAATATTACTGAAGAAGGCCTCAAAGGGAAAATTCATTTAATTGGAGACTGACATGGGTCATTAGGCACTAAGGTGGTAGCCTTTTAGAAAGGTTCTCCTGTTGGTCTCTTCAGTTCCTGCATACCTGAGGCCAATTACTAAGACAGGGTCTGCTTTTGTCTTGGAACAAGTTCGGGAGAGAAGTTTTTTGCTCATTTGCAATCATCTTATGTAAGGCTTCATTTTCTTCTCCTTCTCTTTCCAGAATCTGCAGGAGAAGAAAAGACATATCAATTCTTTCCTTGTACCTTCCTTCCAAAACAACTATTATGATAATGTACTAGGGAGTTAGCCCAAGGCGTCTCAAATAACACAGAAGACATACACACCTTACACTGGGAACAGCATTCTTTGTAACTTGGAAATTCTGGAGCTTTTGGGAAGTACTGCAGCAGTTTCCCCCAAGCCTCTTTAGAAACAAGCCGTCTCTCATTTTCTGTTATACATAAATTACCTGTAAAAAACCATCTTTCTTGGTTTTGAAAAAGAAAAAGCACAATATACAGTAGCCCTTCCTGTTTATGGAAGAAAACACTCCTTGTTCCCTAGGGGTTTACTAAAAAGGAGTCTTCACTCTCACTTCCTAAAGAAATTTGACTTTAGATTTTAAAAGTGCCATATCACTGCCAATTGGGTGCCTATTATAAGTGGGACTTTGTAACTCCTACATTAAAGTCCATGGTTCCCTTATAGACTCTCATAAACCTAAGTTCACTAGTCTTTCTAATTCTGCATGAGAACAGCAGTGTAAGGGGCTACTGATTATTCAATGTGAAAAGGTTCCAGTTTTCTTATGCCTACATGGATTAACATAGGTAATATCCTTTAAATTAATTAGGAGCTTTGTTGGGTAGCAAGTATTCTGTGTCCAAAGACTAGTAGTTATACAGAGCGAGCAATATATTATGGGTGTCAATATTATTAGTGCCAAGGAGGTCAAGTTTTGCTGGAGGGTGTGCAAACCTTGACAAAGTGGTTATTCATTTCATCCAAACAGCCCTATTTTAGAAATCAAAACTCAAATAATTTTGACAGTTATTTATAATAGGTATGAATTATAATTGAAAAGCAGGTGAGGGCAGCAGGAAAATTCTAACAGGCTCCCCCCTTGAGGTTACATAACTTATACAGAGCACCTCTCATTAAGAGAACTGGGACCTCTTTTCTACCTGAAATCAGACTACTTGTAAGGCAACTGGTTCCCTACTTAAAATTCCATAACTGCTGAAGATTCCCCTTGTGTCAAGTAAAAGACACCATTTTAATGAGTTAATACTGCTAAAGCAATATACTGGTCATTAAAATGGTTAACTGGAATAGCAATTAGCCATAGAATGCTGACTTAGCCCAATACAGATATTTGAATCTGAAGTTATACAAACAGTAAGTATTTTCATACATATGCTTTATGGCTAGGACTATTCTGAAATCTTAAATACCAAAATACAGAAACTAATCAAAATATAGAAAGTAATCAAATTAGAAATTAGGACAAATACCAAATCCTTTGTCCTATTCTGTAGAATACTTCTAATATAACTTTGCCAGGCTTTGTGAACCACAATGACCAATGACAACTTAATGTAGTCCTAAAATTAATAGCATTTAAAAATTTTTCATTTACACAAAGCCTATTTCCTGCAGAGTATAAAATCCTTAATCCAATTCAAAAAAACCATTTAACATTTTCTGGAAATGACGGAAAAGTTTTCATTAATAATTTCACAAAAGAGTGAGTTTACTTAAACAAGATTCCCCTAGACTTGCTTCGACCTCTTCTGTGACAGGGTCCACAGACTAAAGACTGCCAAAAGAACAGCCAGGACTAGAATTCCATAAATGTCCAATTTTAATTAACTCACAAACTATTATCAATAACAATATAATCCAGCTTTGAGGTGGAAGATACTGGTAGGCATAAAATATTTTCATAATTGAAAACTGCCATAAAATTCCTCTACTTCTATATAATGCTAAGAGATGCCCAAATAAATGCCAAAGAATGGCAAGTAAGCCAAGGGTCAACACACACTGTCAGAAATGTGCTGAGAAGAATATAGCACCAGCATGACCTTAAGTTCAGACACCAGGTAAGGCATGAACAATGACTTTCTGCTGACTGACTCTGCAACCAACATCCCATTTCATTTCTTCATTAGTTCCAAGGTACATTTACATGCCTTCTACCCCCTCACCTTTTTAAAATTCAATTTATTTTCAGTTAAAAATTCTCACTCCTCATCACCTCTACCCTTCTCCTGAATCCACTGGGATTAAACTAAACCAGGGCTAGGGAACCAATAACCTTCTAGGTCCTCAAGTGCAGCCCTTTGACTGAAACTAAACTTCACAGAACAAATTACCTTAATAAAAGGCTGCAGTTTACCCACCCTGATACTAAACCCATTAAAAGTATGTATAGCCATGCAAAAAAATGTGTTAGTCATCAACACCCAAAGAAGTCACTATGGAAAGCTCACTGAAGAATGGGGTGAGGTTGTGAGCTACACACTGGGAAGTAGAAACACTACCTCTGTCAGTCAAACTGCCGTGACACAAGTCACCATCTTTCCCCATGACTTGCATTAGTTTGAGAATACAGTAGTAATGCAAACAAAATGTATGTTATTAGCATAGTGGTATGGGAGACTCAGTTAGGAAAAAGCATAAAAGCATTTTTACGTATAAAACTCTGATTACCATCAAGTCACTAGTAAGACAAAACTATCAATAACTAAATTTCATTGACCGGCTTCTGTTCCTGTCTCACTCAGTGACTTTCTTCCACTTTAGATGGTCCCATTTTAGATGCCCTTCTCTCCCAGTCCCCTATGACACCTGAGATTTATTTCTTCACCAGTACTCAACAGGGCCTGGCACATTGTAGGTTTGTAATAAACAAACCACTTAACACCAAGATAGGGAAAACTCACAGGATTGTTCATTGGTCTGGAGCTCGGGAGTGGGGGACTTAATATCTTCAACTAGATAGAGGCAACCAGGTAACAAGAAAAATGGTAAAAGGGAGAAGAAAGTTAAGACGATGAGGACACGGGAACAAGAGGGAAAAAAAATTCTTTAATTTTTTAATTTTTTAAATCCCCTTCTACCATAGAATAAGGTGAGTGCTTAAAAACATTTCCTTTAAAGAGTATGTGGGCTCAATGTTTATTTTCAGAGAGGTTCATTTAAGCAAAATTAGAACCTTGGTTCCTAAACTTAGAATGGACAAGTGCTTAATCTTTTTATTTTATGCCTTGTTTTTGGAGGAGGGAAGGTAGGGCAGTTTGGGGTTAAGTGACTTGGCCAAGGTCACATGGCTGGATTTGGGGGAGGGGGGTTTAAAGTGTCTGAATTGGAACTCAGGTCCTCCTGAGAGCCAGTGCTCTAATCACTGTGCCACTTAAATGCCCTTTAATCCTTTATTTTATTACTGATTTTCTTTTAAATATATTCTAGCAGACAACATGATCTATCTAGTCATTTCTCCTTCCCTTAACCTATCTCAAATCAGCACTAGATTTCCCCTAGCAACAGCCCTGGGAAGGCAAAGGCAGCTTTACTTTAGAGCAAGCCAATGAAATGTCAGCTCACTTGTGATGACTGGACCAATCAAGATGAGATCTTGATCTTCACCATGGTTCTACTGGCCAGACTATCATGGCTGCCTCTTAGCTCTGAGTGAACTAAATTTCTAAAATGGATGAAAAACTGAACACCAACATTAGAAAGTTCTATGTACTGTTTGGATTTAGCATATGATATCACCCTACAAAAGCCAACTGTTGCCATCTAATGCAATTGTTGTTAACATTAGAATTCAGTCAGGAAGAAGAGTGTAATAAGATGCAGTAAGTAAAAGTGCTATGGCTTTGTGGTGGGGATCAGGTCGGGTCAAGGAATCTACTACTTAATACCTGGGCCACCAAAGCCAAATCACTTCATCTCAGGGTTGCTTCATCTGTAAGGAGACGATTTCTACAAGCCTGTTTAGCTATGACTTTTAGGATACATTTTGAAAGGTATTTAGATAGAATAAGGCAATCGAGCTCTCAAGAACAAGAAACCTAACAAAAGAATTAGCCAAGTAAATTGCTTCTACAAAAACACAGAAAGTAAGCAATGGAGGTATAAGTAGAGGGGATAACAAGAGAGGCAGGAGGGAGAGGATGAATGGGAAGTCCAGCAGGCTGGAACACCAGGCATTTTAACTCAGTCAGGTTACTCTGTAGCCAGGATTTCATCTAGTTTGCAGAATAGAGGCAAGATTTACCCATTCTACTGACACAATTCAAGAATAAAAAAGTAATCATTGAGAAAAAAAGTAATTTAAATAGTACACGCCAAAGCTCACCATGGGGACATAGGATGTCTTCATTAAAATTTAACTCCTCTTCCTCATCTTTTTTGTCATCCTTTGAATCATCTGATGAAAAAACAAGCAGGTAATACAGTAAATATCACAGTTACTCTGTTTTAAGGGGGAAAAAAAAAGTAGATTCAAGCTCTACAACCTGAAACAAAGAAAATGCTACAGAATGATGAGCACCCTCCTAAAGTGGCAGACAGAGCCATCTCTGCCAACGCTTCTGCTCTTCTCAGAAGGCAGGCTGACCCATAGGGCCTTCTCACTCTGTCAGACCCAGGAGGTGAATTGTTCCCACCTGCCCAAACAACATTCTTGCAATGCCTCTAATAAGGGCTTTCCTGTCCACCTCAGATTTTATTCTTAACATTTTAATACAACTAGGAAAAAGTGAAGTGGAGGCAAAGAAAGCAGAAAAGCAAACCATGGGGACAGAGTGGAAAGATGACTCGGTGGTTCATAAGGACATCTGAGATTTTCAATATTCAAAAAAATTCTTGCAACCACATTTAGGAAAATAGATTTAAAAAATGGCTAGACATGAAGCAGAACTAGAGTGGTGTTCATAAGGAGCACATCATCTCCACAAAAGGGACTGAACTGTGAATATTCAAAGGAAGAGCTCACATTGGTTGCTAAAGATACAGACTTAAAAAGAGAACATGCAATGAACAATACTGAAGACAGTTCAATCTAGTTGACAGGCAGAAGAAAAACGTGCCAAGAATGTTTTGTAATGGAGGATAAAGGGCCTTCAAGTGCACGAATCAGGGGGTGGAAAATTTCATTTTGTATCAAGGAGCTTTCAGTGACTCAAAGTGTGTCAAAGCGTTCCCCATGAGTAGATATTAAGAAGGAGAATTTAACAAAGACAGTAAAAAAAAAATTAAAGGAAGAAAGAGCCTAACCATTAATGTCAGGAAACTCTAAACTGGAGCAACCTTTTCACATTTGGATTGCTTGCCAGGTGATGTGGAATACTCTCTACATGGAGAGACCTTCAAATTTATAGTGCAAAAATTCTGAAAACTAGGAATTCTTTTCTGTGGGGCCTGAGCTCCACAATACAACCAGAAGAACTGACAGACAAGATTTAGAACAGCATTTAAGACAATAAATGGTTGTCCAAATAAGCTAAAGACAGAGTTCTCAATTGAATTAAAGACAATTATATTCTAATGATTTCAGGTTGGCAAATCTATGGCTCATACCTTCAGATAACACAGTAAGTTACCTAATAAAATAAAATTCTATTTTCTCTGATTTATGGTTGAAACATTAAGCAAAAACACTGCACTAGTTTCTCAAGGAGAACAAGTTTCTTACGGAGGGAACAAGAAAGCTTTCTTGCAGAAGGTGAGATTGCAAAGAAGCCAGGAGACAGATTTAAGGACAACAGCATGTAGCATTAACCAGTGACAAAGCACTGTGTGGGCTGGTGGTGGACATAGTACAAGGAACAGCAAGTCAATGGAGAAATGTGGATTTTTAAGGCATAAAGTCCAGAAGGAGAGAAAGGAACCAGGTGATGGAAGTCTTTAAAAGCTAAAGAGAAGCATTTTATATTTATGAGTGAAGTAAGGAGACTAGAGAGTTATGGAGGACTTTGAATGCTTAAGCAAAAAAATCTATGATTATAGTGGTTATTGGGAATGACTGCAGTTCTCTGATCAGGGGGATGAAATGATTAGGAAGATCCGTTTGAGACTTGAGTGGAAGATGAACTGGGGTGGGGAGTGAACAAAGACAGTCAGCAACAGCACCGGGAAGGTGATGAGGGGCTGTATACTAGTGATAGCAGTGTTAGCTGAGAGATGGGGCCAAAGAGGTAAGATAGGCTTAGACTGGACATGGAAGGTGAGAAGAAAAAAAAAAAAAAAATCAAGGATGACAATGGAGATTGTAAGTCTGGATGATTAGGAGGATTGTGTTACCCTCAACAAGACAGAACTTTGGAAAATTTACCCAAATCTCATACCTTTATTCCTTATATAAGGATATCCAGGAGCTGCTTTAGCTCTCATTAATAGGAGGGACATTGATATTGAAAGTCATCTATTCTTAGTTCAAATAAATGAATCTCATAGCATTCTTGTTAATATAAAAAGCAGTGTAGAGTATTGCAGGAAGAAGGGGCCAAAGACTGATACCATCCAAAATAATCCAAATGTATAAGAATAAAACTTAAATATGGAAATCAACTTCAAGATTGCAAAATTCTAGAAGGGGGGCACTTATTTGCTGTTTTACTACTGAGTATTTTAATAATTTTTGAAAACCAGAATGTGATCTTTGGTTTGTAATATCACAAAACTGTTACTCACGATGTATAACAAGTACAGGCTGAGAATATCATTACCTTTATTTAAGGTGTCACCATTCATTTTCCCATTACTCTGGTCTGTATCAATATCTTGCTCATCTAACTGCTCTAGGGCTAGCTGTCGCCAGCTTCGTAAGGAAGATTTCCCTACCCAGAAGCCTTCATTACTGTGTGAAACAAAGGGGTGACAATAAACAAATTAATGTCATGAGAGAATATGCCCTCACTTCCTTCCTACCTTACTCATTTCTATGATCTCCCTCCCCATCCCATTCACACTCAAAAGGTTTTTCACTGGGCAAATTTCCCACCTATTCCAGCCTACTACACCTGCATCCTCACTAGCATTATTAAAGGGTCCTTTTGTCTACAGAGGCGGCCCATCTGGTCCTTCAAGGCCTTCCTTTCCTTCCTGACACATTTGTTGATCTTTTACTTTACTCTTTGTTCTTGAATGATAACATACTTCCCACAACAGAATCCCCATAGGTCCTAGGAAAGAGGATAGTGACTACATTTCAAACTTACTAACTGTACTGCTATAGGCAAATCTCTAAGCCTAAAAGTGATTTTCCTCAACCTCCAAAAAGTCCAAATAAGATCTATTTGAGCATCAGGACGCTGGTGGTGTAATAGCTAGAGCACTGGGCCTGGAATCAGGAAGACCTGCACTCAAATGCAATTGAAGTCACTAAAATAGCTGTGTGACCTGGGGCAAGTCACTCAAAACTAAATGGAACTGAGGTAATAATACTGTCTACTCAAATCAAATGAGATAAAAGTGCTCTGGACAGTACCTGAGAAGGGTAGGTGAAATATAAATGCCTTGTTCCCTGTTTCTCGTCCCCTTCCACAGTCAAGTATACTTCTATGGTATTCTATCATCTAAGGCCTGACTCTTGTGATCCAGGTACAAGATATTTCTCCAAGCACCTTGGACTCACTCACTGCACTATTCCACTCTTCAAGGTAAACTATCGGCTTCTGTTAATGTTGCATCCACCCAATCCCCAATGGCCTGGACCATGTGTTCCACCTATCCTAAGCTACCTAAGGGTAGGCAGCTAATGGTAGGACAAACTAAAATGAATGTACTATTTCTCCACAGCCTGCTCAAAGCTGCAGACTACAGGATTGGGGTTCAGGGAACAGTGAAGGCCCAAGCTTATCTACCTAAGGCTAAGCTCAAGTGCCATGTCCTGTAACAGCCTGTCAGAGGACTCTTGGCTCCCATCGCCATTGAGCCTTAAAAGCTGTAACACTGGTTAAGACCAGGCTTGTGGTGGCTTCACCCCCGGCCCTATGGGTCACTGTCTTTTCCAACTGTGTTTTCCCTATTTTTCTCCAAACTCCAAGGGGATGTGGATTCAAATAATAGTCACATACCCAAATATCCTTCCTTTGTACTCAATAGTTTAGGACAACTAAACTACTGGTTAGCATCCTCGGCTCATCGTTATAGATGGGCAATGCTAATAAGGTATTGAAGGAACAGCTAAATGATCCTTATCAGAAATTACAGGATTCTCCATTACAGTTCAGAACTAGATGGCTTAAGGTCTCTTCTACCAGAGATTCTATGAGGTGTTTTCCATCAACTACAATTGGGGATCAATTAATCCCCTCCATATAACTGAATTTGCCCATTAGAATATACACTAATCTTTTCTTTTTCACATAATCCACAATGCTGAAATAGGTGCTTAAAACATAATGATGGATTACTGGATATACCAACTTGTATATTTTAAAAGTTAATATGGTTCAATCACACAGGGTAATCAACTGTTTGGCAAATATTATCAATGAAAGGATTTTCTAATTGTTTAACTTGCAAAAGTTTTAAACACATCAGACCAGGTCATGCCACCGCATAACATTAAATCACATAACACTGGCTCACATTTCTGTAAAGCTTGGATTCACAAAGTACTTTATACACAGTGACCTCATTTGAACTTAAGAATACCCCTGTAAGATAGATCTTGCTATCAAGCCTCTGTTAATAGATGAGATGCCAAAGGTCATTTAGCCAGAAATGGAAGCACTTTTGACCAGAAGAGTTCCTTGCGCTTTACCTGACATAGGAGTATCACCCCCCCATTATCTGTCAATAATCAGTGACCCCCCCCTTTATCAATCGTAACAAATACAGTTTAATAAACACAAAATTAGCGTAAAAAATCCTAGCCTACTTATGTTAACTCAAGAAATTCTCTGAATATCTAGCACAGACACCTTGAGATACCCGTGAATTAATTTATGTCCAGAAGACAAAATTCCTTACTATTTACTATTTATAACATGTCAGTTTGGGGAGAATTAACAATTACGCACCCCTTCGCTGTTGTTTTCAGCAAATTCGTAACAATCTTATAATCTTCGTTTAATTGGTTCTTCAACCTCAGCACCCGACAGCGCTCTACCACACAGTCTTTACAAAGGGCTTTAACTATGGGTCAAAAAGAAAAAAGTCAAAAACAAATGCCCACTTAACAACGAATCAGTACATTCTGTGAGGGGAAAAAAAGGAATAGAACACTTCTTAACCTGAGGATAGATTTCAAGGAGTTTGGGAACTTGGATGGGAAAAAAAAAAACTCTATCTTTATTCCAATGTAATTGGCTTCCTTTGTAAACCTCTGCATTTTAGTTGATGCATTTAAAAGTATTTTAACACATTCTGTGTTTTTCATTTTAATGCGAACAAGGGAGAGGAAAGAATGACCCTATGAAATATTTCAAAGCTTTGCTGTAAAGAAAAAAAAAACAAAACCCAGAACAAAAAGACCCAGGGGATATGAATGAATTATGACCTGAGTTTATTTTGTGTTTTAAAGTGTACCTCCCTCCAATGCCTTATGTCACATAGTAACCTTAGATTATCACAGTCTGTGTGTGCTGACTGAGTGCAAACCAGAAAGGTTTCAAAAGTATAAGATTACCAAAAAAAATTTTTATAGAAGGCCGGCCTACCTAAGGGTAGCTAGGAAGAAAAATTCGGGATTAAAGGGGTCAAAATAACTCAGGAAGATTTTCTACTACAGTAGGATAGGAAATGAACATAGAATCAATAAAACACCACTTAAAATCACAGGTACCTGAAACAAAGAAAGCATGTGTACTTTTCAAAAGTAACACATAGATTTGTTTCATTACAGAGAATAATCTGTAACTATATATCTGTTAACTGTTAAAATTAAGACCAGCTGTTAAACTTCAAAGTGAGAATAATGCTAACAAGTAGTTATCTCAGATACCTGCAGTTCTTACCAGATCACAAAACAAAGCACCCAAACCTGAGGAGAGCACCCAGAACCCTTTGAAATACAATAAAAGGGGGCAGCGAGGTGGCACAGTGAACAGAGAAACAGCCTGGGAGTCAGGAGGCCCTGAGTTCAAATCCAGCCTCAAACAAATTACTAGCTGTGTGACCTTGGGCAAGTCACTTAACCTCAACCTACTTTCCCCTCCAAAAATTTAAAAAAAAATTTATAAAATACAATAAAAGTTCCAAAGTGCAGAGACTGGGTAGAAATACAATTATTAGAGAATGAAGCCTGTTCTGAAGTACAGAATGCTGACAAATTCAGTTTTGACTTTAAAGAATGCCATCTCCAGTAACTAACAATGTACTTCCAGGCAAAAGTCAGGTTGAAGGCAAAAAGCAGATTGAAAAAAAAAGAAACCAGAACATCTGCAGATAGACTGTTACTGAGCTCCAAGCCCTTAAATAACCGTCTTCTTACATGGATAAAAGTCCTCTCCCCTCTTATCCACCCTAATCTTCTATCAGTAATTTGGTTGGCAAGCTCTTGTCTCATAGATGGTGCAATGGAAAATTTCATGTGGGCCCACATCAATTCTATGTGAACCCAAATGAAAGAATGAGCAGAGGCTGAATTAGCAAATTCACACCCTCTCAAATGGAGACACCACAGCTTTCAGGTTACCATTAAGCCGAGGTCCTCCTCCATAGCGACTGTAGAAAACATCAGCTGCATATTCTGAAATTCTCTTCATGATTGATATTTTGTCAGGATGTAGCTTGTCATGGGCACAGAGGCAGGCATGGTTATCAATTGGCTTTGTCGGGGTGGATTCATCTAACCACTTCTGCAGCCATTCAAGTGAGACAAACTCATATGGCTCTGAGGAAAAAGGACACAAGAAACAGCCTATGTATTTTACCACTCCCATATAAAACACTTACATACAGATACATTTTAAAAAGACAAAGTCCCTATTAGAGGGGACCAATCTAGAAAACACGACCACAGCTTTAATTACACAGCTTTAATTAAGCTCAATGCATGTTATATCAATATCCTCCCAGCACCAGGAGAGAGGTTGGTATTATTAACCCCACCTTCAGAGAAAGTGTCTTGCTTATTTATGGCAGAGCTTGGATGAGAGCACCAAGTTTTCTGTCAATGGAGTGCTCATATCATAAAACCCAGCTAACCTGCCCATCTACTGCACAGTCTGAGTATCTCAATAAAGGTGCCTGCTCTACAGCTTATCCTAGTTAAAAAGAAGCGGGAAGGGCTTTTCAATTGAAGTGAGAAAAATTTTAGGTGGCCATTTCTCTTTTCTGTCCACTTATTATTTCATTGACATAACCTATTTCCCCCAGTCAAGACTATGTAAAGCCAACTTTTGGGTGGCTACACAAATAGCCACCCAAACTAGCAAATTAGGCTTTTTTTGTATTTTCTGCTGGACACAAGGCTTTTTTTGTATTTTCTGTATTTTTAATTAAAACGCCAAATTTTTAAAGCACTAGTCAACCAAATAAAAAGACAGAAGGCTTCTATAATAAAATTTTTAAAATTACATAGTATGGGCAGCTAGGTGACTCAGTGAATGGAGCACTAGCCCTGGAGTCAGGAAGAGCTGAGTTCAAATCCAGACTCAGACATTTAACACTTGCTGGCCATGTGACCTTGGGCAAGTCACTTGAACCAATTCCCTGCCTTGCCCCCTCCTAAAAGCAAAAAATAAAAATTATACAGTAAAAATGACAAGGTTACTCCTAAGCAGCTAAATAAAATGAAAAATTTAATTTATATGACGAGTGAATTATAAACACTCATATAATGAGTACTGCAGTAGTTCTAGCATGACATGGGAAAGGAAAACTGAAACTGGTAAAGTATAACTACTGAAAGCTGAGCTTTGTTCTCCCAGGGCCATTCTGCCGAAACGAGTCTTCATTTCAGCAGTCTTCCCATATACATTATAGTATATGTAACATCCACAAATTCAGGTTCCAAAAAACAAAACTTAGGATTTCCAGATATGCTGTGAATGGTACACACAAGTAATGTATGCTGGGTCTAAGTTGCTCTGTCCCTGGGGAATGGTGGGCACTACAGCAGGAAGGAGCACTGCACTGGAGCTTCTAGAACAAGTCTAAGCCAAGGCCTTCCCTGGCCCAGCCATGATCTCAGTGAGCATGTTACTAAAACTCAAGGTGCTCCATGTTATTTGTAAAATCAAGGCAATGCCTGCCCACTACCTACCTCACAGGGATGGTGCTGAGTTTAAGAGATAAGATATGGGAAGCATTTTGAGCTTTTTGGAAGAAAAGAGATATAGAAAAAGTTAATATGAATACATTCCATAAAATATATAAAGAGGAGACCAAGATGCAGCAGAGGTAGTGTGGTTGGCCTTTTTAAAAACAGCCTGCTTTCAATAAATTAAGCACACAAAAAAACTATACTTTGGGTGTCTGTTACCCATAGTAAATATGCAGTGCAGGGATAAAACAGGGGTGTGTGAAAAAAGTATGAATTAGTTAGGAGACCACACAAGATGCCTAGTAACTAATAAGAGAAAAAAATATTAGTGGTATCCAAAACTACACAGTTGAAAGGCCGGTCATCTACTCTGGTTTAAAAAAAGAAAAAATATGTCTCATCAAGACAACAGCAGTTGGTCACATATCTGCCCTGCTTCAGGAGGAAGGCATGACTGGGATGAAGGCAGAAATGGACGTCTCTTCAGACTCCTTTAGATCACCACATTCACACATTCGACGGATGGGGGAAGAAAAGGAAACTTGGGTTTATAGATGTTCTGAAAGGCTATGACAAAAAGGACAAAAGTAGTCCAATTAGATACACTGATTGATCATATTGGATATACTGACTGCACATTTGACAGCACAGATCATTTTTCTGCTTCAGGCCAAACAAAATTAGAAAACGGTTTTGCATTTATTTGGTGAATACCTTTGTTATTTACTTAGTTTAATAATAGAAGGTGAATAATATGCTGTGATGTTTTTGTACTTGTGTTTGTGGTGGCTAGGTGGCACAGTGAATAGAGGACCAGCCCTGGAGTCAGGAGGACCTGAGTTCAAATCCAGCCTCAGACACTTAACACAAAACTAGCCATGTGACTTTGGGCAAGTCACTTAACCCCAACTGCCCCTTCCAAAAAGCAAAAATAAATGAAGATGAGGCAGTTGGCAAAAAGAAGGTAGAAAGAACCAGGCTGTACAATTTTCACCTGATGAATCAGTCCATTAATTTTGGAGGCTCACCTATATATACATTCTATACCTCTGAAGCCCTTGCAGTTGTAGCAATTAAGGTAAATTTGGTTGTAACACTGACGTATTATGTCCCTAGCCCACAAACCTATGTTCTACACACAAAATGAGCTGGTAGGTCCAAGAAAATACTTCTTGTCTGTGGTTCTCAAGGATCTCTACTGGTTAGAGACCTTCTTCCCCACCTCTCCTCACCCCACCAGGGGAAAGGATGATACTACATTAGCTAAAAGAACAAATCAACAACAGTATCACAGACTCTGAACTCTGAACATGACTCAATATTCAAGAGTAAGGGAAAATAAGATGAACATGATTTGTGCATAATACAGTAACAGGCATATATTTTGGTTCAAAGTTATTTCTCCTTTAAGTCATTTAACACAAAACAGAGTTCAAAAATAAAACTAATTTCAGTAACCAGACAGTGTAGGAGAACCCAAGGATCAAAGATATCTCATATAATGAGTGACAAATGTCTGTCTGAAACTCACCTAGACAAGAATGTTATTTAATATATAGAATTTTGATGAATCAAATTATAATCAAATTCACTAATAAGAGATTCACTAATAAGTACTTATTTGAAGATCAAGAAATGGAGCTACACATTGAAACCCAAATGCCTATAAAGCATCCCCAATCTTCCCAAATAAAGTACAGACTCTGAAGGGTTAAATGACTTTACCTAGGCTCTCCAAGGAAGTAGAAAAGCAGAGTCAGGATTCAAACACAATTCCTCCTGACTCCAAATACAGCATTCCTCAACTACAAAAAAGAATACCAAAGAGCCATGGACTTGAAGCCATTGGCTGGAACCCATAATACACAGCAGCATAGTAAGCACTGAATGAAAGGAGCTGCTGTCCTATCAGATCCAGGATGGGTCTTCTGACCTGGTTCCATACAGGCCACCAACTCAAATCCTCGTTAATCTTGAATGACAGTGCCAGGAATGGCAAGAAGACACACAGACAAAACCAGAAGGAATATAAGCAAGCACAAACTCTGGCAGATTCTGACAAGATAAAGGGGCTGAGCATGGGCTGTGACCAGAACTCTTAAGATTGAATATCATGGAATTTCTATCATTAGCTTCAAAATCTCCTAGAATATTAAGAGTTATGATCTGTGTTGGTGAAAGGAGAAAAATCACATATTCTTGAAAGGGGTTACTGTAAAATAAGTACTATCTTTTAGGATAAAATTGCCTCATGTATTTTATGCCAAGACAATTAATTGGGAGGCCCACTGTCTTGAGACTCATTCCCAAATCACTAAGTTATCCGTTAAATTAAAGACTCTCAGTTCAACTTTATACACAACCAGCTGTTTTCCTGGAAGCTTATCTAAAACCAATCAATGTGACATTAGATCATGACTGTATACACCTGGGAAAAAAATAGACCCAAAATGAAGCTGAAAGCAAGTACTTTAAGTGTGCATTTATGTGTTCTGAAAACCCCCTGTGGATTTAATAAAATGAAATCACAGCATACACTGTTTAAACCGTTTCCCTCTAATGGTGTAAAAAAAATCATTCCAAACACTGAAGCATCATATGGAAGAAAAATTTTTCCCCAGAATCTCAAATTGGACATTTTTGCAGAACACTGAGAGTCAGATCTGGGGGTGTCTTATTGGGGAAGGTTTAAATCATTTAGTGCAAGAGGAAAAACAACTGAAAAACTAAAGTTTACATAGCATGCTGGCTTAAATCTGATATCCAGGCAGGTAGCTTTAGTCCTATAGCAGATTGGGATAAAGTCCTATAGGAGATTGGGATATCTATACATAGCAGTTCTCAAAGTTAACACTCAGCAATGAATGACTACAGGGCACTACCAGAAGATCTTACAGACCAGCTCCAGCAGGTAACCTTTGGTAGAGGGCCTTCACCTCTTCGTGTTTGGCTTTGCCTTTGTCCACACTTTGTTTACGCATTTCAGCCATTTCTACACACCACTCCTCAAACTTGGAGTTATCACGATCTACCAGCTCTTGAAGAAAAGCTATTCAAAAGAAAAGGCAAAATTATTATTTACCACCTACCAAGACTGTTTCCTGTAAAACTCTTCTTACTAAAAAGGCATTATGATCATTTAAACATTTTACTCATAACATTTTACTGTTTTATACCCACTGGGCCACACTTAGCCACAGCTTCCTGCTGTTATGTCTTGTCTTTTGCATCAAGAACTTTAGAACTTGGAACAGATGCTAGGTAGGACACGCATATGCAAATGAAGTCAACACTAGCAACAACCACTAGCACACAACTACACAGCAGAATCTGGCACCAACTGCTGAAGTGTCCCCTCACCCCCTACCACAGGAACCAAGGGTAAGAGGAGCAACAAGAATAGGATTCTCCATGGCCCAACAAACTCGTTAGCCAGCAGCTACAAACACTCCTCGGGTGGCTAACAGACTGTCTTCCTCAAAGGGACGTAGTAAAATGTCACCTTATTAAACACCTTCCTATTACCCAGAGTGAGAGATATTTTCACTTTGTTCTTCATCTTGTCCTTAAAGGTAAATTCATACTCAGTCAATAATTCCATCAATATAAATACATCCTAAGTCCAACAATTGTACTCTGATGAAAAGCTTAATTTGTAGCAAGGAGAAAAACCCCTGGAACGTGTACCTTTATAGCTGAGAAGAGTAAAGTTATTCAAGCTGCTAAATATACAACAAAATAGTGTTTATGTCACACTTTGAAGCTTTTAATAGGGATCTGAAAAGATCATCTAACAACAATATTGTTATGATGTGATGATGATGATAACTAGCATTCATTTAATAGGGTTTTAAGGCCTGAAAACTAGGGTTCAAACTAGTTTCAACTACCTTTTAAGAGCTATTATCATTCCCATTCTACAGAAAAGAAAGCTAAGGCTCAGAAGTTGACTTGCCCAAGTCTCACAGCTGCAAGTATCTCAGTAGAGATTTGAATTTAGACCTCCCTAACTCCAGGTATAGCACAATATACTATGTCATCCAGCTGCCTCTACTGAACCCAGTAACACATGCTAATCTGTGATGCTACTTATGCATCTTTCTTCATGAAGGGGGACATAAAATATTCAATGGATGTCAGGATCAGTGAGCCCCGATATCTGCCTTCATTTCTTCATTTTTTAAGCTCATCTAAGCATCTTCGCTACTCAGGGAAATAAGCTATTCACAAGAGCTCTTCGTCTAGGGCCTCTTTTCCTACTTCATCCATCTTCAAGCTCATGGATGTTTCAAAATGAACACCCAAAATAAAAATCCTGATTTCCACTTTAGGGGGGACTTTAGTTTAGAAAATGGTTATCAAAATGACCCCGTGATCATATCTGAACAAGGTAACTGAAGCTCAGAGGGACAAGGGGATTTGCCCACATGATGCACCCATACTTCCTGAGACTTTTGGGGCTATTTGAGACTTCACCTCACTGACACCGCCCATTTATCTTTGAGAACAATATTCTGAAGCTTCCCCTTCTGAATATCAGATCGTTTGCTTACCTGGTACTTGAACCGTCAGAGATGATTTCTCCTGGGTCTGCAATCTATACACCAACATGTAGGCGTTTCTAGAGCAGTGAGTGCCTTTTCCACACTTAGGTTTACGAGTCTGTGACTTAGAAGGCTCTGCTAAAGTACATAAACAACAAGAACAACAAGATTAAACTAAAATATCTATGCTTTGGGGTAAAGATGGGGCACTAATTGGGACCTAATTTGTAAAAGCTCCTATACAGGCTCAATTGGTTTAAACAATTCAAGATAGACATTAAAAATTTTTCTTTTCCATATGAAAAACTGAACCATCAGCCAAAAGGTGACTAAAATAGAGAATTCAAAACTGCTGAGTTTAGAATTAATGTTAAAAAAAAAAAACTTGAAAAATACCCATCAAGTTCTTTCAATTTTCAGACTCTAGAATTTCATAATTTTTCACTCAGCAAGGTAATTTTCAACAAACAAGAATCTACTACATGCACTGTTGATTGGTGGTTGGGACACAAGCTTATCTGAAGGAAGGAGACCAAGTGCACACTAACAATTAGAAGGTCTGAATGATCAGGAAAAATTCCCAGAGGTGCGGGACACTGAAGTGGGTTTTGATAAAAAAATAAAAGATTCTTAAGAGGTGACTCATTTTAAGGCTGTCAGCCCTAGCTCACTGAGGTGAGATGAAATGCAGAATTCAGGGAATTAGCAGACCACTCTTCAATGAAACTAAGAGTGCATGAAAGAAAAAAGATGCATGGGGGTAAAAACAATTTCCTACAATCAGTGGACAGATGTGTCCTTAACAAAATAGATTAACTGGATCACATGAAACAGAAAAAGCTTCTCCACATAAGGGAAACTGAATGTAAACAATCCTGGCTCATTTAGATTTACATAGCTTGTGTGCTAGCTAAAACCTTAACAGATTCACACATAGATGTGGATAGACACACACATAAAACAGGTACACATGAATCCAATTTTTAAAAAGACCAAAAACTGTTCAACTGTTAAGTATTCAAAAATATGAACAGTCCCCAAAGAACTTAAAAACATTAACAATGAAAGGATGCTCCAAATCACAAATAAGAGAAATTTCATTTTGCAAACTGACAAAGATGACAAAATAATTATCAATGTTAAAGGAATGGATGGGAAGTAAGGAACTTGTAAAACTCATAGAGTTGCTAATCAGTACAACCATTTTAGAAAGTAACTGGAAATTATGCCAGTGACTAGAACATCCATAACAGAACTGTATCAGCAGATTTATACCTGAATGAGGTCATAAGGAGAAAGTGTATAGATCATAATATTTATGGCTACATTTTGTGGCAGGAAAGAACTGGAAATAAAGTAAATGACAAATGATTAAAGAATGTCTTAAAATTATATTTCATGAATGTAATGAATTAGTATGCTATAAGAAATAACAAATACAGAAAAGTATAGAGGTAGGCATGAATTTAATGCAGAATGAGATAGGCAGAACCAAGAAAACACACAATGACTACAATATAAGAGTAACAACAAATAAACCAAAAGTGAAGGGATATGCAATCTCTGGCAGAAAGGGAAATCAGTCTTTATGGCTTTAATTTTTTTCTCTTGTCTTACTGATTTGATACCATTTCCAGAACTCAATCAAAAAATAGGAGCAGGAGGCAGCTAGGTGGAGCAGTGAATAGAGCACTGGCCCTGGAGTCAGGACAACCTCAATTCAAATCCAGCCTTAGACACTTGACACATTTACTAGCGGTGTGACTTTGGGCAACTCACTTAACCCCAACTGCCCTCCAAAAAGCAAAAGGCAGATATACTAGGAAAGTTTCTAATGGATCTTTATTGAGTATAATACTTTTCTTTTTTTTATAATTTATGCTAATAAAAGCATCTATACTTATATTTTAAATATGGTTTTTAAAACAGTTGCTCTACTTCACCAAAGAATACATACAATACATATAAATCCATGTATGTATCTGATGCTGCTTATTTTTCAAATGATTCCAAATCTGTTGTGCAAAGTGAGCCAGAAGGCAGAATATGAAAGATTAAGTGCCCAATAATGCAGTTATGTTTTTATCCTAGAGGTATGAGTAGGAGGAAGAATATAGCCAATGGAAGTTAACTTGGAATTGGATGTTTGGCATCACAGCATTAGGAAGGTTGAGAACCAATGCATTAGAAAGAAGCAGAAACAAGGTTTATAATGACTAAGCCTAGAAGAAGGCACTGGGATTAATCCAATAGGAGAGGGAAATGGTCAAGTCTGTGTGCTAGAAATAACCCTCTGAACCCTAAAAACAGCAATATCTCTAACAGTAATTTTGGTGGTAGCAAAGAACTGTAAACAAAATGCCCGTGTCCAAGATGTCCATAAATTGGAGAATGACTAAACTATAGTACATGACTATAATGCAAGACTTGTAGAATGAACTATGAAAAGAATAGAAAACTGATACACAGTAAGGTAAGCAGAGGCAGGCAAAAGCAGTATATACAAAGACCTCAACAACATAAATGAAAAGACCATTCACCACAAAACAATCCATAGGTGTGGAACATATGAAAAATATTGTAAAGGGGATAGTGTTCTGGTAAGAGGGAGGAGGAAAGCTACAGTGAAATTTAGATGATAATGTAAACATGTTATTTGCATGTTGTCAACCTGTCAACCACAGGGCAGAGACTGTGGTTTTGCCTTTCGTTTCATCCTCAGGACTTAACAGTAACGCTTGCTGACTGATGAGACAAAACTTTTACTGTACAATGCTGTTTTCCCTTTTCCCCACATATACTTAGAAGCCTGAAAAGCTTTTCTAAAGGACGAGCCCAGTATCATGATGGTCATGGCCCACGTATTTGCCTCTACATAAACCTGCCCTGGAACTGTGTGAAGAGAGGGTGAGAGGCACTGAGAGGGATGCAGCACCCTCTCTTCTGTATCCCTTCCCTGAGCTCCAACTTACTCCATGTTATGGCCAAAGCAATAGTCCCTCCCCAGTGAGTGACAGAGGTGGCCCTAATGAATCTCCAAGGTTTCCATGCTGAGCCTGGTAATAAAGATACAGAGGGAGGAATTGAAACAGAAAGCAAGGATAGTTTCTAGACAAACTCTCCAAAGGTCACCAGATCACAGGTTCAAGCCAGTTAAACATTAACTATCACTCACATTTGATCCTCCACATTCAGAGCCTTACCATGCCATGAGCCACAATACTCAAACATTAGATCCTCTGAATTTGTACTGAACACAAGTAAGCAACGACCCACCTAATAGAAGGACATGAGCCACATCCAACTTTTAAGGATAAAAATGAGCTAATTACACTTGCTTAAGGATAACTATCAATGGGGTCTTAGGTTAGTACTCATTACCAACATTTCAGGGGAAGAAAAGGTGTATTTTAAAAGGGCACTCACAACTTAAAGGTTTTACCTAGATCTTCCTCAATCCCTAGTTGTAATTTCTTTCCCTCCATCTTTTCTATGTCTTCGTCATTGAATTTATACCATTCTCCAGTCTGAGGATCCTTCACGTGAGCAATGTAGTGACCAGAATATGCACTTACGCCTCGGTGTATGAGGACAGCACTGAGTTCATATACATAGATGCCTTCTAAAAATAAACAAAAAATGAGTTACAACTCTACCTCACTTTGTGTGTACACACGTGCACACACACAAACAGCCTCTAGTTACTTGTACAGATGTATTAATTTTATAAATTTTACAAAAATTGCTTAAAATCTTAAATTAAGACTTGATATAAAGCTCAAATTAAATAAGGATACTTTTGAATGTAAATAACAAATGAAATAGTCAGCAAACATTCAGAGCAATACGTATAATAAAAACTGAGTACATAATCTCTGCTAGAACACCGAGAAAAACTATAAATTGGAGTTGAGTCACTCAGGGAAGGTTTCCAGGCAAATTATAAACTGGACACTAGATGAGCGAATCAAATACAAGGGGTTAGGTAACGTTAGCACAGATGAAAATGACTGAGTACAATATTCTACCATATAGCCTAGGGTAAAGTGAACTGGGTAAATTAAATATTGTGTTCTTAGAATCCTGCTCCCAAAGAGAAACAGGCCTAACTAAATGAATAAGGAGTACTTTCCGGGAAGACTTTGGGATACTGAATCATATAGATGGACAAAAGAGATCTAAACCCTTAGGGAAACCCAGGAATCTATATTGATAATAAAGGCAGACTACCAAGTATTTTGTAAGTATCAAGGTAGCTTCCAAGGCTAGATAAGGGCAGGAACCTCAATCTTCAGAGGGACCAACAAACGACCATAGTTTGTATAAGCTTTAACAATTATAATCTGAAGGTGATGCCAATTAGGTCATAATAAAGTGTCTAAAATGAGTCTTCTTGGATTTGTGGGGCACTTTCGTGTGGGATAGGCAGCGTATTCTCTTCTGCAGAAAATCAGACTGAGGAACAGAAAGATTAAGTGATCTGGATCAGACAGTAAGCTTCTGGGTCAGTAATTAGGGATCCAGATGTTTTTTGTTTAGACTAAAAAGACACTGCCATTAAGAAAGGCTATAACATCTAACCAACAAACAACATATACAAAGTGATCGTTCTTTGATCCATAATTCCACTAAGTCAGTTACTAAGCGAATGCGTTTCTGATACATAACTTGATTAGCAGAATGAACCAGCTTTTATCTATTTTACAAAAATCAAAAGCAGCTACACACTTATCACTTTCAATTTATACAGCTCCATCCAGTCTAGATAGTAAAAGCCAGCAGAATTAAATTTAAAATATTGGTTTAATAATTTGCTGTCAAACTCATCAGTTTAATTTAACTGTCCAAGCAGGGACTCAAACCCAGGTCATCCAGACTAAAAGCCAACCCTTCCACATACCCCTTTGACTGGTAAAGTGAAGTGAATGTTTGTCTTGAGGATGTCACAAAATTCACTTAATTATCTATCCCTACCAAGTGTGAAAGTTACCTTTATGCTCCATGTAAGGTTCCATATCCAGAAGTTCTGAGAAGCCAATGTAGGTATTCAGCTTTTTCTTGTGGCCTGTTTGCCTACTCAAAAACAAAACCAAGGATATTCTAACTTGGTAAAAAATTGGTAAAAAAAAAAAAAATGGTATTTTGAAAAATATTTTTACTTAACCTACGTGGGAAATTTTACTGGGCCTTTCACTATTTTTCTGAGGTAAGTCAAGTTCCTTTCCCTTGTCAAGCTTCTTTAAAAAAGCAGCACCCATGCCTTAGTCCACCCTCCAATCTCACTAGGAATGTCTAAAGACTTTTACTGACACAGAACTCTTTCTCTCCTCTTTCAGGAAGCTTAGACCTTAAAAGTCTAATGTAGCCCTGTAAGAATGTTGAAATCTGCATCATTATAACAATGTCATCAAAATAGTTATCACAAAAACTGGCCATTATGACCAGGTCAAATTGTGGAGATTAAAGCACTTATTTCTAGTACCATATTCTTCTCAGAATTCTTAAAGATATTCTGAAAGCTGCTCCAGTCACATCTCTTGCATCACATAACAGATGTAGTGCAGGAAAGATAAAGCAAACTTTCAAGTGCTACTGCCCAGAATTCTGGGGAAGAGAACACACTTGCCGTGGAAGTGAAATATACACTTACAATTGCCTGAATGGCACCATATCCAGTGCCTATTGGGGGTGCTAGTTTTTAACGTTTTAACGTCAAGTCCCCATTTTTCCTTTCTAGCACTTTCCTTTATGGATGTCAGTATCTATTCTGCTCGAGAACATCTCACTATTTGAAAAGGAGCCTACATAACGTTCCATACTCAGCAGAATAAGATCAAGGCACTGGTGTCCAAAACTTTTATCAGTCTGAAAATTCCTTCACAATCAAGGATTTAAATTTTAAGAATCATTTCCTCACATGTCTAGGACATCAATTTTAAATCTGCCTACTTAGTTCCTAAGAGGTATGTGTAGATACTGACCTGTCAAACACAAAACGCATTAGCTGCAAATTAAGTGTACACGGAAGACTGAGGAGTCGGATCTTCCTTGTTGCATTCTGTTTACTCTGACAGTTTTCACAAAAGTATCGATTGTCTCCTTCTAATTTTTCTTCCTGACCAGAGTATAAAAGATTATCAAACAAAAATAATGAGGATGCTGGATAATTGCAAATAAAATCAAATAACGCACAAACACATTATTAGATATCCTTAATAGTATTTGTTCTAAACAAACTTTCACTTAAACTACTACCCAACACTGACAGAGCAACTAAGAAAAACTGGAACACTAAGGGTAAAAAATAAGCTGTGGATTATAAGAAAGCAATGAGATTCCAAACGGTTCCATCTTTCTTGTAATGCCCACATGAAAACTCAGGGAAACAGTGAGAAAATGTTTTTAAAGATGCTTTTAAACAAGTATGAATCAATGTATCCTAGATACAATGTCAAGTTGTCTGATCAAGTGGTTCTTCTCGTCCTAGTAATAATAAAGTAATAATAAAGTGTCTGTCCCTCAGGTTGAGGTACACAAAAACTAGAAAACAGAAAAACAGGCTGGGCCTGATTCACCACCTATTTGGAAAAAAAACAGTCTGCTTCTCTATTACATTTTCACGTTTTGAGCCCTCTTTTAGCTATTATGAAGCAGATTTTAGCCAGGGGTAAATAATCCTGTCTCCTCTGGCAAGAGTGTCTTTTTTTAACATCAGTTCTTAGCCACAAATCTCCTCTGTAATTCCAAACCCCAAATGTGACTTAGGATCAAAATTAAAGCTGGACGGACAGAGAGGATTTGGGGGATCTCTAGTCTAATTCTCATACTACAGACATGGAGGAAATCTGTTAAATCAACCCATGCTCAGATAGCACGCTAGCAATTTAATCACAATGCTACGTTAAAATTCTTCTGAGCAGTCTGTGCTCTATGTGACTCAAAAATGTATCTTATGGTCCCTCTGCCATTGTTTTTTTTTTACTCAATACTAACTAGCACATACAAACAAATATTTCCTTTTCACCTACAAATATCAATTGGATAAGGCAAGATTTATATTCCCAGATCAACCAATAGCCATAATCACTCACTAAAGTTATTTTCAACCATAAAATCTATTCAGCCATTTTGAAAAAGCCTGTTAATTTTAAGTCATAAAACTCAAGAGTCATTAAAAAAATACTATCCCTACACATTTTACTGAAGGGAGACAATGGAATTTGACTAGATCACACCACAAAAGATGACTAAAGATAATGCCAGAAATAGCATCTGGTGGGTTTGTTTTTTAAAAAGCAAGCTGTATAATTTGCTTGGTTTTCAATACCTTAAGAAATTCAGTGATGCAATCTGTTAACTGCTTGTGCCCTTGGATATTTAACTCCAGTTCATAAAATTTTGATAAAAGCTTTGACTCACGACCACACTGGTTACAGCTAAAATAAAGAGAACATAAATAACATCAGAGAAAGAGGGAAAGACTAACAGGACTTCTAATATTTTTCAGTTAAAAGCAAAGATAGATTTTTTTAAATGTCAAAATACATTGCATGATGGCTAATAATGGAAATACATTTTACATAACTTCACGGTATAACGGGTATCATTTTGCTTGCCTTCTCAATGAGCAGGGTAGGGCCTAGAGAATTTAAAATTCCAAAATTAAAAACATTAATGTAACAAAGTCTAGGAAAGACAGTACTCTATAGACATGTGCATATGCAATACACACATGCACATTTTAAGACTAAGAAATGAACATTTTATGACTAAGAAGTAAATGGCACATTGAAATTCACTTGAGAAAATAAGATTTTTTAATGAATTTTATTAATTTCTTTCTCTCTCTTTTTTTTTTTTTAAAAACCTGCTACCAAGATGGCTTCATCGAAATATGTACTGGGAAATGAAAAAAATTAGAGGAATACAAAAATTAAATGCATATCAAAAATGAAGTCCTCAAACAGTAAAAATCTGTCAGTTGTTCCATTTATTTCCAATATGCTAGACACAACTGCCTTGGTCTACAGCATAGCCATAAAGCACATGACAATAACCCAAACAACGAAGGCAATTATCAATTTGAGGGTATTTGTTTTTCTGTGTTTTTTGTAAATCAACTGTTGAACACATAGGACACAAGGAGAAAAACACCCTGGAACATGTATTTTTCTAAGGTGAGCAAAATGTTATTCAAGGTGTTAAAAATACAACAAAATGATAATAAAGTAACGTGAACACATATGACAACTGTGTTTACAGGCTAGGCCAGCACATTAAATCCTATTTCAATATAGCACAGATCCTGTGGTTTCACAGGCGAGAGAACTCTGCTAGTCTTAGCCCAAGGCTAAAAGGTTTAGTAACTTGCCCTCTACACAGCTAAGTATTAACCAGGATCTCCTGATACTGTTGGAGGCAACAGTAAAATCAAGCCCCCAAAAGCCAAGTTCTATGAACATGTTCCCCGGAAGCACTGAGGGACAGCTCCCTACTTGACTGGATGGGATAGAAATGGTTATTCCATATGCCCAATTCACTCATCAGCCAAGAGGTCAAAACCCCTTTTTCTGGAAGTACTTTTTATTAATTTATAGCCCATCACTGGAACTTAATGTAGAATTCTTAAAATGAGATATCAACTTAAGTTTGAGGTGCTAATAAAGGAACGGATAAGGATTTCTATTCCACAGCAAGAGTCCTCACACGAAGATCACTATCTCCCCGAAAAAGCAAACAAAAATGACCCACAAAACTTACACGGTGACATATGCATATTCCCCACAAAATTGCTGTTGGACGATGTTACGTACATCTGGATTCTTCTGCTTAGACAAAGTATCCTCCAATAAAGACATAAATAGCTTTGAAAACTCTTGGGCATCCTAAAAAAACATTTTTATTGAAAAGAAAAAGAAAAATCAAATCCTGCCTTCTTGATGTTCACAAGAAATAAAATCTCTTCACTGCTACCTATAGTGGGGTAGATTAAAAAGGACTTGCTGATTAAAAAGTCAGTTTATGCATATTTATGAACGGAATAGTGCTCCAGAAATATTTTGAAAAGCTGAACATCGGCTATGTTCCTAGGTCTACCCATATAAATCTCCTAAAACAGCACTGATAACCCCCTATATATTTATATATTTCAACTTTAAGAGAGCAATCATTTCATTGATCTCAGTATTGCTATCAGAAGATATAGATTAAAACTCCTCCATGCTTGCATTTGCCAATTGGTTACTGGGATTTCTGGTATACAAATGGCACACAAAGGATGGCATCCACAATTCACAGGAAAGGAGGGGATGGAGGGGATGGCAGGAGGTGAGGGAGAAAGGGGGGGAAAAAAAATCAATTTTTTTTTTGAGAGCAATTGGGGTTAAGTGACTTGCCCAAAGTCACAGGGCTAGTTTTTGTGTCAAGTGTGAGGTTGGATTTGAACTCAGGTCCTCCTGACTCCAGGGCTGGTGCTGTATTCACTGCACAACCTAGCCGGCCCCTAAAAATTTCATTTTCAAAATTCACTTTCAAAAATAATTTCATTTCTGTAGAAAAAATAAACTTATTAAGAAAGCTGTCTGGTGCTAAGGGCTGCTGATCCTTCCAACTTGGGAGAAGTCAACAGAATACTGACTCTTGGTACTTCTATTCCTGTTTTGCAATCTTTCCCAACCTGTTGGGTATGGAGTGAAATGACAAGAGTTGTATTGTTTTTTTTTTTCATTTTTTGTGAATAATGCCTTGTTACAGAGCTGTGAATATACACAACCATTTTGGAAATTTGGAATTAAAAAATTAAAAGTAGCTAAAATGTCCAGATCTTCAGATTCCAAGATTTCACTACCAGGTAATTACTACAGTGAGGTCACTGAGAAAAAGAAATGTTCCCATATATTCCAAAAACCTATACCAGCACTGTTTTTGTGGTAGCAAAGAACTAGAAACAAAGTAGATGCCCAAAGACAGGAGAATGGATAAATCATGGTATATGAATCCAATATTACTATAGAAGAAACCATGAATACAAGAAAGCATGGGTAAGAATTATATGAACTGATGCAAACAAAGTAAGCTAAGCAGGGTCAGGAAAACAGAACCACTACCACAATTTAATCAAAAGTGGATACTGTGGGGCGGCTAGGTGGCGCAGTGAATAGAGCACCGGCCCTGGAGTCAGGAGTACCTGAGTTCAAATCCGGCCTCAGACACTTAACACAAAAAACTAGCCGTGTGACCTTGGGCAAGTTACTTAACCCCAACTGCCCTCCAAAAAACAAAAAACAAAAAAAACAAAAAAAAAGTGGATACTGTATATTACAAGGAAAAAATTCGGCCCCAATGAAGAAATGAGAAGACACAAGTATGGAACACTACTGTTTTCAGACATTCATGTATTAATTGGCTTTGCTTGTTTCTTCTCTTCCTTTTTTACTCCTTTAAAAATAATCTTAAATGACGACTAATGTGGAAATTTGTTTAACATGACTGCACATATACACTTGCATCAGATTGCTTGCCTTGGAGAAGGGGAAGAAGAGAAAAATCTCAAACTCTTGAAAATTTTACATTGCAATTGGAAAACTAAAATTACTATTAAAAATACTGTTATACAGGCTGGCTTTCTGGGAAGGGAAAAGGTGACAGAGCTTTCAGGAGAGCAGATCACTGGCAGCAGTTTCCAGAATTAAACCCCTAAGAGCCAAGGACAAAGGGAAAAAGTCAGTGGAACGTGGCTAAGTTGGGGGGGGGGGGGAGGGTCCCATTGACTGCCTCCAGAGTTAGAAGCAATCTGAAGCAGTGGCCCTGCAGCCACCTCTAAAGCTCTGCTTCAGAGCTCCCAACCTGCAGATTGCAAGGGTCCAAACGATCATTAAATGCTCTTTTGCCTTGAGCTACCTGGATTGGGACTGTGGTCTTGGATGGTAGTCCTGAGGTGCTGCCAAAGTGAGCCAAAGCTGGTGGGAGATGGCGGCCTCCTAAGAGCTCCAGTAGCTGCGAAAACCCCAGCTATTTGGGACTCCGAAACCAGAGTTCTACTGAGTCCAAAAGTCAAGTAATGACTGGTAACATGAGTAGGCAAAGGAACCCTAGCAATCCAACTTTAGATTCCTTTTTTGGGGACGAAAAGGATCAAAGCATGGAACAGGAAGACAACAGTTAGAACTCCATCACCAAAAGCTTCCGAGAAAAATGTAGACTGGTTACAAGCCATAGCGGAGCTTACTGATTTTGAAAACCAAATAAGAGAAGTGGAAGAAAAATTGAGAAAAGGAAATAACGTGTACTAAAATCATGTAAACATATTTTGTTCAATTACTTGGAAGAGCTACAATGATTTCTTGGTATTTATAATTTCCCTCTAAGCCCAGCATTACCTGTTGTTGTCCTGTGTCCAAGCCTAAGGCTTTAACAAATCCTGATGGGTCGATGTACCGTCTATTACTGTTCTGCAGCAAAGCAAACAGGTACTGGAGATGCTCACAAATGGTCTGAGGTTCATAATCTATAGAAAAGTTTCATTACACATTAAAATGTTGTGTTGTTTCCTTTGCACCTCAGCCAACAATGTCTTTCTTTCCAAATATTAAACGTTATAGTTGTTTAAAAAAAAACCTTAGTGTGTTCAAAGGCTTTAAAAATAATCTAAAATGAGCTTATTTGTGCTTCCTTATGCCAAAATTCCTTTCCAAGAATTAACTGTCCCAACACTATGATTTACTACAACCAAGACTGGAATTTTTAATGGTACTCCAGTTTGGGATGTCCAAATCTCTAGTCCCTGCTGGTTAAAACTAACGTATTTGATACTAAAAAGAAAACAAGCAAAAGGATTATGGAAGAAAAACTAGTTATCTAAGCCAGGCACAAAACAAAGCACTTATATTTATTAAGTATTCTATTAAGTGTGAAGGAAATTATTTTAGAATCAGTCTGCTGGGGCCAGACTGATACTCCAGGGAATGAGGCAAAGAAAAGAATTGCACAAATGCTAAAATGGGTTGCCTTGGGAGGCAGACAAATACCCATCACTGAATTTTTACAAGTGGCGAGTTAAATGGTTACTCCTCAAAGATTCCAGAGAAGATTTCTGTTTTGAAACAGGTAAGTCTGTATACAAAATCAAAGGTCCCTTCCAATTCTGACATCTAAAGACTATTATTAACAACTGTGCATACCTAAGGTTACAGAACTTTACTTAGTGAGATATAAAATCTTATGGTCTGTAAATAAAAAGAACAAGCATTGGTAAGTCAGGTTCTGCAAACTAAATTACCTATTAAAAAAACAGGAGATTGGTTTGCTATATGTCCCTTCAAACACAAGTTTAAATCTCATTGTGCTATGGTTAAAGATAAGTTAAAGATGACTTTAAAGTTAAAGATAAAACTTATCTAGAAATATAAAAATGTATGAGAAAAAACTAGAAAAAGCATAAATTGCTTAAGAAGCAAGATCTTTTTCTGCATGTTCTTAAAGGATGAAATTGTTCCAACCACACTTAGAGATGAAATATGCATGGATGTGTATACCTGGACAGAGATATATAGGAAACCAAACATGATCATGTATACTTTTTTCACCAACCTTTCTCTTCCTGTATGCCATCTCCCATCATGTGGTCACCACAGGTACTTGGACATAAATACAGAGCCTGCCTAAGCTCCAGATTAAGAAACCAAACCTGAAGGAAAGTATTCACATAGCATGTTGCTCCAAGGTTTGTGAGACCCACAAATGAGTTCTACAATTGAAAAAACAAAAACATTACTGCAGAGATGATTTTTCCTTAAAAACACAGTAAATCTGATCAGATTCAAAATGAATTTTAAGAATCTGAAATTCTATATAAGTTTTAATTTAATTCTTAAGAATTATTCAAATGGCATGTTAAGTCTTCAAAAGATTCATACTATTTCTTTTCTACCTATTAACAAACAATACTTTTACAAACATCTCTGAAAGTATTAAGAACTCTGATTATAAGGCAAGACTCCCATTTTACTCCTGGGGAAGCCTGCTGAGTAAGCATGGCCTAACAAATACACCTGGTATATACTGAATCATCTTTTTATTGGTCGTAGTCAATGTGGAGATTTCAGATCACATCTAACTGGTCAGACACTTTGATCAAGAATTCAATGGCTTAGATAAGTACCCCAAAGAGATAAGTAACAAAAGGTCCACAAAGTAAAATACTGACAGCAGCCCTCTTCTGTAGTAGCAAAGACCTTATTTATTCAGCTTTGCTCCCAGCTTTTGCCATCACAAAAAGGGCTGCTATCAGTATGGTTAGGTGGTTTGTTTTGTGACCAGCATTGAAGCATCATGTGCCAGGGGGATCTCTAGGTCAAATGGACTTCAGTTGTTTGTGAACCTCTTTTACAGGAAAGTCTGGGCCTCAAGTAAGGAACATGACAAATAATGACAAATTTTTTTGATACACTGATGGGTTTTACTGAATTTTACTTTTCTTTCTTTAATTAAAAAAAAAGCTTATCTGCGTGATATAAAGATAAAAATAAATACTTTTAATTTTTTTCAATTTAAAACATTTTTACAGGTTCAAGAGCTATCCACAGGCCCAATCTTACTGCAACGTAAATGTTTGTGACCTCTTAGGGTAAACATCAGTAATGCCTAACCCTAAATGTCATTTTTATTACATAACTCAGCTAACTTTCTTCTTTCAAGAGTTGGTTACAAGTGTGCTTTATGGCTTGAAGGTGTTCTGGCAGAATAGATTCTAGAACACTGTTGAGCTCTCAGACTAGGCTACTGGGTTACTTAGTTTTTGGTGTCCCCCAATTTCATTTTTGTCTTGTTTTATGGGATTAGAAGGCAAAGTAGGTTAGAAGGGGAAGTAGGCGGAGTGAGAGGAAAGAGATTGAGTATGTGTGTTATCTTCTGGAAAGGTGATCTGGATTGTCTTTCAAAACAGAATGGACCAGATAGAAGGAAGGTGTTACTCCACCCCCAAATGAAAGGCATGGTACATTCTGTATAGTCAGGATCTTCATAACATAAACTAGAAATACCACATCTTATATGTGTATATATACAAACACCAGCAGTGGCATATGCTAGTTAAAAAGTTACCATTTCATCCTGGTTCATAGTACTTAACACAGGCTAGCTGAGAAGGAATAGCATTGACATTTATCTGCCTAAGGCAGCATCAGAAGGCTTTGCAGGGAGCAAAGACAACTTCTTCCTTCCAAAGGAGGGTAATTATTTCAGTTTAGCATTAAAACTGTCTTTAGAGATAATCTAGTCAAATGACTCATAAGAATGGGCTAAGGACTCAAGTTCAAGGTGAAAATTATTTTGACAACATCCTAAACATTTTAACTCTGAATACAGTAAATATTAATAAATGTAATCGACATAAGCAAAAGTTCTTTGGGGAATCCTCAATAACATTTTAGACTGGACTGTTAAGTCTGAGAGTCACTGATCCTAATCCTTTTCCCTTCATTATTCACCTAGGATAGGTGAGGCAACTGAGGCCAAGAGGTAAGTGAGATTGCTCCAATGTTCACAAAAACTAAATGGCAGTCAAAGGGATTTGTATTCAAGTCTTCGGGATTCAACTATAATAATTTTTGCTATTACAAGTTGGGAGCTAAGGCAAAAGTATAACATGTTTGCTTCAGGAAAAAGTCTGAGAACAATCACATCTTTTTTCTCCTGCATTTTAAAATGTTATTTCCTTTAAGGATAGCAAATGAAATTTGGGTTACAGGAATAGAGTAAATCAACCCTGAAAGCCACATAAAGCACCTGAGATAAATGGGGCTTAACATTTATAGCAAATTCATCACTGTGGTACTCAAGACAGAAGTCTTTAGTATAAAAGCATATCGTACAGTAAACAGCAAGGAAATCAGTATATATTCTGGGTCCATGATGGGCCTCCACTTTCAGAGTGAAACTTTCTTTTTTATACCAGGTTCACTTATCAAAAGTATAATCATGGCGCCATCTAGTGGGATGAAGTCTTAACAGCAACACAATGTAGGATACCAAGGTTCTGAAAGTATATGCAACTCCAGGCCCTCCTGTGCTGTTAGAACAGAAGAATCCACTTAATGGTGGCACTTGCTTTTTTCTAAAAACCCGCTAGACACTTACAAAAGTGAATTTATCTTCCAGCCCATGTATACAATCCTATCCACTTCCAAAACTGGAGTTCCTTTCAAGAAATGCAGAATATTTCTGTAACTATTAAATCTGTTGTGACCAAAATAAAACTGTTACAGATAAATGTCAGCCCTGTACAGAGGGACAAACTTTCAGTAGCAGAGTCATCTGCCATTCTAGAAGCCTCTCTCTGTACTTCTATCACCCTGCTCTCTGTGGTACAGCAAGACAAACACAAGTTGGGGACTAAACAATTCTAAAGACAACTGGAATGAAAGCTACAAAAATCCCTTAACAGGAGAGGGCTTTACCTTTTTCCTCCTTTCAGAGTTGGGATCATCAATGTTGTGAAAGCTATTTTCATCAATTTCACCTAGCCAGACGTGTTCTCCAATCCCAACCAAGCAATTCGGGTTCCCTTTGCAGTTTCTTCTACAAAGCAAAGTTAATAAATTAACATTAGACTTACAGCAACAGTTACACAGTTAACTACCAGGTCCAATCAGTTTTTGCAGAGAAACCCATTAAATGGAATCACTTTAGTCCTTTGTTCCCCTTTTATCACAATGGTTCCCCCACCAACTAATTCAACAATTAAACAAGGCACTGTGCTCACTGAAAAATAAAAAAGACCAACCCTAATCTTGAAAATTTTAAGATAAAAAGGAGAGTGATAGCTTAGTCTCTTCTTTGCCTAATTTGATTTCTTTTTCTTCTCTAATTCCTACTACCAGATTGAATAAGAGGGGTGGATAGTGGACATCCTTGTATCACCCTGATCTTATTGGAAACGCTTCTAGTTTATTCCCATTAGATATAATACTTACTGATGGCTTTAAGTAGATGCTACCTATTATTCTAAGCAAAACTCCACTTATTCCTATACTTACTTTCTAATGTTTTTAATAGGAATAGAAATTGTACTGTTTTTCTGCATCTATTGAGATAAATCATACGGTTTTGCTTAGTTTTATTATTGATATTACCAATGATATTTACAGTTTTCCCAATACTGAACCATCCTTGCATTCCTGGAACAAATCCAACCTCATCAAAATGTATTATTCTTGTGATATTTTATTTAAAATTTTTGCATCTATATTCATGAGGGAGATTGGTCTATGATTTTCTTTCTCTGTTTTGTCTCTGATTTAGGTATCAGTATCATATTTGTGTCATAAGAATTTGGTCCGACTCCTGCCTCAGCAATTTTCCCAAATAGTATGTAGAGCAGTGGTTCTCAACCTGTGGGTCAGGACCCCTCTGAGAGTTGAACAACCCTTTCGCAGGGGTAACAGGAGTTGCCTCCAGGGGGGTCTACCCACATACAGATACACCCACATACAGATATGCCCACATACAGGTCATTAAAGGGTGGCGGCATTAGGAAGGTTGAGAACCACTGTGGTAGTGTATTGGGATCAATTGATCTTTTAAGTGTTTGATAGAATTCACTAGTAAATCCATCTGGCCCTGGAGATTTTTTCCTAGGGAGTTCATTGATAACTTGTTCAATTTCTTTTTCTGAGAAGGGGTTATTTAAGTAATTTACTTCCTCTTCAGTTAATCTGGGCAACTCATATTTTTGTAAATAAATATTCATCTATTTCACTAAGATTGTGACAAGGAGGTCCACTATCACCATTTAATATGGTACTATAAATGTTAGCAGTCGCAATTAAAGAAAAAGAAGGAATCAAATTAGGCAAAGAAGAGACTAAGCTATCATTCTGCAGATGACATGATCATATACTCAGAGAATCCTAGAAAAAAACTTGAGACAATAAATTTAGCAAAGTGGCATGATATAAAATAAATCCCACATAAATCCTCAGCATTCCTATATATTTCCAATGAAATCCAACAGCAAGAAATAGTAAGAGAAACCCCATTTAAAGTTACTGTAGACATTATAATATTTGGGAATCTACCTGCCAAGAGCCAGTACTTTTATGAACTACAAAACACTTTTCACACAAATAAAATCAGATCTAACTAATTGGAAAAACAATTGCTCATGGCTGGGTCGAGCTAATATAATAAAAATGACAATTTTACCTAAACAAATTCCATATTTAGTGCTATATGTACCAAAAAATTACTTTATGGAACTAAAAAAAATAGTGACAAAATTCATTTGGAAGAACAAAAGGTCCAGAATATCAAGGCAATTAATGCAAATCAAAACAACTTTGAGGTACCACATCTCACCAGTCAGATCTGCTACGATGACAAAACAGGAAAATGACAAATGCTGGAGAGGATGTGGAAAAATGCAACACCAATGCATTGCTGGTGGAGCTGTGAACTGATACCACCATTCTGGAGAGCAATCTGGAACTATGCCCCAAGAGCTATAAATAATTGCATACCCTTTGACCCATTAATACCACTTCTGGGATCGTATCCCGTAGAAGTGGGAGGAAAACCCATATTTTCAAAAATATTTATTGCAGCTCTGTAGTGGCAAAAAACTGGAAATTAAGGGGATGCCCATCAATTGGGGAATGGCTAAACAAGTTGTAGTATTATGAATGTAGTGGAATACTCTTGTGCTATAAGAAAAGGAGAGGGGAGGTAGCAAGGTGTAAATAATAAAGGAATATAAAGCACCTGCCCTGGAGTCAGTAGGACCTGAGATCAAATCCGGGCTCAGACACTCTCCACAGACAGACACACAGACACAGACACACACAGTAGTGTGACCTTGGGTAAGCTGTTTAAACACCAATTGCCTTCCCCCCCCAAAATTGGGAGGAGCCAGGTCTTCATATTCACCTGAAAACCCTTATGCAAACTGATGTTCAGTGAGAAGCAGAACCAAGAAAATTGTGTACACAATCAGACACATGGTATGTGTTAATGGACCAACTGGACTCCCAGCAATGCAGTTATAAAACAACTACAAGTCTCAGGATGGAAGGATATTCAGAGAAAGATCTAGAAAGACCAGAGTTTAAATGGAGACTGAAGCAATCCACATGCTATGGATTTGTTTGGATTTGTTTCTTTTTTCCCCATTGTTCACTCCAATGGTTACAACCCTTCTATACAACCAGATTAATGTCCAATGTGCAAGTATTTGCAGATCCCATACTTGACTGCATGCTGCCATGGTTCGCAGGGGAAGGTAGGGGAGAAAATTTGAAAAAATAAAATAAAAAAAAAAAATCAAGGAACTGTGGAATTGAATCTTGTAAACTAAAAGTAAATAAATTTTAAAAAAAGATAAAAAGGACAGTACCTAAAAACATCTTTTAATAAGACTAGGTTTCATTATGTTCTAAACAAATGGCCTCAAAGTGGTTACTTTTATTTTCTGAGGTGAAATACATGCACATGAATTCAATAATGCTGCAACCATAGGGAATGATGAATGAACTCAGAAATTCAAGATTTGTATGAACTCACACACAGCAAAATAAGCATAACCAGAACAACAGTTTACCAGTGACTTCCATAATATGAAGGTAAATATCATTAAAATTCTTTAGAACCCTGACAAATGACTTTAGAAATGAGGTAAAGGAGGCCCACTCAAGGAGATGAAGTGCTGTGACTGATCCCAGGTCACAGAGGTAGAGGGCCAGCCAGCACTAGCCCAATACATGCTACCTCTCTTTAGTTTAAAAGCAAACCATTCTGAGCATCTTTATCAAATCACTCCAAAGAAATCCAACTAATATTCCACTGCTTGTCCTTTTTAAAAAAAAAAGTACCAAAAAGTACTTTTTAAAGAGTACTTATTTTGCCATCCATATGCTACCACATCTAACTGGCAACTCTTCTCCAACCACTACTTCCTCAATAACCTTGCCTTCCAATGACTAAGGCTGTGTCTGCTATGTTACTTCACAGCTATCAGTGATACCAAATCATCTTCTTTCTAGCACTGATAAGGAATATACTGGGTTTTTGCTCTTCTCCATTACAGAAAATAACCTAGGCACCACATTCTACAGATTCAGCAGCCCTCTTCACAGAAAAGACTAATGAATCATCAAAAATTTTCCCCTCGTACCATTCATACACAGAACTGCCTATCTAGAAGACATTTCTAACTCAATTTCCTATAATCAGTTCAAATTATGAATGAAAGTTGTCAAGTTTCCCTTGATGACCTTTCCAACAAAAGGTGTATCTTCATAACACTAGCTTACTAGGAAATTTCATCATTAATTTTTAATTCTCATCCTATACTTCACATTCAGCCTATGCTCAAATCTCACATTTCTGCCTAAGCGTAAATTCTTTAATTTTTATTCTTTATCCCTACATCTTAACTTAGGCCACAGTAAACATTAACCTGGGATCCAACATTCAACAAATACTCATTGTCCTAGGATTATAATTATATCTATTTACACCAGAAAGTGCTCCGAAGTAACCTCTATCCCCCTACTATCCTGGTTGGAGACTTCCTGTGTCCCTGCCTATTGTGCTCCAATTGTGGGACCATGAACCAAAAATCAAACCTAACTGTCACTGTAGCTAGATGGAGTGGGTCAGTCTAAAATACTCTATGGTCCCACTCCCCACTGAATTTTCTTTTGAATTTAAGACCCTTCTCCCTGTTCTCTACTCTCCTGGTGTCAGATCCCCATTAAAGTTCCTCCAAGACAAGAATTGTCTTTGCTTTTGTATTTTTAGGCCCAGAGCTTAAATCTACCTAGAAAAAATGCTAACAAAATAAAAATAAGGCACCAATCCATCGCAGAAATGACTGAACAAATTGTAGCACATTAATACATTGGAGTATAATGCCATAAGGAAGAGAATCAAAGGATCATAAGATTTGGAGCTGGACAGATGCCTATAGTAAAGCTTATACAAAGTGATTCAGAGAAACCAAAGCAAAATCACGACAAATGTACACAATGACTTTTTAATAAATGAAGACAACATGCTAGTAGCAAAAGAATTCATGGCAGATGAACAAAACAATATGATTTTAAAAGTCTCAAAAACTCCTGCCCCACTGGATCACTGAAGTTTGTTTTGTTTTTGTACAAGAGATAACAGAAAAAAGTCCAGGCAGAGACAAGGACAGTTTTCAAAGTAGAGTGATACAGTCAATTCAGAAATTTTTTTGCTTAACTATGCATCTTGAGGATTTGATTTCCTTTTTTTCCCCTTTCAGTTGACTTGGGAGTGAAGCCATTTCTATTTCATCTTTCGACTTCTAAAATCCATGGTGTGAAAGAACAGCCAAGGAGTTAAGTATCAGTGGATTGCAGAATACTTCAAGGGTATGATCCAGGAAGACTAGAAAGCTAGGAATAGTTTTAAAAGCCAAAAAGGGGATTTTATATTTTATCTTAGAGATAAAAGGGAATTACCACAAAGAACTGCTTTGAAAATGACAGCTGAGTGGAGGATGAACTGTTAGGAAGACTGACTAGCTTCACTTCATTGCACTTTGCAAATCTGCAAACCTATCTGCATTTTCCCAACGTCACGTGCTCATGTCTCTAATTTGAAATATTTCAAACTTTTTCATTATGTCTGTAATCAGTTCTCTTCAATGTTACTTTTCTAATTGTTTTGGGGTCCCATAGACCATACCCACAGAATGGATATGATGAAATTAATAACTGTTGGACAGCTAGGCGGCACAGTGAATAGAGCACCAGCAGGAGTCAGGAGGACCTGAGTTTAAATCCAGCCTCAGACACTTGACATACTAGCCATGCGACTTTCAGCAAGTCACTTAACCCCCACTGCCCTCCAGAAAGTCACACCCCCCCAATTTAATTATTGTGTGTTCTGACTGTTCCACTGACCAGCAGTTTTCTGTCTCCCTATCTTTGGGCTTCCCCATTCCTTGAGATATAATACTAAAACCAGGTCAATCAATAGCCCTACAACATCCTCTAACTGTTCAAGTGAAAGGAAAAGTCACATCTACAGGGTAAAGTTCACTGCTGCCGTATTAGGAAACTGCCAGTCACCCCACCACTCCAACCTTCAGCAACCACCACCTTGCTCAGGCAACAGCCAAAGACAGACAAGACTGTCTTGTCTTGAAAGAAAAAAAAAATTATGATTCACTGAAGGTTCAGATGATGGTTAGCATTTTTTAGTAAGAAAATATTGCATGCAGTGATCTGACTGCTGTGTTTGCACTCTTAAGAATACTTTTCATTTTCATGTCTTTTCTTTCCTACTTGCTCTAGCACCCCTGCCTGTACAAACTGGTAGTCCCTATCAACACCATTACCATCTTCCACACAGCTGCCAAAGAGATTTTCCTAAAGCACAGGTTTAGCCATAGCAATATCCTACAGTATAAACTGCGGTTGCTCCCAATTATTTCTAGAAAGACAAGTTCTTCACAGCTTGGCATTTTTCTACCTCTCCAGTATACAGGGAGTGTTCCTCCCCTTTCTGGTTCAGCTATACTGATAGATCTACCAGCTGTTGCTTACACAGGATGCTCCAGTTTTCATTTCCAGGGCTTGATATTCACTCCCCTGTTTATCCTCCATAGCTTGAATGCTCCCCCCACCCCTTTCCAAATCACTGGATTCTTTTAAGTTCAAGGGTCATCTTCCCCATGAGGCCCTTCCAGCTGCCTCAAACTGCTAGGGCTGTCCTTGTAATGTTACCTTGTACTTGATCTGCATACAGCAGTTTGCAACAGTAATATAGTCATGTTATCAATTCCATGTGAACTGAAATTCTTTGAGGGCAAGGAATGTTTCTCTTGTGTCTCTGTATCCCCACTACTCAGGATATTGCCTAGGACACTGAGAATTCAAGTGACATGCCTAGGATCATTCAGACATTAGGTATCAAAGATAGGACTGGAAGCCAGTTCTTCCTAGCTCTAAAACAAGCATTCTTATCCATTACAAGAGGCAGCTTCTCTACTAAAACTATACTGAAGTTTAATTTTTCATTATGCAAAACTGCTTATGGATCCTGCACTGAACCAGTTTTCACTATATCTGTTCCTAGAACTCCAGCTACTTCACATCTAACTTATCTCTGACAACAGACAAATTCAAGAGGTCTGTGCTCCAGTTTATATAAACTACAAATTACTTCCCAGGTTTTGAACAGAGACAGGACTCTTAAATTTGATTTGTGTGAAGGATCCCCACTTTGGCAGTCTGGTTAAAAAAAAGACTCCTTTCTCAAACTACTGTCTTAAAAATATAAAATATGGGGCAGCTAAGTGACACAGTAAATACAGAGCCCTAGCCCTGGAGTCAGGAGGACGTGAGCTCAAATTTCGCCTCAGATATAACACTAGCTGTGTGACCTTAGGTAAGTCACTTAACCCCAATTGCCCTGCCTTCCCCCCTCCAAAAAGACAAAAGTATAAAATATACAAAATTACAAGAATTATACTGAAATAAGTTTTATTTTAAACATTTTAAAAGTTTTATGATAAGAACCTCTCTTAATCATAAAAATATCTGGTATTAAGGTTTACTGTCTTTAATTCTAGATCCCTCAAATTCCCATCATTAATGACTTGATCCTAATGGAAGAGCAGAGAGAAATTTACACCAATGAGCCAAGAGTGGGGAAATGAGAAAAGCCTAGGTTAAAGTTTTTTCCAATATTCTAATTACCAAAGAATTAAAGTCCTAGCATAAATCTGGTGGTAGCATGGAAATAAACTTGGAAATATAGGAAGCTGTATAGGAAGTGCAAGAGCTCAAGTTGATATGTCCCAGAAAAATGGATAAGATCTAAAGGAACAGGTGGCACAGAAGATGGAGCACAGACCCTGAAGTTAGGAGGTTCAAATTTGCTTCATATATACTTGATTAGCTGTGTGACCCTGGGCAAGTCACTTAATCCTGACTGTTTCGAATAAGACCCAAGGAGTAGCATTAAATATATACAGGCCCAAAGGTTGGCTATCAGGCACAAGATGAAGATACTCTATTTAGACATTGTTATCCACAAAGAAAAGGCTATTTTCAGTGAAAATCTTTCTGTAATATGTTGCACATTTCTCTTATTCATAACTTACCATTTATCACTGGAGAGGGGCATTATCATGACTATCAAATATTGCAGAAGCCAATTCCAATGCCATCTCCTCCATATAACTGAACTCATAAGTAGCACACCTATCTTAGCTAAGTCACCTTTTAACTCAGTGAGAAATTAGATGATCACTTTTGTTAAAACTGAATAAATTAAGTTTCCAGAGGCTCCCAGGTCTCAACTTGTACAAACTACAAGCCCAGTGTGGGGCCAGGTGTGCTGCTTCATGCCCCCAGCTGGGCTAAGGCACTTTCCCATCTCAGCAGTGCAGTTCACTCACATTCCTAGAATGACAGAGTGGATGAGATTACCTACAAGGCCCCCCAACCCTCCCCCTCCAAAGTAAGAAGCTATTACTGAGGTCATTTTTACTGACCTTTCAGGTTTACTAAGGACTAAATCAGTTCACAATATTCTATGCATTATTATCCCACACTTATCTTTGAATACTACTATATTTGAAATCTACTGAAGGAAGCCCTTAAACGTGGGATCAGGTCTTTAGAATGACAATGAAGAATCCTCAGGACAAAGAAGGATTAGAAGAATTTTGCACGGGGATAATAAAAAATTAAGCCTTTCTGAAAAATGTAGCATCACAGTTCACATGAGAGGAAAAAAAACCCTAACATTGAAACATTTTCACAGATCCAAGTATATTTTACAAAATCCCAGTTGCCCAGAACTAACCTTTGGAAACATTGTGCTGATTTCTTACCTAACTTTATATACTATGTATTCTCCCGCCCAAAAGTATGTATAATATCAAAATATTTGGAATTCAATCACCAGCTGTGACAGAATTATCATGAAATTTCATTAACCAATTAGGCATTTCCTATAAACCAGACATTAGGGAATAGATAACAAAGACAAAAATGATAGTCCTCAAGGAACCTACAACCCTACTAAAGGAGATAGAGCACATACAATATAAATACAAGGGGAAAAACGTGAAATTGAAGGGATCAAAGCTGGATGGAACTGGGTTGTTTAAGGACAGGATTCTTGGAGGCAGAGATGAGGAAGTACATTCCAGGCTTCCTATGTACTAACTAGACTTAAATAAAGATGGCTACTTGAAGAGGGACAGAAAACTCAGCTCTACCAGTAAACCCTTATGTTTTCACCACAAGAAAAGTGACTTCTTCGACCTCAAGATTGGTAAACAGGGCCAATCAAAAGTTGGAGGGCAACAGGAAAGGACATCTCTACCAGTAAAACCAGTTCAATGTAACCTACCTTTCCAACCCCCCTTAAAAGTTACCTCCACTACCTATGTACCCACTCTAGACAACCCTATCCCTTATCTGTGAGGTCCCAGTTTCCCCACCCCTGGTTTAGAGAAAAACAAAGTATTCCATTTTGCATAAATACATTAATACCTAGAATACCCAAATTAAAAACAAAATTCTTGAATTAGAAGACTATCATAGAAATGAAATTGGGAAACCTTATTCAACAGATTCCCTAAATTCCTCTAAAGAGATCAGATAGAAATCCATGATCTTGATAGTTTAACAAATATTAAAACTAAGATTTTAAAAAAAAATCCAGCTGTTTAAAAACAACTGAGAATAATAAACACTGGACTCCCAGAAAAACCAAAACTTTAATAAAAAGCCTGGACATTATATTTTAGGAAATCAAATAACTTTTAACTATTAGAACCAGAAAGCTAAGAATTAAGAAAAAATCCATCAATGACCTCCTGAAGGAAAGCCCACAGGAAAAGTCCCAGGAACTCAGTCAAATCTTAGAGTTTCAATGTCTCCAAACCTTCAAGCAAGTAGAAAGAAGCAATTCAAGTTATCCAAGGACCTAGGCAGGATCACACAAGACCAAGAACCTTCTATCATAACTAGGAGATCTAAAGGGACCCTCACAGCTCCCTCATCAATTCACTACCAGGCTCTTCTCAAAAATCCCTCAAGTGAATCAAAGCTCCTCCTCCCATCCCCCTTTCAGATGAGATGCCTGCTTAGTATTTTATAGGAAAAACTGAAGTCATTCCCATCACTCAGGTGCCTTCTTCCCACTATCTTCTACAACTTCTATGACTACCCCACTATCCCTTCCCTTCTCAGAGACTTGCTGGATGCCCTTCCAGATCATACCCTTAACTCTAGGATCTCTCGGGGTTCTGTCTTGGGTCCTCTTCTTCCTATTTCACTAGTTGATCTCATCAGCTCCCCTAAATTTAATTACCATCTATCTTGATTCTCAAATCCACACAATCTGCCTCAACTCTCAGCTAACACCATAATCTGGAATCTCCAACTTTCAAACATCAACTTAAACATTTTAAACTCCAATGACACTGGCCTCCTGGCTGTTCCACAAACAAGACATTCAGTATCTCAGCTCTAGGTGTTTTTAATTCAGATTTTCCAATTACATATACAATAATTTAATATTTTTAAAATTTTGAGTTCCAAATTCTCTCCTTCATTGAGGGACTGAGTAGATTATACACCTAAGTCATGTAAAATATTTTCATATTAGTCATAGAGAAAAGAGACACCCCCCCAAAAAACCCCAAGAAAACAAAAAGTTGCATGTTTTGATATGCAGCATTCAAAATCCATCACTTATCTCAGGTCTAGACATTTTCCATGGCTACTCCCCATGCTTGGAATGTTCTCCTTTATTATCTCTGCCTACTGACATTTTAGGTCCCAACTAAAATCCCACCTTCTATAGACAGGACTGCTTCCCCAACCCTTTCAATCCTAGTGCCTTCCTTCCTTGTCAATTATTTTCTACTTATTCTATAGGTTTCTTTATCCTATTTATAAGTTTCTTTGTACATATTTTGGTCTTCCCCAATTAAGACTGTAAACTCATTGAGGATAGGTGCTGTCTTCTACCTTTTTAACCACAAGAGCTTAGCATACTGCAGATCCTTAATGAATGTGTATTGATTCTCATCCTAATCTCTTAAATAAAAATTTAAATTAAAACCTAAGTTTAGAAGAAATCAGGACAGTTTAGAAAGAATTATGTATTTATTTTGAAAACATCTTGTGTGAAATTGGAGACTCAGTTTCACTCAACCTTTTGCTGTTTTACTAGGCATGTTTTATTTTTGCACAGTAAAATTTTTATTTTACTATGCAATCTTATTTTGTTGTTTTAAATGAAAATTAAATTCATAATAAAATAATTAAAATAACAAGTACAGGAGCTTGGCTTAGCAGTAAAGTGAAGGAAAGTAACTTACAAGGAGGAAAAGGTGAATTGGGGCCAGGTTCTTAAAGGTTTTAAATACCAAACTAGAGGGAAAAATGTTAAATTCAGACTACTTACTTTGCATTTTTAAGGTTAAATGAGATCTATACAAAACACACATTAACACTACAGTACTAAAATTAACTATTACTCAAA
This sequence comes from Pseudocheirus occidentalis, assembly GCA_028646575.1. Taxonomy (NCBI): domain Eukaryota; kingdom Metazoa; phylum Chordata; class Mammalia; order Diprotodontia; family Pseudocheiridae; genus Pseudocheirus; species Pseudocheirus occidentalis. The sequence goes on from CM053596.1 coordinate 43,094,490, forward strand.
AAGGCAAATTCAGGATGTTAACATACCTAACTCGGGCATTTCAGGTGAATGCTTCTCCAGTACCTCACAAGGTCAAGGTGGGAGGGTAACCCTGTGTTCTTAAAGACTGCAAACAAAACACCAACTGTCAGATCCTACAAATTAGAAAAGGTTTTAAATATGGGCCTAGTGAGAGTTGGTGTTATCATCCAGGGACTACTAACAAAACAACCTGTAAGTTTGTTGAGAGAAAAGTGGCCGCTAGGAACCGAATGTTTTTGCCACGGCAACTTACACAAAGTGGAGTAGTTGTGCAGTTTCTACAGCTTACCCATACTGACAAAAATGACAGCTCTATTGAATTACCTTCGCTTCTTCCCACACCCTCTATGTCCTTTAAAAATATTTATTTTTCCTTCTCTCTTTTGTGTTTGCCTTCAAATACAGAAGTCTGATTCCAGGGTCAGGAAGTAGAGTCAGAATCACAAGACCCTCTGTGCCTCTTTCCTCACTAGACTTTGTCAAGTATCCCAGCCCTCCACAATATGGAGAAAAGACGGCTATTTTTGAAATCTAACATTCTCTGAATTTTAGTCTATGTATAAAAAGGGACCTGGAATCCTTCTAGTCCCAAGATCTCAGTGAAAATCCCACTTCCTGCAATAACCCTTTCCCAGTCCTCCTTAATGCTACCACCTTCCCTGAGATTATCTCCAATTTATCCTGCATGCATCTTATTTGTACAGCAGTCTGCATCTAGTCTCACCCTTAAGACTGAGCTCCTAGAGGGCAGGCAGGGGCCATTTTGTTCTTTGTATCTCTGGAGCTTAATTAATGCCTGCAGACTATACAAGGGACAGACTCAGCCTTAAGTAAAATGGGGTGACTCAAAAAGCAGTGGCTTCTCTCTGGGTTGCTAAATAGGAGGTTCCTACTCAAGATTATTCCCTTCCTTCCCCAGGTTCCACATTATTCATGTGCTGCTTTTTGCGTTTTCCCTCTAGTTATGTAGGTAGTCTTCCCAACTACAGGATAAAAATGAACTATATCTTTGAAGATAAATTCTGAATTCAATGCTCATTACAGAGCAGACAACTAACAAAATGCCTGATAAACAATGCTGAACTGAGCAATCAGCCTGAATGTAATTACTATAACTACATCCAAGAGAATGTAGACAGACATACGGAAGAGATCAAGAATGGCTCAGTTAAGATTACTGTCCCCACAATATTTAAAGGGGTATTGAGAGAATCACTATCAACGTTCAATGTTAATGCTCTACTAAAACCAAACACTGCCTAGACTGGAGGGATGCTCCTTTCCAGGGGCGGCGAGACTAACTCATTATCCACACCCTGAGGATCACTGCCCTCTTTCTACACCCTCCTCAATGACAAGCAACTTTCAGATTTGCAAAGAGTTCCCTACAGTCACCCTTAACTATCTGATGATGGGCAAATACCCTACCAGTTTCCTCATTTATAAACAGAAGTTGGACCACCAGATGATTGATAAAGTCCCTTTTTGCTCTAAATCCTGTAGCCTAAAGTGTTCAAGGATTAACTATCAATCTTCAATTTATGTAAGAGACCAGCAAAAGGAAAGGGATTTACCCAAGGTCACACAGAAGCAGGGTTGGTACGCACCATCCATGTCCACTGACTGGGATCAATAATCTATCCTAAGAGTGCACTGAAAGACTTATCTTGGTAGTTATAAACTCAACTAACTCTGCCAACTCTCATTTAACATTTGATTTTATCTGTAAAATAAATGCTACCGAACTTTTCCCAAAAGGCTATCAAATAGTGCATACTCTTACCCAGCAATAGCACTACTAAGTCTGTATCTCAAAGAGATCATAAAAGGAAAAGGATCCACATATACAAAAATATTTAAGGCAGCTCTTTTTGTAGTGGCCATGAACTGGAAATTGAAGGGATCCCCATCAATTGGGGAATGGCTAAACTAGTTGTGGTATACCAATATAATGAAATATTGTTCCATAAGAAATGAGGTGAATTCCAGAAAAACCTGGAAAGACTTACATGAACTGATGCTGAGTGAAGTGAGCAGAATCAGGAGATTATACACAACAGCAACACTGTGCCAAGACCAACTCTGACTGTATTGCCAAGAAGCAAAAACTGATCTAATTCCAAAAAACTCCTAATAGAAAATGCTATCCACATCCAGAGAAAGAACTATAGATTCTGAATGCAAATCAAAGCATGCTATTTTCACTTGGGGGGGGGGGGGGAGATTTTGTGGCTTTTCCCTTTATTTCTGTTTCTTTTTTCACATCATAACTAATGTGGAAATGTTTCCAGGATTGCACATTTATTAACCTTTATCAGGTCGTTTACCATCAATTAGTGGGAGGGAGAAAAACTCAAAATCTTATAATAAATGTTAAAAACTATCTTTACAATTGTTGAAAAAATAAAATACCATTTACAAATAAAAAATAAATTCCAGGGAAAAGGTAAACTTTGACCCAGACAAATAGCAAGGAGAAAGAAACCAGGAAAAAAGTGAAAGCCTAATCTAATGTTAAAAACTTGCTGGGCAAGTCACTTAGCCTCTGAATCAGTAAGTAACTGACTTCTAAACTTCTTTCTAACTGCCTACATGAGCTCATTCATTCCTAATCTATTCTAGCTCTAACAAAATTTAATAGAGACTAATCAGGTACAAGGCACTTTGGTAGGTCTGGGAAAACAAAACCCCAAACATTGACATTTTAGGGAAGGGAAAGCTTTATTTTCCTTCCTTCCCCAAATTTAACCCACACAAGTTTTCATCCCAGTCATGGTCAAGTCGTTTCCCTCCTGTTTCCCAATTCTGATCCTGTTTCCTCCTCCTTGGAGGAAGACCTCTAAGGACTCTTTTCAGTTCTACACCTGGTAATACAATCTAGCAAGTTCTACCAAATGCACCAACACCTTGGGAGGAAGCAAGGATAGGAAGACAAAAATAACTTTTTTAAAGTTATTACTGCTAAAGTGCAAGAATACCACCATCCCTTCCCCTCAACTACAACAGAATTTGAGAGCTGTTGGAGCCAAATACCTGGGCAAGTAAGTGATCCCCAGTTTTAATTCAATTAGACCAACATTTATTACCTACAAGAAGCGTGCTATGCAATGAGAATACAAAAATAAGCTAAAGACAGTCCCAGCCCTCGAGAAAATTACTAGGCAAACATATCAATGCCAAGTAAGCTAGCTACACGATAAACAGATAAAGACAACTTAAAGATCAGGGTGGTACCGTAGATAGGAAGCCGGGCCTGGAGACACAAGAGTACAAAGCCAACCTCGTATTTAGTAGCTGTGTAATTCCGGGGGGGCAGTCACTAAACCCTGCAGTTTGCCTCAGCTTCCTCATCTGTAAGAAATGAGGAGAAATGCCAAACCACTCCAGCATTTGACAAGAAAACCCCAAACGGAGTCACAGGGAGTCAGACACGACCGAATTAACAGTGGAAAGAACACCAGCTCAGAAGTTAAAAGAACCTAGATTCAAATCCTGCCTCGGATACATACTAGCTCACATTAACTTTGGCAAGTCACTTAGATCTCCCCGGGCCTCAGTTGCCCTTTAAGTATCTTCCAGATGCACTTCTGTAAACCAGTTCTATGGTCCCCTCCAGCTGAAAAATGTTAAACCAACCCAAGTGAACAAGCATTTACGAAGCGCCTACAGTGGGTCTTCAGGTGGGATCTTGGGTAAGCTCCGGCATCAGCCTCCTGTTCTGTAAAATGGGGGCGATGCTGGCGACAGCGCCTGGATGGCAGGGAGGAAAGGCTCTTTGGGGGCCTCCCCGGGGGGCCCCCGAGGGCCCGGGCTCCCAGCAGGCATTTAACTAGGACCGGTTGCCTTGGCTCCTCCTGGGGGAATTCGAAAGGTGCGCGCCAGGCTCGGCGCCCGCGACTGCAGGGTCGCAGTTTGGGGGGGCGGCGACCCGCAGCGGACCGGCAGGCCCACCCCTCCACCCCCGGCGCCTTCCCTCCCCGAGCCTGGAGGCGGGCCTCACCTGCACACTCCCCGGATGCACGGCTCCAGCCAGATGCGGTAGGCCGCCTCGATGTGCTCCTGCGACACCTCCTCGGGCCGTACCGTCTCCGCCCAACGCCAGGCAGCCTTCTCCAGCTGCAGCCGCGGGGCCATGGTGTCCCCACGGTCGTCGTCGCCGCCCGCTAGCGAGAAGGGACAGGCCGCTGCTTCAGCCTGCTCCCGCCCGCACGCACTCGGCCCGGCCCCTCAGTCACAGCCGCCGCCAGCACAGCCCGGGCCCAGCCCAGCCCTGAGCCCACCGCGACGCGACGCGACGCGACGCAACGCGACCCGACACCCCCCGCGCTCAGACGTTGGACGTTTACTCCCCGCTGTGGCGCGTGCGCACTCCCGAAGCGTCCGCTGCGTCTCACGCGCGTCTGCGCAAACAAGCCTCTGGTGACCGCCTCTCCACGGACTAAATAGCCTGGAGGGCTGGGCCGCAGAGCTTCGCCCCGCCCAAGTTAGGTCTTTTCCCCTCCCTCGGAGAGAGGAGATAGGAGTAGAGAGGGTTCCCTCCCAACCTCCAGAAGCAGGTGTTTGTTAGGGGTCGTGGTTTGCTTTTTTTCCTTCCCCCTCCCCCATACTTCTTTAAGGCGGAGAAGTGTAAGAAGCGCGCACCCGCAGGGGCTTGGGGGAGGAAAGGAGGATCTGAGGACCACGAACTAGGAGCCACAACTCAGCTGTCTATCATTAGAAGCCCTCAGTCACTCCACCTCTGAAAGGACTCGCCTCACCTGGAGGCAAACGTGGTCAGCTGACTCTATGTTGGACTACACTTCCCACCGTTCTTTGCTTCAGGATCCCACTCTCCCGTCACCCCCACACACTGTATAATAGTGCATGCTGGGAGATGTAGTCTCTGAAGCCTCCGAGGGCCCACCTCCTATCCTTTCTCTGTGTGATTGAGTTACAGAGAATGACCGAAGGACATCGACCTCCTCTTGTCTAGTGCATCTGCCCCGGAGCGATGTAGGTGGCACCTCATTGTGTGCCCAGAATACTTTGAAGTCTTGGTTCCCCTCTTACCCTTCCCGCTTTTAGTTCTGTCCTTCAACCCTGCCCTTCCACGAAGGTCTCAGGGAAAGCCCATTCATCACAATATCATTTAGTGCTCTGCTTGGAAAGGTACCTTAAAGACCGACTAATCCCAACGCCCTTAGTTTGCAGATAAGGAAACAGGCTCAGAGAGGATCCCACAACTTGTGGAGGTATCCCGACCCAGCCTTAGGAGATTTCTCTCCTCTCACGAGTTCCTCCACCACCAGAAGGGATTCACTCAGAAACTTAAAGGAGAGAAGGTCTGATGATGACCTGTCAAGGTCGGCTTGAGTGATTAGTTTTGAGAAGCTTGGATTCAGTCAAAAAGCCACACTTGTGGACCTAGAGGTAGCTTCGAGGCCCCAGGTGCCCCATCCCTTACTCCCCACCACAGATTCAAACCCTCGGGGAGGGGCACCACCCTATTGCAAAGGAACTTTTTTTTTTTTTTGACCTGAGGCTGACGACTGAGCTAAACGCATTATCTGGAGATTCTATTTCCAAACAAACTTCCTTTTACTCAGGTTCTCCTGTTTTGTAATTCTCCATTAGTAAAAGATTTGCAACCTACTCACATCCACATGCTACTCCCCTCCTCCAGGAAATGCTTATCCTTTCCAGATATTGCTGAAACCTCCAAAGTGGTTTTCCTGCCTCTACTGTCCCTGAAGCTCAATCTATCTTCTACAAATTGCCAAAGTAATTTTCCCAAAATGAAGTCCATGTGCCATCCTCAATAAAGTCCAGAAGTTCCCCCTTTATATCTAGGATGAAATATAAAATCCTGTCTGGCATTTAAAGCTCTTCACACCTCAACCCCATTCTCCCTTTCCAGGGATTATAAATCACTCTTCTCTGAGAACTGCATAGCCTACTGATTGACCCTCACGCCGCACGTTCTGTTATCTCTGTCTCTTTGTACTTGGCCATTCTCCGTGCCTAAAATACACTCCCTCTCACTCAGCCTCAGTCTCTGGAATCCTACCTAGGTTTCCTTCCTCGTTAAGCTCAAATACTTCCTTCTACATGAAATGTTTCCTGATTCCTCACCCCACCCCTTCCAATTGCTAGTAGTCTTCTTACCATTAAGGTTACCTTGTATCTTTGTATTTGTGTTGTCTACTGGAATACAATATAAGTTGCTTGAGAACCTAGACTTTGCTTTTTCTCTTTATATTTCCTTTCCTTTCCCAATTGGTACAAGACCAGGCCCAAATGCTTGCTTATTAATTACTTCATAGAAAATCTGTTTGAGAATGCTCTCTGTCTCTTGTCTCTCTCTGTAGTGCGGGGAAAGAGCCCCACCACCTTCACAAGCTTGGCATACTTGAAAATGAGATAGGAATAAGCCATTTTAAAAGTTTTCTTGATGATTTTAAAATATTTCAGTCACTTCAGTATATATCACCTCATCTAATCCTGTTCCCCCACACACACATACACCTCATCAGTTAATTTTGTAACAGAAAAATTCTTTAGTACAGAAATAGTACAATAACCATGTCTGACAGCGTATACAAAACTCCTATCATTTCCTATTTCACCATCTCTTGGAGTACCATTTTTTAATCTCTTCCTCTGAGGCAAAAACAGTTTTCATCTTGACATTTGGGGGTTTGTTTCATTATTATAATTATTGAACATCTTCCCCCCTCCCCCATCTTCTGATCAGCAGCCAGAACCAGAAACCAAGCCCCTTGGATTTACCCCTTTAAATCTCTTCCACACTGGCCTCCCCCACCCTCCCAGCTTCCCCTTACTGATCTGATGGGTGTATCCTATTTCAAATGGACCCAAACATATTTTAATTTCTGATTATCTTCTCACCCTAACCTCCCTTCTCAGTTCTGTAAAATCAAATCAATACTGCTATTACTCCTGGAAGGGGTGTGTAAATCTTATGTCTCCATTTACCATCTCTGTGACTCTCTAAACCAAAAATACCCTTCCCTGGCTACCATTCTTCTGTGTATACTGTGTATACTTCTAATAGAATGTCACCTCCTTAATGGCAGAGACATTCATTCTTTTTGTTTTTGTATCCCAGCCAAATGTTCTTTCACTTATCAATTATTGTGTATTGCTTTTCAGGGTTTTCTTAACTCTCAGTATCTGTTTATACAAATCTTTCCAATGCTTCTCTGAAATCCTCTGGTCCATTGTTTCCTACAGCACAATAATATTCCATTACATACATATACCACATCTGGTCAGCCCATCCCCAATGAATGGAAATCTCATTTTGCTACTAGCTTTTTGTTACCACAGAAAGCATTGTAGAAAATATTGTATCTATAAGACTTTTCTGAATCTGACCCCTTGAATTCCAGGCCCAGCAGTCAGATCTCAGAGTGAATGAGACTAGGAGACTTTTGAAGGTGATTCTTTACCACAGATTACGTTACATAGGCATACCTTTGACTGCTATGTACAGAGATTACAACAGGTTCCTCTGTTTCCCATATATTGGTGTAAATTAAATTATATTACAGCATTTGGGTTAAGGATGTAAAAGCTTAAACTCCTCCAACAAGATGTCTCACAGGTCACTCCCAAAATCATTGTTTGCTATAATCACAAAAATGCTTTGCTCAATTATTCTTCATTAATTCTAAGTAAGAAATAAAAGAATACCTGATTCATTGTTGTCATTATTAATCAAAGTCTTTGGCCAAAAGTAAATGGAAAAGGGGTTCCTTATCTGTGGGGAGATTGTCCAGATGCTCCAATTTGGAGATAGCGTTGTATTGATTGTATCAAGCCCCAGAACCCTAAGTGTTGGACCTGGAGTAACAAAGACCCAAGTTCAAATCCAGCCTTAAATACTAGCTATTGTGACTCTGAGCAAGTCACGGAAGCTGTTTGTTCAACCATAACATGTGAATCAGAAGAACACCTACCTAATATGTTATAGCAACTTATCATACTCACTCACGTAGACCCCTTCTCTCCTCTGTTACAGCTACCACCCTGGTTCAGGCCTTCATCATTAGCTAGTGTAGCCACAAATCTTTCCTCATTCTAGTCACTCTTGCAACTTGCCTTATCAAAGTCACCTTCCTAAAGTGCAAGTCTGACCATGTTATTCCACTCCTCAAATTCCAGTGACTCCCTGTCACCTCCAGGACCAAAAATAGAAATCTTCTGATGTACAAAGCCCTTCTTTACCTTGCCCCTCACCCAGCTCCTTTCTAACCTATTTATACTTTACTCCTACTCAAGTGATACTGGTCTTCTTGCGGTTGCCCTAACAAGACATTCCATCTCTCAGCTCCGAGCATTCTGTGATGGCCCTCAATGCCTGGAATGCTCTTCTTCCTCATCTCAGCTTCCTGCCTTCCCTGGCTTCCATCAGATTTCATTTAAAATACCATTTCCACAAGAAACCTTCATGAAAATGTGTTAACTGTTTATCTTAATTTCCTCCAATTAACTAACTTTAATTTTCTCCAATTTACCCTGTATCTCTCTTTGTACATGATTTTTTGCCCATTGTCTCTTCCATTAGAATGAGAGTTCCTAAGATAGAAGGTATTTTCTTTGGCCTTCCTTGGCATCCCCAATACTTTACTATAATGCATGGCCCTAAGTAGGTGCTTAATAAATGCTTATTGACTAAATTGACTTTATGACTAAAGCGCTTTTCTATATAAATGCTCACTTCTATTATTATTATTATTATTATTGTGGTTTGTGGTTGTTGTTCCCCTCTTCCTCCACTCACCTATGGCTTTTACCTGAATGGAAACCCTCCTTATCTTTCACCTGGAAGGTAGTCTTTTAATTGGTCTCCATTCTCTAGTTTCTTTCCATTCCATTCCATCTTCCATACTCCCTTTCAAATTGATATTCCTAAAAAGCCAATGTGACCTTAGCCCCCAGGGTTCCCACTTCTCTAAGATAAAATGCAAACTCCTTTGTTTGGCCTTAAGAATCTTTCACTATCTCCTCCCAGATAAAATTCCAGGTTTCAGGCCAAGAGGAGCAGCCTAAACACTCCATCCCACCTCCAATAGTACAGGTTGTCCCCCAGGTCTGGAATTCTCCACTTCTTACCTCCACCACCCAGAATGCCTAGCTCCCTTCAAGGCTCAGCTCATATACCGCCTTCAACAAGAAGGAAGAGGCCTTTCTTTTAACAGTCTTCCAAACTGTTGGTGGCTTTCCCCATCACAAAATTGCCCCATTGTCTATGTGGGGTTAAGTTGGGTATGGTGCCCTGTGAGAAAACTTTTACGGCATTTAAGTTTAAATTTGCACATTAAGAATAAAAGGGGAAATAAAGGAGGTAACTATCTCCTGATGTAATAGTTACTACTTACTAGTAAATCTGGTAGGTTTAATAAGAACGTGACTGCAGATAAAGAATCCAAAGGGGATCAAAATATAAAGTGTATTTGGTGACAGGTGCTGATTATAAGTAATCAGTCCGACCCATATGTAACATCAGCCAGGGGGTTCTTGGTTTTTTTCTGCCATGGCTCCCTTTGGCAATCTAGTAAAACTTATGGACCCCTTCTCAGAATCATATTTTTAAGTCTATAAAATACATAGGATTACAAAGGAAATCAATGATGCTGAAATACAATTATCAAAATATTTTTTAAAACAAGTTCACTGAATTGGAACTCTAATGCATCGTTGGTGGAGCTGTGAACTGATCCAGCCATTCTGGAGAACAATCTGGAACTATGCCCACAGGGCTATAAATAAATGCATACCTTTAACCCAGCAATACCACTTCTAGGGTTATATTCCAAAGAGATCAGAGAAGTGGGAAGAGGACCCATATGTACAAAAATATTTATCATGGCCCTTTTTGTAGTGGCAAAGAATTGGAAAACAAGGGGATGCCCATCAATTGGGGAATGGTTGAACAAGTTGTGGTATGTGAATGTAATGGGAATACTATTGTGCTCTAAGAAATGAGGAGCAGATGGACTTCATAATAACCTGGAGACACTAATATAAACTGATGCCGAGCGAGAAGAGCAGAACCAAGAGAAATTTGTACACAATCAGACACAATGTACCTGTGATGACTAACTTCAATAAACTGAGCTCCTCTCAGCAATGTAAGGTTATAGGACAATTCCAAAAGCCTCATGATTGAAGGAGATGCAGAGTCTGAGAGCAAACTGAAACAAACCACTTGCTCTGTTTCTTTTTCTTGTTTTGTTTCCTCTTTCCTACTGATCATTCCATCAGTTACAATCCTTTACAGCCTGACTAATAATTAATGGGAAAATATTTGCACTGTGTCCAAGTGCATGCCGCCATGATGGGGGGGGACAGGGAGGGGGAGAAAATCTGAAACTCAAGGTGATGAGGTGTAGGCTCTGGGACCCCTCCCCCCTTTTTGAACTCTCCTTTATTCTTTGGCTCTGGGAAAGTAAACCTTCCCAGGGAAGACATTTGCCTGCGGTCATGGGCCTTGAGATGCGGCTCTGCCCAAGTCATTAGCTCCCTTTGTTCTCTTGAATTGGCCTGACCCACCATTGTCTATGGTCTCCAGGTAGCCTCCAGCAACTTCCCACCCTGAACCACTCATTACTGGAGTCTGACCTCATCTGACTCCTCCTGAAGACCCTCCCCAATCTCCTCCTCTGGACCACCCCTAGATTCCTCCCACAACCTTATTGTATATAGAACCCCATCTTCCCTCCATGTGGTGTGAGAGCGCCATGGAATAGCTTAGTATAGACTTGTTCTGTGAGAGCACCTTTAAATGGCCTAGCACCCCACGTGGCGAACTTGAACTTTCAATAAACTTTACTTTTTCCTTGGCTGAGAAGACTTGAGTGGAATTCTTTCTGCAGGACCCGGCATGTTGGTATTTTGGGGTCTCAGGCAGGCCTAACCCTCTTTGGGCTCTTCTTCAAAGGAACTGTGGAATTGAATGTTGTAAACTAAAAGTAAATAAACAAATTTAATTAAAAAAAAAAGTTTATTGGTAAGACAGAGTATACTCTATAACAAAGATCTTTCCTTTTCTAACTCTAGTCTTTTCTTTTTCCTTAGGGATTAATTTGCATGTGTGCTAAGCCTTAAAGTCCTTACATATGGAATTCTTTTCTTTTTAAAATTATATTTGTTTTTAGTATTCAACATTCACTTTTTTTTTTTTTTTGGAGGGAGAAAGGCAGGTTGATTGGGGGTAAGTAACTTGCCTAAGGTCACACAGCTAGTAAGTGTTAAGTGTCTGAGGCCATATTTGAGCTCAGGTCCTCCTGACTCCAGGGCTGGTGCTCTATTCACTGTGCTACCTAGTTGCCCCTCAACATTTAATTTTATAGGATTTTGAGTTCTTAATTTTCTCCACCTCCCTCTACTCCTCCCTCTCTAAGATGGAGTGCAATCTGATATAAGCTATACATGTATAATCATATTAAACAAATTTCCACATTAGTCATATTGTAAGGAAAAACCACAAGAAAGAAGAAACCAAAAAAGAAAGATATTACGCTTTGATTTCCATTCAGATTCCATAGTTATTTCCTCTGGATGTGGATAGCATTTTCCATCTTGAGTCTTGGAATTGTCTTAGATCCTTTTATTTCTGAGAAGAAGTTAAGTCTTTCAAAGTTGGTCATCACACATTACTGTTACTGTGTAAATGTTCTGGTTCTGCTCACTTCACTCAGCATCAGTTCATGCAAGTCCTTTCAGGTTTTCTCAAGTCTGCCTACTCATCATTTCTTATAGCTCAATAATATTCCATTGCATTCATAAACCACAACTTGTTCAGCCATTCCCCAGTTGATGGGCATTCCCTCAATTTCCAGTTCTTGGCCACCACAAAATACATATTATATATGCACACACACATGTATATTTTTGTACATGTGGGTCTTTTCCCCATTTTTCTGATCTTTTGGGTATACAGACCTAGTAATGGTATTGCTGGATCAAAGGGTTTGCACAGTTTTATAACCCTTTAGGCATAGTTCCAAATTGCTCTCCAGAATGGTTGGATCAGCTCACAACTCCACCAACAATGCATGAGTGTCTCAATTGTTCCACATCTTCAACATTTATCATTTCCCTATTTTGTCATGTTAGCTAATCTGATCAGTGTGATATGGTTCCTCAGAATTGTTTTGATTTGCATTTCTCTAATCAATAGTGAGTTAGAGCATTTTTTCATATGACTATAGCTCACTTGAATTTCTTCAGCTGAAAACTACCTGCTCATATCCTTTGACCATTATCAATTGGGGAATGCTTTGTATTATAAATTTGACTCCATTCTCTATGTATTTTGGAGATGAGGCCTTTATCAAAGGCACTGGCTATAAAAATTATTTTCCAGCTTTTTGCTTTCCTTCTAGAAATTATTTTCTTTGGTGGAAATTGATTGCTCTGTGCTCCCTACCCACCTGAATTGGTAAGAACCATTTATCTGCTTTTTTTCTCCTCTAATTTTGGATGCATTGGCATTGTTTATGCAAAAACTTTTACATTTTTACTGTAATCAAAATTATTGATTTTGCCTCATTGGAGCCTCTCGGTCTTTTGTTTGTTCAAGAATTCTTCCCCATCTACAGAACTGAAAGATAATTTCCCAGATCCATTAATATGCTTATGATATCACCCTTTATGTCTAAATCATGTACCTGTTATATAAGCTTATCTTGTGTACAGTATGAAGTGTTGGTCTGGACCTAATTTTTGCCATATTTCTTTCCAGTTTTCCCAGCAGTTTTTGTTGAGTAGTAAGTTCTTGCCCCAGTAGCTGGGATCTTTGCATTAAGTTACTGTATTCATTTACTTCTGTATATCATGTACCTGATTTGTCTCCCTGATCATCCTCTCCATTTCCTACCCAGTACCAAATGATTTTGACCATTATAGCATTGTAGTATAGTTGGAGATGTGGTGCTGCTGGGCCTTCTGCCTTTTCTTTTTTTTTTTCATGAATTCCTTTGATATTAACCTTTTGTTTTTCTAGATGAGTTTTGTCACTTTTTTCTATCCCTATAAAGTAATTCTTTGGTAATTTTATGGGCATGGCACTGAATAAGTAAATTAATTTAGGTAGATTTGTCATTTTTATTCTATTAACTCAGCCTACCCATGAAAAATTAGTATTTCTTCAGTTATTTAGGACTCTATTTCTGTGAAAAGTGTTTTGTAATTGTGTTCCTATACTTCCTAGGTGTGTATTGGCAGGTCGATTCCTATGTCACTTATATTTTAAAGAGATTCTACTTCTGTCTCCTGTTGGGTAAGATACAAAAATGTTGATGATTTGTGTGGGTTTATTTTATATCCTGCAACTTTGCTGAAGCTGTTCATTATTTTGATTATTTTTAGTTGATTTTCTGTTTTTGCCATCATTTTTAGTCATGTCAGACTCTTCATGAAAAAGAAAAACCCAGTTTTCATGAAAAACCCCATTGGGGTTTTCTTGACAAAGATATTGGAGTGGTTTGCCATTTTCTTCTCCAGCTCATTTTACAGATAAGGAACTAAGGCAAAAATAAGTGATTTGTCCAAAGTCATACAACTAGTGTCTGAGGCCAGATTCAAACTCAGAAACATGAGTCCTCTGGCCTTCAGGTCCAGCACTCTATCCAGTATGCCACCTAACTAAGTAAATAAAATTTAAGCTACAAAAAGTGATAGTTGTGTTTCTTTGTTGCCTATCCTTATTAATCAATCAGTCACTCATCTAGCAGTCAGTCACTAAGCTAGATTCCCAATTACTAAATATCATTAGTCACTAATACAATCCTTAGAAAACCACACAAACTTTCCACCCCTTGGTTTCCAGCGAACCTCAGTTTAGTCCAAGGGGAGGCCTTTTCTTCATCTTGACTCTGGGAGGTCTCTCTGATTCCCAGGATCCCCTTCCATGGTTCCAGCTCCCTCCTGAATCTGCCAAACAATCACCTAGATTCAGAAGCAGACAGCTGCCAGGTTCTCATCCAGTCCTCAGAGGTAGACAGCTCCCAGGTCCTTGTCCAGTCCTCAGAGCAATCCCCAGCACACACTGAAGTTCACAGGGTTTGGCACATCTCAAGCCCTTCAGCACTTCTCTTGCCTGGAACTCAAAGATCAGCTAGGCCATGAATAAACAAGGTCTTATCCTGGTCATGCTTCTTCAGTCTTCCAGCAGTTCATTTGGCTCTAGGACCCAGAAGGAATATTGGCCTTCTGTTTGGCCTTTACCAGATTCTGGTCTCAGGAAAATTCCAATTCAGTTCTCAGTCAGCTTCCAGATACTGGGAGAGAAACTCTCTCTCTCTCTCTCTCTCTCTCTCTCTCTCTCTCTCTCTCTCTCTCTCTCTCTCTCTCTCTTTCTCTCTCTCTCAGCTGGCTTCAATTTCCATGAATCTTCCTTCATGAGGAGCTACATTCCAATTCTCTCTATCTGTCTCTAGAATTTTTCTTTACATACAGCACTGGCCTCCTGTCTCAGCCAATAGCCTTCTTCCACTTCAACAGGGAGTTCATGCCTTCTCAACAATGGACAGGGTTCACACCTTCCATACTTAGCCCTAAGTTACTAAGTGCTAAGTATCTGATAAACTGATTACTATTGCAGCAAGGGAGGGAGGTAGCTGAGGCAGGAAGAGGGCCATGCACAGATGTGGGCATGCCATGTTGGGCAGTCCTGTGCTACCATGAGTAATAGATGAACAAGTTATAGAATATGAATGTGATGAAATACTTTTGTGTACATGTTTTCTCCCCATTAGAATGTCAACTCCTTATGGAACTCTTTCATTTTTTTGTCCTTACATATCAAGAACTGTGTCTTAAACATAATTAATCAGCAAAAATTTATTAAATAGTTATTGTGTGTCAGGTGTTTAATACATGTTTCACAGTCTTAGGCCTCAAGGAACTTACATAGGGGGATGAGGAGGAGGATTTAGATTGAAGCAGTCCCAGAATTTGTGAGTGGAGCCACAGGGTCGTAAATTGTTAACTCCTTTCCAGTAGCAATAATTGCAAGTATTAATTTGATGATTATTCCCAGAGGAAGAACAAGAGGTAGAAAGTGGGTTGTTGGGGAGTGACCAAGAGCAGTGGAAAAAATGCTCTGATGCTCTTCTGGATAGCTGGATGGGATAGAAAACAGCTTGGGGCCAGTTATCCAGAGTTAAGTGAATTTTCACTCACTTGCCAGTCCTCCAGGACAATTTAGCCTGGGTGGAGTCCTAGGGCTGAATGGATTGAACGTAGGGCATAGCCTCTTGAGGCTGGTCTGGATGATGCTCTTAGTGATGTGAAAGGGACAACCTGGCAGATCATAGGCTTTAAATGTGAAACTGAGGAGTGGATATTTGATGCTATCAGTTGCCATTGGAGCTTATTGAATAGGGGAGTAGTGTGGTCAGATGGGCTGTTTAGAAAACTAATCACTTTAGCAGTTTGAAGTTTGGATGGATTGGATAGGAGATAAACCTGAGACCAGTTAGAAGGCTATTGTGGTAGTCCAGGCAAAAGATAATCAGGATTGAAATGCATTAAATGTGAGAGACATAGAGACAGAGACTAGATTTGGCCCCTGATTGGACATGTGGGGTGGGGAAGATAGAGTCAAGGTTAATGTTCTGGTTGGAAATTTGGGTGACAGGAAAGATGGGAATGCCCATGACCAAGCTGGGGAAGTTCAGAAGAGGTGGAAAACTGATAATCTGGTCTGTTTGGGATGCCTACAGGATGTCAAGACAACTTGTACATGAGAAGTGGTCATAGGAGAAACCCTCCATCCTTTGTGAGACCAGAGAAGGAGGTGGGTCAGTCATAGAGCATGAGATGTAACTAATGGTTATATCTGGTACCTGGGGAATGCACATTAACATTGCCCCCAGACTTCTGTCCAGTCATGGCTTCCCAGAGCTGGGAGTAATGTCATAGAAACCTAAATTTACCCACATGGTAGCACCCTGCTTTTAGGAGGAATGTTTTCTGCATAAACATAGCTTGAATTCTAACTTTTTAACACTTCATATCCAGTAAGACAGAGGAAATATGGTGCAGTGAATATGCATTGGACTTAGAGTCAGGAAGACTTGAGGTTATACCTGACCGCATACACTGTGTGACCCTGGACAAGTCATCTAACCTTCAGCCTTCCTCATCTATAAAATGAGGATGTTGTACTCAGTGATCTTTAAGGTCCTGTCCAGCTCCAAATCTATGATCCTAAAAGGTAGACTTCTCTCTCTTCCCATGCCTATGCTGTTCATGGGTGTTTTCTTCCCTTGCCTCTCCCCAAATGCCACTCAAGCAACGGTCTTGAATATCTTCTGTTGTCTTTGTCCTTGCTATAATATCATTGGCATGCCCTGACATAGTCCTGCTTATGTCCAGTCCAGACTTGAGTGCAGGGAGTTCCTCTATCCTCCTGGACATGGTCCTATGTCAAATGGTTTATTAGCAGCTTGGCTTGGCATCTCCAGGCATTTAACTCTTATTTAGTAGGCACTTACTATGTGCTGGGCACTGTCCTAAGTACTACTATAGGACCCAGTAAGTGCTTTTTGGTTGATTTTAGTGTCTTCTAGTTTGGCCTTCCTGTGGCCTTCTTGGGGGTTTGGCCCATTCCTCTTTAAATCAACAGATCCTGAAGGAACCCCTTTTCCAAGTCCAGTCCTGTTTTCTCTTGAAACAAAATGATTGTGAAGTTCTTGGTTCCCATAGCAATTAAAAGGTCTGACACTCCAAAAAGATCAAAGAAAGTGGGAAAGGACACATATGTGTAAAAATATTGTTATAGCCATTTTTTGTGGTAAAGAACTACAAACTGAAGGAATGCCCATCAATTGGGGAATGACTGAACAAGTTACGGTATATGAATGTGATGGGATACTTTTGTGCCCTTCTGCTGCTGTTTGGTCATTTCAGTCATGTCTGACTCTTTGTGATACCATTTGGGACTTTCTTGGCAAAGAAACTGGAATGGCTTGCCATTTCCTTCTCCAGCTCATTTTTCAGATGAGGAAACTGAGGCAAACAGGGCAAAGTGACTTTCTCAGGGTCACCCAGCTAGTAAGTGTCTGAGGCTGCGTCTGAACTCAGGAAGATGAGTCTTCCTGACTATAGGCCTAGTGCTTTATTCACTGTACCACCTAGCTGCCCTTTTGTGCCCTACAGAATGAGCCAAAGGGAAAGTTTTAGAGAAATGTGGGAAAACTTATGTGAACTGCTGTAGGATGAAGTAACCAGAACTATTAATACAGCAGCAACATTGTAAAGACAAACAACTGTGGAAGACTTAAGAGGGCTAATCAATGCAATGATGGACCCAGGATGGAGGATGCTGCTCACCACCGGATGCTGCCTTTTAATTCCAATGGAGCCAAGAGCTTCACCAGAAGCTGGGAAAAACAGCCTTCTTAGCTTTGCTTTTAGGGTTAGGAATAGAGATCCTATTTTCTTCACTTGGATTTTGGGAGATAGACAGGAAAAGGACTCAGGGAACTGAGAATGAGATACATTTTTTTTTAAAAACATAAGTCAAGGTGGGAATGTTTTGCTTAACCACACATATTTGTTAACAAGAGTTTTGTTTTTCTTTCTCAATGTTGGTGGGTGGGGAGTTAGAAAGAAGAGAATATAAACACTTTTTAATTGAAAAAAAAATTTTTTTTAAGAAAAAAAAGTCATTAAAAGGCCTACAAGGCCGAAGCAAGGCACCCTAGCAGATGGAGTTCTGGGTGTCCAGCTGGGAACACCTGAGTTCAATCCTGCCTCAGGCATCACTAGCTGTATGACCCTAAGCAAGTCCCTTAACCTCTATCCTTAGTTTCCTCATCTGTAAAGTGAGGGGCTTGGACTTGATGGCCTCTGAGGTTCCTTCCAGCTCTAAATCTGTGATCTTAAGATGGTCTCCTTTGGAGGATGTGTGGAAGGACATGGCTGGGAATCATGCAAAATGAAAAAGCATAGCTAGATTGCCATCTGCAGATGGCATAGGCAGAGGGAATGCCCAGATCCATCCTCTGAGAACTTCATGCAATGAGAACCCGGATCCATCTAAGCATACCAGTGCAGCCCTTGGAATGTCCATTTGTTATCCCTCCATCTCAATGCAGAACCTGCCCATATCCTTTTCTGGCAATGTCCTCTATTGTGGGTTTTATGCCACCTATTTATCCTCATTCTTAAAGGCCCAACTCAAATGGCATATCTTCCAGGAGGTTTTCCCTCAGGTGTCCCCTTCCATTTGGTAATGATCCTTGTCCCCCACCCCTGGCCCCTTGACTTCTCACTGCCTTGTGCTTGTACACCTTAGGTCCTTGTGAAAAACGGCATGATATAGCAAAGAGCTAAGGTTGGTTCAAATCTTGGATCCACCATTTACTACCTATGTGACCTTGAGCAAGTTACCTTGTTCAGATACCTCAAAACACCTCACTTTTAAAATCTATAAAATGGGGATAATTCTACTTGCTCTTGCAGAGATTTATTGGAAAGAAATAATTTTACTAACCTCAAAAGTATTATAGAACATGAAGGGTTGGTAATGAGGCATCCTATTGTAATGTAGTGGAGGGAAATTCCTAGGCTTAGAAGACCCAGATTTGAATCAGAGCTCTGACACTAAGGCAAGGTGCTGACCCCCTTTGTCCCCTAGTAACCTCAGCTGTAAACCTTAAAACACCATTGGCATGGGAATTGTTGTTGGTGTTGTTTAGAGAGGCAGAGAGGCAACTTCAAACCAGGGAAACCTGGGTTCAAGTCCTGTCTCAACGTATATTGGCTGTGTAATCTTGGGGAAGACACATAACAGGCTCCTAGGATCATAAATATGAAGATGGCAATAACTGCAGAGTCCATCAAGTCCAGCTATCTTCTTTCTACAAAGGAAGAAGCTGAGGCAGACAAAAGTTAAATGACTTGTCCAAGGTCACAGAGCTAGTAAATGTCTGAGGCAGGATTTTGAACTCAGGTCTTCCCCCAAGACAAGCCCAGAGTTCTGTTTCACCTAGATGCTGCTGATGCCCTCAGAAAGGGCTAACTTGCATTGGTAAAAGGAGCCCCTCACCTGGGAGTCCTCTACATTGATTAAGTCCTGGGTCTGATTCCCTGTCCTTCTTTGGTATTACAGCTATTTGTATATGTGTCATATCCCTCTGCTAGACTGGGAGCTCCCTGAGGGCAGGGGATCATAGGGACTGTAACTTAGCTAAATCTTATATCTTCTCAAGCCCTAGCAGGTATCTCCCCATGGAGCTCTATACGTAATCGATTGTTTTTTACTGGAATTGAATTGGTTTAGTTGTAAGCAGTGAGATGTTTTAGAAAGAGCCTGGATCTAGAAGGGGGGGGGGGGTTGGGTTGGGTAGGGGTGTGTGTGTGTGTGTGTAGGAATTTCAATTATGCTACTCACTATTCCTGTGAGATTGAGCAGTTCACTTCCTTTCTTTTGGGCCTTAGCTTTTCTCACTGTCAAATAGGAGAGTTGGGTTGCATGACCTCTATGGCTCCTTCCAGTTCTTAATCCTCTAACAAACTATGGCAGAGCCAGGATTGGGACCAAGACCTCTCTCTCTCTCTCTCTCTCTCTCTCTCTCTCTCTCTCTCTCTCTCTCTCTCTCTCTCTCTCTCTCAACCATTATCTTTCTTTAAATTTTTTAAAATTAATGTTCTTTCTTCTTTTATGCCATTGATTTTTCTAATATCTCCCTTTGTCCCAAAGAGTATCCCTTATCTTATTAAAAGGATGAAAAAAAAAAAGGGAGAAAACACAGATTAGGGAAAAGTAGCCAACCTGTCAAAAAAAAATTTCACATTTTATATATTATTCCACACCCATAGATTCCTACTTCTACAAAGAATATTAATAATAATAGTTAGCTTTTATATAGTACTTTAAGGTTTGCTAAATGCTTTATAACTACTTTCTCCTTTGATCTTCAATACAACTCTGGGAGGAAGGTGCAATTATTACTATCTTCATTTCACAGATGGGGAAACTGAGGTAGACAGAGGTTAAATCACTTGCCCAGGGTCACATAGTCAACAAGTCCCTATGGCTGGATTTGAACTCTGATCTTCCAGGTTCAGGGCTTTCTCCTTTGTGCCACCTACCTCAAAGAAGCAGAGAAGGGGTGTCTCATAATTCTTCTTTGGGGCAAAGCTTAGTCATCATAATTTCTTTCTTTTTTTTTGTAATTTTTTTTTTTGCTTTTTGGAGGGGGGAAGGTAGGGCAATTGAGGCTAAGTGGCTTGCCTAAGGTCACATGGCTAGTTTTGTGTCAAGTGGCTGAGGCTGGATTTGAACTCAGGTCCTCCTGACTCCAGCGCCTGTACTCTATTCACTGCACCACCTAGCCGCCCGCCCCAGTCATTATCATTTCATAACATTCCATTTTACTTCTTATTGCTGCACTTTCCATTTATATTGTGGTAGTCAATGTATATGTTGCTTCCCTGGTTCTGCAGGCTTCACTTTGCATCAGCTCATATAAGTCTTCCCTCTTTCTCTATTTTCATCTTGGTCACTGTTTCCTACAGCATAGTCATATTCCTTTACATTCATGCAGCATAACCTTGCTTAGCCATTATCCAGTACACAGGCACCTGCTTTGTTTCCATCTCTTTGCCACGACAAGTCTGCAAGTGTTGCTATGAAATTTCTGGTGTCTTTGGGGCATTTCTTTTTGTCATTGACCTCTTTGGGGTAAACGCCCAGCACTCTAATGCTCTTAATAGTGTTTGGTGCTGTCTCTTCAGACTCAGCCTAATAAAGTGAGGCTTGGGAGTATTGTGCCTGGACCTCCCTGGACAGTTCATTCTTTTTCCTCAAGTTTCCAAGGTAGCAGGACTGTGAAGGAGGGGGAAGGACTCTTATATCCCTTGGAGTCCCCCTCCCAGAATCCTGTGCCAAACAGGATCTGAGTTCCTTGACTCCCTGTGGGGTTGGTGGGTGAACAAGATCATCCTTCACACCCCCACTCCCACTCAATCTGGCCAAGGCCCCAAATCCCCATGGCAACCCCAAGACACAATCCTGACCCCAAGGAAAGTAAAACTCAAGGAAGCATGAAGAGACCAATGGAGATTAGAAGCTAAGGACAGAGACTTGTTTCTCCCTCCTCGGTTCTCTCTGTCACCAGGCTTCACTATTGGACCAGTCAGGGCAGGAAGGAGCCTCTCTTTAGCAAAAGCCTCCAGCTGGCTGTGTCTCAGAGGGTTGGACAACTCTCCCCAACTTGGGGACAACAGCAGATACAAGATGGCCTTCTGCAAACCAAGAACTCCTTTTCTGGGGCTTCCCCCAAGCCTGCTTTTGCTGGGGGATCTCATCCTGGCAGCATCAGCCCTGGAAGCAGGTGGGTAGGACTGTCTATAGCTGGTAAGATACATCTCTTAGAGCCCAGAGTTCTATTCTCCCCTTAGCTTGAGCTGGCCCAAAAATGATATTGAGATAAAAATCATTGGGTGTTATAGGAACTCTTCTGTTGGGGCTTGGAGATCCCTCTTCCCCAAGTCCTGTCTGGGAGAGTGAGTTCTTCCTTGATCAAGTCCTTTCCCCAAAGCTTGTGGGGACAATAGGTCTCTTAGAGCCCTGAGTCTCCCGATAGAAGGCTAGTACCATCTCCCACCTCCCAGCTGGAGATCAGCTATATGTACAACATTCTAAAATTAGTGCCTAGTGCTCTCTCAAATTACTCTTCTGTTCTTGTCTTCCCAACATCCAAGCTGGATGGGCGTCCTCAGCCAAGTAACCCTATGTCTTAAGAAAGCTCAGTGCCATGGACACCAACTTTGGTGTCTCTCCCGAGGAGATTTCCTTTGCTCCTTTCAAATACTTCCCATGATCTTCCTTCCCTTTCTCTGTCCCTATATTCTCTTCTCTCTAGTCAACATGGTGGATTTCTGTGACCAGATGCTCCAAGGAGATGGGATGATTGTTCGCTCCCATCCCGATTCCCAGAAATTCTACTTCGTGGTTGTTGAGACAGACTGCTGGCTCACTGTGCAGGCTGCATCCCCCCAGGACAGAGTTCTGTTCCAGTTCCGTTTCTTTCTGGTATACAGCTTGACCCAGCCTCCACCTTCTGAGCTGCCCCAGTCAACCACCTCTGGGCTCAGCCAGCTCACAGAGGACCCCTGTACCACTGGCTCCTACCTGCAGTTCTATGATGGGCCAGCCAAGGAGGGTCCCCTCCTTGGGAATTCACTATGTGGACTGACCATCCCAGGCCCAGTCCTGTCCACAGGCAGATCCCTGAGCCTGCGCCTAGTGACCAGGGGCCAGCAGCCCAGGGTGGATTTCATTGGGGACTTCACCTCATTCCGACCAGGTACATTGTTGGGTTGACATGAGGGGGCATGGTGAGACAAAAGGTGGGGCAGGATGGGTAGCTCAAAATAGTCAGAGTGGATGAGGAGGCAGCAGAAAGTGTACTGGATTGGGACACAGAATTGGGGTAGATCTAGCTCCCAAGGGTTCTAACTTTAGGCAAGTCCCTTAAACTGTCGAGGATTCAATTTCTTTCTCTATATAATGATAAAATTGTACCAGGGGATCATGAGATTATAGATTTAGAGCTGAACAGGCCTAGTTCAATCTCCTGATTTTGGAAAGGAGGAAACCAAGGCTCACAGAGATTAAATGACTTATCCAAGGTCACACAGCTAGTATATAGCAGAAGTAGGATTCAAATTCAAGTCCTTTGATTCCAAATCCAGCATTCTTTCCATTACACTGATCTCTAGGGTCCTTTCCAACTCTGACATGTGATTCTGACCTTCAAAGTCCCCCTTCCCAACCTCACTTGATTCTCACAACACTCTTGGGGGACAGGTGGTATTATTATCCCCATTTTACAGATGAGGAAAGTAAGGCAAACAGAGGTTACCTGACTTGCCTAGGGTCACACAGCTAGTAAGTGTGCGAGACTGGATCAATACTCGGGTCTTTCTGATTCCAGGCCTTACACTCTCCCCAGTATGCCACCAGCTCTTAGTGTGGGTAGACACACCATGCCTACCTAAGGCATTAGAGGCCACAGTCTCCCTAGAGATAGTCTTCATAATAATAATAGCTAGTTTTTACAGAGCAGCTTTAAATTGTAAAGTGCTTTATACACATTATCTCAGTCAATCCTTGCAAAGACCCAGTGATGTAGGTACTATTATCCCACTTTTACAGATTGAGGAAACCAAGTCTCAGGGAAATTATATGACTTGCCCAGGGTCACACAACTAACTAATAAGTGTCAGAAGAGGGATACAAACATAGGTCTTCCTGACTCTTATGTCCAACTCTATCCATTATACATTCTGCTTCTGTGTCTTAAGGGTGAAAGGCTGACTCTGAAAGGCAGGAAGAAGCTACAGGAGGGCACTTGGGCTCATGCTGGTAGATGGAAGGAGATCAGGTCTCCAAAAGGAGAAGCCTCCAGTAAATATCACAGCAGAAAAAGGAGAGGTGTAAATAGTGTGTGTTGGAGGTTGGAGGGATGAGGCAATTGTCATTCCCCATATTCTTTAACTACTCACTGTGAGGATTAAAATTGTCCATCCCACAATAAAAGAAACTGAGGCAGAGCTCTAAGCCAATGGTACTTTATTAACGGCTCCACAGTCGCCTCTGATGAAATGGACCCCAAATCTACCTCATGATCCGAGATGCCCTTCCTTCCATGACCTATTTTTATAAGGTTAGATATCTAGACATTCAAGAATGGCTATGCCAAATACAGAATGATTACATTAGTTGAAATATGCATGATAGAGTCACAGGCTGGGTGAAGTCTGGGGCATCTCCACTGATCAAGTGGTCATAAGATGGTCACCTGCTCATGTTGGAAAGGAGAAAGTGATCCAGAGGCACAAAAATGAATTGTAGGCTTTTCCATGTAGTTGAGTCGCCACCGAGCACTGGGTTTGGCCACCATTCCAAGGTAAAACAAAGAAGACCTCTAGTTAACTTCCTCATAGCTATGGAGTCTGCTATACAGAACTCATAATCATTACTCCTATGGAATCAGATCAGATTGATTAATACTGATTGGAATACAGTAGGGGGCCAAATGAATTATTTCTCATACCACCCAGCTAGGTGGCACAGTGAATTGAACAAGGGACCTGGAGTTGGGAAGACCTGAGTTCAAATCCTACCTCAGACAATAGTTAAATGACCCTGGGCAAGTCATTTAACATCTGTATTCTGAGGATAATACTAGGACCCATCTTCCAGGGTTGTTGAGAGGATCAAATGAAAGAATATTGATAAAGTTGGAGTAGCATAGTGCTTGGCACAGAGTAGGTGTTCTATGCTTGCACCCCTCCCCTTGCCTTCCCATCCATACTCCAGAAGTGTGTTTCTGTGTGCCATGCTGGATAACAAGATCATTCAGCAACCCCGTTACTAAAGAGTTTCAGTCCCAGGATGGACATTTTTAGAGCTCAAAGGGCCTCGATAACATAAAATATGGAAATGGAAATTATCTTAGAGCTGAGAAGGACCCCTAGCACATAGAATTTCAGAGCAGGAAATGGGTTTTAGAGATGGTCCAATTTAACCCCCCTCATTTTATAGATGAGGAAACTGAGTCCCAAAGATACGGCCCTCAACAAGGTCTGCTGCATACACACACACACACACACACACACACACACACACACACACACAGATGTCCCATGAGTATGCTTACCCCAAGAAACATATCATCACAATAAATTAATAAAATAAATAAGTAAAATCTTAAGAATTAAAAATATCTTTTCAGTCATCTACTCAAAACTTCTTAACCAGTGGAAGAGTGCTCTTGGTAGCATCCCCAATAGGTGATCATTTAGTCACTTCTTAAATGGGGGATACAACCACATCCTTAGATTTCTTGATGGCCAGCCCTAATTGTCAGGAAAGTGTTCCTTCTATTCAGCTGAAATCCAATTCCCTGTCATTTTCACTCTCCCATCCTTTAGAACAGTGGTTCTCAACCTTCCCAATGCCACAACCCTTTAATACTTGTATGTGGGCAGACCCACCTGGAGACAGATATAGGAGCGGTGTCTCGGTTCCTAAGACCATTGGAAATACGTGTTTTCCAATGGTCTTAGGTGACTCTTGTGACCCCTGTGAAAGGGTAGTTCAACCTCCAAAGGGGTCTTGACCCACAGGTTGAGAACTGCTCCTTTAGAACAACATAGAACAAACAAGTCTATACTTTCTTTCATGTTGTCTTGACTTCCATGGTATTGGAACTGACTTTTTATGTCACATCCTCTATAAAACTGTTTCTTCCCCAGACTCAACATTGTCAGTTGGTTTAGTGGGTCCTTATGTCACATACTTTCCAGACCTTTTACTACCCCACCCATCTTCCTTATTGCCCTCCAGCTTGTCAGTTTCCAAATGGAGTCTGACCAACACAGAACAGAATGGAGCTGCCACCATCCCCTAACCTGGACCTTATGTGTCTATTGACATAGCCCAAGATGGTATCTGGCCTTTCAGCCACTTCATCATTCTTTTATCTCATTGAATTTTTGTCATTAATTCAAGACATAAAGTCTTTTTCATGTGCTTAGAATGAACTCCTGCCTTCCCATCACCTTTCTAGGTCTTCCTTCAAGTGCCAACTCACATTCTGTCTCTTCCTGGAAGCCTTCCCTACACTTGCCACCCCCTAACAAGTTCATGGTAATCTTTCCCTCCACAAATGGTGTGGGACAATGGAATGACCAGCAGACTCTAGAATCAGTCTAGATCCTGAGTTCAAATCCTGCCTAGGACGCTACCTGTATGATACAGAGGTAGCATGGGGAAGGGAATAAACATTTAGTAAGCACCTACTACATAACAGGCACTGCCTTAGATACTTTCTACATATTATCTCTTGACAACAACTTTGGGAGGTAGGTTTTCTCTTCTTTTTAAACAGATTGAGGAGCCTGAGACAGACAGGTTAAGTCACTTGCCCAGGGTTACACAGTTAGTAAGCATGGCATAATGGACTTTGAGTCAGGAAAACCTGGATTTGATTTCTTTCTCACTCTTGCTAGTAAGTGATCTTGGGCAAGTCCCTTAACCTCTCTGTGCCTCAATTCTCTTTTCTGTAAAATGAGGGAGTTGGACTGAATGACCGCTAAGATCTCTAGAGCTATTCAAAGGCCTTGTAGTTATTTGATATCTCCCCCATGATCCCCCTCCTTTCCCCTCCCCCCTGGTCCCCCTCCTTTCCCCTTCCCCCTTTCCCAGAGTAGGGTATAATAAATTCCTTGAAGGCCGGGATTTTCATTGTATTTGTATTACCATTACCAAGAACAGTGTCTTTCAATAGCAGGAGTTTAAGAAACTTTTCAGTTTATTATCTGGTCTGACCATCTTCCTGATCACTAAAATTGTTAAGACAAATTGAGTTACATTGGCCCTACAAAGTTAGTTTGATCCTGAGATCTCAATTGTTCTCTTCCAGGTACACCTTCTCTACATCCACCTTCCATGCCTCCATCCAAAGCTTCCATAAAACCAAACAAGGGACAGGCCCGATCTTCTGAGTGCCCCCCAAAGGCATCCAGGTTTCTTTAGTTAACTTGGAGCCAGAATAGTCTTCAAATCCCAGCCCTGCTGGACAACATATGAACTCTCTGGGCTTCATCTTCTTCATATGGAAAAGGTGTTAATACCTTCTTTCCAAAGCCATCATGAAGAAAGGGTTTGTAGGGACTAAAACACTATAGGAACATTGTTAATTATTTTGTAGAACCTCTCTCCGGTGCCTCCTTCCTTTTCCTTAGCCATAGGACCAGGCCCCTCTTGTCTTTCCTCAGATCTTTTAAAAAAATAATCCAGTTTCCTCAGAATGTGGCCAAAATCAACTTTTTTATTAGGAAGATTAGGGTGATTTCACTTTCTCCAGAAGTACCACTTCAGTAACTAGTCCTTGTTATTCAGAACTAAGCCCGAAAAGCAGTTCTCTTCCAATTAACAAGTGAAATATTTGTAAAGCACTTATCACAGTGCTGAGAACTGAATAAATGCTTATTTATTCCCTTACTGTCCCTTCTCTTCCGCCTCTCCCTAGAGCTGAAAGGTCTTTGAGGCAAATTCAGGAGTTTATCTGATGCAAATAGCAGGCTCTGGCGGAAAGGAGGAAGAACGGAATAAGTTCATTTGAAAGGAGTGCTGGATTTAGAATTAGAAGACCTGCGGCTGAAAGGCCTGAGGTTGGGCTACCTACTTCTTGGGTAACTTTGGACAAGTTATGGAACCTTACTCGGCCTCATTTTCCTTATATATGAAAAGAAGGGGTTATAGGCAGTTTGTTGAATGAATGAGGTAAGAAGTCAATGTGGAAAGGCCAGTGACCTATATCACCATCTAGTCCCTATAGGATCTGAGCTTTGTAGGCTGGAAATAGGTAAACTCTAAAGTCCTCACCAGCTCTGATGTCCTTACCTAAAGGCCCTGTCCTCTCTAAGTCTGTGGCCCTGTGCTCTTCTGCCCCAGCTCTCCTGATCCCAGGTTCCAGCATCTCTCCCTGTGGCCCAGGCACCTACTTCCTCTGCCGCAACAAGAGGTGCATCCCTCAGAGCCTGGTGTGTGACACCTGGGGCATTGACAACTGTGGGGATGGCAGTGACCAGACCTCCCAGCCCCCTGCCAGCTGCAGAGGTCAGTGGTGGGCATACACAGTCTTAGCTGGCCTTCGGGGTAGGGGAGACTACAGTGGGAGGCAGGGCCTGGATGGGCCTAATCAGTTCACATTTCTATGGCATGCAAAGCTTTACAAAACACTTTTGTCTGACAACCCTATGATGTAAATAGAGCAGAGGAGGAAATTCAAGCCCCAAGAGATGGAATGAAAATGAATGCCCTGGAAAGGTGGATGAACCTGGAGTCAGGACACCAAATTAAATTTGGGATCTACTAGATAGACCTCTATGACCCTGTGACCCTGGCCAAGTGTTGGCCTCATTTTCTCCTCTTTGAAATGAGAGGATTAGATGAGATCAGTTGTTCTCAAAGTGTGGTCCAGGGACCTTTTAAGGGGGTCTCTGAGTCACGAGGAAGAACCACTGCTTTGATATGAGGGACCAAAGTCTGAAGTCAAAGGTCGGCCCAAAGAATCTCTGCC
Organism: Pseudocheirus occidentalis; assembly: GCA_028646575.1. NCBI lineage: Eukaryota > Metazoa > Chordata > Mammalia > Diprotodontia > Pseudocheiridae > Pseudocheirus > Pseudocheirus occidentalis. The sequence continues at coordinate 43,122,629 of CM053596.1, forward strand.
ACTCCACATACGGGAAACTGAGCCCCAGAAGAGAGATGTGGTGACATGAATGAGGCCACACAGGTAATAAGTGGCCTTGGACACGGGAATAGATTTCCTGTCCTGTCATTAAATCCCATGGCTTTTTCATTTCAGTTTAAGGCTTCTCCTTGCCTGGGAGGAAGTAACCATCTGCTTTAGGGAAAGGGCAAGTGGGGAGTGGGCAAGAGGGCTTTAAGGGGTCCCTTCTTACTGGATGATTCTGGATGTGTGAATCCAACAAATTTCATGCACCTTTATTAAGCACTGACTGGGGCAACCAGCCATCTAGCCTGTAGATAAGACATTGACTGGTCTTGCCCTCAGGTTGCTCTCAGTTTGGGAACTGGGTCAAAAAGCTAGTGTCCCTTCTCAGGCATGTGGTATAGGGGAGTCAAGGGCCATGATTGTGCTATTTATTCTAATTCAGCTATTTATGCTCTTGCTGTGCTTCCATTCTCTGGGCCCGTTTCCATATCTGTAAAAGAATATCATCCCTGCCTCCTGTCACATCTTGAAGGTCATGAAATAATGGATGGGAAAGGACAAGGGCATGAGGTGGGAAGGGCTTCTTCATAGGCACTGAACTCCCAGTCATTGGAGGTCTCCAAGTGGAGGCCAGATAACTGCTTATCTGCCATGCTGTAGAGGCAGGTCCTATTCAGGTACAGGTAAGGTCCTCTCCAGCTCTGAGATGCTGTGTTTTCAGCTGTGACCATGGCCAACCCAACGTCTCCTGTCTTCTTGATGACTCAAGGGTCTCTGAACCTCAGTAGCAGCAGTGGTGGTGAAGACAATGAGCCCAAGAAGAGCTGGCCTGCCCTCCAGGAGAAATCAGCCACAGGTAGCCAGACTCTTCTTGGTCCTTGCCCACCTTCTAACCAGTTTTGGGTCAGAGAAACCAGGACCCCCTTACACATACCGACTCATGGTTCTATAGAGCTGTGAGGTTTGAAAGGGTTTCCCTACAATCACCTCAGCGAGTCAGATGAGCCCAGCTTGACAGATGTGGAACTCAAGGTTGAGTTTAAGTTATTCGTCTAAGGTCAAGTGGTTAGTAAGATACAACCCAAGTCTCTTGATTCAAAGTCAGGAACTTCTTTACCTGCCTCTCTTGGGCCTCTCTCTCATCCTGGAATGAGAAAATGGGGGATGATGTACCTAAGGAGATGTCTCTCACTCCCTAGGGCAAAGGTCGCCAAGGACTCTACTGGCATCCTTGGTGCTGCTGGGCTCCGTGGGGGCTGCGGTGGGTCTCCTCTGGTGGTGGTGCTGCTGTTCTCCAGGTTGGACCCTTACCAGGACCAGAGCATCTAAACTGCTCCCCAGCTACAGTTCCAGCTACCCAACCTGCTGTCCCTTGGGTCTGCCTGGCTGCCTCTGCTTAGGCCAGGTCACTCCTCAAGGGGTGGCAGCTGAGTAGGCTGGCCTTGCTAGGGGGCAGGGATCACTGCTACCAGGGCTCTCCCTACAACTCTGACAGGGTGGGGTTGGAGAGAACCTAGCTAAAGCCCCCAGGTTTTCTCACACACACCCCAGTCAAATGTTGAGTTCTGTCCCTAGATGTTGCTTTTACCAGTCTCCCATCCCATCATCATCATCATCATCACCAATAGCTCGCATATATATTTAGCCCTTTTAGGTCTGCAAAACCCTGCACATATATTAATGCACTTGAATTCAGCTCATCCCACTGGATGGACATCTTGAGCCCTAGACAGAAAAGCAGGCACCTGACTGGGGGTAGCACCTTTTATTGAAGACAGACAAAGACCACAGGAGGAGCTTCCCTCCCCATTCCCACCCTCACTGAAGGCCAGGGACACTGCTTGAGGATACCCAACAGGAAGGACCCCTAGGTGTTAGGCCCTAGAGGTGGAGGGAAGACTGGAGGAGAGATGGCTTCATCATTCCTGACTAGGACAAGAGGAGGCATTGTCCTCATGCCGAGTCTCCTAAACTCCCCCTAGGATTTGATATGGGGGTTGAGGGGAATAGAATTCCAGATCCAAGTTCTCTTGCCTCCTTTCCACCAGCCTCAAGCTCTTGGTGTCCCCCCCCCCCCCTCAGTTAGCACCCTCTTCTTCCCTGCGCGCTGCTTCCCTCCCCCCACAACAAATGATTGTCAACCCATCCTCCATAGTCAACCCATAGCCCCCCCATCCTCCCAGTATCCCCAGCCAGACTGATTCCAGGGGAGACCAGCCATCTCTCAGCTGGCCTCGGATTCCAGGGCTGAAGCCTGCAAAGGTTTTCCCTTTTCTGTGCTTTTCCTTGAATGAATCCTTTTTGAGCTGGGTATGTAGAGAGCCCATTAAATGGGTGTGTTTCTGATGACACAGAGAAAGTTGTGGGACTAGGTCTCAGCTGTAGGACTTCTTGGGTTGGAGGGCACCTGGGGGTCTGAGGAACAGCAGACCAATTTGGTGGAGACCAGAGCGTGGGTGCAGTGAGGCCCATGGAGGGCTGGCACTGTTCCCCTCGAAGTTTCTTCCTTATCCCCTAGACTAAATTCCTTGAGAACAGGGAGCCCTCAGCATCAAGCACAGTGCGTGGCACATGGTAGGTGCTTTATAAATGGTTTGAGTTTGGGGGAGAGAGGCGTGGCAGAACAATGCTGGGGGTGTGGAAAACATGGCAGGCTGGTACCGGGGGAGGCACAGAGGTAGGCAAGAGAATCCACAAGGCTAGGGAGATGAGTCAACTTTGGCCACATAGTCAGCAGAAAGGGGCATGAGGATCCCCTGCTCCTCTCTGCCCAGAGTGGGGGAATGAGAAGGTATCAAAGCTGGCCAGTGGCTCCAGGGAGGAGAGGGAGCCCATTAGCTGCAGGGGGTGGAGTATGTGGAAGGAAAGGAAAGCTGAGGAGGGGGCATCCTGAGCATATCCTTGTATGTCCAACTGGAGAGTTGGGGATTCTCTCTCCCTAGTACCCCCAGGTGAGACAGGAAGCATGAGTTTCCTGCAGAAAGCAGGGCAGATAGGAGAAGGGTCCTGGAGCCAGACCTTGCCTGGGCATCTCATGGCCATCTGGTTCTGGCATTGCCAAGGACCTGGCTAGTATGGGGCCTACTGTGCCCAGCCTGAAATTCCAAGGATTCTGCTAGTTTTTCTGGTGCACATTGGCATCCTACAGTGGCCATTCCTACCCCACCTCACCCTGTGGCTTTGTCCCCCGCCAACCCAAGGGGCAGGGTCAGCCCAGCCCCAAGGCGGGTAGCAGCAAAGCATGATGGTTGCCTTTGTTTCTTACAAAATAATAATAATAATAATAATAATTATAATATAATCATCAATATTGTCCTATCCAGGGGCACATGGCCCAGGAATCTGCATAGGTGCCTAGGAGGGGCAGGGGCGGGTGTTGGCACCGGCTTGGACATGGTGCTGCAAGTCCAGGGGCTGAGGGGGAGGACCACCAGGGCTGGCAGAGTGCAGCACCAGGTTCTTGATGCAGCCCGTGATGCCCGCATCAAACCTGCCCCCAGTGAGTGTCGCTGCGTCTGGAGCCCCACCTGTTAGGGAGGAAAGGCTTGTCAGCGTGGTGGATATACCAGACCTACCTGCCTGCTCACTCCCATTCGAGAGCCCTGAACCTGACCCGTGGGCTCTGCCAATGAGGACTGCATCATGGGATCATCATAGATTTAGAGTCGGGAGGGACTTTGCAGGCCTTCCTTGTCTAAACCCTTCATTTTACTCATGAAAAAATAGTAAAGTGATTTGTCCTAGGTCACAGGGCTACTAGAGGCCTTGGTGAGATTTCAACTCAGCTCTCCCTGACACCAAGACATTTAGCTCTAAACCCAGTGCTCCTTCTCTTGCACTGTCACTGAACTGTGAACCAGCTGCCCCAAGAATGTTTCTTCTGACCTTTCCCATCAGGCTGCCTTGTCCCTTCCCCATGGGCTCAGGGCTATTTGGACAGACAGATAACAACAGTCATAATATGGGTTGCTTTTTAATAAAGAACTTACCCTCCACACCTGTGATGCAGATCACACAAGGGTTTTTAGTCCCATTTTACAGAAGAGGAAGTTGAGTCTCATGTAAGTTAAATGACTTGGGTCTCCCTGCTCCTCCATTTCTCCTTCCCATTCCACCCACCAAGCTGCCTCTTGATGACCCCTGGGGGCCAGAGAGAAGGGCATGCCTTACCAATGTAGATGCTGCCCTTGGTGTTGACTGCCACGTTGGGTCCTGGGGAATGGCCACTCACTAGCTCCTCTCCATCTACTTGGATGGATCCGCTTTTGCCCTCTCTGTAGGGATAATGGGGTCAGTCCCTCCTTGTCTTTCCTGGGCTGTCCTTGGGGAATTCTCCAGGGTCAACCCCTCTGCCCCATTCCATTCTCCAAAGGAAACACTGGCCCTTCTTTGTGGAATCTCTAATCTCCCTAAGGATCAGCCCTCGGGGTAGAGGAGCAAAGCATAGAGACCCAGGGAAACTCAGATATGACAGGTAGGTGCCATTTTGCATGTGGTCCCTCCCAGAGACAGGCTGGATGCCAGGCTGCCCCTTCCCTTCCCTTTCCCTTACCTAAAGGCTGTCACTTTGTGCCATTCGCTGTCATTGATGGGATCCTCAGAGATGATGTGGGCCTCGCCGCTGCCCAGCTGGTAACTACACACAGAGCCCCAAGGGAGCATGAGAGTCAGCCAGATAGGGGACCAGTCAGATCTGTGGAATCTGCTGCTCCCCCTGGGAGACCCATGATCCCTGTTTGGGAGAGCTCCAGAAGGGCTGAGCTGGGGGTGAGGGGGAAGAGGGGGAAACTGGCATGGATCACCCGTTGAAGAGCGGTGACATTCAGGGGGATGGGGACCTCACCTGAAGACCAGATGGCCATCTTGTAGTCCCAGGCTGATGAAATCCTTGCCTTCCTCTTTACTCTCCTGCCAGGGAAACCCACAATTGCTCTGGAGGACTGGAGGCCCCTTGCTAGGTCTCACTATACTCTCTCCCTTGCTGAATTCCTCCTGCCCATCCTTTATAGCCCAACTCAAATACCACCTCCTCCAGGAAGCCTTCCTGTCCCCTGTGTTGGCAATGCCCTTTCATAGACCTGGATGGGGCCTTAAAAGCCAGATGAGCCAACCTTCCCCTCTTACAGATAAGGTAACTGAAGATCAAAAGAGATTGAATGGCTTGTCCACTGTCACGGGATGGTGATCAAAGGTAGGATCTGAACCCAGGTCTTTCAGACACACGGTCTAGCACTCTCTTCTCCATGACACTAGTTCTCTCCTTTTAGACCTCAGAGCACTCTGTACCACCCTGTTCTCTTTGAATGTAGGATTTCCCCTATCCCAGTCTCCTGTCCAGTGCCTAATCCTACTGTTCTGTATGCCAAAAGTACTTAATAAATGCTTTGCAGCTGAAATGAATTGTCCTATCCCCGTCCTAGACTCTTAAGTCCATTGTACACTGAGCTTTCTTCCCCAAACCTGACACAGTGCTCTGTATATAGCAGATGGGTAATACGTGCTTCATTGAACTGAATTGCCAAAAGTTTCATAAAAAATTGACAACAAAGTGAGAAGAGGCTGAGGCTCCTGTTCTTTTTCCTCCTCCCAGATGCCTCCCTCAGCCCTGAGCCCCCCAGCCCTGCTCACCACACCCTGCCAGAGCAGGAGGCCGTTGGGAGTGTTGGTCCGAACTTCCAACTCAATGGTCTCTGGCACATTGGGGAGGCTGGGCAAGGAGGAGAAAGGCTCATTGGCTTTGGAGATAGAGGGCCCCTTAGAGATCCTTGAGGCCAACCCCTTTGTTTTATAGATGAGGAAATTGAGAGCTAAGTCTGGGTCTTCACAAAGTCCAGCCCACTACCAATGTGGCCCGAACCAGATTAAAATGTAATTGGGAAATATTTAACAAAGTCAAATACAACAGAAGACAGATTATGTAAATATGGGGTTTTGGAAGTCATTATGTACCCTCAAGGATGCCCATGTATGGTTTGGGGGTCCTTGTTTCTAGTTGAGATTGACACCCCTGAACTACACCTGACGACCCCATGCCACCAAGGCAGGGAGGCTGAGGGGTCCCCACCCACGACCTGCACCCCCTTTCACATCACTTCTGGCCCCCTAGAGACATCACACAGTGAGCACAGGTAATAATAAGGGTAACCTCCACCCCTCTCCACAGTGCTTAAACTTTACAAGGGAAGATTTCCTCCCTAGAACCTGCATGTGGGATGGAGGTGGGAAGAGAGCACAGAGGCCTTACCTACGAGGGAAGGCATGGCTGGGGAATGACAGGTAACCACCATCATGGAAATAGGCTCCGTACTGTCCAGGGGCATCTTGGGAGGGAAAAGGAGAAAGGAATGAATGAATGGATGGATGGATTAATGAAATAATGAAAAGAAATTCAAGAAGCTAAGGGTCATCCTATGCCACCTTTATTTCTCTAGACTCCCACCTCACCTTCAAAGGATCTGGGTCCATGGTTAGGGGAAGAGATTCACCCACAACTTCTGTTATCCTTCCTATCCCTAGACTGCCTCACGCCAACCATCCCTGCCCTGGTCTGCCCATGCATATGCAGATCCACCCACTTGGCACAGTCTGACTCTAAATTTTTAAAGTAAGCCACCTTCCCTTTGTCACCTCCAACCCCTGATCCAAAGGTCTGAAGGACTCTGCACACAATTAAGGGTTTGGCTAAATGTCCGGTGAATTGAATCATTTGTACTTAAGAGATGCTCCCATTCAACTGTCTGTGCCAGTGGGGCTCACCCTCTTGCCAGTCTAGACTATAAAGCTCCTTGAGGGCAGAGATTATTTCTTGACTAAGCTCCATATTTCTCCTACAGCTTTGGAACTGAACTGAACTGAACTGAATTATCTTTGCCCAGGCAGATTTGCCCACTCAACTGGCCATTCCTGGGATGGGGCGAGGGAAGGGAATCCCTGAGACCAGGGACAAGAACTAAGGAGGAAAGAGATGGGAAAGCCCAGGACAGAGTGGATGGAGGGAACCAGCAACTTGTTCTCTCCCTTGTATGGGGCAGCTCAGGCTGGTCGTTCCATGAGAATACACACCATTGCCTCCACTTCCCTCTAGGTGCCAGTCAGCTTCAGGAAGACCTCGGCCTGTGGGAAAGGGGGCAGGGCCTGGTCATCGGTCTGGCACTCAGCATTTGTCCATACTGAGCCTAGACTCAGGGCCCAAAGTCAAAAAGCTTTCGGAAGGCTGGAGCTAGAACAGATTGTATGTACAGTCTAGTCTAGCTCCCTCATTTTCAGAAGTGAACACCTAGTACCAGAGAAGGAAGGTGAATTCTCCAGCAGTTCTCAAATCTAGGTTTTCTGACTCCCCCCTCCCCCTTTCTACCCCATGCAACATTCTCTCTGCTGTGGCTACCTAAGGTAGTGGGCCAGGGGCAAGAAGGACCTGGATAGGGGGTGAGGGGAAGGAAGAGTGGGTTACTTTTTTGACATCGAGGCCCAGTGAATCCGGGTGGGCAGAGGCAGCGGGCACCCTGGCAGGTACCTCCATGAAGGCAGGGTTCTGGCAGTAAGCAAGGGTTTTCCTCATGTTCACAGTGGTCTCCTGAAGGGGAAAGGGCACGGATTGGCATCTAGCCTGACAGTTCTCATTTCTCAAGTGATTTGCAGTATGCAAAGAAGGGGAGTACAAGCAAGATTATTCCTATTTCACACAGGGGGCACCTGGGGCTCAGAGAGGCTGTTACTTTCCCATATTCACCCAGTCAGTGAAGAGAGTGCTAAGACACTGAGAACTGAATTCAGAGTCAGACTCAAGAGTCAGACCCTGAATCCAACTGGGTTTGAATGCCGACTTTTTAACTATCTGCAAGCATCTCCTCTGTAAGGAGAGGAGCCTGAGTCGATGACTCTGAACCCTAAATCCTTTTATCTTAAAAGTGACTGAGCTGGGACTTGAACTTGGGTCGTCTGGTTTCATGTACAGCCTTCCTTTCCCTTTAGCATATTGGCTGTGGGTCATGGGGACTTCAGGGAGTGCCCACCCACCTCTCTTTCCTTCCCTTCCTGGTGAGAGGCCACCTGCAGTAAACACCAACCTGCCTCCCTTTCTTCCTGCACCCCTTCCCTCCTGCCCAAGGAGACCCTCCCCATGGGGCACTCACACACCTTTGAAACCATCACGGCACAGGCACTGGAACTCATACTCGCCAGCAGGCATGCAGGTGGCACCATTTTGGCAGGGCTGGCGCTCACAGGGAGAGTTGTCGTAGCACTGGCCTACACCGTGGCTGCCCAGGAAGCTGTAGGTCATGTCCAGTCTCTTCCCATTCACTGACACCTGGAGACAAAGAAGGCAGAAATGAATGCTTAGGTTACTGGAAACAAGGAAAAGAGCAAAGGGCACCTGAAGGTCACAGATGTGGTCACTGACCCAGGACCCGGTGGCCTGACCTCATCTCCTTTGGCCTGGTTGGCCAGAGGCTGGAGTTCCAAATACATGCCCTCCTTTCCCCACATTCCCACTTTCACCCAGGATCCTGACTAAGGCAGGGCTATGGGAAAGTCAAGGAGTCAGGGGACCAACATGGAGGAGACAGTTCCCGCCTTTGAAGGGAGAGACCTCAGTCTAGTGCAGAAGACACAGTCCCTGCCCAGGACTCACCCAGCACTCTAGTGGTATTCAAGTTCAGCAATTTTCCTCACCTCTTTCCTGTACTGTTGCAAGATACCTAAATTAATTTACCTATTCAGTGCCATACCAATCAAACTACCAAAAAGTTATTTTATGGAACTAGAAAATATAATATCAAAATTCATCTGGAAGAAAAAAAGGTACAGAATATGAGGGTAATTAATGAAAAGAAATGCTAGGGAAGGTGGACTAGACATACCAGATCTTAAATTGTATTATAAAGCAGGAGTTATCAAAACTATTTGGCACTGACTAAGAAATAAAGGGGGCAGATCAATGGAATAGGTTAGGTACACAAGACACAGTAGTCAATGATTATAGCAATCTACTGTTTGATAAACCCAAAGACCACAGCTTCTGGGATATGAACTCACTATCTGACAAAAACTGTTTGGAAAACTGGAAAATAGTATGGCAGAAACTGGACAAAGACCAATGTCTGACACTGTATTCCAAAATAAAGTCCAAAAGGGCACATGATTTAAATATAAAGGCTGATACTATAAACAAATTAGGGGAGCAAGGAATAGTTTATTTATAAGATTTATGGAGAATGGAGGAATTTATGACCAAACAAGAGATAAAGAACAATATGAAATGCAAAATGAGTAATTTTGACTACATTAAATTGAAAAGTTTCTGTACAAACAAAGCCAATGCAACCAAGATTAGGAGTGAAGCAGAAAACTGGGAAAGAATTTTTTATAACCAGTGTCTCTGATAAAGGCCTCATTCTTAAAATATACAGAGAACTGAGTCAAACTTACCAGAATACAAGTCATTCCCCAATTGATAAATTGTCAAAGGATAAGAATAGGAAGTTTTCAGAGGAAGAAATTAAAGCTATCAATAGTCATATGAAAAAAATGCTCTAAATCACTATTGATTAGAGAGATGCAAATCAAAACAACTCTGAGGTACCATATCACACCTAACAGATTGGCTAACATGAGAAAATAGAAAAATGATAAATGTTGGGGAAGAAGTGGGGAAGTTGGAATACTAATGCACTGTAGGTAGAATTGTGAGCTGATCCAACCATTCTGGAGAGCAATTTGGAACTGTGCCAAAGGGCTATAAAAATGTGCATACCCTTTGACTTAGCAATACCACTTCTAAGGCTATCCCAAAGATATCATAAAAATGGGAAAAGGACCCACATGAACAGGAAGTTTTCAGAGGAAGACATTAAAGCTATGTATAGTCATATAAAAAAATGCTCTAAATCACTATTTATTAGAGATGCAAATGGAAACAACTCCGAGGTACCACATTACACATATCAAATTGGCTAACATGACAAAACAGGAAAATGATAAATGTTGGACTGTTGCAAGAGCTGCTGCTGGGTCTCCCTGCCTCTAGACTCTCCCCACTCCAGTCCTTCAACCACACAGCAGCCAAAGTTATTTTCTTAAAGTATGGGTCTGACCATTTCATCCCCCTGCTCAGTAAATGACTCCCTATTGCTTTTAGTATCAACTATATCCCTTCCATTCAGCTTTTAAAGCCTCTCACAATTTGACCCTAACTTATATCCTCAACTTTATTCGTTCTCCTCCCCTCCCCACATTCTGTTGTCTGTCCACACTGGCTTTCTTGCCACTGTTCCTCCCAACCCATTTCCCATCTTGAAGCTTTTTCTCCAGCTGTGCTCCCTGCCTGGTGCACACCTCAGAATCCCATACTTCCTTCAAGACTCAGCTCAGGTACCATCTCCTTTGTGAAGCTCTCCCCTGATCTCCAGCTTCTAGGGTTCCATCCTCTCTAATTACCTCCCAAAGACCTTGTATGGGCTGAGATTTATCCATGCGCCCTCCTTCCAACCATCACTCTCTCAAGCGTACATATACTCTTTAAAGGGAAGGACTGTTTTTAGATCTCTCTGTCTTTCTATCCCTAGTTTCTGGCACATACAGGGTACTTAATAAATATTTATTTATTCACCAACTAACAATAACGGGAACTCCCATTTTCATAGCGCATCAGTTAACAAAGCTCTTTTATTACAATAGCCCTATGAAGTTATTATTGTCAGGCCCACTTTACAGATGAGAAAGCTGAGGTTCTGAACTCTGTAAAATAATAAAGTCATGCATTCTATAACAGGTCACAACCTGGTGCCACTGGACATAGCAGTCAGGAGGACCTAAGTTTAAATCTTGCATCAGACACCTACTAGATATTGGACTCTAGGCAAGTCACTTAAAAAACAAACAAACTCCTTCAGCCTCAGTTTCCTCATCTGTGAAATGGGAATAATAATAGCCTCTGCATCACAGGCTTATTCTGAGGGTCAAAGGAGATAATAGACATAAAGTGCTTTGGAAATCTTGCAGTGCCACAGAAATGTTAGCAGCTATTATTATTAGGGCTCCATTTTACAGATGAGGAAACTGCCTCAGTCAGAATGATGAGGACACAAGACCTGGGGACTATAATAATAATATATAATATAATAATATCAGACAATATAATAAATTATATCATAATACAATAAAATATAATATAAAACAATATATCATATTATGATGCAATATAATATAATTGATATAATTAATATAATAAACAGTGATAATGACAATGGTGACTATAACAGCTGAGAGTTAAGTCCTGCTCTGAAGTTTGCAAAGCGATCAGAATGAATGATCTCATCTGAGAATTGAGGTAACTCTGTGACAAAGGGTGTTACAAGTGTACTTATTTCCCTTTCACAGAGGAGAAATGAAGTGACTTGCCTGTGGTTACACAGCTTGGCAGAGCCAAGAGGGTAAGGCATGTTGGGACCCAAGAATGGCATAAAGGAGAAGGCTGGGGCTGGGAGTTGGAAGGCTCACCTCACCAATGCAGCCATGGAAGTGGGCACTGACATTGGCAGCAGGTGGTATGACTACTGAAGGTTCCACACCACCCAGGTAGAGAAGAGTGTGCAAGTTGAGGCCTTGGCTTTTGCCAGGGGAGGATCGCTGCACTGGGCGCCCACCATTTACTCGGAGGCTGCCATCTTTATTGAGGCGCTCTGCAGACACACGGTGCCAGCGGCCGAGGGTCAAGGGTTGGGTACTCCGGAGCACTGCTGTACCTGTAATAGACATCAAGAAAAGGCAGGCTTAGTTCTGGCCCAGTTCTTGGAGGAGGGGACTATTAAGACCATACTCTAGCCCTATGACTTGGCACAGGGCCTTGAATCCCCTAGCATTTCAGACTGGTGCTCAATTTGTCAGAGGAAGGATTCTTTGTAGCAGTCTTTCCAGCTGTCCAGGTCAAGCCTATTCATTAGCCCAGCTTAGGGAATGAAGACTGGCACCCAGATCTGGTTACTTTATCAGAGACAGCAGGGACTTAGATGTCCATCTCCTTATTACTCAGTGTGCAAGGCGAGTGCCTGGGTCCATGATCCCCACATCCCATAACCACGTGGTACTCACCTGATCCCAGCTCATAGCGGAATTCCAGGTGCCCACCAGTCATTGCCAGGGACACAAAGTCTTCAACAGGTGCGCCCTTCCCACCACTGAAGAGCAAGAGTCCTTCAGGTGCCAGTGGCTTGAACTCAAGGTCCAGGCGTAGTTCATGGTGGGTGTTGGTGAGGGCAGGTAATGCCAGATATGAGCCGGCACCTGACAGGGCTGGTGTAGTCACTGTCACCCCTGTGGCAACAATAAACAACTTTGGCAAAGTTGCAGATATAAAATAAACCCACACACATCAGAAACATTTCTTATGTTACCAACAAAACTCAGCAGAAATAGATAGAAATAAAAATCCCATTTAAAACAACTACCAATAGTATAAAATAATAACCTGCCAAGACATACCGAATTACAAAACATTCCTCACAAAAATAAAGAGATCTAAATAATTAGGAAAGTATTAATTGTTCATGGGCAGGCTGAGTCAATATAATAAAAACAATAATACTACCTACATTAATTTACTTATTCAGTGCCATACCAATCAAATTACCAAAACACTGCTTTATAGAGCTAGAAAAAATTAATAACAAAATTTATCTAGAAGAACAAAAGGTCTAGAATAGCTAAGGAATCAATGAAAAAAAATAGATATAAAATGCAATCCACTTCCAGATAGAGAACTGATGGAATCAATGAAGATTGAGGCATGTTTTCTCTCCTTTCCTTTTTTTGGATATGGTTAATATGAGAACAAATATTTGTAACTTTCCCCCTTGTTTTCTCAATGGGTGGAGGAGGGGAATGGGAGGGAGAGAATCTGGAATTGAAATTAAATTTTTTAAAGTCTCTGTACTTAAAAAAATTTTTTTAAAGTCTCCTGAGCAGCACACCTATTCGCTTTCTTTCTTCCTCCCTTCCTGCCCCTGCCTCTTTTTCCTCTCTGTCTCCCTGTCCCTTGGTTCATGGCCCCAGACCCCATTTCATGATGAGGGCTGGCATCACTTACCTTCCATGCACTTCTCCCCAAAGCGACCCAAGTGACAGCGGCAAGAATAGCCCCGGCCATCTGGGCGGTTTACACAGGTGGCATCGGGTCCACAGGCCTCTGGGGAGGCAGAAAAGACAGGGCAGGTGAGGGTCAAGAATCGGGAGGGAGAGGAAGAAAATGGCTGGGCATTATCCAGGCCAAGAAAATCTCCATTCTTTCTATGAACTGGGAGAGGGGAGGACACTGAGGCAGTTTGTCCCAGGGTGTCATGTAGGGGCAGGGACCAAGAATAAAGCAGGTGGTAGAAGCTGGAGGTGATGTTGGTATGTATAGGAGGAGAGGGCATTGGGTGACAGATTCCTAATAAATATTTGTTGAATTCATAGCCTAGAGATTTGGAGCTAGAAGCAGGGATATGCTGGTAAATATGCCTGGCTCTGTGGAAAAAAGTGTACAAAACACATGTTCAAGTTTAATCTGTAATAGTACCATTTTCTCCATCACCTTCTGAAGTGTAGACGATAAACAAAACCACAAATAAGTCTTGATTTGAAGCCTTTGCTGATTCCTGATGTGTAAATGCTTAAATGGAAAATTTACCATCCGGCTCTCAGGAGCCAGTTTGAGCTGGCTTGACTCCAGCACACCCTTGGCTAGAAAGGCCTTCTCTCTCATTTTCCAGTAAAGGCTCAAGTGAGATCATTTGCAAAGAGCTCTGCAAAGGTTAGTGTCATATATGAGCACCAGCAATTATTTCTTCTTCTGCCATGTTCCTGCCCTTCCCACTGTACAGGGTAGGCTGCTTCCCTCATGTTGGACTGATTGGTGGGTGCCAGATACCTGGGTGACAATGCAGGGCCTGCGAGTGTTCACAGCGGCTCCCGGTGAAGCCAGAGGGACAGGTGCACACGTAGCTGCTGCTCTCAGAATCCTGGCAGAACCCCCCATTCTGCAAGGCAGACCCCGCAGGTCAGGCTTAGTACCCCGATCACCAGGGCCCTGCCCCCTGGGCTCTTGGTTTCTACCCCTTAGTTCATTAGGGGCAGGCGAAGGTTTTTGGAAGAACAGGGAGGGTGGGAAAAGGTGACAGAGGAAAGGACTTGGGCAGGAATTGGCCTCTCCATGCATGGACCAGTTGTGGGGCTAATTGAGGCTACAAGTAAAGGGTCGTTGTTAGGGCCCCAGGGTCGGGAGAAGGGCAGGGAAAGGGTGATGTCACCTGGCAGGGCCTGTCTTTACAGGTGGGGCAGTGGGAGATGCCATGGGCCGTCAGGTTGAGATCGTGGAAAATCACTTCCTCACCCTGGATTCGAAGCTCTCTCACGCAGCCTGAGGAGGCAGTAGATGCTGGGGCTGGGGCAGGGCACCTGCCTCTGTCTAAACCCAGGAAGTGCCCCTATGCCACCAACATGTCCAGCCACATTCACATATACTCTGCCATGTACTTCCTGGGGGCTCCTTCCTTGCTGATGGGCCACAGCTGAGTTAAAAGAACCTTTTCCTTGAGCAGGCAGTTTGGGGAGGTCTGGGATGAATCCCCCCTGAGAGGAGGGAAGGGGGGGGTCATACCTACAAAGCCGCTGCTTAGGCCAGCCTTGGGGATGGCACCATAGTCTGGGTAACCGCCCAGGTAGAGTTCCTCATTCAGGTCCAGGCCTTGGAATTTGCCCTGGAGGGTGATGAGTGAAAGGACCAATGAGCTGAAGGGGAGGTGGTGGAAAGCTTGATCCCTGAAAGCACTCTTAGACCCTTCTCTGGCTGCCCCTTCCCTCTGCCCAAATCTGGGCCCTTACCCACAACAGGAGCCAGGCTAGGGCCCTTTGCCCACTGTTTGCCCCTTTGAGGCTAGGCCACACCCCGGGGCAGCAAGGATGGGGAAGAGAACTTTGCCCTTTCCCCAAACTGGGGCAGACATGTCAAGAAGCTTGGAGGGTCTATGAAGAGCTGAAGGGTATTTTGTAGAGATCTTCCTCCCTCACACCAAGGGCTCCCTAAGGGCAGAGACTATGTCCATTCCATCAACCTATTTCTTTCTTTCCATACACGGAGTTCCCTGAGGGCATGCATTGTGCCTGTCCCATCAGAGGAGGTTCTGAGACATCACAGAGAGAAGGAAGGTGTCAGGGGACAGGTGCTCACCTGGGATGTCCCATTAACTGGGGACAGGTTGCCAACAATCAGGGTACCCTGAGTAAGGTTTCGAAGTAGGGTCACCGTGTGGAACTGGCCCAGTGCCAAGGGGGTGGGGTGGCGGATGGTGGCCATGCCAGATCCAGCATCAAACCTGCTCAGGTCAAGAAGTTAGTGAAAAGGGAGACCAAGATTGGGAACTCTAGGGAAGGGGGCAGGACCATGGGAAAAAGGGCAGTCCAGGAGTCTCCTAATTCCTGCCAGGAGACCCTAGAAGCTGCAAGTAAATTGGGGGAGTTCTGCCTCCATGTACAAGGCAGGTAGATCTGTCCTCC
Organism: Pseudocheirus occidentalis; assembly: GCA_028646575.1. Classification (NCBI taxonomy): domain Eukaryota; kingdom Metazoa; phylum Chordata; class Mammalia; order Diprotodontia; family Pseudocheiridae; genus Pseudocheirus; species Pseudocheirus occidentalis. The sequence goes on from CM053596.1 coordinate 43,138,166, forward strand.
ATCCCTCTGTCCCAGATGTGCTTCTAGCCATCCCAGATCTTTGTTCCCAGGCCTGGGCTTCTCATTTAAATTCAGTCCCAGTTCTGCTGACTCTGGGAAGCCTCCACAGACTAAACCCTTCTAGTTCTGCTCTCCAATTACTCAAATAACCAATCCCAACTCCCCAACATGAGGGGAGTCCTTCATATGTAGCCTATCTCCCTTGTTCCTTCCAAATAATGGGACCCTCCTGAGGACTGTGACTGTGTCTCCCCCATAAGAATGAGGTCTCTTCAAGAGCAGGAACTGTTTCCTCATGATCTGTCACCCAGGCTGCCTGACCATCCTATGGACCTGCCTCAAACCTGTTCAGGATTCTGAGAGAAAGTGGGAGCGTGGGGAGTAAAGGGCATCTCACCGGAACTCTGGCCTCCCGCCCACCAGGCCAAAGGAGATGAAGTCAGGCTGCCTGGCTGCCAGATTGACAGGGCTCCCAGGCCCAGGGATTCGCTTCTGCCCATTGTAAATCAGCATGCCTGTGGGAACGATCAAGTCAGGAGCTTCTGGTCCAATGTTTGCCTCCTTCTCTCCCCACTCCCATGCTACTACTGGAACCAGGCTGTTTCTGTCCCTACCCAGCCTCCCAACCCTATCTCAGTCTTTGGCTCTTTCTGAGACAAGTCACCTGGCCTGTTACACCCCCTTCTCCCTTTCCCCTGGGAGAGCCTCCAGATTAGAAGGAACCTGCTGAAAGGTGATATAGGGAAAACTCATGCCTGTTCCCACAGAAGGATCATTAAATGAAGAAAGCCCCAAAGGGTGTGTGGGCAGAACAGAGAACTTACCAGAATAAAGAAGGAGGGCTGGACAGGGAGGGCCGAAGACAGGCAGAAACAGGGAAAAGTGGAAAGAGGCCAGGGGCATGGGCCAGGATTGGGAGAAGAGGGAGAGATAGGGAGAAGGGGAGCAGGAGAGGGAAAGGAAGGGCCTCAGGAAGAAGGGGGATGGAGCAGATGAACAGGACAGAGAAGAACGAAGAACAGATCATGTTGGAGAATTCCAGGAGGGGAGGCACCATGGAGAGAGAAGAGAGAGATGAAGAAAAATGAATGAATGAGAGGAGACAGAGGAGAAAGAAGAGGGAGAAAGATGACATACCAGCTGGGCTGGATGTGCTCTGAGATAGAGAGGCAGAGTCTAGAAATGGCTGGGAGCCCCGAGGGGCTCAGCTGATGGTGGGGATGATAGAACAGGGGAAGTGGTTCTGCAGTGAATTGGGTCTTGAGCCAGGCTTCCATGCCCAAGGCTGTAATAGGGACCCTGCCCCACCAGTGACCATCCTCCCTCTTACCATCTGCAGCATCAGGCCTGAAATTGATGCGGATTTCAAACTTCCTGTAGGCGTCCTTGATGGTGGGCAGAGGCAGGAAAGAGTGTGGGGTCTGGGTGAAGTAAGGGACCACCCTCTCTGTGGACAAGGCATGGTGGTCAGAGGGTATGACCCACTAGACATAGGAGGGGAGAATGATGGGGTGGCATCAGGGCAATCTCACCTGGTACCTGGAGGAGGGCAAAAGCTTTCACTTTGCCCTGGCGGTTGGTAGCAGTACAGATGTAGGTGCCGGCATCTTGAGGCCGTACAGAGGGCAGTGTCAGCACATTGTTCTCCAGATGACTGTCTGGGGGAAGGTCCCCCTCCAGCTGAAACAAAATACAGCCACTTGCACTCAGCTCCAGCCCCTTTATCACCTGCCTGGCACCCTGGCTCTAAGGCCTGGTACCACACATGTGGGTCTTTGGCCTTCTACTATAGCTTGTCCATTATCTCTGAGAACTCCTTCCTTTTACCCCTGGGCTCCATGATACAGTATAGTGAGAGCTGAATTTGGAATTAGGGAACCCAGGCTCAAGGCCTAGCTCTGATACTCCTTAGCTGGGGACCCTGAGGGAGTCCCTGTTCCTCCTGAAGCCTCAGTTTCCCCCTCTGTAAAATGAGGGGCTTGGAGGAGATGACCTCTGAGGTTCCCCCCAGATCTTAGAAGTGGATCTTGGGTCCCTTAACCACCAGCATCAGTCACAGCCTCTGTCCTAGAGTGAGGATTCGAGCGTCAAGTGAGTGTGTTCCTAGGAAGTCAGCCCTGAATCTGGGAAAATACACTATAAAGGGGACAGTGAGACTGAAGGATGTGAGAGCTGTAAACAATCTTAAGGCAGTTAGTTCAGCTTTCTCCATTTTATAGATAAGAAAACTGAGGCCCTGAGAGATTAGAGGGCTTGCCCACAGTCACATACACATAGTGAGTAACCATCTGAGGCAGGAGCTGACCCACGTCTTTCAACGCTGTCTCAGTTCTCTTGAGTATGTTCTTTCCTGTCCCTAGGTTTTCTCTTTCCTCCAGTTTGACCCCACCTTGGGTCTTTCTCTCCCTCCAGTGACCTTCACATTCTCTCTCCTCCCATATCGGTTCCTACCTTGGTCCAGGTGATGTCAGGAGTTGGGAAGCCAGAAGCCATGCAAGGGAAGACGGCTGCTGAGCCAGCAGGCACTCGGACCTCAGGAGGGGCTGAGATCTGGGGCAGAGCTACGGGAGGTAGGAGATATACATGGTGAGATGCAGATACCATGTGGGGCACATAGGCAGGTCTGGGAGGGACAGAGAGGGACTAAAAGGGAGGAGGTGGGCATGGCTGGGTTATGAGATTGGGGTGGGGAAGGGATGATTGACATGAAGTGGGATGGAAGGTGGGCATGGCCACATTGGAAGCTTAGGGCCTCCCAGGTCATGGTGGGCTTGGTGATTGGGGGAAATGATGGGTGCAGAGATCAAAAGATACTCAGGACACTGGAGGGATCCAAGGCAGGCCTTTACCTTGCACAAGAAGCAACACATGAGACTGGGTTGTACCCGCAGCATTGGTGGCAGTGCAGCGATACTGCCCAGCATCTGCCTGCTCCACACGGGCAATCCTGATGGTACCTCCGCTCTGCACAATGCCGGAGCGCAGATGGCCCCCCACTTTGCTCCAGGTAACGTGAGGCTTGGGGTCACCCAGGGCCAGGCACTCAAACTCCACAGCGTGGCCCACTACTACAGTCTGCACTGATGTCCGGATGTTAATGAGCACAGAGGGAAGTGCTAGGGAGAATGGGAGGGCAGGAGATTCAGAGAAGTGAGCCCCAGAGGATGGAGAGGTAAGAAGGAAATGCTCATCATGATCAAGGAGCCAAAGCAGTCAAACTCTGAGAGCAGCAAGGTAGCCAACAGCCCTCAAGATGGCATCCCTCTCTCCCCCACTCCAACGTTGCTGCTCAGCAATTTATAAAAGTTTGGAAAGCCCCGATTTCTGTTTCTGAATCTGGTTTATATACTAAAGAGCAGAATTCCTTCATTGACAGGAAGAACAAGAGAGGATTCACTGAGATCTCTGTGGCCTGGTTACTAGGTTGCCTTTGTCTTTGCCAGTGTTGCCCTTTCTTAATGTGTCCCTAGGGAATATCTTGTGCACCAGGCTGAGTTGTAAGTTGCCTGAGGTCTTAACCACAGAGGTCTGGAGAGTGATTACTTTGTTACACCCTAGTCTCTCAATCTAGTCTGTGTCAGAGGTTATACTAGTTTAACACTGTGTAAATAAAATATAGGATTATCTCAGGGTTGGAAGGGTATATAATCTCTATGATTCAAAAGACTGTATAAAGTCTCTCAGACCCTTTCCCTTGCTAGTTTCCTTTCTTCCCCACCCATCTCTAGAGGCTTGAGGCTCTTTGACTGCAAATTTCCCAGATTAGACCCATGGGGCAGCTAGGTAGCCAAATGGTCTATAGAGCTTTGGCTCAGGAATCAGGAGGACCTGAGTTCAAATCAGTTTCAGACACTTACTAGCCATGTGACCCTGGGGAAGTCACTTAACCAAAAAAGAAAAAAAAGAAACTTTCACCTACCATGAACAATTAGCTGTGCACTAGCCTGGGTCTGGCCCCATGGACCATGTGCACGGCAAATATATGTTCCTTGGCAACTCTGGTCCAAATTCTGGATTCTGAAAGAAATCAAAGTCCAATATTGCTTATGTTGATGGTGCTGATAAAAGCCAGGTAAATGACAATGATGATGAGAATCTTAATGGTTAACAGTTAACAGCAGCTTTTACTATCAGTAAGAACAAATCATTTTACTTCTGACTCTGTTTCCTCTTTTGCAAAGTGGGGATAACACCTCTCTGGGCTGCCTTCCTGATTCCAAAACTTTCTCTCTTCCATACCCCCTCCCTCCAAATCTCTTCTTCCTGAAACCTCACTCCATTCCTGGAATTCACACACTGGACATGCCCTCTGCCCCTGTAGCTTGGATGGTTCCTCCCAGACCTTCCATTTCAAAGACAGCATTCAGGCAAACTATTCTTTATTCTTCTGGCAACCCCTCTTCAGGTTTCCAGAACTGTCTTGTGTTCCCCCATTAGAACATAAGCTTCTTGTCTTTTTTTTTTTTTTTTTTTTGCTGGTAACTGAATTCTCAGCCCTTAGAAGGAAGTCCTTAATGTTTGCTGATTGACTGAACTCCCAAGTCTATAGTGAGGAGATTACTTTGGAAACCTTAGCATTGCTGTAATAGTGTTAGGATGATGCCAAAGTCACCATATTCTCTACACAGGAAGCGTGAGAAGCTCTATCATGGGCTCAGTGGCAGGAACCCCAGGGACAGGATACTGGGCCTCCTCCCCCTACAGCATCTGCTTCCCCTCCTCACCGAAGCACCCCATCTTGCACAGTATGACCCTGCGGCAGCTGCCCTCCTTCTTTGAACCAGTGGATCTGGGTCTCCACATCATTGTCCACAGCGCAGTGGAACTCGACGCTGCCCCCGATGCCCTTGGTCTCTTGCTGAGGTGTGACATGTATGGCTGGAACTGAGGCTGCAGGGAAGGGGCCTGCAGGGTGGGCACCTGCTAGAACAAGGCTCGAGGTCAAAGCTCTGCCACTCATTGGCGGTCATGGGACAAGGGCACCTTCCTGGGCACCACTCACCCCTAGCCCTTCTGCTTAAAGACCCATCAGGGAACAGAGACGGCATACGAGGATGGGGATTCTGACTCATGCTACTTAAAATATCTCCCATTTTTAGGACAGCACCTAGCACCCAGTAGGTGGTTAGTTAATGCTTACTGAATTGAATTACACTGAAATAAAGATTTATTTCAACTAACTTTCACATTCTACAGAAAAAGAAGTCACATGAGTGTGCATCTCCCTGATATCCAGCCAGGCAGCACGTTGGAGACAAAATTGAGTCATGATGATCCAAGCTCAAATTCTGAACTTGGAATTAGTTCTGTGACCATTGGCACAAAAAAACCCAAACCAACAACCACCCCCCTGCCTCAGTTTGCTCATTTGTAAATCAGAGATGACAATTACAGGGAGTCACCATGTAAATGCTATTTATTATTATTGGCTATTAGATTCGTGGGTCTCGAGCTGGAAGGGACCTTGGGTCATGCGGCCCAAGCCTCTCATTTTATGGATGAGGAACCCTGGGATGCCAGTCCAGACCTACAGACTCCTCTGTGGTGTTTCACAGCTCTCTCTCTCTCTCTCTCTCTCTCTCTCTCTCTCTGGGGGAAGCCTCCATTTCCTGTGATACTTTCTGTCTTCTCTCCCCCCCAAACCCTCCCTCCTTTCAGGAGCCTTCCCTGCCTTCAGTGACCCTCTGCTTAGGGCCCACATCTTTCCTGAAACCAATATCCCAGCAGAAATCTCCCTAGAGCACTTTGTCTGGAGGTCCCCTTTGTTCTTCAACACTCCCTATCTAATAATGATAAGAAAAATTTTTTAAAAGCCTTTACATGGTGCTTACTATGTGCTAGGCACCCAAGAAACACCATCTCATTTGATCCTCCAAACAACCCTGGGAAGTAGTGCTGCTCTTATCCCCATTTCACAGATGAGAAAACTGAGGCAAACAGAGGCCAAGTGCTTTGCCCAGGGCCATAGAGCTAGTGTCTGAGGCTGGATCTGAACTCAGGTCTTCTTTGACAGTAGACCACTGCACTATCAGCTTTCATTTTGTGTCTTATGACCCCTCAAAAGCCAGTATGCTCCCTGAGATCACCAATTGTTTTGTTTCTCATCTTTGCATTCCTGTCACAGAGCTCAGGCCCTTGCACACAGTAGGAACTTGATAGAGGTATGGGTTTTTATGTGCAACAGTGGTAGCGAGGGCCTCTCTATGGAGGGCGCCTCTGGGTCTGGGTGAGTGTCAGTCAGCATCAGCACTAATAAATGGTGTCCAGAGAAAGTCCCTCCCCTTCTCCTTTCATGCGGCTCTCACCCTGGATTCGGAGGAGGGCAAAGGCCTGGGCAGAGCCCACCTTGTTGGTGACAAGGCATTGATACTGGCCAGCATCTTCGGGGGCTGTTGGGTTGATGTGCAAGAGGTCCCCTCGAACAACTGCCCGTCTGGGGAGGCTGCCATTCACCCGACTCCAATGGAAGGTGAGTGGGGGTGTCCCATGTGCCAGGCACTGAAACTGTACCATTTCTCCTACGCCTGCCAGGGCCTCTTCAGGGATTGTTGTGGCATATGGATGGCCTGGAGGAGATAAATACAAAAAGGGTGAGTGGGGCAAGCAAAGGGCACCAAGCAGGCAAGAAGGTGCAGATCACCGATTAGGTGGGGAGGAAGGATGAGTAGAGTTCAGTGAAGGGAGAAGGGCAAAGAGGCTGCTTAGCCCCAGGAACCAGCTTCGTTGGAGGTCAGAGGGAGAGATGGGCAGAAGTCAGAAATGGGGGAGATGGCTGTAAAGTGATGAATGCTGGGAGGAGGACTGGCAGAGAGGGCACCCCATCTGCTGGCAGGCTTAGTGGGCCTGTAGGGCAAAGGGAGTTCAGGAACAGAAACAAGAGGCAAGTGCGTTAAAAAAAATGGAGTGTCCACTCCCAGGGGCCCAGGACCAGGTCCTTACTCTCCACGTGCAGGATGACAGTGGTCTCAGCATGCCCAGCTGAGTTGGTGGCATTGCAGATGTATTGGCCAGAGTCCTGCTGGGCAACCTCGGGGAGGATCAGGGTGTTGCCAGACAGTTGATGCTTCCAGGGCAGAGGTGCCCGAAGCTTGGACCAATGCACAGTGGGAGGTGGGCTGCCTAGAAAGTAGAAAGAACCAGAAGGAGTGGGGTTGGGGAGGCTGGGGGGCATCCTTGGACCACCCAGACTATTCTCTAAGGATGGTGGAGTTTAAAGGTAGAAGGGACTGGAAAAAATCCAGTCAAAAAAAATCTCAAATCATTCTCATTCCATTTAACTCAGCCTATCTACAGGGGAATGAACCCTCAGGGCATCTGAAACCATCTTTCCTTCCCAATCTCCCTCCCAAATCAAAAGACTGTTAACACAATCAACTTTGGAATTGAGGTCCTGGGACCCAGTGCCCCAGAGGGGTGAATGATTCTATTAGCCTATTAAATATGGACACCCCAGACCTCCCCCAGATAATAGGATTAAGTTTCTCAACCCATCAAACCCTCTACCCAATTCATCACCCACCCGGTAGTTGGCTGCAGCTAAGCAATCAAATAAACACCACTTTTGTTCTTAAAAGGGTAAGCCAATTGGGTCCTCAAGGCTCCCCCTTCCCATCCATCCGGTGACTCCCCAGATAACTCCTCCCCTGGCCTCCATACATCTCTATCACAGGTCTACTACTACTTACTTGAGAACTCCTTCAAGACCTTGACTGGTTTTGTTTTGTTTTTTAATATTTCATTCCCAGCACTCAGCACAATGGCTGTCATATTGTTGGCACTTAGGCTTTTCCCATCAATCAGTCAATAATTAATTCAACCTACAGGTATTTCTGCTTGAGAGGTATTAGTAAGTGCTCCTAGAGTCATGATTCAAGTCCACTCTCAGACTGACCTGTGCAACCCTGGCTAAGTCACTTATCCTAAGCAGCACCCAAGCAAGTGTCTCTCAAGTGCCTACCTGCTTTGGTGTCATTCTCATTCCATTCAACTCTCAGCCTATCTACTGGAGAACCAACCCTTAGGGCATCTGAAACCATCTTCCCTTCCCAACCTCCCTCCCAAATCTAAAGATTAACCCAATCAACTTTGGAATTTAGGTCCTGGGACCCAGTGCCCCTGAGGGGTGAATGACTCATTACCTATTAAATATGGACACCCCAGACACCCCCCCCATATAATAGTATTAAGTTTCCCAACCCATTAAGCCCTCCACCCAATTCATCTCACCACCAGGTAGTGGGACCAAAAAGATTTTATTGTTCCATTTTACGAATAAAGAAACTGAGGTCAAGTGCCCAAGATGGCAGATTGTAAATGGAAGGGCCTACATCTGAACCTAGGTCTTCAATTAATCTCATGCTAAGCTTCCAGGATGCCAGAGATCTTCCAGCTCTCCTAACAGAGAGGCCAAGGAAGGCAAAGCAGCCAAAGCTGGAGCTCAGAGTGACAAACAAGCCTCCTGGGCCCCAGATGTCCCAGAGCTGTTCACAATGAAGGGCTGACTATTACTGTGACATGTAGAGCTAGAGCCCAGCTCTTGATATGGCTTGTGCCTGGCCCTCTATATGTATCCCACTGGTCATCAGAGTAATAATATATAGTAATATTATATTAATATACAATATCAATTATAATAATGTTATATTATATTATTATATTATAATATATCATATTATATTAATTATATTATAGAAAATATTATATAATATCATAATATATTATATAATATTATAATTATATAATTATACATAATTATATGTAATTATATATAATATAATATAATATAATGTAATGTAATGTAATATAATATAATATAATATAATATAATATAATATAATATAATATAATATAATATATTTTTATCTATTTCTATCATATGTGAATATGTTATGGCATAATATATTAATATAATAATATTGCAGTAATAATAATGATAGCTAACCTTTATAAAGAACCCACTAGATACCAGACTCTGCATTGAGCCCTTTACAAATATTATCTCATTTGATACAACAGTCCTGGAAGGTAGAAGCTCTTATTGTTCCCATTTTACAGATGAGGGAACTGAGGCAGACAGAGGTTAATTGACTTGCCCAGAGTCACACAGCTAAATGTGTTGGAGGTGGATTTGAATTCGGGACCAGTGCTCTGTGTATTAGAGTGCTCTGCCTAGGTGCCTACTTCAGTAGACATTTATGTATTAATTTCTGGAACACTTTTAAGTTCACAAATGTTCTTTCCCAGTGCTTTGTCCAGGTAATATTGACCATCTGTCCCTATCTGGGGGGCCATGCCCTCCTCCTTACCTGTGGCCGAGCAGCGCAGGATGGCAGTCTTCCCTGCTTCCACAGTCATCTCTGCCTCTTCCACTCGCACTTCGGGGGCACCCACAGGTGCTGTACCTGTCTCCACACTCACCTCCACCCGAGCCTGAGCAGAGCCCAGAGCATTCTGGGCCAGGCAGACGTAAGTACCTGCATCCTCTGGTTGGGCCTCTGTAATCTGGGGGTAGGAACAGGGAATAGAGAGAGTACAGAATAAGCTTACAACAGACTTCTAGCAATTTGGAACAATGACCAAAGGGCTATAAAACTGTGCATACACCTATGATCCAGCAATACCACTACTAGGTCTATATCCCAAACAGATTTTTTTAAAAATGGAAAAGAACCTTTTGGTGATAGGTAAGAATTAGATATTGAAGGGACGCCCATCAATTTGGAAATGGCTGAACAAGTTGTGTTATATGATTATGATGGAATATTATGGTGCTATAAGGAAATGTTGAGCAGGATAATTTCAGAAAAACCTGGAAAGATTTACATGAACTGATGCAGAGTGAAGCGAGCAGAACCAAGAGAACGCTATACACAATAACAGCAATGTCAACTGTGAATGATTCAGCTTTTCTCAGCAATACAATGATCTAAGACAATTCCAGAAGACTCATTCTGGAAACTGCTATCCACCTCCCGAGGAAGAAATGATGGCATCTGAATATAGACCAAAGCATACTCTTTCTTCTCTTTCTTTTCTTCTCCTTCCTTCCTTCCTTCCTTCCTTCCTTCCTTCCTTCCTTCCTTCCTTCCTTCCTTCCTTCCTTCCTTCCTTCCTTTCTTTCCTGCCTTCTTTTCTTTGCTTTCTCCCACAAAATGACTAATATGAAAATGTATTTTACATGATTGCACATGTATAACCTATGTCAGACTGCTTACTGTCTCAGGAAGGAAGAAGGGGAGGAAGGAAGGGGAGGGACAAAGAGAATTTGGAACTCAAAAAAAAAAAACCCTGAATGTTTAGAAATGGTTAGGAAAAAAATATTATTAAAAACCAAAAAAGAATAGCCTCCTCCTACTGTGACAGTCAAACACTATGTGGCCCAGTGGCCCCTTCCTTCTAGGTTGCCTCTTGTATCTCCTTTAAACCTTGTATAATAGTGAAAAAAACAACAGCTCACATTCTGCTGTGAGCCATGCTTTGGACGACTTCCTGGAAATTCTCTAGGGCTGTCACGTAAGCCTAGTGTCTTATACCTTGTGTAAGAGGGGGTGTTCCATAGCACTGCCTCAGTTATCATAGAGGGCTCCCAGACTTCTCCAGCGAATCAATCAATCTGAAGTATGAACCAGGGGCAAACAAAACTTACCAGCTCTATTGAATCAATCAACTTATCAAAAATATTTCAACCAGAGTGATGAGGTTTTTCTTTTTCTTTGGCTGAGAAGACTTGAGATTAGCAGTGCTTCCCGGTCAGGGAGCCATAAAAATGAAGAGGAGCCCAAAGAGGGTTAGGGTTGCTTGAGACCCCAAAATACCAACATGCCGAGTCCTGCTGAAAGAATTCCACTCAAGTCTTCTCAGCCAAAGAAAAAGTAAAGTTTATTGAAAGTTCAAGTTCGCCACGTGGGGTGCTAGACCATTTAAAGGTGCTCTCACAGAGTACGTCTCTGCTAAGCTATTCTACAGCGCTCTCACTGAGCAAGTCTGTGCTAAGCTATCCCGTGGTGCTCTCACACCCCATGGAGGGAAGATGGGGTTCTATATACAGAAAGGTTGTGGGAGGAATCTAGGGGTGCTCCAGAGGAGGAGATTGGGGAGGGTTTTCAGGAGGAGTCAGATGAGGTCAGACTCTAGTAATGAGTGGTTAAGGGTGGGAAGTTGCTGGAGGCTACCTGGAGACCATAGACAATGGTGAGCGAGGCCAGTTCAAGGGTGGGAAACTATTGGAACAAAGGGGGCTAAAGACTTGGGCAGAGCCACAACTTAAGGCTCAT
>CM053596.1:43149938-43210925 GCA_028646575.1 Pseudocheirus occidentalis
CTACACCTCATCAAGAGGAAGATAGGATATATTGGGACTGGCTGGGGGAACAATACTCTCTGGGACTTAGAAGCTAGTTCAGAACTCAAAGAATGAGAGGAGAGCAGTCTAGCCAAGCCCCCGAGAAAGAATCACTTGGAAGAGGTAAAGAGCCTGTCTCTCTCCACTACCCAAAGAGGATCAGGGAGATTCTGGACTTCTCATAAGTGTCCTACCAAAGCCCCAGGGACTGCATCTCGGTTAAGGCTCTTGGAAACCAGATAAAACCAGATAAAACCAGATTAAACCAGATAGAGGCCAATTCAAACAGTACCAGATTGCCTCTGACCTTTGTGATCATATCCTTGCTCCACTCCATACGCACTGTGTGGGGATCCCAGTAATCAGGCCCAACACCCACCTGTGGCCCCCTTCCCCAAACACACAATAACATTAAAGGGGTAATGCAGAAACAGCAACTGTACCTCCCAGACTCAGGGCCCTCTCCTGCAAAATAATGCCCTTCTTTAGCAGACTCTGATTGCCCACAATCTCTGTGGCCTCTACAACCATCACCTTCTCCCACCCACTGGCCCTCTTGCTTCCTGCTTTTTGGCAGGCTTAAATGTTGTCCCCCTAGGCTGGCAATCAGTGACATCCTCCCCTAGCTGCTCTGCATCTGGGAGAATGGAATTTTAACAGATGACTCTTAGATCATAGTTAATATTTTTATATATTACACAATTTTAAATATATGTTATATATTTTATATACATACATATACATGTATAATATATCCTTTACATATTATGCAAACTTTAGAGGCTGTACTTTCCCCACGGGAACATTAATACTAAGGCACCAGCTCTGGAGCATCCTAATTTCTTGCCCTAGTCCCTATCATGCCCCCTCCCTGGTGTGGCTCCTTGACTGAACCCCCATAGCCCTGCCCAGATCCCTCCCAGTCCTCACCTGCAGCACGGCATGCACGGCATGGCTGTCCATGGGCCCCAAAGTACGATGGTGATCCACCTTGAGGGGTGTCCCAATGCGCATCCAGCGGGCAAAAGGGCGGGGCTCTCCAGCACTAACACATTCCAGAGAGACAGCTTTGCCAAGCTTCACCTGTACAGGGCCCTTTGGGAGCACGGACACTGTGGGTGGTCCTATGGGAGGCAGGGAAGTGGGATTTATTGAGCCAGGCAAGACTAGGCCCCTGGGAATATCTAGGTCACACAGGCCCCAGGGATTGTGCCCCACATACTCACCCTGCACGCTGAGACTGACGACACTCTGGGCCACACCATAGGGGTTGGAGGCCATGCAGCGATAGGTGCCATGGTTGCTGGGCCGGGCACCCATGATGGTGATAATGGAGCCATTGGGGCTGAGATGCACGTTGTCTACAAGGGAGAGGATAAGAACAGGAGATACTCAGATCTGGTCCTCGGCCCTTCTAGGAACTTAAGGTCCTGACTGCTTCTCCCCAGTGTGCTCTTGCTCTCTACGTACCCTTCTCACTTAGGAACAGAACCAAGGGTGTCAGAAATGGGGGAACCCATAGAGTATAGGATGTGAGAGCTGGGGTGGGGAGGAGGGCCCTTAGAACACAGGATGTCAGAGCTGGGAGGGCCCTTAGGACACAGGATGTCAGAGCTGGGAGGACCCTTAGAACACAGACTGTCAGAGCTGGGAGGGCCCTTAGAACACAGGATGTGAGAGCTGGGAGGGCCCTTAGAGCACAGGATGTCAGAGGTGGGAGGGGCCTTATGACAGAATATTATATTTGGAAGAAAACTTAGATTAGTAAATATAAAAAGGAACTAAGAACATAGAATATTAAAGCTGAAAGGGACCTAAGAATATGGGATGTCACAACTTGGAGGGCTCTTAGAAAAACAAATGTCAGAATTGTAAAGTATGTTAGAACACAGAGATCTGGAAGAAACTTTAGAACAGAACGTCAAATATGAAAGGGACAGAGAACAGAAAATGTTAGAACCTGGATGAACCTCAGAACAGAGCGTCCGTCAGGAGGGAACTTAGAGATCATTTAGTCCAGCTCCTAATCATACCGATGAGGAAAAGGCAGGTCAGAAAGTTGGTGTGATTTGTCTAGGTCCTTGTGGTAGCTACACAGCCGAGCTGGTATTCCAACCCAGGTCTTCTGACTCTATGTCTAGGAGTTCTTCCATTATACTCTGTTGCTTCTCCATGGGAAAATGCCAAGTACCTGCCCCTTGAAATGTCCAGTGTACCTTAGCCTGGGTCACTCCAGTTTCTCATGATTCACGTACTGTTACTACTCACTTGTCAAGTCAGGTTACTTGACATTACCTGTACCATAAGGGAGGGTCATGGGACCAAAAGGCAGTAAGGAGCAGCCTTGGATAGCTATATGATGGCCAAGTCCTCTGTGTGGCTTCATAAAATGATCTGTCACAAATTCTCCCTTGTCCCCTACTGGGAAGGGGAACATTCCTTTCCCAGCAGGGTACATTCCTATGCCAGCGGGGAGCACTCCTATCCCAGCGGGGAGCACATGTCCAGACTCAGAAGGAAAAGCACGTGGGTGCATCAGACTCTCTAAGGAGGACCCATATTCTTACTGCTTTCCCTGTTTTCCCGGGAGCAGCATGCATTACCCAGGCAGTCTAATTACGATCAGTCTCACTAATGTCAGGGGTAGGAGCCCTGCTCATCCCTCACATTTGCAGCAGCTAGAGATTCAAGAATCACAGGCCTTGAGAAATGGAAGGGACATCAGAACAAGTCCATCTAATCCCCATCTGAGCAGGAATCCTTTGGAAGACATCTTTACCAAGTGGGCCTTGCATGAAGAGCTCAGCGACAACGCACTCTTGCCTTGGACCCTAATCTATTGTCAAAAGAATCTCATCCAGTTCCTATAGGATCAGGAATCCCCTTTGTAGCAGTCCTCCCAAAAGCCACATAGACATTTGAAGACCTCTAGTGATGAAAAACTCACTGCCTCCCAAAGGCAGCATATACTACTTTAGGACGTGTCTGATTTTTAAGGATCTTTTTTTCCCTTACATTTATAGTCAAAATCTGTCTCACTTAAGTTTCTACATGGCTCCTGGTTTTGTCCCCTTGGGCCAAGTGAACAAGTGGTAACTAGGGGGCAAAGCGGACAGAGCGTTAGCCTTGCAATGAGGAAGACCTGAGCTCATAATCCTGCCTCAGACCAGCTTTGTGAGTCACTTAACCCTCCAGCCTCCATTTTCTCATCTGTGAAATAGGGATAATAACAGCACCTTGGGTTCTTATGAGGATCAAACAAAAAATTCTATATAAAACCTTTCGGAAGTCTTACAACGCCATACAAAGGTTATTTTCAGTCTTTAGTTGTGTCCAGCACCTTGTGACCCCCATTGACCCCCCCAGTGCCACTGTACAGCAGGGCCAGGATGCCACCTTCAAGCGTCTGATCCATGATGGGGCAGTATGTGGGGTTTTCTTGGCAAAGACACTGGAGTAATTTGCCATCTCCTCCAGCTCATTTTACAGATGAGAAAACTGAGGTGAACACAGTGAAGTGAGTCGCCCAGGGTCACCCGGACTCCAGATCCAGCACTCTATGTATTATGGCACCGCCTAGTTGCCCTTGAGATGGACAGCCAGTTCCAGTTGTCTGAGAGGCAGCTGGAAATTTATGGCTTATAGAGAGACTAGGGCTGGATAACAGCTGTATGGATCACCTGAATAGAGATAATTGAGCTCACTGCGCCACCTAGTGCCCACGCAAAGACTAGCTCATGTTAGCAAAAGTAACATTCTTTTTTGAAGGGAGAGCCTTCTAAAAACCCAAACAATCCTTCCTTATATAAAGGCCTAACAGAACTATGTTCAAGGCCTTTGGTTATCCCTGGTGACTTCTGACCTGTGGTTTTCCGCATGATAAGTGCCTGGTGATCTCCCCTTATACGCCAGAGGCAAATGTGTCCACCAAGGCAGGATGTTCCTGACTTGGCCAGCCTCACCCCTTGGGCAAGGCCAGAAAGCCAATGCTTCCAGGTCCCAGGTCCTTCCAGAGCTTTACTCACCTTCCAGCTCCTGGTTTCTTGCCATCTTCCACTCAATGCTGATGGGGGCTGCCCCATCGTGGATCAGACACTTGAAGGTGGCATCCTGACCCTGCTGTACAGTGGCACTGGGGGGGTCAATGGAGATGACCGGGCTCTGGAGACCTGGAGGAAAGGAGGTCTTAGTGGGAGAGGAGGACAGAAGCAGAGAATGATTGTAGACTCAGGAGGACACATGGCAAGGGGCTGAGGAGACCCAGGGAGGTGGGCTACTGGGTAGGTGGAGGGGCAGGGCAGGAGGAGGATTCCTCATTGGGACAAACCATTACTTTAAGCCTGGTCTGTATGAGGGATCTCAACTCACGGTAGGATTCAGCAGTAGTCGTGGAGGGCAGCACAGCGATGGTGAATGAAGACTCTTGGGGAGGGCCAGAGCCGCCAATCACCCGACACACATATTCGCCTGCGTCAGTCCGAGACACCTGGTACAGCCTCAGGTGGGAGCCATGGACCTGGGGATCAGGGACACAAAAGAATTAACAGGAGGGAGGGATGACCAAGCAAGGGCTTGTCTGCCTAGTTCAGTCTAGCATGTCCAATCTCTCCCCAGAATTCTCCACGAGGTTCCAGGTGGGCTTAGGGAGGGAGGGCAGGGGCTGCATGCTCAAGGAAGCCACCCAATTGGTCAAGAGAAGGCAAAGACTGGGAAGGAGTTGCAATGGTTTCCATACCTGATGTCTGGTGGGGAGGGTTCCCCCTCTCTTATACCATGTGACTTGGGCGTGGGGCTGTCCAGGGACCACACAGTTCAAATCCACTGTGTGCCCTTCAGTCACTGTTGGGGACGAGGACTCAATTCTGATGGGTATGAAGGTGGCAGCAGCTGTGGGCACACACAGAGGGTTAGGGCAGCAGCAGATCAGTCTCCCTCATCTATTGAAAGTTCAATTCAATTCAATTCACATGATCTCAGAGTTAAGGTAGAGGAAAACTTAGAAAATCCAATCTCCTCATGTTACAGATGACAAAGCCAGGGATGGAAAAGTGGGTGACACGTGTGTTTCCTCTGAGACGACCTTCCTTCTCCACTGCTCTGTGCTTTTTATGTACATGGCTGTCGGGATGTTGGCTCTCCCATTAGAATGTGAGTTCTTTGAAGTCAGGAACAACATTTTCCCCTTTCTTTGTATCCCCAGTGTCTGACACGCAGTAGGAGCTTTAATAAGTATTTGTTGACTAACTGGGTCGCCACAGCTAGTAAGTGGACTGGTTGAGAGTCTTTAGAATTCCAAATCCAGTCCTCTTTCTATTACCTTTCCATTAAACAAGCATTTATCAAATGATAATTATGTGTAAGACAGGAGAGGCATGGTGGCATAATGGGTAGAGAGCCAGCCTTGGACTCAGGAAGAACTGGATTCAAATCTTGTTTCTGATACATAGAAACATACTAGCTATGTGAGGGTAGCTAGGTGGTGCAGTGAATAGACTAATTTTCCTGAGTTCAAATCTGGCATCAGACACTATCTAGGTGACCCTGAGCAAGTCACTTAACCCTGTTTGCCTCAGTTTCCTCATCTGTAAAATGAGCTGGAGAAGGAATCGGCAAGCCATTCTAGTATCTCTGCCAAGAAAACCCCAAATGGGGTCATAAAGAGTCAGACATGACTGAACAACAATAACAAATCAGCTATTTGAGCATGGATAATTCACTTCTCTCTCAGTGAATACAAGATCAAAAGCTGTAGGTGAATGTATCTGATCTGTATCAGTGGAGGGCTTTTCCATACTGAGAGCTCTCACACTATCCCAACTCAGTCCCCTCAGATGTGTTAGGCAGTAGCTGTGTGGAGACATCATCTAATGGTGCCCGCCTTACATTCTACCCGGGAAACTCATATAGACAGATCAGCAGGCAGACACATTTTGGCCAAAGCAAAGGAGCTCTTCCTCAGCTTGGTCCTGCTCTCTCCCTCCTAGGCATTTACCAAGGCTGGCCCACGCTTGGGACACTTCCCTCCTCAGGGCCACCTGAGTGTAGGACCACCTCCTCCCAGGAAACCTGCTGTTATATGCTTAGCTCAAAGTGATGATCCCAAATGTTCCTGGCCCCCAGCCCGCTTTATCTTGTGTTATGTTGTACATATCTGAGGATGTGTTCTATCCTCCACAATGGCCACCCTCCCCAGGAGCCTGTCAGCTCCTAAAGAGTAAAGAGGGTCTTTGTCATTTTTCATCTTTATATTCTTGATGCCTAGCGGATGGTATCCCTAGCAGTATTTGAAAACTGGTTTTGGATTGAATTGTCCCAGGGTCTTTAGGCATTTGTGAGGCTACAGCAGAGATGCATCTTCCTCCCTGGTTGCCCCCCTTCCTGTTCCTTAAACAGAAGGAAGGTCTATAGCCTTCAGAATGACAGACATGGCTGGATTCCTTCTGGCCTTTGGGGCAGGGGTTTGCTACCTTCCAGCAGACAGTGTTTAGAAAATCAGTCAGAGAAAAATGGCCGGCCCGTGTGTGTGTGTGTGTGTGTGTGTGTGTGTGTGTGTGTGTGTGTGTGTGTGTGAGGGGTAAAGCCAAAGCCTTAGTATCCATAGATTCTGGCCCAGGCACTTCCTGAAGGTTCCTAGGATCCCAAGCCTCTTCTCAAAGCCCAGAATCAGCAACAGCCCCACCCCTAATTCTGCTGGCTATGACCCCCCATAAGCACTCACTGGGGATGATAGAACTGGTGCTGGAGCCTGAAGCTTTGATGGTGACCAGAATAGAAGCCTCTTGGGGGCTGGCACCACTGAGAACCCGACACACATACTCGCCAGAGTCAGCTGGAGATGCCTGGTACAGCCGTAGCCGGGAGCCATGGACCTAGCAGGGAGTGAGGAGATAAAAGGCTGAATTTCTTAGGCCCTTTAACCAGCCACGTGACTGACCCTGGACCACCATCACCCAGTGCACTTTGACCCACTTGTGATTGCTAACTAGTCCCTGGCCTTCAGACTACCTGTGTCCTCCAACCTTTCTACTTCCTCTGATTTATCCCCCTGGGCCCTCTGACCCTTCCATTCACTGCTTACTCTGAGTTACCTCATATGAGGTCCTCAAGATAGCTTCAAACTATTTCTTTTCCTGTGTAGGACTTGAGCAAATACACTGGTGAGGGATCTTCTCTCTTCCCTCTCCCTGAGGTTTCCCTACCTTTAAGTTCCCATACCTGGTGCTTGACAGGGAGGTTGCCCCCACGCCTGTACCATGAGACCCGGACATGGGGCTGTCCCGCCACCACGCAGTTGAGATCCACGGTCTGTCCTTCAGCCACAGATGAAGATGAGGACTCTATCCTGATGCCTGAGGCTGGGAGCACACAAAGTGTATCAGCATACAAGGAGGACTTTCCCTTCAGAATAGTTGACCTTCCCTGTTCCAGCTTTCTGCCCCACTATGAGCAGCCCAGACTGTCTCAGAGTGCTGCACCTGATTTGGGTCCCCACATTTTAATGGAAATGTGGATAAATGGGAGAGGTGGCAATGGTGTGATGGGCTGTCAGGAGGGAGAGACGTTAGACATGTTCTGCTTGGCCTGAGAGAACAGGGAAGGGGATGAGGGGGAGTCATAAAATGTAGCTCATAGAAACTCTGAGGACCTTAGCCCAACTACCCTTCTCACAAAGGAGTCTCCAGAGTAAAGCTAGTTACATCTCCATTCAGAGTTTGAGGGATACCCTTGAGGGTAGGGGTAGTTCTGTAATGCTACTGGCTAGAGCCTCCACTGGAGTGCTCCACCCCTAACATAGTATGAGTGGAGAATAATTTTCATTAGCTAGTCTTAAGTGACTTTTAGAAAGGGGATATTTACTAAAAGATGGTATGGAAGGACAGATTTGCTAATAAATAGAGCCATCCCAAAGTAGAATGGGCTACTTCAGAAGTAGTCACTTAAGGAGTACTGAAGGATTAAAAGCAGAGGCTAGATGAGATATTGTAAAGGGAGTTCTTGCCCAGGGATGAGTTGGATGAGATGCTCTCTGAGATTTGTTTTGGTTCAGAAGGAAAATTCAAACATATTCCTAGCCTCTTCCCCCAACTCCAAATTCACCTTTCCTGTATCATCCCTACTTCCTCTGTGGCCCACTTTCCCTGATGCCGGGGTCCTCACCTGGTACAGAACCAGAGTTAGGGTGAGCAGGCTCAATGGTGACAAGGACAGAGGCTTCTTGGATGCTGGAGCCACCAATCACCCGACACACGTACTCGCCTGAGTCAGCTGGTGATACCTGATAAAGTCTCAGTTGGGAGCCATGGACCTGAGACAGGAGTAAGAGGGGCCAGAGAGAACATGACCTAAGGATTTCACTGTGGTTGAGACCCTTGGACTTAGCCCCTTTGATTCCTTCCACCATGTCTGCTGACCTTCCTGATGCCCTAGCAGATGAGTACCTGGGTAAGGGACAGGACAGCACACTCCTGGCTGAAGGAACTTTCAAACCTGCATCCACCCTTCAAGGCCCCCAATGTCCCATACCTGGTGCTGTGCCGGGAGGCTGCCCCCACGCTTGTACCATTTGACCTGGGCATGGGCCTGTCCAGAAATAACACAATTCAAGTCCAGGGTCTGTCCTTCAGCTACAGATGAAGAAGAAGATTCAATCCTGATAGGTGACGTAAGTCCTGGGGCTGAGGGCAGAAAGGGGAGGTCTTAGGGCTGTAGACCTAAGGCTGGTAGGTGCCTTAAAGGCCATCAAATTTAAATTCCCTCATTTTCAGAAAAGTAAACTGAGTCTGGGAAATTAAGTGACTTACCTAGTTTGAGCAGGGATTTGAACTTGGGTCTTCCTAACTCTAATTATTCTATCCATGACCCCATGTTGAGTTAAGGCATGACTTACTTTGGGGGCCGTGTATCTAGTAGGCTCCTTAGGTATCCCAGGCTAACCCTGCCCATGGAGACTAGAATGTTGCTTTTCTGTGTCCTAATAATAACAATACCACAACCTCATACTGTTTTATAATTGATATTTTCAAATTAACTTCTTATTAGTCCTGGGAAGGAGGTAAGGCAAAAGTCACAGATTTAGTACCAGACAGGACCTAAGAGGCCACTCAGCCCAACTCTGACATTTCACAGATGAGGAATCCAAGGGCAAGTAACTTTTTCAAGATTACACAGGAGACTCCGGATCTAGGACTCTTTGTATGACCCTATGCTGCTTCTCATTTTACAGGTGAGGGAAGATGAGGCCCACAGAGGAGGAGCATCCTGGCAAGAGTGACTGTCAAGGGAGTTAGAGAACGAGCGAGTATGAATGCCCAGGTTGTCCAGCACTGGGTCAGCTTCTAGCAGTAGAACATAAGCCCCCTGGGGGCAGGGACTCATTCATTTTTTTGCTTTTGCATTCCCAGTCCCTCTAAAAACACCCAATCCAAAGTAGACACTTGCTAGTGGAATGGTGGACCTGCTGAATGGACAGACTCAGGGGTCAGACTCACAGGAGGGGTTGCTGGGGTTGCTGGAGGGGATGGAGATCACAATGGAAGTCTCCTGGGCCTCTATGTTGTTGTTAGCCCGACACACATACTCCCCAGAATCAGCTGCTGACACTTGGTTTAGCCTGAGGCGGGAGCCATGAACCTGAGAGAAGAGAAGGCTGATGGAGGGAGGGCAGAGGCTGAGTGTCTTCCTTGACTCCCCCTTCACACTCTGTTGGCTGCTGATAGCCTGAGTCACTAAGATGCAGAGATGACCAGAACAGGAGAACCCATAGAGGTCATCCACTCCAATCCTCCCCTCCCTGCCCGCACCCCATCACCCAGAGAGATTACTGAGAACTAGAACAATCAGAGAAGGTTTCAAGTGCAAAGCTGGATTTAAAGTGAGTTTTGGAAGATGGTGAGATTTGGTCCCATGCACATTAAACCTTATCATGTTCCTTGATCCATCCCTATTCTCCCCACCTATCAACTCTTGTCTCACTTGCTTCCATAGCCACTTTTGACACCATGGTTTACTCCAAGTTTCACTTAGCTGATCCCTGGTTCTACATATGAGGCCTAGAAAGAGGAGCTGACTTAAGATCACACAGCTAGTTAGGGACACAGCTGAGCCTTGGACCCCAAGGGCTCCTCCCCTCCTAATTTTGAGCCTAGAATTTAAATTTTCAAACTGTTGCTAGAGTCCCTAGTTCTAGAGGGGTACAGCAGAAGACAAAGGGGTCTCCTGATAATAGGGTGACAGGTTTAGAGCTGGGAGGGTCCTTGAAAGCTGAGTCCAATATCCCTATTTCACAGATGAGAAAACTGAGGCCCAGAGTCAGTCATATAGCATCTGACTGATGCAGCATCCAAATCTGGTCTTTCTGATCCCAGATCTGGTGCCATATCCACTATACATCCTGAATTTTAGATCTCATCCCCTCCAGACCTGTCTCTGTTTTCCTCTCCCCTTCTTCCCATTTTTCCTTCTCCCTTCCTCCTGCCCTAACTTAGGGGTCCTTCCTACACTGAGACTGTCCCTTGCCCAACCTGTACCTGATGGCGGGCGGGCAGGCTGCCCCCTCTCTTGTACCACGTCACTGTGGCTTGGCTCTGTTCGGGGACCACACAGTTGAAATCCAGAGTCTGTCCTTCAGTCACCACTGTGGAAGAAGACTCAATCCTGATGGGAGGAGTGATGCCCGAGGCTGCAAAGAGAGAACCAAATGCAAGGTTCAGGGATGCTGGGTTTTCCCTGGTATGGGACCCCCCACTGGGGCTTGTTTGCCATCCCTGACCCAGCTGAGACTCCTAGTCATCCCCTAAACCTAGTCCCTAGCCCTTAGCCTTAAATGATGGGTAAGAGGGAGAAGGGGCCTTACGGTGGGAGGAGCCACCACCCTGGATGGTGACGATGAGTGAAGATTCCTGGGAGCCGGCCCCATTGCTGACATGGCATACATACTCTCCAGAGTCGGCTGGAGTGACCTGGGGGATCCGCAGCCGGGAGCCCACAATCTGGGGGAAACAGAGACAGACTTTGTCCAGAAGCTAGCAATACTACTCATGGAACTGGGTTTGGGGCACCTTCCTAGAGACCAAGCGGGGGCAGTGCCATCTTTGAAATTGACATGGGATCAGAGAGTAGCATAATAATTTGTCTTGTTGACTAGTAACTTTTCTTTTTGAGGCAGTTGGGGTTAAGTGACTTGCCCAAGGTCACACAGCTAGGAAGTGTCTGAGGCCACATTTGAACTCAGGCCCAGATGTGAACTCCAGGGTCAGTGCTCTATCTATGGTGCCACCTAGTTGCCCCAACTAGTAACTTCAATCGTAAGTTTTAATAAATACTATGACACTGTCAAAATAAATTTTTTTGCCTTCCATTTACTGGAGCTCAATTCATATTCCTTCTAGTAGAAGGTAAGCCCCTTGAAGGCAGGTATCATATCATTTTTTTATTGCTTTACTGATATAGTATAGTAGAAATATTATTATTCCTATTTTATACATCACAGGTTTTAGGACCTTAAAGACTGCTTAGTCCAGCAGTTCTGAATCTTTTTGGGGTTCTAGACCCTTAGGGCAGGCTGGGAATGTCTCTAACCCTTTCTCTGAATTATGTTAAATGCATAAAACAAAATATATGGGACTACACGGAAAACTGAATATACTGAAATACAGTTATCAAAAGACTGAGAACTAAGTTCACAGATCCCAGTTTGAGAATCCCTGGATTTGTCCAATCCCCACTTTTGACTCATAAGGAAGGACATGGAATCTCAGAGGCTCAGGGCCCTTGTCCAAGGTCTTGACTCCTAACCATCCTGATAGAGACCCAGGTCTCTTGACTTCCAGGCTGCTGGCTGATACTACAGCACGAGGCATGGTATTCAGAATGGGTCTTGCTCCCAGATCTGTTGTTCTTATACCCTCCACTCTATCCAGAATCTCATCTCCCCATTCCCCAGAAGCCCTCGTACCCGATGGCGAGCGGGAAGAGTGCCTCCACGTTTGTACCATGTGATGGTATGTGGGGCTTGACTAGTCACCAGGCAGTTGAGATCCAGGGTCTGTCCATTGGCCAGGGAAGAAGAGGAGGACTCGATCCGGACCGGGTACACAACACCCTGGGCTGGGGAGAGAGAGGGGAAAGGAAGGGTAAGAATCTAAGAAATCCTCAAGCTGAGGGGGCATAGAAATGAGATCCAGAAGGATCATGAGGCCATAGCTGAAAGGGACTTTCAAGGCTAGCAAGTCCAACGTCTTTACTTTTCAGATGAGGAAACAGAGGCCCAAAGAAATTAAGTGACTTGGCCAGGGTCACACAGCTACTAAGAGTGGCTTTAAATAGTAAGGTAAGACATGAACCCAGCTCTTCCTGACTCCAAGGATACTGATACATCTACTGCATCAATATTGACTTTGATCACCTTATTTTATAGACAAGGAACCCTAGGTCCAAGTGACTCGATCAAAGTCAAAGAGGTTAGCAATAAGTAGCAGGATTGGAATCTAGGTCTTCTGCCTCCCCATCTGCAGTTCATTCTTAATAACAACGGCCGGCATTTATGCAGCGCTTTAAGATTTGCAAATTGTTTTACCCATATTATCTCATTCAGTTCTCACAATAACCCCAGGAGGAAGGTGCTACTATTATCCCCACTTCACAGATGAGGAAACTGAGTCTGAGAGAGGTTTTGGTGCGCAGAGTCACATAGCTGGTTAAGTGTTTGAGGCAGGATTTGAACTCAGGTCTTCTTGATTCCATATCCAGTATCTATCCGCTATGCTACCTAGCTGTCTCTCCTGAGACAAAATTCTTTCCCAGGAGATGACAGCAGAGCCCTGGCTAACTCCTCCCCACCATCACACCCCAGGGGGCCCCATCTACCCCAGGCAGACTCACGGTGGAAGTGGCCGGGGCGCTGCTGTTGGATGGTGATGAGGACAGAGGCCTCCTGGGGGCCAGAGCTACCTATCACCCTGCACACGTACTCTCCTGAGTCAGCTGGTGATACCTGGGACAGCCGTAGTCTGGTGCCATGGACCTGAGTCAGGGTGGGAAGAGGGGAGGTTGGGAAGCAAGCAGGAGACAGAGTGCCTGCACTAAGCAGGAGTTGTTTCATTCCCCCCCCCCCCCATTTATAACCCAGTGCCTGGCACATAATGCTTGTAGATTGATTGATAGTAGAATGTCAATTCCCTGAGGGCAGGGTGTTCCTAATTTTCATCTTCCTATAGTATTGTCAGAGTTGAGGACAGTGACTCTAAACATGTCTGCTGAATAGAATTTAACAAGTGTGTCCTATTCACAAAAGGGCAGGCACACAATCAGGATCCTTCAGGCACCAAGCAGGTCCTCAGACTGGCTTCAGAGATTCCTCCCCCAGAGACCACAGTACTGGCACTCTTGGGCCTCCAATCTCGGAGCTCAGCAGCTCCTCAATGGTCCAGCATCAGAATTAGGGCCAACTCTGGCTTGTGTCCATCCCTGCCTCTGCCACCAAGAGGAGGCAGATGATCCTAAGTGTCCCTCCCCGCCCCTGGATTTCTGGTACCTGATCTAGGACTTCCCTCTCTTCCTGGCAAACATGGGGTTGAACAGCCATACCTGACCTCATCCTTTCTTACCTGATGCCTGGCGGGGAGGTTGCCGCCTCGCTTGTACCAGGTGACCTGGGCATGGGCCTGCCCAGAGACCAGACAGTTCAGCTCAAAAGTCTGTCCTTCGGTGATAGATGAAGAAGAAGTCTCAATCCTCACTGGGGGAGTGACTCCCATGCCTGGAGAGCAAAGAAGTCAGATCAGGACTTTGCAGATAGAGACAGCGGGAGGCAGGAACAAGTCTATGTGGACAGCAGGAGCTCCTTCTTGGGAAGATGACAGTAATAATCTGACATTTCTTTAGCCCTCTAAGGTATGCAAAGTGCTTTACATATATTATCTCATTTAACCCTGAAAGGGAGGTGGTATTACTCTCCCCATTTTGCAGATGAGAAAACTGAGACTAAGTGACTTGATTCAGGGTCACTAAACTAATCCATTTCCAAGGTGGGATTCCAACTTGTGTCTTTCTGATTCTAAGCCCAGTGCTCTAAACCCTGTACCACCGAACTGCCTAGGAAATTATGTTGATGCATCATCGTGGAAAGGTGTCCAGACTTAGGAGTCACAGAATCATAGAATTAGTGGCAACAGATTTACAGGTCACTTGGTTCAACCCCTTCATCTTGTGAATAAGGAAGTTGAGGCCTAAAGGAGTAAAAGTGGTTTATCCAAGGACAGGCGGTCATAATCACATCACAACTGCGATCGATGCTGGAAAGGGGAGGACAGCATGCCATCCTGTGGCTCCTTTCACCATCTCTGTGACTGCTCAGATCAAAACTTCCTTCCCCCTTCCTCTCCCCAGCCCTACTGTGTCTCCCTAAGATCATAAACTCCTGGAGGACAGGGGCTGCCTTACTTTTGTATTTGTATTCCCATAATGCCTGGCCCTTAGCAGGTGTTTAGTGAATGTTTATCGACTAACTAATAATCCCAGCAGAACTAAGATTCAAGTCCAAATCCAGCACCACTCTTTTCTCTGTTCCATGGCAGAGGAAACCTGGCTTTGCCACTTACTATGTGTTTAAGCAGTCACTCTTTGGAGCTTTGGTTTCCCCCGGATATAATCCTGGGGATTGATTATTATATATTAATATCTTATTATAAGGAAAGAAAAGTGCTCTGTAGACCATGACTGCTACAGAAATGGGGTTATTATTGGAATTATTCCTCCTCTGAAGATTCATGAGCACAGAGGTGGCTCTGGGTTCTTGATGGACCAGACCACGGGATCATAGACAGAGCTAGAAGGGACATCTGAGTGCTAACCCTTCATTTTGCAGATGAGGAAACTGAACAGACAAATTAAGTGACTTGCTCAAGGTCACATAGCTAGAACGTGACTGAGGTAGGATCTGAACCCAGATCTTCCGGACTCTTAAGTTCAGTGGCCTATCTACCCCACCCTAGTCCTTTCTCAAAATGTCCCATGAAAGAAAGAGCTTCCATTTGGCATCAGAAGGGAACTTTCAAGGCCATTGAGTCTCATTTCACAGAGTGCTAATTAGAGAGCGGCTATCTCATCTCATTTTTTGCGGGGGGTGGGGGGAATTGGTGAATTAATTTGCCAAATGTCACAAAGTGATCATGGTGATTTTACCACTGCACCAAGGAGCCCTCTATAAGTATATGGTAATGGAACATAAAAACGAACCAATCAATTCATCGAGCACTTTTTAAGCACCTACTACATTCTAGGCCCTGTGCTAAGTACTGGAGATAGAAAGACAGCCACTGAACATGAACAGATCTTACTCTCATGGAGCTTATATTCTATTAGACGTGAAAAAATAACCCCCTGAAGCAGGAAGGCCTCCATGCTGTGCATCCACGGGAGCTAATTAGAAAGATTTGGTGAAGGATAACACAAGATGAGAAAGTCTGAATGAATCCAGATTTGGGCCAATTATGAGAAGATGTGCCCTGATGAGATCACCAGTCTATCAGACGTGGCATCATTACAGCTCTGATGGTGACCTAAGCCATGCTGGACGGCCGCCTTGTCCTGAGGCTCACCAGTCTCTTAACTCCTCCACCACAGGGCATGTACATTCCTCAAGTATGGAGCAGAGAAGGAGCAGGGATACTCTGGGGATATGCATGGTCCCTGAGATCTAGAAGAGCCCTTCCTCAACCCTAGGCCACTTACCAGGGATGGAACCTTGGGCCTGAATGGTGACAAGGACAGAGGCTTCCTGGTGGCCAGAGCTGCCAACCACCCGGCACACATACTCTCCGGAGTCAGCTGGAGTCACTTGGTATAACTGTAGCCGGGAGCCGTGGATCTGGTACCAGGGATGAAGTAAGGAAGGATTAAGAAAGGTTCAGGATTTGGAGGTACCAGAAGCTGAGGTTTGGGATCAAAGATGAACAATTCATATCCTGTCACCTTCATGTCTACCTTTCTGGGAACCCTCCAACCCAGCTGATGCCTCTAACCTTTCTTACCCTCTGACCCTCTTATCATCCTGACTGTCCATATCTATCGTTTTTTTTTTTTTTGTCTTTTTGGAAGGGAAGGTGGGACAATTGGGATTAAGTGACTTGCCCAAGTCACACAGCTACTAAATATTAAGTGTCTGAGACTGGATTTGAACTCAGGTTCTCCTGACTCCAGGGCTGGTGCTCTATCCACTGTGCTACCTAGCCGCCCAGCCCATGTCTATCTTGATAATAGATAAAAAGTATTCAGTGACTTCTTATCAAATCCAGTTTACACTCCTCTATCTGGCATTTCAGGGTCCCACAATATGGCAGCACCCTCCTACTTTTCCAGCCTTATTTCCTCTCTCTTGCCTTCACATGTGCTATATTACAGCCAAATCGTGTTTTTGCACCTCTATATTTTGCCTATGCTCCCTATACTTGGAATATCCTTTCTCTTCTTGGTCTACAGAATGTCTCCCTTCTCACTCTCTTCTCAACTCTCTATGACCTTGCTTCTGACCTCATCATTCGCCTAAAACTCCTCTCCCCAAAGTTAGCAATAATTTCTTAATTGCTAAAGCTGATGACTTTTCTCATTCCTTTTCCTTCTTGACCGCTAGGCAGCAATCTGGTACTGTTGATCACCTCCTCCTCCTTCTGTATATTCTCTTCTCCCTGGCTTTTTAGGATAGTGCTCTCTCCTGCTTCTCCTACTTGTCTGACTGCTTTTTCTTAGGCTCTTTGGCTATATCTTCATATAGGTCGTTCCCACTAACTACGGGTCACCCAAGGCTCTCTTCTGGACCCCCTTCTTCTAGACTATTTCTTTTTTTTAATGTTTTCTTAAAATTTTAACAGTAATTAAAAAAAGTTCAGTTCCCATTTCTTCCCCTACCCCCCAATCTCTCCTTACCCATTAAGAAGATAAGCAATATAGTACTCATGGTACATATCAAATAATGCAAAACATATTTCCACATTACTCATGTTGGTGGGGAAAAGCAATGAAAATAAAGAAAGTGAAAAAACTCTGCTTCCATTTGCACTCAGAGCCCATCAGTTCTCTCTGGAGGTAGAGATCTCTTCTCATCATGGGCCCTTTGGAATGGTCATGGATCATTGCATTGATCAGAGCAGCCAAGTCTTTCACTCTTCTATACCATTTCATTCAGTGATCCCATCAGCTTCCAGAAGCTCAACTATCTCTATTCAGACGACCCTTAGATCTGTACATCCAGCCCCAGTGTCTCTACTGAGCTATAATTCCAAGTGCCTCATAGACAGCTGGAACTGGTGGGCCTATGATGTTGTTGTTCAATTGCTTTTCAGTTCTGTCCCACTCTCTGTGACCCCACTGGGGGCTTTCTTGGCAAAGGTACTAGAGTGCTTTGCCATTTCCTTCTCTAGCTCATTTTGCAGCTGAGAAAACTAAGACAAGCGGAGTTAAATGACTAACCCAGGCCACACAACCAGTAAGTATATATCTGAGGCCAGATTTGAACTCACAAAGATGAGTCTTCCTGACTCTAGGCTCCATGCCCTATGCACTATGGTGTCACCTAGCTGCAGTTGTCTTAAAGGCGTCTCAAAAGTAACAGGTCTAAAACAGAACTCATTATCTTTCTCCCAAACCCCTCCCTTTCACCTTCCAGACTTTTTTCTGATTCACCCAAGCTCACAGCCTCAGTCTCCTAAACTCCTCACTCTCAGTGACCCCACCTAGCCAATCTGTTGCCACAACATGTCATTTCTACCCTCATTTCACTCACAAAGCCAGTTCCCCATGTCTAGCTGGAATCGCCTCTCCCACGACTACCCTATGAACCTCCTAATAAGGTCCTCTTGCCTCAAATCTCTGCCCATTCCAAATCCATCCTCCACTCAGCTGCCAAAGTAATTTTCCTAAAGCATAGATCTGACCACATCTCCTTTTTAATTCAAGAAACTTCAGGGGTTCCCTCTTATCCCCAGAATTAAATAAAGAATTCTCTGATGGGTGGATTAAATCTAAAGTTCTCTGTTATTTAAAGCCCTGGTTCCAAATTGTCTTGTTTTCTACATGTGGCTATATAGATCAACTTGCTTTTATCTGAACATAACACTGAATCTCCCATCACAGTGCCTTTGCCCAGGCTGTCCCTTGTGCCTGGAATGCTCTCTCTCTTTCTCATTGCTTCTTACTTTCCCAGGCTTCCTTCAGAACTCAGCTTAGATGGCACCTTGTGCCAAAGGCCCTCTCAGCTGCTAGTGCCTTCCCTTCTGAGTTTTGCCTCTATCTAATCTATACATATGTTGCATGTACCTAGTAATTTACAGGTCACCTCCCTTATTGGAATACAAGCCCCTTGAAGGTAGGGATTAATTTTTTGCTTTTGTTCTAGGTACCTACTATGGTGCTGGCACACCATAGGCACTTTAACTGATTAACTATCAACTAATTGATTACTGATTAGCTAATTGGTTTACTGACTACCCTCTAAAGATAATTCAAGTCCCACCTCCTTTAAGGAGTGTTCTTCCTCTGATTCCCTTGGTCAGTAAAAACCTTTCCTTTCCAACTCATATAACACATTTCTATGCTCTTCTGAAATGTTATTGTTGTCCGTGTTGTTGTCTTTTTTTCCTGCTTGACCATAAATTCAATGAGGGTAGGAATGATGTCTTCTCTATCTCCCTTGGGCCTAACATAATGTTGAGTATACACTTGATGCTTAATAAGTGTTTATTGAAAGAATGAATGAATGAGGCCACAAATCTTAAGGATGGCAAAGAGAATTCTATGTCCAAATCTTCAGAGCAGCTGGTTTTATGGGAGCAATAAACTGGAAATAAAGAGGCTGCCTATCGATTAGGAACGTCTAAACAAATTGTGGCCTACAAATATAATGGAATATAATTATACTATAGGACAAAACAAACACAAGGAATTTAGAAAGACTAAATGGGAAGATTCATGGGAATTAACAGAATGAAATCAGAAGAAAAATATGCACAATGAATACAATAATTTAAACGAAACCAACACTAAAAGGCAGGCGAGTTCTGATTCACTGTAATGTTTCAGAAGATGAAACACATTTTCCTTCTCTATAGAGGTGGGCAACCATGGGCAAAGAATACTGTATGTACTGTCACTGTGTTTGTGGGTTTTTTAACTGTTATTTCTTTGTTGCAAGGAAATGTTATGATGTAAAAAAAAGGCATTTGTAAAGCAACAAATTATGAATAAATGAAAATGTGACCTGCTTAGAGGACACCTTCCATTAGAAGGTCCCAGATTTAGAAGGGTGGCAATGTATCTATTAGCAGGAGGTCCTGGGGATGAGAGAAAACCCAGTCACAGGATTCTCGTTAGGTCAAAAGATAATAATATAATAATACACAGGATAATAATGTAATAATAAGCTGGGAGTGAGTTTAGAGGTTATCTCTGTGCCAGTCCTCTCATTTTAGATACAAGGTAGTTTGACTCAGAGAAGTACTCAGGCATTTGCCCAGGATCACTCAGATGTTAATTGTAGAGAGGAATTTGAACCCAGGATCATTGACCTCATAGGCAGGTGCCTTTATGTTTTCTCATGACATGCAATCTTTCTCTCGCTCTCCTTACCTGGTGCTTGGCCGGGAGGCTGCCCCCTCGCTTATACCATGAGACCTGGGCATGAGCCTGACTGGTAACAATGCAGTTCAGATCCACGGTCTGTCCTTCGGCCACAGATGAGGAGGATGACTCAATCCTGATTGGAGGTGTGACGCCCTGGGCTGGGGACACAGTGGACTGGTTGGAACCTTGGCACAGCTTCTCTGTACAGGGAGATGGGGAGACTGGAACAGGGGAGTGGGGCCCACCAGACCTCTGTGTCCTAGTGGGGAGATGGAACTAGAAATGATGTAGTTTAGTGTGGTGGGATGAAAACTGGGAGTGGAACAGGAAGACCTGGGCTACCAGTGTATTCTGAGGAAAATACATCACACTTCCTAGGCCTCAGTCCATTAATTTCTGAGATGGGAGCTCCATAGTTTTAAATTCTTACAATGTCTTAGGCTAGAACTGGGGGGTTAACTCAGAGATACATCAGTTATAGTAGGAGTAGGGATATAAGGATGTCCCAAGCACATACTGGAGAAGAAGAGAGGTTTGGGGCAGGGCTTCATGGGGCCAGAGGGCCCTCAGCAGTTCCCTCCATGTCCCTGGGAACCTCACCAGGGATGGAGCCCTCAGGCTCAATGGTGACAAGGACAGAGGCTTCCTGGGGGCTGGAACTGCCAACCACCCTGCATACATATTCTCCAGAGTCAGCTGGGGACACCTGATAGAGTCGTAGATGGGAGCCATGGACCTGAGCAGAGGAAAATGAGAGAAAGTAGAAAAATGACTCAAGAATTCTCAAAGCTAAGGCCAAGACATTCCTAGACTCTAGGGGACAGGAAGTGCCCCTTCTGAGCAGGGGGCATTTTAAAGGAATATGCGGCCTCCTGACAATGAACTGGGTGGAGACTGATTCATATTGTTGATGAATGCACGTGCACGCACACATGCACGCGCACACACACATATACCTCTCTCTCTTTCTCTGTATATATATATATATGTATGTATGTATGTATGTATGTATATATTCACTCAATATACACATTCCTGACATGGTTCATGCAGGAATTTATTTTTACTTGATTGTACATGATTGCTATAAGGGTTTTATTTTTCCCTTTTTTCTAATGGGGGAAGGGAGGTAGGAGAGGGAGAGACAGAGAGAGACAGAGAAAGAGCATTTTGCTAATTGAAAAAAAGACAACAACAAGGAACTTGGGGAAACCATGATGAGGAGCAGAGAGCCCCTCCAGACCTGTCTCTCTCCCAGCCTACCCTAGATGGACCCATACCTGGTGCCGGGCAGGGAGGTTGCCACCACGCTTGTACCATGTGACCTGGGCATGGGCTTGCCCTGCGATGATGCAGTTTAGGTCTAGAGTCTGACCTTCAGCCACCGATGAGGAAGATGACTCAATCCTGATTGGGGGTGTGATGTCCTGGCCTGGGGACACAATGGAAAGGTCAGAGATCTAGTACAGGTTCTCTAGCAGTGTCCAGAAAAGAACTATGGAGACAGTGGGATCTCACTGATGTCCTAGGGCAGACCCCAAGGACCACCCTTGAGGTTCATCAGCTTCTCACAGAGGGGAAAGGGTGGTGTGAAGATTTCCTAGACACCAACCAGAGAAAGTAGAGATTGCAGGGCAGTATTTCACTGGCAATGCACCAGGTCCTGAGATCCCCCTGACCCTTGGCCCCTTACCTTGGACAGAGCCATGCAAAGAGCCCTCGGGTTCAATGGTGACAAGGACAGAGGCTTCGTGGTGGCTGAAGCCACTGACCACCCGGCACACATACTCTCCAGAGTCAGCAGGAGACACTTGATGCAGTTGTAGTCTGGAGCCATGGACCTGATCCAAGACAATTCAGTTTAGCTGGATTTAACAGGCTTTGATTAAGAACCAGAAGGTATTAGGTACCATGCTAAGACACAAAAACAAAATGGTCCCTGATATCCAGGAGATTATATTGTATTAGGTGAGGGGGAACAGGATCTAACCCACCCCCATCTCAAATACATACATACATACATACAATATATACATATATATTTATATGTACATGTGTGTATGCATGTATGTATACATAGATGAAAAATAAAAACAAAGTAAATTGGGGGTTTGGTGAGCAGTAATAATTGGAGGAATCAGAAAGACCTCTTGAAAGAGCTGATCTTTGAGTTGGGTTTTGAAGGGAGCTAAAATGTGTGTAGGCATAGGGGAAGCTAGGGCAAAGGTATGGAGGCGGGAGATGGCAAGTTGTGTATGGGGAAGAGTAAGTTGGCCAGTTTGGCTGCAGTATGGAGTAAGTGAAGGACAGGGATATGGGCTGGAGTGAAAGGCTTTAAATGCCAGAGGAATATGTACTTGGTCCTAGAGGCAATGAGGAGCCATTTGGACTTCCTGAGCCCATGAGTGATGTCATGCTTTAGAAACACCACTTTGGTAGAGGTATGGATAGAGTAAAGAGGGAAGAGGAGAGGCCAGAGGCTACTGCAGTCATCCTGGCATTTTAATGAGAGTCTGATGAGGATGGAGAGAAGGAGATGTACTCAGAAGATGTGGATAAGGGATGCAAGGTGAACTGAGTTTGAGCCAGGGATTCCTGAGGCTAAAGCCTCCATGCCCTCTGGCCTTCTGAATGCTATCTGCTTTTCAACCAGCCAGTGCTTCCTCAGCACCCTCTGACCCAGTGAGGACACCTCCAACCCTTTCGGGTCTGTTGTCCCTCACAGGATCCATCTTATGGTCTGGTTTCCCTATGTGGGCTCAGTCTGACCTGCCTGGTAGGCACTGAGTCACCCTCAGGGACTCAAGAAGTTAGGGGTGCGGGCTGTAAGCTTCCCCCCTGGTGATGTTGGAAGGATCAGGAGGGAGAACCAAGGGCAATAGAGAGTTCCCATATAATCTTCCCTTCACCTTTCCCAAGGCCATACCTGGTGCCTGGCTGGAAGGCTGCCTCCTCGTTTGTACCAAGTGACCTGTGCATGGGCCTGCCCAGCCACGACACAGTTCAGAACCAGGGTCTGTCCCTCAGCAACGGTAGAAGAAGAGGATTCAATCTTGATTGGGGGAGTCACACCCGGGGCTGGGGGAATGGACACAGAGTGGATTATCAGCTGCTCCAGGGGCTCAGTTATCCCAGACTGGCCCACTTCCCCCTTTGCCTTGACTTACGGTAGGAGAAGCTGGCGCCCTGGCCTCCAGTGACTGTGACCGTCAGGGAGGCTTCCATGCCATTGGCTGCACGGCACACATACTCACCAGCATCGGCCGGTGTGGCATGGAAGATGTACAGGCGGGAACCACGAACCTGCAAAGACAGCCATGAAGAGGTATGGGACAGAAGGTCCTGAAGCTTCCTCTCCCACAGAGTCTCAGTGATGGAAAGGCTCCCCAAGGACATCTGGTCCAGTCTTTCCCTGAACAGTCAGCAGCTCAGTCAACAACAAGCATTCGATATGGGCCACACACTGTGCTAAGCCCTGGTGATTTTAATGAAAGGCAAAAACAACCCCCGGTCTCGATGAACTTATTGTCTAGTGGGGGAGGTGTTCCCAAGCCCTAGGGAACAAGCCTACCAGCAAGTGGTAACCCAATCTCCACTTACAGATTCCTAGAACTGACCCTAGCATGCGAGACCTTCATTTCCAATGTCCCCACTCTGGCACCCACTGACTGTGTGACCTTGGGTAAGCCACTTCCCTCGGATCTTAGCTTCCTCACTTCTAAATGTGGGCTTGGACCTGAGGACCGCATGGTTCCCTTTGGGCTCTTGATCCATAATACTGGCGAAGGAGAGCTGACTTCCTCCTAAGGCCGACAATTCTGCATTGGGGCAGGGGGAGCAGAGAGCTTTCTTTGCTCTCCACTAGAGTGCTTCTTGCCTACCCTTCCCCTAATCCTCTGAGAATTCCTCACTTGATAATAATAATATAATTTTGTCATATATAATAATTATGTTACATATAACAATTATTATCGACAGCATTTGTATAGTACTTTAAGGTTTGAAAAGCTCTTTATAAATGTGATGTCATTTCATCTTTACAGCAACGTCGGGAGGGAGATGCTATTATTCATCTTCTTTTTACATATAGGAAACTGGGGAAAAAGAGGTTAAGTGACTTACTCAAGGTCTCCCTGCTAGGGAGGATTTGAATCCAGGTCTCCCCAGCTCCAAGGTCAGGCTGAGCCACTCCCTGTTACTTCCTTTAAGGCTCAACTAAACACCACCTCCAACAGGAAACCATTACTGATGCTTGCACCTAGGGTTCCTTCTTGCCTTAAATGATCATGGGGCTACTTTTTCTTTTTTTAACATGCCATACTTCTCAGTAGGGTGTGTAGTCCTTGAGGGTAGAGACCAATTTTGTTTTGTCTTTGTATTACCACTGCTTAGTACAGAGCTTACCACCTTGTACACAGAAGGAACATAATAATTGCTCATTGGATTGGAATGGGCCAGACACTCAGACTGAGAGCTGCCTCCAGGGCTTTCTTCTTCTAGCCTCTTAAGGGTTCTTCCCCACCTCACTTGCCTCTCGGCCTCTGTTGTGGGATCCTGTACCTGGTGCCGGGCAGGGAGGCTGCCTCCTCGCTTGTACCAAGTGACCTGGGCATGGGCCTGCCCAGCAACCACACAGCTCAGGTCTACCGTCTGCCCTTCGGCCACTGTTGGTGATGAGGATTCGATCCGGACCGGTGCGGGGGTGGCTGGGGCTGCAGACACAGGAGTCACATCAGGACATCAGACCCAGAAGCAAAGGGAGGCAGTGAAAAGGAGACAAGGATGGGGAAATAAGGAGGCTAGAGAGAAACAAGCAGAGGGAAACTGGAAGAAAACCAGCAGGAAAGGGACAGTGGAGGGCCAGGGGTGACACAGTCACCCAGAGAGTCAAGGGAAGCTGGGTGCCTGGGCTAGGCTCTCAGCAGCCAGGCAGCAGGATGTCTGCAGCCCTGGCCAGGGCAAGGGGGGCCTTCTCCTTTGCCCCCCAGGCTGTTCACCTGGGATGGAGCCATCACTGGAGCGGGAAGGGTGGACAGTGATGACGAGGGAGGCCTCATGGGGACGGGAGTCTCGGACTACCCGGCACACGTACTCCCCAGAGTCAGCTGGGGTTACTTGGTACAGACGTAGCCAGGTTCCATGGTCCTGCACAAGGGGAAGGAGGGAGAGAGATGTAGGGCACGAGGGGAAAAGACACCCTCTAAGCTGCTCCGAACCCCCTGGTGCTACCCACTCGGCTCCCAAGGGCTGGAGAAGCTATACGTGAGTTGGGTCAGGAGTCCACAGCCCCCATCTGGGCTCTGCCCCACCTGAGGATGCATAGTCTCATGGGGAAGGAGAGGCAGGTCACACCTGCAAGCCTTCCCTCACCAGCTGGTGGTGAGGACAGCACTGTGTAAAACTTACATATTCTAGAAATGGTAGCTACCCTTGTGAAGGCTTCCAGTTAAGTGGGAGCCTTGGTGGTGATGGTGAGGCTCCTGCCATGGTCAGGCTGATGGCGAGCTATGGGCCGGATGACCTCTGTCCCCAGGGGAAGGCGGTGTGCCTCAGCAGAAGGAGCTTGGATAGGGAGGAGGTCTGTACCCAAGCAGTACTTAACACAAGGTAGCAGCACCTACACAGCACTTTACAACTACCATCTCATCCAATCTCTGCAACAACTCTGGGAGGTAGGCCTTATTATTGTTCCCATTTTACAGAGGAAAAAAACTGAGGCAGACAGAAATGAAATGATCTGTCCAGGTCATGCAGCTGGTTAGTGCCTATGGCAGGGATCTGAACTTGGGTCTTTCTGACTCCCAGTCCAGTGACTTAATTTCCTCATGAGGGGATATGACCAAATGATCTCTAAATTATGTTTCAGCTCAAAATCCTAAGGGTTTATAAGAGCTCCAGACACCACCTCTGTCTGGCATTATTCTCCTGTACCTGACGCCGGACAGGGAGACTGCCACCACGCTTGTACCATGTGACCTGGGCATGGGCCTGTCCAGTGACCACACAGTTCAGATCCACAGTTTGTCCTTCAGTTATTTCTGTAGAGGAGACCTCAATCCTCATGGGGAAGCTGGTGTCAGAGCCTGAGGACAGACAGGTGGGTCAGGGAGCTGTGTGTAGGTTCCCCTTCTTTGCCCCTGGTACCTATCTCCAAGGCTCGGCTGGCAGTGCCGCTGAGGGCATGGGCCCCAAGGATATACCAGAGTGGGACAGCTGAGTGGCCATGGTGGCTGCAACTGAGGTATGGAAAGCAGCTCAGAAACATTGGTTCTAGGCAGCCTAGCTAGGGTCTACCAACAAGTTTCCCTCCCGTGTTCCATCCTAACTCAACACCTTGTTCTCAGTCCTTTTTATCAGAAATTGCCACATAGCAATCTCCCTACTTTGATCATACTTCCATCCTAAGACCTTTAGAGACTTCCTAATAAAGGGCTTACCAGATAAAATATTGGTTCTGGCATCCGAGGCCCTTTACAATATGGTGCCACTACTTTTCAAGGACTATTTTATGTGACTACTTCCCCCAGATTCTGGAATCCACTCAACCTGTATCCGCTGTCCCCTGTTCCCTCACCCTCTCTTATCTCTGCCATTTTGCTCACACTATCCCCCATGCCTGCAATGGACTTATGCCCCCATGGTGACAACTGTGCACTGAAACCCTCCCCTTCATGGCAGACCCCGAGCAGAGGCCACCTTGAAGCTTTCTCTGACTCACTGTCCAGGATCTTTCTCTTACTTTGAGTTTTTTTCCTAGCACTCTGCTGGGGCAGCCCTGTCACCTGTTATTTGTGTCTCTTCAGAGCAAGGGCGGAGTGAAAGATGTTTGAGCATCTTCCCCAGCTCTGAATAAAAGGCCTTGTGTGAGAAGTCATTTAATTAATGTTTGTGAATGAATGAATGGCAATGTAGGGCATTAGCCCTGTGTATCAGCTCAAATATCCAAACGACTTCACTTTGTTTCCACGTAAGCAAGGCCGAACTCTCCACTCCTCCTGGGTCTTTTGGTCTGCTCTCCCAGGGGTAGAAGAATTAGGGACCCCTCCAAACTCCCTGGGTTTATAGATCAGGGAATATCTCTCAGGGCTAGGCAGACTCACAACGCAGAGAACCCATGGGTCCTGAAGCTTCTGGCTTGTCTCTAGCCTTGTCCAACATCATGGTCCCTCACCTTGTGA
Organism: Pseudocheirus occidentalis; assembly: GCA_028646575.1. Taxonomy (NCBI): domain Eukaryota; kingdom Metazoa; phylum Chordata; class Mammalia; order Diprotodontia; family Pseudocheiridae; genus Pseudocheirus; species Pseudocheirus occidentalis. Next base: position 43,176,749 of record CM053596.1, read on the forward strand.
ATGGCTGGAGCCGGGGCTGCCACTATGGGACACTGAGATATCAATGGAGGCTTCCTGGCGGCCAGAGGTGCCCTCAAACTGGCACACGTACGTGCCTGAGTCTGCTGGAGTCAGCTGATATAGCCGCAGTCGGGTGCCATGAACCTGAGTAGAGGGAATTAAGGGACAGGGTGGATGAGAAGGGGGAGAAGGGTGATCCACGCCCTTTGCTCCCCAGTACCCCAGAGTCTTAGCTCTAGTATCTCAGCATGACCCACTTTCTGCATTCCCATTATGTCCCTCTACCAATCCCCCAAATCACGGCTCCATCTCCCACCTCCCATCTTCCCATGGCTTCCCTAAGAGGGGTTTCCAGAAGTACCTGGTGCCGAGTAGGGAGGCTTCCACCACGCCTGTGCCACGTGACCTGGGCATGGGCATGACCAGTGATCACACAGTTCAGATCTACTGTCTGTCCTTCAGTCACTGATGGGGAAGAAGACTCAATCCTCATGGCAGGGACAGTGCCTGAGTCTGCAGGTTCAGAATGAGGTTGGGAAGAACGTTAGCTCATTGAGAGGATCAACCAACCAAATAACAAACAATGACTAAGCATCTACTTAATAGTCGATAGGACCTGTGCTGGGCACTGGGGGCATCGAGGGTCATTTAGTTCACTTATCCCCCATTTGAGGGGCAGCATGTAGAGAGAGTGCCAGACAGAGTTAGGAAGACCTGAGTTCAACTCTTACCTCAGACACTTACTAGCCTCGGTTTTCACATCTGTAAAGTGGGCACCTACCTTAAACCTACCTTAAAGAGTGGTTGTGTAGATCAGATGAAATAAAAGAGGAAGCCCCCAAAACATATAAATTTGAGCTAGTAGGTTTTTTGTAGATGAGGAAATGGGAGGCAAAGTGTCAAATCAATAAATAAACCAACAAACATTTATTAACCATGTCTGAGGCACCATGCAAGGTGTTGGGGATGTAAAGGCAAAATTACAATAGTTTCTTCCCTCAAGAAGCTTACATCCTAATGGGGGAGACCACACCCACGTATAAAAGGGAATAAGGTCAAAGGGATTGCCTAGGTAGCAGGGAGCAAGAGCCAGGATGTGACCCCCACATGCTCAAACTCCAAATCCTAAGCTCTTTCTGCTGGCCCACAGTGATGTTCATTTAGGAAAGGGGGATGGGGAGAACTAAAGAAGGCTGAAGCGGCCGGGTCCTTAGTGTGGTCCCTTCAGGGGAGGCCCAGGCCAGATCTCCCCAGAGCGCCTCAGCCCTGTCCGCTATCTGAACAGGCTTCAGCCCATACCTGGCACAATCACCACTTCCATGCGGGCCTGGGCACTGCCAGTGAGAGTGTTAGAACTGCACACATAGATTCCAGCATCAGAAGCTGTTGCATCTGGGATGAAGAGCATGGTGTGCTCCACACGTGCCTGCAAGGTCCAAGCAATGAGTCGGGACCAGGCTAGGAGAAAGGATACATCTGCAGAACATGTGCAGTATCTGGGGTCCCAGTGGACTGATGAAGGAGGAAGGGGAGATGGGAATAGATTGGAGAATGTAGAAAAGAGGGAGATGAGATAGGTAAAGGATGGGAAAAGAGAGTAGGGGAGCCAAGGGAGAGAAGAGAGGAAAAAGGGAGAAGGGAGGAAGGAGATAAAAGGGGAGGAGGGTGAAAAAGGAGACAAGAAGGAAGGGGAGAAGAGAGGAAAAAACGAGAAGGGAGGAAGGAGAAAAAAAGGGAGGAGGCTGAAAAAGGAGACAAGAAGGAAGGGGAGAAGAGAGAGAAAAGAAAGAATGAAAGGATACCGAAGATAGTGGGTATGTGTGCTGTGAGAACAGGTCTGTTTTAGACCAGGCTGGATTAGGTTGTGCTAGACCAGGGGGTGGGGGTGGGTAACCTGCAACCTCAAAGCTGCATATGGCCTTGAAGGCGCACGTTTCCCATCACTGGGCAAAGCTGGTTTTAAGAACGTGTCTTGGAGTCCTCACCTTGGCTGGTAAGGTTCCCCCTTCCTTAGTCCAGATGATCCTGTGAGGTGGGTTCCCAGTCACCTGACAATTCAGCCTCACAATGTGGCCCTCCTGTACCTGGGTCTGCTCAGGGCGTGGCTGGACATCAGCTGGTCGAACCCCTGCCCAGAAGAGGCCGAGTGAGATCTACCTGGGGTGCCCTTCTCCCTTGACCCCAACTTTCATGTTGCTTATTCTCTGGGGCCTTTGGCCCCTTCCCCCCATCCCCATCATTGCCCCAGATCCTTCCCCAACCTTTCCCCCTGCTTGGCAGGCCCCTGTTCACATCTCTGACCTTCTTTTCCCCCTTCTTGTGTTCTTTCCTCTCTTACCATGCACATGGAGAACGGCTCTGGCTACATGCTGTCCAGCACTATTGGAAGCACGGCATAGGTACTGGGCTTGGTCAGAGAGCTCAGTGGCTGGGAGGCGTAAAATACCCCCATGGATCCAGGCCTTCCGGGGCATCTGACCCCCAGGACCTCCTGGGACCAAAAGAAGGGAGTACTAGGTCAGTAAGAGTCAGAGTCTGGCCCAAGTCCTCACCCTCATTCTACCCAGGAAGAGGGGGAGATATATCACAAATCTCTTTACCCCCTATTGCATAGCCATAGGTGGCTATGTTGGTTAGTTCTGTGAGGTTAACTTATTTTCCTCTTTTTTATTATTATTTGTAATAAGGGATAGCTCTCTGAGTAGGGATCAGGGAAGGAAATATTTAGAAGTAAAGATAATTTAAAAACAAAAGAAATCAATAAAAATGTTTTAAAAAAATTGACCAAAACCCTTCAACGCTCCCCATCTTCTTTTCCCCAGCTTGAGGATTCAGACTAAGCCCTAGCTTTGTCAAGGGTCATAGGATCCAAGACAGACTTGGAAGGAAGCCCAGAGGTCATCTGGCCCAATCCTCTCATTTTACAGATAAGAGTACTGAGGTTAACTGGCTTACCCAGGATTTATACAAGTAGTAACTGGCAGAGAAGGAATTCGATCCCAGGTAATCTGACTCTCAGTCTAATGTACCTTCCCTTGTACCAAGCTGTAGCCACGTGGCTGTTAACAATGAAGGGAGCTAGCCAGCACAGAAGTCTCCAAACACTTTCCCACCTGACCACTCCAGGCTGGGCGCTGGGTTCCCAGTGGCACTACAGCGGAACTCTGCCGGCTGGCCAGGTTGAACTGTGAGCTGTGGTGGGTAGATAGAAACCACAGGTGGCGATGGGCTCCCAGAGGCTGTTAATAGAGGAGGGGCAGATGGGTACAATCAGGACAGTGGTCCAAGGACAAGAGTGAAGAGAGAAATGCAACCACAATAGGGAATCTAACGTGAAAGAAGGGCCAGAGAAAAGAGGGAAGGAGAAAGAGTGGGGTGGTGGATGGGGACTAGCGAGAAAGGAGACAGAGAAGTGAGAAGCCAGGATCTGTACCACCTCACTGCCCCTAAAAGTTATCTCCAAGGCCACCTGGTCCAGCCCTGTCATTTTACTGATGAGGAAAGTGATTGTCAGAACAGGAAAGTAACTTGCCCAGGATAACACAGCTAGTAAGTGGCGGAGGTTGGGGCTTGGATTTTTGGACAAGAAGGTTGAGAATGAAGATAATGGGAGAGTAGGGACTGGACCTTGGGACCAGGGACCCAGAATTGGGGGGAGGGGCTTGTACCCTGGACATGTAGCATGGCAGTGCCCTGGTCCATGGCAAACATGTTGGAACCAGTGCACACATAGGTGCCTGCGTCACTGGGCTGGACACCCCGGATGGTCAGGATGCCGTTGAAGTCCATGGCTCGTGGAGGCAGCTTCCCATTATGGAGGCGAGTCCATACCAGTGTGTAGGCTGGAGACTAGGAGAGGCAGAACAGGACAGATGGGACTCACAAGACTTCTGGTGGCCTGTACATTATCTGTTCTCTCACCCTAGACTTAGCCTCTAAGAAGAGATGTCCTCCCCCCCCCCCCACCTTGCTCTTGGCCGTGCAGATGAAGGTGACATCAGCCCCGACTCGAACACTCTGGCTCGTCTGCTCCTCCACGGTCACTGTGATGGCCTTGGTGGGGGCCTCTGTGCACATAGGAGGAGAACTGTAATGACTGCCCATTTTGGTTGAGCTCCCGATGCCAGCCCCAGCCCAGCTCCCGATGCCAGCCCCAGTCCAGTTCCTAATGCCAGCCCCAGCCCAGCTCCCGATGCCAGCCCTGGACCAGCTCCTGATGCCAGCCCCAGTCCAGTTCCTAATGCCAACCCCAACCCAGATCTAATCCCAGTTCCAAACCTCAGTCCTAGATCGAGGTTCAGACCCAGACCCTTACCATGTCCCATAAACCACCTCCAGCCCACTACTTATATCAGGGCTCAACCCACTCCTAGCCTTTACCCCGATCCTGATCCAAACACCAACTCTGATTCTAATTCCAGTCCCTGACCCAACCAAAACCCAGACCCTAACTCTAACTTTTAAAGAGAAAGAAGCCTGAATGAAGGGTGGAAGGGAAAATGTAGAGAGCTACAGAAAGGTCATTCATGAGCTATGGGAGCCATAGGACTGGAGGAAGGAGGGGAGAGAGGAAGCAGAAAGGGGCTGAAGGAGGCTCACCGGTAACCAGAAGCTCAGCCCTGCTGGTGTTAGCATGGTAAAGGTTGCGGCAAGTACAGATGTAAACGCCGGCATCAGAAGGCTGGACGTTGGGAAAGTGGAGCTCGGAGCCTGGAAGTGTGTGGGTGGGGATACTCAGACCGGCTTGGATGAAGAGGCACTCCCAAAATTCCTAGCCCTCCCTCCTCCTGCCTCCACAAGGCAGTAGGGACAAGGTGTGGGGAATTAGAAAACTGAAGATCCCTCCTACTCACTGCCCAGGAAGGCATTCTGGGACATTCAGTACCTTGTTGACGCTGTTGGGTGGTGCTAGGAATAGACCGCCCATCTTCTCGGGTCCAGTAGTAGTAGTATGGGGGGCTCCCGCTGACCTGGCATCTGAGGGAGTGGGAACCACCCTGGGGCACTGTGCTCCGGGCCGGGTGGACCTGAACTACCAGCAGGGCCTGGTCTGCTGAAAAGAAGTTCAGGGAGCCGATCAAGTCTGATGACACGCCCCCCCCCCCCAAACAAGCACCCTGTTTTGCCTTCTGTTCCTAAACATAAGGTCTATGGGACTAAGAGAACTTAGAATCCAGAATGCTGGATTTGAGAGGGCCCTTAGAACCCAGAATATTAGAGCTGGGAGGTCCCTTAGAACCCAGAATGCTAGAGCTGGGAGGGCCATTAGAATAGAGACTGTCAGAGCTGGAAGGGCCCTTAGAACAGGGAATGTCAGAGCTGGGAGGACCCTTAGAACACAGGATGTCAGGGCTGGGAGGGAATTTAGTACACGGGATGTCAGAGCTGGAGTCCTTCCCATAGAAAAAAATCTCTCCCCCAAGTCCTTCTCCCCTGGTTCCAGGACTCCTAACACCCACACACTAATCACTGTTTCCAGAACCCTTTCATTCCCTAGCCTGCCACAGTTTTCCATCTTCAGTCTTCCACTTACCTTGAGGCTGGCAGCGGCCTCCACGAACACTGGGATTGCCCACATAGCCTGGGGCACACCTGCAGGAGACATGCTACCCTCATCAGGCTATCCCCAGCAGGGCTGGCTGGAGCCCCTGGGATTCCCATAGGATCAGAGTTCAACCTCCCACTCAGGGCTAGGCTGGAGCCACAGAGGTCTCTTTGGGGGAAAGAAGGACTGGGGGCAAAGAGCAGAATAGCTCCAAAACAACTGAGTCTCCCTGGACTCAGCTGGGTTGGGGCTTGTTTCCACTCCAGGAGGAACTTTTAAACCCCAGTTTCTCATGTCTTTCCCCACTGCCTCTCATCCCACTCTCCTTCAGGCTGTGCCTCTCCCTGATCCCAAGAACCCAACCCCAAACTGTGCAAAGACTCACTGTTCGCAGTATTGGCCAGTGTAGCCTGGTTCACAGGCCGTGCAGCGGTATCCCCCAGACCCAAGGCTCTCGCATGTCCGGGAAAACCTGCAGCCCAGGAGACAGAAGGCAGACTTAGGTGAGTCCCTTACCTTCTTGGGGACTCCTCTCATTTTTCCTTTTCTGAATGCCCCCTTGCCCCTCTCTTCTCCTAGGTGCCAATCATCCAGACCACGTCTACTCTCTGTGCTGTCCACTTGTCAGAGGGGATTCCTATTCAGCTTTGGCTAGGGTAGCCAACCACCCTGAGAGCTGGTCTGGTGATTCCCCATAACCCTTGGCACTGGGCAAGGTCAACCTACATGTTTTCAGGGTTGGTCAGGGGGCAGGCACAGGGCTGGCAGTCCTCAGGAGTCCCTGCAGTGGCATCGCCATAGTAGCCAGGTGCACAGAGTTCACAGAATTCGCCGGCCGTGTGGTGCAGGCATTGCTGGGGATTCAGGGGCGTCACACTTTGGTTAGGTCTCCCCTCCTATCCTGTATCCTCACTGAGCCCTACTGACTGGACACTAGTGGGTCACCCACATACACCAAGGTCCCCCAGTGCATTCCTACACAGATCTCCACCCCCTCAGTGACTGCACTCAACCCTTCACGCTTACCCCCATTCACTGATCCACACAGTAGCCCTCTATCCCTCACTGATTCCCAACAATGATCCTTTCTCTCACCTGCTAAGCTTGCCCTGACCAAAACCCCTAAATAACTCTTAAATACTGATCCCCTCTGTTCACCCTACTTAGGAGGCCTGCTGCTTTGCTGAAGTCCTCCCTAGGGTGGCTACTCCTCACTGATCCCTCCTCATAGAGTCCTTCCATGGATCTCCCTCCACATGGACCCTGCTATACTGACTACTCACTAATCACCGACAGCTTCAACTAACTGCCCCCCTGGTGGTATCTACTCTTCACTGATCTTCCACACTGACCCCTTCCCCTCACCACATAGGCAGACACACTATACATAGACACACAGACACACAGAGGTCTCCTCCAAGCTTCCTCCCTCCCATAACCCTGCTTCCAGCTCCTATTCCTCACCGAGCAGGCTCCTGTCTCTGGGTGGCAGGTCTCTGAGTGCCCATTGCACTCACAAAGCTCACAGTGGCCCAGGTAGAGGCCGCTCCCTGTTCGTGTGTAGCCAGAGGCACAGTCCTGGCAAAGGAGAAGGAAGGTCACGGTTCAGTATGGCACCTCCCACCCTGACCCAAGGAGATTCTGGGTGTGGGGGTGGAAGAATCAGAAGTCTCTAGAATCAGAGACTGCTTTCTTAAAAGGAAAAAAACAAAGTGCTAAGATGTCAGAGTTGGTAGGGCCTTAAAACCCAGAATGTCAGACCTGGAAGGGGCCTTAGAACATAGGATGTCAGAGTTGGGAGGGCCCTTAGGATACAGGATGTCAGGGCTCAAGATGCTGCTTTAGAACACTGAATGCTAAAACAAAGAATGTCAGAGCTAGGGGGACATTAGAACAGAACGCCAAAGCCAGAAGTCCTTCTCTCACCTGCTTAGCTTGCCTCTGATTCCCTCCTGACCCTTCACTCATCCCCTCTCACAATGAACCCCCTACACTGAGGATACACAAAGGAAGGTACCTCTGATGATTAGCGATCAAGTTCAGTTTGGTCATTTTATAGGTGAAAAAAGTTTGAGGCCTACAGAGAAGTGACTTGCTCAAGGTCATAGAGTACATTAGTAACTTAAGTAATACTAGAAACCAGTCTCAGACCTTCCTGAATGAAGGCTACAGCCTGAGTGCTCTCCCTCTCACCTGGCAGGAGAGGCCACGGTAGCCAGGTGGGCAGCGGCATTCCTCCACTTCCAGGGCACGGGGTCCAGCCGTGGGGCCAGGCAGAGCTCTCTCCATGCTGACAGCACCGATGCTGGCTGCCAGAGGGACTGAGGAAAAGGTGGCACGGACCAGGATCTCATCCAGGTCAGCCAGCACCATGAGCAAGTGCTCTCGAGTGGCTGGCTGTCCATCTAACCTCCTCCAAAATTGCTGGTTTGGGGGAAGAAGGATAGTGAATGTAAGTAATGAAGGTTCTCCACCCACCCTGCTTCTGTGATACCCCTCCCCCCGTGCTCCAATCTGGCCCTTGTCTTCCTTGGCCAAGCAAAGAAAAGTCTTAGATTATTACATTAGGATGGCAGCTGGATTATGTCCGAGGCTATGGAGAAATGGAGTCAAAGTTGGAAATGGATCAGGATTAGATATAGCATTGGGGTCAGTCAGGTCTCTTGCTTTGGTTAGAACTGGGGTCTGAGTTGGGTGTCACAATTCGGGTCAGAGATGATCATGGTCATAGTCAGAATTGGAAATATGGTCATAGCCTTGGTCAAAGTCATGCTCATGGTCTGGTCATGGTCTGACTATAGGACCATGGTCATGGTCAGAGTTAGGACTGGTTATAGTCAGAGTTGGGGACATGGTCATGGCCTTGGTCACAGTTTTGGTCCTGATTACGGTCACGATCAGAGCCAACATCATGGTTGACATCAGAGTTGACATCATGGTTGAACTCATAGCCACGACTGATGTAGAGGTCAGAATCAAGGTCAGAGCTGGGGTCTTGGTCCTAGTCAGATAAGGTGAGGCTGGTCCATTTGTACCTCTCTGAACTCTATTTCGAAGCTCTTCCTTTCACGGCCTTGCAGATCTGGTTGGGTGGCTACCAGAGTGATGTCATTCCCCTGCGGAGAGATGGTGAGTGAAGAAGAATAATCTCTCCTAAAACTGTGGTGCTAGATAAGTTTTCACATCCTCTATCTTTTTCACTCTTACAAGGTTGTTGGACAAGTATGACTCCTCATTTAACAAATGAAAAAACAGAGGCCCAGAAAACAGAAGTGATTTGATCGAGGTCATACATGGAGTAAAATGGTAGAGCTGAGGAGTTTGAGTCTCTAAGACCAGGCCACTATGAGACATGGGAAAAGGCTCACAGTGGATACTGGTTGCTTTCCAATAACACCAATCTCTAATTATCAGCCCTCCATGCTCCCCTGCAGAGAGAGCAGAAGATATCTCTGCCCATAGTCTGCCAAGATGGCGGCATGACCCAGAAACCCATGCTATAGTACACACTGGGATAAGTATTACTGGAGTAGGCAGGTACTGGGAGAAAAGACTCTAGCAGAGCCTAGCCCTTTCCTCATAGACACTTACTCCCCTTCCCCACAATCCCTACTAGGCTTTCCCACCCTTTCTCCCATGGCCTCATCCCAGGGAGAGCTCACCGTGATCTGCACATCAGGATCAGAGAGGGGGCTGCCCTGTGCTCCAGCTGTGTAGGAGAGAATGTACCGGAGCTTCCCACCATAGGCGTCCACCTGTAGGGAACCAAACCTGGGGTATCACTTCTCTGACCCTCCGACTCCTTTGCCTACCATCCCTACCCCAACTCCGGTTCCTCAGTCAGGGAGAACTGGGTAAGAGCACACAGTCTGGCTTGGGTGAAAGGGCAATGCTGCTTTTCTAAGCTCCTTCTCTTCCCCTAGTGAGGCTAAATCCTGAGGTGGGGTCAATGCCACAGAACACAGGGTAAATCTCCCCTCAGTGGGAAATTCAGTTGTTGGGATCAGTCCCAGTTAACCTTGGGGTCATGGTGAGGGTCAATCCTTCCTTATCTATAACCCCAATTACTATTAATCTAATCCATCTTAAGACCCTCCTTAAAGCCTTCTATGATCCTCCCAGCCATAAAAGATGGTCCTTTCCATAGCCACCCCATCCAAATGAAAACATGTGATCCAAATGATTCACATTTCCATTGACTAATTTTACTCAATCACTTTACTAACTACCTGCTATGCCTGGGAGATGCAGACTATTTATTATTATTAAATTTTATTTTTTTAAATCTAGCACATTAAGTATACACTATTTGTGGGTCTTCCTTAGCTCCATTAAGTCAGAATCTTGTCTTAATTTCTTCTGCATCTCTTTCAGCACCAGTACTGTGTTCTCCACATTTTCAAAGAAACTGAACTTGTGATTTCATTGATTGTAGGGGCCTCCTACTATGGAATATCCTCTCCATCCATGCAAGTTTGTACCTTCTAGAATTTTCAGCCTCAGTGAGTTGTAGGAGTGCCTTGGGCAAGGACACACAGAACATTTGAACCCAGGTTTTCCTAATTCTGGTCACCTCTCTATTCTCTAAGGCAGTGGTTCTCAACCTTCCTAATGCAGTGACCCTTTAATACAGTTCCTCATGTTGTAGTTACCCCCAACCATACAATTATTTTCATTGCTACTTCATAGCTGTAATTTTGCTACTGTTATGAATCTATCTGACATGCAGGATGTATTTTCATTGTTACAAACTGAACATAACCCACAGGTTGAGAACCGCTACTCTAAGCCATGCTTCTCTCTTTGCATAGAAGACTTTTTGTGAATGGCTTCTGAATAAACAATGACCCTTGGATGTCACCACAATCTGCTCCTCTCTTCCTCTTGTCTAAATCTTTCCCATCCTGCCCTTCTACTGTCTTCTCTGAGCTCCTCAGCCTAGGAGGATCTTTCCTTGCTCTGTGGGAATTCCTACAGGCCAGTCTGGTCTGTCCCACTCCCTGGTTGTCTAAGCATACAAGCACTCGTCCTGTTGGTTCAATTCAATCCAATTCCAATTAACAGTGGTGGCAGCGGCGGTGTGTGTGAGTGTGCGTGTGTGTGAGTATGTGTGAGTGAGTGTATATGTGTGAGTGTGTATTTTGGGTTGGATGATCTCCAGGAGGCCCCTTTCCAGCTCTAAATCTCCAATCCTCACTCAAATGGATTTGGGAAGGACTCATTAAGGTTGGCTAGGTGCAGAGAGCTGGGACTGGTGTGAAGCAGGTTAGGAGTAGGGAGTTCTGTTGCGGGATATAGAGGAGGGAAGAGAGCTGGGCCTTGCATACAACAGGGACTAGATAAAGAAATGCTTGATGAGGATGATGGTGCTTGTTGGACTTTTTTTTTTTTTTGATGGCGCTCTGAGCCCAGCAGGCCTTGCCTCCTCTCCATCCTTGCTGCTATCTGTCGTTGTGTCCCATGATGTCTTGGTGCCCCAGCCCTCAGGACCCACAGACCCTAACCTGTGCTACAGCTAACCAAGCCCAACTGGGCTCCTTCGGCTCTTGGGTCCCTGGGCCTGGTGCTATGCCCTATGGATAGTCACTGGATGTAAGACTTGGGTGCTGCTGGAGATGGGAAGTGGTGCTTACTGGGCCCACTGTGAGCTCCCCAGTTGCTCCTCCATATATCAGTCAGCCCTCCATTCCCAGTTGGGAGCCAGAATGGTTTTTTCCCCCCAATGGCTACTTTGTTGGGGTCTGCCTAGGATCTTTTCAAGGCACTGGCTCTCATTTTAGAATTTAATGGTGAATTTGAATTTCTGAGCTAGGCCACGCACAGGCTGGTGGTAACAGTAAAAGGATGCTGAAGGAGCCATATCTTGAGGTCTCTGGGAGCTAGCCAGCAAAGGATGATGGAATAAGAAGTGGAGAGTAAGCCAGGAAGGAGGCATGAAACCCCAGGCTCTCCTGCAGGCTCCCCAGTTGTATTTTCCTCCCTCCTGGGCCCTTCCATCATGCACAGTATAGCCTCTTTGCAAAGACCTTTTGAACCAGACGTCTGTCCATCTCCCTGTCCTTCCCCAGCCCCCATTACCTTGTCCCCTAGGAAGATTCTAGGCAGCTGCCAATAATAGACTCTTTCAGGAAGCTGGGAGAAGGCCTTGTAAGCAAGAGAAAACTACGACAGAAGGAGGAAAGACCAGTGAGGGTCTGGAAAAGCAAGAAGGAAGGGAGAAGGATGGCGCAGGGCCATTACTAGATTAAGGGAGAGACCAAGAAGCCAAAAGGCAAGAAGAGGAAATTTATCACCATGAGCTCTCAAGCCTCAGACCGTTGGGACAAAGACTAGACATAGTAGCAATTGTTTGTGAGACCCCAAGGAATGGTGAGAGGCGTCAGGGTGTCCCTGGGCTAGTCTGCTCACTACGAGACCCCATCTCAGCCCAGGCAGGAGATGGGACGGAGGGCAGAGAGCCAAAAGGTTTCTGACTATGCTGGTAGAGATGAACCAGTCTGGGAGCATGGAACTAAACTGGCAATGGTGGATGGAGTGGGGCAGTGCAGGGTGGGGAGGAGGGAGGAGCAGGGCTCTGCAGAGTCCCTGGAGACACACCTACCTGAGAGCCAGCTAGCCTGGCAGCAGTGCCAGAGCCAGGGTCTGAAGGAGAAGAGAGGGAAGCCACTTGAGAGGAGGAGGAAGAGGAAAAGGAAGAAGAAGAAGAGGGAGGAGGAGCTGCCTTGAGGTAGGCTGCAGCCTGAGGGTCTGCATGGCCTGGACCAAGGGGTGGGGGAGGAGCAGCAAAGCTGGAGAGGAGCTGCCAGATCTCGGCATCCATCCGCCTCTGAGCCTCATCCACCTGGAAATGCAGGTGGGAAGGGAAAGAGATGGAGGGAATGGAGGGAAGGAAAGAAGGGAGGGAGAAGTGATGAGAAAAGAGGATGGTCAGCAGAAGGGAGATGGGTAAGGAAGGGAGGGAGAGGAAGGAGGGAGGAATGGAGGAAAGAAGGAAGGAAGGAAAGAGAGGGACAGAGGGAGGAAGGAAGGAAGGAGGGAAGGAAGGAAGGAAGGAGAGGGAGGGAGGGAGGGAGAAAGGAGAGGGAGGGAAGAAGGGAGGAAGGAAGGAGAAGGGAGGGAGAAAGGAAGGAAGGAAGGAAGGAAGGAAACAAAAGAAACAGAGAAAATTGCAAGAATGAGCAATACTTAGAAGCTCTTTCCCCACTCCCACCCCCAACCCTGTGGGTCTTCTCAGGCTGCCTTCTAAGTGCTCCCTCCAATGCTGAACCTCAAGGCTACCCCAAGGCTCCCAGGGTAGGACGACCCTTGCTATGCTCACATGGGGCAGGGAGGCTCCAGGACCTCTGTCTGTTTTCATTCCTGACCCCCTGGGGTTGCAATTGCTTTGATTTTAGAGGGCATGTGTTGCTAACTTGGAGGGGGGATTGGTGACTATCCAAGGAAGACATGACTGCTGCCTAATGGGCAGAAAAAGGGAACCAGATGGGCAAAGGAGGGGGAAGGCCTTCAAAAGTGGCTGTGGGAATGCCCACAATGAGCACCCAGGGATATGGGGAGGGGATGGGCACAGAATTTGCTCCTCTGGTCCTCACAGCCTTCCTGTTCTGGGACATATTCCAAGGAGGTGGCATGAATGATCAGCCAATAATGACACAAGCCAATGCTAGGATGGGAAAAGCAGGCACAGACTAGACCTGTGCCCTCAGTTCCAGAAGCACTTGCTTTGGCTCTGGTCTTTGGCCTTCTCATTAGGGCCCTGGCCATTGCCAGGCTCAATGGTTACCTGGGGTGCCCGGGCTGCCCGGCCCCTGCCCACAGGGGGCCCCAGGATCTTCCCAGTTGCTACAGCCTCCCGCAGCTGCTCCTCTGAGAAGGATGTGCGGTTCTGATAGGATGGATGGTGGATCAGATCTCTCCAAATCATGCCCTGGCACCAGAATCCTTGGGCAGTGCCAACCCTCCCATAGGTGCCCATCAGTGGGAAGTCCCCAATCTGTATCATGCCATGAGTCACAGTTTCTCATTTCTGAGCTTGGCACACAGAAAGTTAGCTCTAGGTGATTGGAAGGTCAGTGCCAATGATCTGGTATTGTGGAGTAGCACCAAAGTTACCTCTTCCTGCCAACCCACGGTTGGTACTAGAGCCCAAACCACAGAGTAGTTACAGGAAGGCTGTGGGAATATTCTTCTTGTGGCTTGGCCTGTGGGGCCCCTGCCTGACTACAGGTCTGGATGTGCCTGTAATGGACAAGCAGGGACTTGTGCCCAGGGTGTCACTGTATCCCCACCATGGGTACCACTCCTGGGCCACCACAGAGCATAGAATCCCATATTTCTTTGTATCTGCACCGCATGCTGGGCTGAGGGGAACAGCAGGCACCCCAACTGCATACCAGGAACATGCCACACCACACTCTATGTGCCATACCTGATGTGCCCGCCGTAGCCGGGCAAAGAATGCTTCCCTCTGGCAGGACAGGGTACCAGAAGAAAGAGAGAAACAGAAGTCCCGTGGATCACAGGAGACAGAGACATGAAGGGTAGAATGAAAAGAAGAGAAAGAGGCCAGAGAACAAAGGGACAAGGGTAGAGATGTGGAGAATGGAGATGAAAGCAGAGACCAGGGATAGACAGGATAAACAGAGATGAAGGAAGGGAGGCATCGAGGGACCGAGAGACAGAACAGACAGAGACATGGATGGGGCCAGATAAGGAAGGAGACAAAGGGGATGAATGATCAAAGAAGCCTTGGCCTGATCTGCAGAGGTGGCGTCGATACGCAGTGAACCCACCAGGAGGAAGGTGAGGAGCCACTGTGGTCTCAAGGATGGAGAACTGTGCAAGTCCCCAGAGCTTAACGCCACCAAGAAGCATCCCCTACCCTTCCTTCTTTGCTTTCCTGACTCAGATCCCATCCTAGCAATGTGCACAGCCCGCTGGCATTGCCCTTACCCAGCCCATGGCAGCTCCTTGGATGCAGGGTACCCTAACATCACAACCTAAAGGCAAAACCCTTCCACTTCACCCTTTGCCCTCTCTACCATCTCCATTGCTTCCTTTGTCAACCTTATCATCACCCTTAGCATCATGGTCACAGGCCATATTCTGGGTGTGGGGAACTGGGCCGGCCCCTGCTGCCCACCTCTGTGCTGTCACACCCTGTACCTTGTCTCCCTGGTAGAGCTCGGGGAGCTGCCAGTAGAATGATTCGTGGCCCAGCTGTGCAAAGTTGCTGAAGGAGAGCTGGTTGCCCTCAGGCATTGGCTCCACTGTAAACCCCCCAGCCACCCGGCTGCTTCGTTGCCGATTCACCAGCGTGAAACCTTGGAAGTCACCAGGAGCAAAGGGGCTTGAGATCTAGTAGGAGAGTGAGTAGAATGGTGTCATTTTGGGCAGTGGGGCTAGGCACTAAGGAAAGCGTGGGGAAAGCATTGTGGTGGGCACTGAGAAGGGCTTAAGGCTGAGGCTCTATGGGAATGGGCATTGGGGTAGATACTAAGACTTCTGGGACAGTGGACAGTGGAGATGATGTTGAGTTCCCCCCAGGAACAAGGGGCTGGCTCTGGTAACAGAGGGGAGGGGAGGGCACAGGCTGCTGTGGCCAGGGAGGTAGAGCTGGAGAGGCCATACCAGGTGGCGGCTGTAGGAGGAGCTGACACACTGCTGGGTGACGCCCATACAGAAGCAGGGCAGGCAGCCTTCAGGGTTGGTGGCGCTCAGGAAGAAGTGATGAGGCCGACAATAGCTGCAGGTGGGACCCTCCACCTTGGCCTGAGGGGGAAATAGGGCAGACACAGACAGACAAGGTTAGCTATCTGTTTTAGTTCTACCTCCCACCCCTTTCTCCATCTGTCTCCTCCTCTCCCTCTAAGCCTGAGTCAAGGTCCTGGGGGAGGTAGCTGGCCTCCCTTGGGGACTATAGGCATCCTGAGAAGGCCCTGGGCTTAGTGAACTAACAGAAGCTCACAGCAAACAGAGATTTAAAGATTACTCTCCTCCCTCAGATGAAGAAGGTAGGACTGTTCCCACTTTACAGATGAGAAAACTGAGGCCTAAAGAGATTGCATGGCTTGTCTACGGTCACGTAGGCTATAGATGGCAGAGTCAGGACTCCAACCAACGTCTTTAGACCCACATTCAATGGTCTTTTTGACTTTTTATAAATTTTTCTTTTTTATTATGTACTTAACGTTCAGAACAAACATGGACATTTTAGTATATAAAGAACAGAAATGAGGATGGTGTATGAAACTGTTACACACAGTTTGCTTTTGGGGAACATCAGAATGGAGGGGCAGCAGGGTATAACGGATGGAGGGCTAGCCTTAGAGTTGGGATGACTTGGGTTCCAATGCTGCTTCTGATACACATGGCTCTCTGATCCCGGACAAGTCCCATAACTTCGTATCTTTTAATTTTCTTCTCTGTATTTTTAAATGTTTTCCTGATGCCTGTTTCTAACTTTTCTGTGCATTGTTATCCCCTGTCCCCAACTCCCTTCTCCCTCCCTCAAACATAAGTCCTCCCTCCTAATACAAAAGTGTAGAATCAAGCCCCCAGACCTGTTGCCACCCCCGTGCCACTACTCACCTTGCAACGACACTCCCCGGTGGCTTCACATTGGGTGCTGATGCTGCCCTGTGGGTCACATCTGCAGCCATCAGGGCCAGGGCCAGGGCCAGGGCCAGGGCCAGGGCCGGGGCCAGGAACATCACCTGAAGACAGAGATGGAAAGTTATGGCTTTCGCCCCTGCTCCAGACACCCCCACTGCTTCTCCTCCTACTGTGGACAGAAGACAGGGGCCCACCACCCATGGCTTCAACCTATCCTGTCCCACAAACCCCACTCACTTCGGCAGGATTGGCCCAGGCTGGGATTGCCATGATAACCAGGAGCACACCTGGGGAAAACAACTCATTAGCCATGAAAGTTACAGCCCAGCTTCAAAATGCATCTGGCTCTCTTCCCATCTGTGATTTCATGGGGTCAGGGATGTGCTGGAGGCAGCTCAGACCAGCTCAAAGAGATACGACTATTACATTTTCAATGTAAGCATTTACACCTCAGAAATTGGAAAACGCTTGATTTATTGACAGAGATTTATTGACAAAGAAAATGTTAACAATACAGACCAAAGCTAAAAGTTTCTCCTGCCCACATTCTGCCTTCCCTCCCCAGCTCCAGAATCAGTGGTTAAATATTTTTCAGCACAGCCCTGCAGAGGGGCCACATAATACAGATAATACAAGAATGACTATCCCCATTGCACAGATGAAGAAACTGAGAGTGCAACCAGTGCTAGTATCACACAGCGAGGCCACATTTGAACTCAGTTCTCCTGCCCCAAGCCCAGTGAGCATTCTAATATGTAATAGGATCTCCATAGAACCATGGGCTGAAAGATTGCTTAGAAATTGTCTACTGGGTGGGGGGGATTGGAACTCAAAAATTATTTTTAAAAAAGAGAGTGGTAAAAATAGTTTTTACATGTAATGGAGAAAAGAGTAAAAAATATTCTTTAAAAAAAAAAAAAAAGGACCCATCTAATCATCCTGCCCTCTTTTTACAGGTGAAAAGCCTAAGACTCCTACAGCCTCTCAAGATCAAATGTTTAAAAAATGACAGAACCAGGCCCAAGGTCTAGGTCAAGGGTCAGCGGAGGCCTGCTCTCCATCCACCCTTAATTCAAGTCTATAGAACTGACCTGAAAACCAGGACTCACTGTGGGGAGGCAGGGTGGTCCAGGGGAAACAGTCTGGGCTCTGGAGTATCAGCCTCCCCTCTAAGGTTGGAACACATCACTCAACTTTTCCTAAATCTGTTTCTTCATCTAGAAACCAAGGGGCACCTATGCGGTCTGTGAGGTCAGTCCTGTCTTGTTCTAGATCTCTGTCCTGTCCCCTTCTCCCACTCTCCTTTGGCCTCGCCCTCCTCCTGGGGACATACCTCTCACAGTGACGGCCACTGTGTGCTGGGGAGCAGGCATCGCAGGTGGGACTGCCGTCAGTGTCCAGGAAACAAGTGTGGATCCCCCTGTGGTTTGGGGAGAGGAAGCCAAGATGGAGAAGGGTCTGGGCTGCAGCTGAGGCCGGCGGGAAAGTGAAGACTCTCAGGGAGCTAGAAGGCATCCTAGGATCTAACCGTGAATTAGCACTGAAAGGAGCCTGTGAGCATGGACGGCTGCTACAAATGGTCATTGCAGAATGGTGGACGGTAAGACTGGAAAGCACCTTCTGGGTTATCTAAGCCAGTGTGATCAAACCCAAATGGAAATGCACGTGGGAGTTTTATGGGCTGCAAGTACAACCCCTTGAATCCAGCCCAATCCCTTCATTTTACAAAAGAAATGGAGGACTGGGGAGGGTGGGAACGTGACCAATGTCACACAGATAGTAAGGGTTAGAGTTGAGATTCAAACTCAGATCCAACTCCAAATCCACTTTTTCTATACCATGCTAGAATGGGATGGAAAGGAAACAGGGAAAACCAAGGATAATGAAACAAAGAGAAAAAAATCCTAGCCCAGGGTATGGGCCACGTACTGGTTGTTAGAGGGTAACCCATAGCAGGGGCATGGCTGGCAGTCTTCAGGGGCACCTCTCTGGGCATCACCGTAGTATCCAGCTTGGCAGCGTTCACACTTGGCACCCTCTGTGTTGTGCTGGCAGCCCTGGAAAGAAGATGTCAAGATCTTGGGTTCCTTTGGGTCAGTGGGGAAGCCTGGCCACTTGTTCCCTCCACCTCCCACTCCCCGTGCTCTCCATCCCAAGCTAGAGGCTATCTTTTGCTCATTCTCAAGTGAGGTGCCATAGGGATTAGAGCCCTGGGAGTCCTTGGCACATCAAAGAGCCCTGCCATTGGGTTTGACCCCTGAGCATCAGGTCAGGGGTCACTCCTGGGCAAGAGTCTCACCTGGCAAGCTCCAGTCTCTGGGTCACATATCACTGAGTGTCCATGGCAGCTACAGGGCTCACAAGTGCCCAGGTAGAGGCCGCTGGAAGTACGAGTGTATCCCACATCACAGTACTGAGGGAGAAGGCAGGTCAGGGATGGGGGTGGTTAGCAAAAGACCACCCTCCACCCCAGATCAGAACTTCTTCCCTGGGCTCAGCTGTTGGTGGGACTGCCCATCTCTAGGAACCACAAGTTGGGGAAGGAGGATTAAGCCCCCTGAAGGACAAGGAACAAAACCACAAAGAGCCCAGGAGGGCCAGGAGAGCTCTTGTGGCAGGGGATATAGGACTGAAGGAAAACTTAAGAGATCATCAGGACCCACCTCCTCATTTTACAGAGGGGGAATCGGAGGCCCAGAGTGACTTGCCGGAGGTCTCACAGGCAGTAAGTGCAAAGCTGGGATTGTAACCTACATGCTCCCTCCAGGAGCAGGGGAGTGCAGGGATGGACTGGCGGTGGAGGTGGGAGTAGGGGTGGGTGTTCACAGATGCCGGGGTTCACCTGGCAGGATGGTCCTTGGTAGCCAGGTGGGCAGACACACTGCTCCACCTCCACAGCCTGTTCTAATCCTGTGACCTGGGGCACTGCCACATCCATGCGCAGTCCGGAGAGCCTGACCAGGGGAGGAGCACACAGGGTCACAGACTTCAGAGATCGTCCAATCCAGCCCCCACCCACCCCCACTTTATGGATGTGGACACGTAAGCATAGGTTTATACAGCTGAGAAAGTAGTAGAGCAAAGAGATGGACCCAGGGCCCCTGACTCCAAATTCAAGGTCTTTCCCCTATGGCAGAGGCCCACCCACCGTACTCCAGCCCCCTCCAATCTCATTCTAGGTTATAGAATCAGAGATTTAAGAGGCCAAGGGGCCCTAATGTCCAGTTTGCTCATGCTGCACATGAGGAGACCGAGGCCTAGGGAGGTAAAGTCATCTACCCAGGGTCACACTGCTAGTCTGTATAAGAGGCAGGACTGGAATCCAGGCTCTCTGACGCCAATCCTAAGGCCTTCTGAATGACAAGAGGCCCACCTTTTTCTATCCCTCCCCAACCTCACTCTAATGCCCTTTGTATATAGACCCCAGAAACCACCCAGCCCACTACCTCGATGTCCCTGAGCCCCCACCATGGGCCCAAGCCTCCTCTGTTTGGTGCCCCAGGCCAGGTGCAAACCTCTGGTCAGATACCTGCTCTCTGCCTGTCTCTCTGAGAAGGATGCTCGAATCATGATCACATCGATGCTCGCGAGGGCCATGAGCAGGTGCTCGCGAGTGGCTGGCTGCCCATCTGGCCTGCGCCAGGCATGCTGTTAACAAGGAAGCATAAATCCTGACGGTCTCCTAAGATGACCCAAGGATGCAGGATTAACCTGCCCCCGTCCCTTCAAAGAGGGCAACTCATGCCGACCAGACACTGGGTGGGGCCCGCTGGTCTGAAGAAGACACCTGGACACAGAACTCGACCCCTCTGGCCCCGGGGACCAGGGCTCACCTCTCGGAAGGGCACGGAGAAGGTGCTGGGCTGGCCTGGCACTGGCTCCCGCTGGGCATGGTGCTCGAGGGAGATGCCATTTCCTTGAAGCAGGACCAGCGGCTGCCCGTGCAGGGGTGGTGAGCCTGGCTGTGGCCGCTGGGTGAGAGTGAAGTGCAGTTCTCCTCCATAGGAGGTCACCTGGGCAGTGGAAGAAGGGGCTAAATTAGGCAGAGATCAACTCCAAGGCCACATGCTAGAAAAGGAGCTCCATCCAAGACAATACCCCAGGAATGGCATGTAGAAGGCCTAGGTTCAAATGGTATTGTTAACTGGCTGAGAGACCTTGAATAAGTCTCCTTACTTTGCTGTGCCTCAATTTCCTACTCTGTAAATTCAGGGTAAAAGATTAGATCATTCTTCTTCCATTCAGCACTGTCACTCCAGGTTGTAAGGGGCTTTCTAGATCTAATACTCTATGTTCTAAGGCCCCTCCCAGCTCTGACATCCTGTGTTCTAAGGCCCCTCCCAACTCTGACATCCTGTGTTCTAAGGCCCCTCCCAGCTCTGACATCCTGTGTTCTAAGGGCCCTCCCAGCTCTGACATTCCATGTTGTAAGGGCCCTCCCAGTTCTGACAGCCTGTGTTCTAAGGGCCCTCCCAGCTCTGACATTCCATGTTCTAAGGCTCCTCTCAGCTCTTTTACTTTCTGAGGTCCACACTTAATGGTTTGCTTAATTACATCTCTCACATGTGGGTCCTTTCCCTTGGTCATATTCAGCAGCACTGATCAGGTGCCCTCTAGCTAGGGCATAGTGTATAGAAGATACTCCATGTGCTTTCACTTCTCTCTCCCCTTGAATCCCATCCTCCCGGTTGGTGCCACCTGTGCACCTCTCCCTCAGAACCATCACACGGCTTCTTGCTCCATCCTCTGCCTCCTCCAACTGTATCCTTCCTCCTGCTACCACAGGCATGTCCCTCCTGCAGAGGCCTACTTCTGTTCCTTCTCTGCTCCCTGCTGCCCTATGGATGTAGTTCAAACTTCCTTCCCTAGCACCTGGATCCCTCCCCAAGCTGATACCACTCTGCCTTTCCAGCCTGCTCATACACTCTTCCTTCCACAGATCCCAGGCCTTAGCCAAAATGGACACTTTCCAGCTCCCTGAATGTGCCTCAGCTCAGGCTCCTTCCTCTTCCTAAAATTCCTTCACTCCTTCTTTCTAACTGTTGAATTCCCACTCGATTTTCCCCCCTACATTTTAAATCTAGCCTTTTTAAATTAAAGTTTTATTGATGCCTACTAATTTTTATCACAATCATTTCTGAATATACCTCTTCATCTTAAATCTAGTGAAATAGAACCAATCAACACAGGAACAACATTTGGCACATTCCATCCCTCTCCAGTGAAAGGAGGAAGGTAATTTCCTCCTCTCTCCTTTTCCCTCTCACCTCTCACTCCCTCTCACGTCTGCTCACCTTGTCTCCTTGAAATCTGGAGGGCAAGTTCCAGAAGTAGGGGCCAGGGAGCAGGCTGTGGAAGTCAGAGAAAGCCAGCTCCCCAGGTGCAGGGGAAGAGATGCCCTCACTTGTACTGTGATCACCTGCTGCATTGGACAGGCTGAACTGGGTGTGATCGCCAGCCTGGGAGGCCCCATGCACCTGGGAAAGAGAGGAAGAGAGAGTGTGGGCCTGGGCTGAGGGAGGCAGGAGGCCCTATGTGCCCCAGGCCCCTGTCCAGCTCTAGTCCAGCCCCAGAGCCTTGGAAGGACCTGCAAAAGCTTGTGCCCACCCAGAGCCCACAATCACCTCCAAAGGACAAAAAGGCAGCGCCACCTACACTTGTATTGTGATGTTGCCAAGACCTCTCTGTGAAAGGAGGCCTACCACAGATGTGGACCATAATCTTGGTGCCTTCTGACACAGTTTAATGGATTACAGGGATTAAAAAAAATATCTTTATCCCCAGGAGTGCAGCCCTTGGGGACTTAGCTAGGTTGGTCTTGAGTTGATACGCTTTGTCACAGAACCTATACTTGAAGCTTTTCCAGTGGGATAGAACATTCCAGAGCTTTCCAGAGCTCCATGCCAAAAGGAAGAATCAAGCACATATTTTTTCAATAATAATAATAATTTTTAAAAATGGACTCAGGATCTGCTATGGCTGGGGAAAAAAAATCATGCCTCCAGCAGCCAACTTAGTGAAACTTCTGGAACTTGGAAAGGCTAGTCAGAGGATCATGGGTATGAGGTGACCTAAGAGGTCATCAAGCACAGCTGATTTTACAGTTTACAAACTTACAAGATTTACACATTCCCTGATTTAACAGAATAGGAAACCGAGGCACAGGGCAGTGGGGTTTGCTGAAGGTCACACAGATAGTGTATATTAGTGTAGTTATGTGGCAGAGCCAGATTTCAGACGCAGGTTGTCTGACTGCAAATGTGTTCCTGATAGTGAAAAAAAAATCTGTCCTCTGCTAGCTGACATTGGCAAACCAGGTCCAGGGTCACAGGAGAGCAGCTCTAGCGCTGGAAAGGACCCAGGAAGCCATGGAGTACAAGTCATTCCTATGACAGATGAGATCATGGAAATCCAGGTCAGGGGACCTCCTCAAGGTATTATATGTCAGAGACATCATTCAAATGCAGGCCTCTTTAGACTGTGTCTCTCATGTGCCTCAAACAACAGACACAGGAAGCACTCTAGGCCTCAAGGTCTTCTCAGCTGGGTAGTGACTGCACTCAGCTGGCATGGCCTTTGCCAACTCAGGACGCCCTTGGTGCCATGATGAGGCATCCAAGGGCAGCATATTTATCATGCCAGAAACCCATTTTCGTGTAGGAAGTTTATTTGGGGAGATGAATGCCTACTAGACTCATGGCTCCCCTGGGCAGACCCCCATCCTCTGACTGTCTTTTCCCAGGAGGTAGGGAGGAAAATGCCCACCAGGTGTGCAGCTCCCTCAGGTAGATGCCCATCCTCTGACCTTGTGGTCCAGCTCTGCCCTCCCCACTTCTGAGCCTCCTCTCCCCGCCCCCATTTCTGCCACATCCCACCTCCTGTGTACCTGGTCGCGGCTCCAGGAGGAGCTGGTGCAGTAGCGGCTCACGCCCATGCAGAAGCACTTGAGGCAGCCGTCTGGATTCTGGGCACTCAGGTGGAAGGTGCCATCTGAGCACTCGTTGCAGAGGCGGCCTACCACATTTGGCTACAATGAAGGGAACACAGAGTCAGCTCAGCTCAGGCGGGGTCATCAGCCCCAGTGTGGCCCCAGAGGACTAGAGGCAGGCAGCCAGAGGAGAAGTAACCCCTTCCAAGGAAGGAAGCCGGTTCTGGGTCTTTTTAAAAGGTCTCTAAAGCTATGATGTGTTGGACCTAGAGCTATGGGGGTGTGAATTGGAGTGAGGGGTGAAGGTGGGGGTGGAGGGAGAAATGCTGAGGATCATGGGGGGACAGGATCCAGAGCCTGAAGGATTCTTGGAGAAGGGCTAATCTAACCCCTTTGTTTTACATATGGAGAAACCAAGGCCAGAAGGGAGGCAGCCTGCTCAAAGTTAAATTAAGTAGCATGAATTCTATAAATGCTTCCCCCTTTCAGATCGATGGCTTCCATGTCCCCTCTCTGTGTTGTGCATGTACTGAATTATTCACATATTATTTCCTTCATAGGATTGTGGCTCCTGGAGGACCAACACTGCTTTTGTCTGTCTTTGTATCCAGAGCACTTAGCATACTCTAAGCACTTAATAAATGCTTGTGGATTGGCCAACTGACTGATGAACATCAGATCCAGCAACAATTTTTTTTTTTAAATAGAAAGGGGATACAACCAGAAGGAACACTGGACTTTGTGGGGGGGAGACCTAGGTTCCTGTTCTGACTTCAAGACTGTGTGACCCTGGGCAAGTTCCTTCTCTTTCTCAAGCCTCAGTTTCATAATCCATTAAGTGGGGGTAATAACACACTGCTGATCTCATGTGATGGTTGTGAAGAAAGCACTTGTTGTAACCAAGATTGGGAGGGAAGTGGAAAATTGAGAAAGAATTTTTACAGCCAGTATCTCTGATAAAAGGTCTCATTTCTAAAATATACAGAGAACTGAGTAAAATTTATAAGAATACAAGTCATTACCCAATTGATAAATAGTCAAAGGATATGAATAGGCAGTTTTCAGAGGAAGAAATTAAAGATATCTATAAGCATGTGAAAAAATGCTCTAAATCACTGTTGGTTAGAGATGCAAATCAAAACAACTCTGAGGTACCACACCTCACCAATCAGATTGGCTATGATAACAAAACAGAAAAATGATAAATGCTGGAGAAAATGTAGGAAAATTGGAACACTAATGCATTGTTGGTGGAGTTGTGAACTGATCCAACCACTCTGAAGAGCAATTTGGAACTATGTCCAAATGGCTATAAAAAAGTGCATACCCTTTGACCCAACAATACCACTTTGAGGGCTGTATCCCAAAGAGATCATACAAGTGGGAGGAGGAGCCATACGTACAAAACTATTTATAGCAGCTTTGTGGTGGCAAAAAATTGGAAACCAAGGGGATGCCCATCAATTGGGGAATGGCTAAACAAGTTTTGGTATATGAACGTAACGGAATATTACTGTGCTATAAGAATTGAGGAGCAGACAGACTTCTTGGAGACATGTACATAAACTGATGTTGAACAAGGGGAGCAGAATCAGGAGAATTTTGTACACAATTATAGACACGTCGTAACTGTGATGACTGACTTTGATAGACTGGGCTCTTCTCAGCAATGCAAGGTTATAAGACAACTCCAAAGGACTCATGATAGAAAAGGCTGTCCACATCCAGAGAGAGAATTATGGAGTGTGAATGCAGACTGAAGCGCACCACCTGCTCTCTCTCTTGTGTGTTGTTTTGTTTCTTCTTTCTTATTGTTCATTCCATTAGTTATAATCCTTCTTTACAACTTGACTAATGTTTAATGTGAAGGTATTTATAGAATCTATATCAGATCGCATGCCGCCATGGGGAGGGAAGGGGGAGGAGAGAGAAGGGGAGAAAATTTGGAACTCAAGAGATTGTGGAACTAAATGTTGTAAACTAAAAGTAAATAAATACATTTTTTAAGAAAGAAAGCACTTGTTAAAAATTTAAATACCTCCTGGGCATTGCCCATCTAGCATCGTATAGTGCCTTGACCCCTGCCTGGTACCCAACATACCTTGCAGCGGCAGGATTCCCCAGAGGTGCCAGTGCTCCCTCGCTCATCACAGCGCACAATTGCCTGATCTGGGGAATAGGGTAGGGGGAGAACAACGTGTTGGTAGGACCCAGGCAGGGACAGTGTACACAATGATGGTGAAAAGAAGAATCATGACCAAAAGGGCAGTAGCAGCACTCAGAGGGTCACGGGGAAATTGGGAGTGGTGAGTAGGAGAGATGGCCTTGGGGAACTTTGAGTTTTATTAGGAACCAAAAAATTGGGAAGGGGTATTATTGAAAGCGGAGATTGGGAGACACCACTGGATGCTGGGAGTACCAGGTAAGGGCATTCAGGGGACCTCTCAAGCCCAGTGGGAGTAAGAGCTAGTGAAAAGAGGTTGTGGAGAACCCCAGTCTGGCATTACTCACTGGTGATTGGTTTGCATTTGCCATTAGGTTGAATAGGATTGCCTTCATAGCCAGGGGCACAGCTGAGGAGAGAGAAACCTGTGTCAGCAGCACTCAGTTATCTGGAGTACTGCATGACCCCAATTCTCCTCTGACCATGCCAATTGGACCCTACTCTCCACATCCTGCCCTCACCTCTCACAGCGGCGTCCAGTGTACCCAGGGGCACAGGCATCACATGTGGCTTGGCCATCCGTGTCCAGGAAACAGGTGTCAGAGAACCTGTCAGTATCAGAGGGGAGTTGGCATAGGGCAGATTAGGAACTGGGAAAACAAATGCATAGGCATGGGGAATCAAGGGTAGGTGGGTGGGCATTGTACACTGAAGATGAGGGAGCCTAAATACTGAGGGTGATGGACACTGGCATGGTGTAGCCAGCGGCTCTACCATGGTGGAGCCAGGTGCCAATTGTACATTGTCTGAAGTCAGACATACTCACCATTCCCTAGGATACTGACCTTCTAGAGGCATCAATGTAGGGGCAAGGACAGGGCCGGCAGGCAGTGGGGGAGCCATGGGTGGCATCGCCAAAGAAGCCTGGTTTGCACTTGTTACACTGTGGTCCCTCTGTGTTATGCTGGCAGTTCTGGGAAGGCAGCAGAGAGAGAGGCTCAGAACTCAGCCCCCCAAATGCTCCCAGAGAATAATCATAGACTTCCCAGGCTGGAAAGGAGCTAGTCCACTCACCCACCAGTGCACAAAGCCATCCAGAATCTGCTTGAACACTTCCAGGGATGGGGAGCTCATTGCCTCCTATCCCTGTACTGTGGGGTAGCTCTTTTTCCTGAGTAAAAATCTCTTACTCTCTGGGGGATAAGCCTTTCCACTCATGAACACTAGTCCTGGTTTTCCCTTCTGGGGCCACATGGAACAAGCTTCTTCTTGTCTCATGACAGCCCTCAGCCCTTCCTAACCCCCTCCCTGTGGGATGGCAGAGTCTGTCCGGTCCCACTCACCAGACAGTGGCCATACACAGGATCGCAGGAGCTGGCGTGACCATGGCAGTTACATCCAGAGCAGGTGCCCAGATAAGGTCCATTGGGCACTCGGGTGAAGTGGGCATCACAGCTCTCGCAGGACAGGCCTGAGTAGCCGATGGG
Organism: Pseudocheirus occidentalis; assembly: GCA_028646575.1. NCBI lineage: Eukaryota > Metazoa > Chordata > Mammalia > Diprotodontia > Pseudocheiridae > Pseudocheirus > Pseudocheirus occidentalis. Next base: position 43,203,487 of record CM053596.1, read on the forward strand.
ACATCTGGGGGTGAGGGACAAAACAAAGCACCAAAGGTTTAGAGATGAAAGGGTCTGTCTCATCCAACCTCTTCAGCCCATTGAAGGATTAAAACCCGAGATACCACAGTGTGGCAGCTAGAGGCCAAGCTTCAGGGATGAGATCTCCCTCTGATACTTTAAGTGCATGACCCTAGGCAAATGACTTATCTGCTTTGTCACAGACAGGGAGGGCTGAATCAGTGTTGGTAAAGGGGAGTCCCCACATCAAGATTTTCCTACATAGAAGAAATCTCAGATCCTCCCGATGCCAATTCATATTTCTAGAATTCTTTTTTTTTTTTTTTTTGCTATTTTTTGCTTTTTGGAGATAATGGGGTTGAGTGACTAGACTAGGGTCACACAGCTAGTAACTGTCTGAGGCCATATTTGAACACAGGTCCTCCTGACTTCAGGGTCGATGATCTATCTACTGTATCACCTAGATGCCCCTCTATAATTCTTTCTTTCTTTCTTTCTTTGGTTGCCTTTTTAAAAAAATTGGGGTTAAGTGACTTACCCAAGGTCACACGGCTAGTTGGTTTTATGTGTATTAAGTGTCTGAGGCTAGATCTGAATTCAGGTCCCCTTGACTCCAGTGCTCCATTCACTGGGCCACCCAGCCACCCCTTCTATAATTCTTTTTTTTTTTTTTGGAGGGCAGTTGGGGTTAAGTGACTTGCCCAAAGTCACACAGTTAGTGTGTCAAGTGTCTGAGGCCAGATTTGAACTCAGGTCCTCCTGACTCCAGGGCCGGTGCTCTACTCACTGCGCCACCTAGCCTCCCCACCCCTTCTATAATTCTTTAATGTACAGAAAGTACTTTTCTCACAAGGGCGCAAGAAATAGGTTCCTAGGATTTGAAGCCAAAAGGTAACCAAAGCCCAGAGAGGTGAATTGACTAACCCAAGGTCACACAGGGATTAAGTGGCAGAGTCATGCTTTGAACCTAGGCCTTCTCGATCTAAACACAGGGCTCTTAGAAGCCGAGGAGATTCCCTGCTCTTGGAGGCTTCAAGGATGCCTGGGCACCGGCCCTCAGCCTTCCCCCTGCCCCGGCCCAGTCCCAGGCAGTCACCTGCACTCCTCAACACTGTGGACGCGTCCGTGCGGGGTAGGGCCGATGGCTGTGGTATCCATGGCAATGTCGCTCAGCCCCACGCTGGTCATCTTGTTGTTGTACACAGTCTGGATGAACAGGCCCTCCAGGCTCTGCAGGGTCTGGAGCAACTCAGCCCTGGATACTGGCTGACCTGACTCATGGACCCAGTGCTCCTGCAAGTAGGGGAAGGAGGGAAAGGACTGCTTAGCTCCCTGGACCACCCTGGGCTCTCCTCCTGACCCCTTCTCCACTCTACCCTTCCAGGTTCTCCCCCCACCCCCTCCAGTGTCCTTCCCCATGCTCAAACGGGGGCAGCTGCCTACAGTATAAGCAATGACCTTCTTATCCTGACGTGCCAGGCCCCAAACAGCGGCCCACCTTCTCCAGGAAGTCTCCTCAGACAGAGTTTCTTCCCTCTTCAGTGAGAGTTCTTTTTATGTTTATCCTCCCATTAGAACTTGAGTTTAGCCTGGTATTCCCAGGGTGGAGTGAGGGGCCTCGCTCCAAGATTTGTTCACTCCCATCTGACTTGGTTTCCGTGTTGGCCCCTTTTTACAGGGAGGGAGCCTGAGGCCCAGACAGGGGAGGTTACCCAGCTCCTTACTTGTACAGTCAGGACTAGAACCTAGAACTCTCAGGATTCTTTCTCAGACCCCAAAGCTTGCACTCTTTCTATAAGACTGCCCATGAACCCTGCACAGGCCATCACTCACCTCAGTGAACCGAATCTGACGCTGGTTCAGAACCCCAGGGTGGGTGGGTGTGTGGCCCCTGGAGAAGAGGCGGTGTCCACCCCCCACAAGCACCACGTCAGCCTTCTGCACAGGCTCCAAGGACCCCCGAGACACCTCATAGCGTATTTTGTAGCGGAGGAAGCCTCCATAGGAGTCCACCTGTCCCGAGAAAGAAAGAGAGCTGTTCATGGGTGTCACCCCTCTCTCCTGTGGCCTGGCCCATGCCCATGGATACACAGGACAACACCACGATGGGGCTCTCAGGAGCGCCATCCCCTCACTCCTCCAGAGTGTGCCTGTGCCACAGCGCCAAGCTTCATCTCTCTGGGCCCCCCAGACCCCAACTCTGAGGTCCTGCCGAGCGCTCTGCTTCCTCAGGGTTTACCCCCATCCCCCTGTCTTAAGGGACTTATGGGCATGGACAGTCATGTGTCACATCCCGCAGCGAGTGTCAGAATGCAGAAGACTGCTCTCGAATTAACAGAATGTAATATATCTTTATATCACACAAGTGCCTGGCATACAGCAAGCCCTTAATCAATGCTTATAGAATTGAATTAGAACTGGCAGGTATCTTAGCGATCAGGGGCCCAGTCCCCTAAATTTGTTGTACCTTTGGTTTTTATTGATGTCTTTTGTTCCATCACCTTCATTTCCATATATGTCCCTCCCCCACCACCCAGACACCCCACGAAGCAAAGAATAAAAAGAAGTGGGGGAGGGGGGAGGAGTGGTTTACCCAAGCCAACCACACAACCATGTGTTAACAGTTTGCACACTATTCCAAACCCTGGGGCCCCTCACCCTGCAGGGAAAGGAGCACAGGGCATTCTCAACTCCTCTCTGGTAACCCCCTTTATTGCACAAAAGAAGGAGATGCATGTACAGGCCAGATGGCCCATCCATAGTCACAATCTGAATCAGCTAGACCTCCAATCCAAGCCTTTTGACTCCCAAGTCCAAAGGCTCCCCATTATAACATGTTCCTCTGACTGACCACAGTCAGTTCCCTCTCTGGGTCTCTTTGACGAGCCCATTCCTTCCCAGTTTTAAGGGTACATAGAGTCTGCATTTATTAGACAGGTAGACTGAGGGACAGAAATTTCTCCCCCTCCCACCCACACCCAAGAGTGGGTGACCTGGCCCCCTCACCTTGTTTCCCAGGAACTGCTGGGGCAGCGCCCAGAAGGAATCGAGAATGAGGAAGCGGCGGGACAGGTCGACCAGCTGAAACTCCTGCTGCTGGGAGTCTACCTGGAGCTGGGTGGAGGACAGGGGTGGCATACCAGGCTGGGCGGGCATTGTTACATTCACCCCTGGTGAGGAGAGGAGATACAGTGAGGGCCTTGGGCCCTGAGAACTACTCCTCCACCTCCTTTGGATCCTGGCTGGTTGAGGCCAGAAAGCCACACAGCTTGCCTGCCTGTATCATTCCCCTACTCAGTCTCTAGGGGCTCAAACATAAAATCCTGTTTGGCATTTAAAGCCTGTCCCACTGTAGAGCCTTCTTCTCCTTCTTGGCTCTCCCTTCACATACTGTAGGACTCACCTCAGCTGGTCAACTTGGGGCCTTCTCCCTGATTGTCCCCATCCTTAGAATGTTCTCCCTCCTCCCTCTGCTTCTTAGCTTCTCCCAAGACTCAGATCCAAACCCTTCTCTGCAGAAGGCCTTTGCTGGTGCCTTCCCCCACTCCCCTCAGCTACTGCCTTCCCTTCTGAGGTTAGCTCCTGTTTACCCAGTCCACATCTTGGTTGTATGAGGTTGTTCATATGACGTCTTCCCCATTAGAAGGGAAGCCCCTTAAGGGCAGAGATCTTGCTTTTGCCTTTCTTTGAATTCTCAGCTCAGGGCCTGGTATACAGCAAACACTAAAAGCTTGCTAACTGCTGCTGTCCTTCCAGCCCCCAGACCAGGATTCTAGCTTGGGCCTGAGATCTTTACCTGGGAGGTAGGGGCCCCAAGACTGAACAAGCCTTGGGCAGACACTCTCTCAGAGATGGGTCTTCTCCGTCTCCATCATTAAACAGCAGGAGGAAATCCCCCTCCCCCAATTTCTTCAGCTTTCATGTTTCTAAACAGTAATTTTAAGAGCAAGCTAAGCTAAGCATGTCTAGTCCTAGCAAAGACTCGGGGAAAACACAAGGATTCTGTCTTCAATTATGTAAAAAGTTGCCATATGGAAGCAAGATTCCATTTTTTCTGCTTGGTCACAGGGGTCTGAATGAGGAGCTGGGGCACAAAGGATACCCAGGAGGGAAGCTCGGATTCAAGAGAAGGCATGACTCAGTCTAAGAAAACAGAGGCCTCAGTTCTGTGGTCCAAGGGTTCTGTGTTTGTAGTGCTTTTGAGGCAAGGCTGGACACCCACTTGTGGGAAGGATGCCTGCCTTGAGCAGGGATGGTGCTAGACAGCTTACAAGGTGCCTCCAATTCTACAGGATCTACAGAGTAGTGTCTAGCCAAGTGATCTCAGACTTGTAAAGGACCCTGAAGAAGCACAATTACTCAGTGAACTACAGAATCCTAGATTAAAGCTGGAAGTCTATGTTTTTTTCAGCCATGCCTGACTCGTCACGACCCTGTTTGCGGTTTTCTTGGCAAAGACACTGGAGTGGTTTTCCATTTCCTTCTCCAGATCACTTTACAGATGAGGAAACTGAGGCAAACAGCATTAAGTGACTCACCTAGGGTCACACAGCTAGTGAATCTCTGAGGCTGCATCTGAACTCTCGAAGATGAGTCTTCCTGACACCAGGCCCAGCGCTCTGTGCACTGAGTGACCTGGCTGGCCCAGAAAGGGCCTTAGAGGCAGTCCAAGAAAGGACACGGAGGCCCACACAGCTGTTGAGACTTGCCCGAGGTCGCAGGTAGTGAGCTCCAGAGGAGGAGTTTGAACCCAGGTTTCCTGACTACTACATCTTGCTGCCTCGCTCTATTACTGGGGTACCAGTTACCTGAGGCTGTGCCCTATCCAGCCATCAGACTGTTCCATGACAGCAGGGACCTGGCATAGTGAGCTGCATTTTCCCAGCTCACCCCCAGCCCATACGCTATGCCCAGCTATTCACAGGCTCTGCACCCAGTGGGATGAATGATGTATATTTCCATTTTCCCCACACACCAATTTCCCTCCCTCAAACTGGCAGCCTTACCCACACCCTGGCCCTCTGGTTCCCAGCCCGAGGCAGCCCCTGGCTTGGGTTCACAGGGCACAGGCCTCCCTACCTTTAAAGTCATTGGGTCTGTCAAATTGCAGCTGGATCACATCTCGGTAACGGCTGCTGCTCTGGCACAGGCTGGTGATTCCAAAGCAAAAGCATGGCAGACATATAGCACTGTCCTCCTGGTAGAAATGCCCATCGGGGCAGGGACCTGTGGGGCAGAGGGCATCTGTGTCAGGGGACAGCACCATAAGGAGGGGGTGGCCTTTCACTGGGGTATCCTCATCCCTAGGAGGGACAATGAGGTACAAACCCCTCATCTTACAGGAGAAGAAATGAATGGGCCCAGAGCAGCAAAAGGCCTGGCCCAAAGTCACAAAGGCAGGATTTGAATCCATTGCCTCCAAAGTCAGGCTTCTTTTCATTATGCCTTGCTCCTACCAGGGGGACAATGAAGAACTACCCCTCTCCCCGTTCCTGAGAGGAGACAGAGAACTGGCTCAAAATTTTAGCTCTGACATTTACTGTCAAATGAGATACTATTTTACAGATGAGGGAACTGAGGCAGACAGGAGTTATGTGACTTTCCCAAGAACACACAGCCACTAAGTGTCTGGGGTGGGGATGTGAATTCAGGTTTTCCTAATGCCAGGCCCAGGACTCTCTCCACCACACTTCTAACTGCTTCTAATGGGAATTTTTACAAGGGACGCTGGAGAAGTGTGAGGGCCTGGGGAAGGGCAGTCTGATGGGGCAATTGAAGCTCCCACGTCTATAGCCTGTTAAGGTTTGTAAAGCACCTTCCTCACAGTGACTCTGTCAGAAGAGGGAATGAAAATGTGGGTGTGATTATTCTCATTTTACAGATGAGAAAACTGAGGCTCCCAGGGGCTGACTTGTCCAGAATCACACAGCTGGTATCACACAGTCCAGACCCAATTCCTGATCCCCTGCCTCCAAATACAGCTCCCTTCCTACCATCCCAGGATCCCTGAGGACTGAGATTAGCCTCTCTTTTTTGCCAGAACATTTTAAATTGCATCAGAACAGAGGTGGTAGCCTTCCCCATGCCCTCTGCCCATTTCCATTTGGAGTAGCTCTTTGGGTCGTGCTCATGGGTCCCCAGCTGTCCCAGCTGGCATTGGCAAGGACGGAGTTCTCCCCTGGCTCCATCCGTGTCCCTCTGGGACCTCAGCTGTCAGAGGCCCTTAGATGTTGTTCAGAGTCAGTGTGTGCCCCTGCCCACTTCATACCTCGCTGGGGGATGAGCTCCAGGACACCATCTGGGATGCCAAACACCATGCCCCGTGAGTTCATGGCCTCACAAGTATATGCTCCTTGGTCAGCCTCTTTCACATCCTGAATGGTCAGGGTGCCCCGGCCACCCTCACTGGTCACTTTCACCCTGGGAGGTGGTACAGAGGAGCACAAAGTTCAGCCCAGAGCCTTCTGGAACTAGGGGCCCCCTCCCCCTCTAGAGTCCCTGCCCTTGGCAAGGAGCCTTGGCTAATCTCTCACCATACCTGGGGTGTGAGGGGATGTGGCCCCAGTTGAGCCTCCAATTAATGATGGGGGTGGGTACACCAATGGCCACGCAGGTGAAGGTCACTGTCTGACCTCGGGACACTTGAACTGACTCCTGGGGTGGGGTCACCACCTGGGGGGGCACTGTGGACACAGAGGGAGAGGATGCTGTAGGCGAAGGGGGAGCTCTAAATGTGGGGGGAGGAGGAGGAAGGGGCACAGGGGCAAAGAAAAGGGGCCCAGGAAAATTCACTGGGTAGGCAGAGAAATGGGGAACCAGAGAAAGGGCAGGGGGCCAGGCAGCGGGGGAAGACATGAGTGGAATCCCCCAAGATCTGCTCTCAGATCCCACTCCAGAACCCAGGGCCCCTTCCCTGGCGTCTTCCCTTCCCGCCATGCTCACTGCAGCCGAATTCGTCCGAACGGTCTGGGCAGTCACTCTCATCATCACAGTGGAAGCTGGATGGGATGCAAGTGTTGGTAGAGACACAGCGAAACTCAGTTGGTCCACACACCTCTTCTGGGAGCTTGGTGGCTGTGAGGGCACAGGGGAGGTACAGCTCAGGGCAGCCTGTGGTAGCCAGGGGGAGGGCACCCAAAATGGCATGGGGGTACCCACAATGGCATGGGGAGGGCACCCACAATGACATGGAGGGAGGGCACCCACAGTGGCATAGACACACACATAGAGGTTTTCATACACTCATATCACATTGTGTCTCATATTGACAAGGTCATACACATCATATCATACAATATTTCACACAAACACACACATAAGGTTGCACCTGGTCCATGTCACACAATCCTATACAAGAGATCACACAGACACGCCATCTTACTTAGGTCAAGAGTCTTTAACACAAGTCTTTCTTTCTCTACTCCCTCTTTCTGTTTGTC